>CM019064.1:429460265-430168673 GCA_009667805.1 Leptobrachium leishanense | reverse complement strand
CACAGCCATCTATGGAGCTTCATGGAGGAGACAGGTTGCAGCACAGCCATGCCCGGAGCTCCAAGGAGGAGGCAGTCTGCAGAACCTCTCCTACATGCAGGTCATGGGGCAGAGTGTTATTGTCATTAATTGTCAGGCCATGTCATTAATAAAAAGGGAGAGCTCCGGGATTACTCCCTGCTGTACATGTCTAAGATTCAGGGGGTTATAATGCTGACTGAAAATCCCTGTACAGTACAGATACAAGGTGTTACTGTAATTCCCATACACAGGCATTATGCGGCACATACAGATACAAGGTGTTACTGTAATTCCCATACACAGGCATTATGCAGCACATACAGATACAAGGTGTTACTGTAATTCCCATACACAGGCATTATGCAGCACATACAGATACAAGGTGTTACTGTAATTTCCATACACAGGCATTATGCGGCACATACAGATACAAGATGTTACTGTAATTCCATACACAGGCATTATGCAGCACATACAGATACAAGATGTTACTGTAATTCCATACACAGGCATTATTTTTTTTCCTTTTATTTTTTTAATTTATAATTGTTTATTAGTTATAGTACATAATACATAATACAGTTAACATCGTACAGACAAAAAAAAAAAGGAAAGAGAGAAAAAAAAAAAGGGGGGGGAGGGGGAAAGGGAAAAAACACACAACAATATCCCTCCAATCAGCTTAATCCATAACTGCTTAGTTACAGAGACATACCCGAAGATCTGAAAGACAACCAACCTAGCCACCTTTTTTGATAAATAGTTATTAAATCATGTACTTTTGCAAACATTTCTTCATATTTGCATATCTTATCCACTTTACTTATCACTTCAGATATTGTAGGTAACAGAGTTGACTTCCAATGGCTTGCTAAAACTGATTTAGCCGCTCCTAATATTGTTGATATAAAAGCTCTAATAGATAAAGACAGATTAGTAGGAATAATATGCAAAATGTAAGCTTCAGGGTTAAAAGGAATAATCACAGATATGCATTCATGAATCAGATGATTTATAGCTCTCCAATATGAGGCTAATATAGCGCATGACCAAAACAGGTGGGAAAGAGATCCTTTAGCCGAGTGGCATCGCCAACACTTATCTGAGACACCAGGGGTATGTGCTAAACGTGCTGGCGTAAGATACCATCTATAGATCACTTTAAGATGGGATTCTCTTACCCCGGTGCTTCTAGAGTATCTGTACACCGATGATGTAGCATATAGCCAGTCTTTGTATGGTATTAGAAGATCTAGGTCTTTTTCCCTGTTTAACATATATGAGAGTTTTTTTGACGTATTTTTATTCGCTAAACCTTGATAGCATAATGATAATGTTTTTTTAGAGCTCTTTTTTCCCAAACATAATTTATGGAATGCCGTGGCTTCTGTAATGGGAATATTTTTCACTCCCTGACTTGAAATAATATGTTTCATACGAAGATAAGTAAAAGTGCAGTTTAAAGGAATATCAAATTCTTTAACTAAATCAGGGAAAGATTTTATTGTAGACAGAATAAGCAGTTGTTGAATATGGGTCACACCTTGGGTCAACCAGGGGGTTATATATAGATCCGGCGTAAGAAGCCGCAAAGATCGTAGAGTAGCGAAACTCATCAATGAAAATGGTTTAAGAAGAGGGACACCCCATTGTCGCCAGATTGAGATAGATAAATATGAGGAGGGTAGCATTACCTCCTTTTTCCTCCTGACAAGACCTCCATGCCACATAAAATCATGCAAAGTATGTGGTGCTATAACTGCATTTTCAAGTTGTAACCACAATGGTGTTCTAAAGAGTTCAGTGTAGCCAGTATTTGGGCCATTGCTGAAGCTCTATAATATCTCTTTAAATCTGGGAGTCCCAATCCCCCCATGGCAGTCGGAGATGTTACAGTTTTAGCTGATACCCTGGGAGGTTTACGTTTCCATACATGGGCGAACAGTAATTTTTGTAGTCGTAGAACAAGATGTGCTGGAGGTGTCACCGGAATGTTGCGGAAAAGATATAGTATCTTTGGTAATATAGTCATTTTTAGTGATGCAATACGGCCCATCCAGGATAAATTTACCAAACGCCACGTCTGGAACTGTTTCTCTAATTGCTGAAATAAAGGGGTGTAGTTGTGTCGGGCGGCGGAACTCCTGTGTCTCGACACAACCACACCAAGGTATTTAATTGAATCCGATCGCCACTCGAATAAATATTGGTTTTGAAGACTCTCAAGTGTTTTATTTGTAATATTTAAGGGTAATGCCTGGGTCTTCCCTACATTGTTCTTATAGTATGATAACCCACTGTAACGTTCTAATAATCCAGACAAGGAAGGTAATGAAGTTTCTGGTGAGGAAAGATATAGCAGAATATCATCCGCAAACAATGCAAGTTTCTGTTCCTCTACAGGAGTTAATAGACCTGAGATAGATGGTGTTAACCAGATATAGGAGGCTAATGGTTCTAAGGTCAAAACAAAAATAAGAGGGGATAAAGGGCATCCTTGATGAGTACCATTCGATATACCAAAGGGAAAAGATAAAAACCCCATATTGAAAACCTTTGCTGAGGGAGTGGTATACAAGGCCATTATACTTTTAATAAATAAATCTGGGAATTCAAAGGCAGCTAAAGTCTGATACATATAACCCCAGTGTACACGATCGAATGCTTTTTCAGCATCCAGGGAAAGCAATAATCCTGGTTCATTCATTCTATGTGCCAAATCTATAATGTCAAAAAAGCAGCGTGTGTTATCGCATGTCTGGCGCCCCTGTACAAAACCTGTTTGATCTAGTTGTATCAGACTAGGAAGTAGAGGTCCAATTCGGGAGGTTTTTATAGTAGTGAGCAAATTCAGAAACAATCAATTTTGGATTCTGTACTGGGGTTCCTCCTTGGCTACTGATTTGAGTTATTTTTGGATGTAACCTTTGGGCCTTAAGTTTGGAGGCTAGCCATTTCCCCGCTTTATTGCCTTGAGTATAAATATTATAATTGAGCTTACGCAAAAGACGTTCCATTGTCTGTAATTGTAACTCTACTAGTTCTTTTGTGTGGAATTTAGAGCCGCGGTAATGTCTAATGAGGGAGAAGTTTTATTTTGAGTTTCTAGTCCGATAATCCGCTGTAATAGGGTTTCCACCTGGAGATTATATTGCTTATTTCTATGGGATCCTTGCCTAATAAAGTGGCCCCGGAGAACAGCCTTATGTGCTAGCCAAACTGTTATTGGAACATCATCTATATTATTCAGGCTAAAATAATACTTTAAAACTAGCATCGTCTTTTCTTCCCCATCCGGATCTACTAATAAAGAATCATTAAGGCGCCACATTCCCATACCTCTGCTTGGAAAAGAAGCACGAAAAGTAATGAGTAAAGGTGCATGGTCTGACCAAGTTATCAGACCGATTTGTGCCTTTAATAACTGAGAAATTGTAATACGGTATATAAAGCAGAGGTCTATCCTGCTATATGAAGAATGAACCTGGGAGAAATATGTATAATCTCGACCTGTAGGGTTCATGATCCTCCATGTATCATATAAATCGGCAAACCAAATAAGATCCTGCATGTGACGGCTTATGGACCTAGCTTTACGGGAAGGAGAGCGGCTTTGAAGACCCTGAGTATCTATATCAGGCTGGAGTGTTATATTAAAATCGCCACATTATATATAAAGTACCTTGGGATATTGAAAGTATTTTAGCGTATGCTTTACGGAAGAACTGAATCTGATTTTCATTAGGGAAATATAGGTTTACAATAGTTACTGGTATTTCGTTAAGAAGTCCCTTTAAAATTAGAATCCTACCCTCTCCATCTTGATACTGTAACGTGCATTGGAATATCCAATCCTTGTGAAAGAGAATGGATACTCCTTTAGACCTTGTCTGTGCCAGAGAGTGGTAAGAATCAGGATAAAGCTGAGATTGAAAACGGACAGTATCCCGAGACCTAAAATGTGTCTCCTGCAGACAAACCACCGCTGGGTCGTGAAACAAGCAATGACGTTTAAAGGCAGTATTTAATAGACATGTGCACAGCACAAAATTTCGTTTTGAACTAATGGATTAGTCCTAAAATGCAATTTATTTAGTTGCTAAAGAAATTCGTTTTCAGTTCTTTAGTATGAGAACTAATTTCATTCATCCGAAAACCAGTGGATACAATTACTATTGTAGTGGCTCCTCAGAGAGCTGAGATCGCTGCTTGTTACAGTATCTCTCACTCTCAGCACAATGTGGGCCATATTACATAGTTGGTGCTAACTTAACCAGAGCTGTTGTAAACTTCCCAGAGCCATTATAGCCTATGGAGGTTTTCAGTTTACAACAGCTCTGGTTAAGTTAGCACCAACATTGTAATACTGCCCCGTGTCAGGCAAAGCTGTTACAGTAACTGACTGCTGCTCATCACAGCGCTCAGAGTTTCAGTAAAACTAGTAAATAATATTTTTATATATAAGAGGTTAGAACAATATTATTTCCTTGTTTTACTGAAACTCTGAGCGCTGTTACAGTCAGTTACTGTAACAGCTGAGCCTGATACATTGTATTGAAAGATAATATAACAAGCAGCCGATCTCAGCGCTCACAGCCACTGGATTTAAAGGGCTTAGAAAAAGGCTCCACTCTGTATAATGTTTAGAACATCTTCCTGCATTAATTAATACCCCGCTCTGTATAATGTATAAAACATCCACCTGCATTAATTAATACCCCTCTCTGTATAATATATAGAATATCTTCCTGAATTAATGTCCCTCTCTGTATAGAACATCCTCCTCAATTTATACCTTTCTCTGTACAATGTATATAACATCCTCCTGCATTAATTAATGCCCCTCTCTGTATAGAACATCCTACTGCATTGGCATGTGAAGGGTGCAGAACTTCGGATGTTGCGATGTTGCGCTCTTCATTCCTTCACTCATCAATGTAATATCACAAAAAGGACTGAAACTAAAATGTAGTACATTTTATTTTAGTTTCTTTCGTTTTTTGAACTGAGCAGTTTCGTTTCTCTTGAGTCATACGAAAACTAAATTATCCCAAAATTCGGACTAAATCGTTTTAGTACTAAAACAAATGCACATGTCTAGTATTTAAGCCCCTAACATTTAAGGAGTATATCAGCATTTCAGAAAGACCCATACTTGATAGGGTGAAAATGCAAAATATGAGACCATTGCTATAAATGGTAGCCATCTTAACCATACCCAGCGGACCGTCATGCAGCAGCGTAAAGGGGTGTTACAAATCGTCTGAGCAGCTAATGGGTGTTACAAATCATCTGAGCAGCTATCTGAACCACTTTTAAAGAATGCATATATAGGTAAGCCTAACAAGGAGAGAGAGAAGGGAAAAGATCGAAGAGAAAAAAATATAAACACACAACAATTGGCTGCATCAGCAGCCTAACTGGGCGAGAAATCATTACCTGAGTACTAAAATTAGAAGCTAATATACTATATGCCCATGAGGGGGGTTGTCCTTGATCTCCTTGATAGATAATGGAGATACGTGAACTGTGGGAGCAGGGAAATCCATGCTTTCCCTTCCGGCTTCCAGCCCGTGTTCAAAAAAAAAAAAGGAAGATTCCTTGCAGTTCGCAGCTTATTGCACTGGCCTCAATTTGCTTTAATATCCATGCTAGTTTCCATAGCTTTATGTTGAGAAGAATAAGATGGGAAAAAGAGAGAAGGAAAAAAAAAAAAATTCCCAATCATATCTTTTCTCATATATTTCCAGATGTAGTTCAATCCTTTATTATTTAATTATTTATCTTGGTTTAACTCGGTGCCACTCAGGAGATACTTTAATTGGGGATGATAAAGTAGTAATAGGTAATGGATCTTCCTGTATTATCCCCCATTCTATAAAAAGCCTCATTCCAGCTTTAACATCAGAAATTGTATTCAGTCTCCCTTCTCTCCAGATTAACAGCTTGGTAGGGAACCCCCATCGGTAAACCACATTATTATCTCTTAAGAGCTTTGTTACCGGTGTAGCGCTGGTTTAAAACACTGTTGCTGTAGTACTTATTTTTGGCCACCAGAGGGAGACACTGGACAATGGGACTACGTTTTCCAGCATGCTTTGCGCCGGGAACCGGAAGTGGGTGGAGAGAAACAGACTTACATTCGCAGCCTTGTGCAGGGGAAACCCAGTGCTGGTGTATATTTATTCCCTAGTGCGGGGAGACTGACCCGAGGTTTAAATTCAGTGGCTCCTCTGGGAGTCAGCGCTACACCGGTATGAATTCTCTTCTTTTTGCCAAGGTTGCAGCAGATAGATCAGTAAAAAATAATAAATTTGAGTAAGGCTCTGGTAGCGTAGAAGCTTTCCTAGATGCCAATATTATCGCTTCCTTAATATGAAAAAAAATTATTTGGACAATCACATCCCTGGATATGTCTGCTGAATGTTTCATGCTTTCTGGAGACGGTGTGCCCGGTCTAAAAGCATATCTTGAGGTGCTGTCAGTGGAAGCAACAATTGAAATATATTTTGAATATATTCTGAGAGTTCTGTTGAGCTTACGGTCTCTGGAATTCCACGAATTCTTATATTATTGCGACGTGAACGATCTTCGATATCTGCTACTTTAAGCACCAATTTTTCATGTGCTACTTGTAAAGCTGAATGTCTGTCTGCCAAATCATTATGGGCTAAGCAAAGATCGTCTGATTTAGTTTCCAGATTATCAGTTCGCTCGCCCAGATCTTGTATGTCTTTTTTAAACTCATGTACCATATCTTTAAAGTCAGCTTGTAGTGTTACTATTAACTTCTGCAGCATGGTATGCATTGATTTTTCAGTTATTAACGTTGTATCAGAGGAATGCATTTGTTCAAAATCATCTGGACCTGTACCTGAAGCTGCAGCTGACATACTGGAGACTGTATTATGGGTTGAAACCGGGAACCCGGATGTAGGTGATCTGTCATCCTGGTGGTCATCATGATAGTCCTTGCGGCCTCTCTCTGCGCCTCTCTCCGCCCGGTTTGCACGAGCAGTGTCCTGTAGGCGCTGACCTGTTGGTGGGGCCATCTTTAGTTTATTAAAGATTTTGTTAGGAGTTTCAGTGTGCATAGCACTGATTTCTCTTCCCCCCCCCCGGATTTCTATGATTTTCTGCGTCTGACCGCTGTTGGGGCTGTGTTGGTGCAGCCGCACTGTCTCCCCCTCAATGCTAAGAAACAAGCACCATGCACAGAGTTCCGGGTCCCGGACGCCTCCCCTCTGGACCCAGGAAGCAGGAAGACACCGTCCGTGCACCACGATAGCTGCAGCGGTTGTCAGCAACCGCGTTTATTGGAGACCCTCTGAGTCGAGCAGGGTGAGTGGCATATAAATGAGGGGTCTACACCAGCCAAGATTTGCGGGAATCTCTGAGCATTACCGCTTCATTACCGCTTCATAACGGGCTGTGCGCTGGACGCCGAGCAAGGAGCTCCTACTCCATGCGTCCACTCGCGCCGCTGGCTAACCACGCCCCCAGGCATTATGCGGCACATACAGATACAAGG
This sequence comes from Leptobrachium leishanense, assembly GCA_009667805.1. Classification (NCBI taxonomy): domain Eukaryota; kingdom Metazoa; phylum Chordata; class Amphibia; order Anura; family Megophryidae; genus Leptobrachium; species Leptobrachium leishanense. The sequence goes on along the minus strand of CM019064.1, from coordinate 430,161,121 downwards.
TGTTACTGTAATTCCATACACAGGCATTATGCGGCACATACAGATACAAGGTGTTGCTGTATTTCCATACACAGGCATTATGCAGCACATACAGATACAAGGTGTTACTGTAATTCCCATACACAGACATTATGCAGCACATACAGATACAAAGTGTTACTGTAATTCCATACACAGGCATTATGCGGCACATACAGATACAAGGTGTTACTGTAATTCCATACACAGGCATTATGCAGCACATACAGATACAAGGTGTTACTGTAATTCCATACACAGGCATTATGCAGCACATACATATCCAGTGGCGTCGCTACGTGGGGGCGGGGGGTGCGGCCCGCACCAGGTGACACCCGCCCTTAGGGTGACACCAAAGCAGTGGCGGCTCTTTAATTAAGCACTTACTGGGCCTCGCGCAGCCGCCTAATCTGCATAATCAGGCAGGCAGCATTAATTGGGTTTCTTTCAGCCGCATTTTTATTTCCGTCTGGCCGCAAGAGAAATCACCACTCGGCGGCATCCTGATAACGTTTGCACATGTGATGGCGCCGGCGGATCACATGACATCCGGTCGCGTCGCACCTTTCCTTCGCACTCATTCCACGCAGGAAACACGCGGCAGCACAACACGTGCAGGAGCAGCAGCCGTAGTTCACGTGACGCTCTGACGCGGCACCATCGGGTCGGCGCCGCATGACGAGAGAGGGAGTCGGACAGCCAGGGGAAAGAGCAGAGCTGCAGAGGCCCCACTGTTTTGGATTACCCGTCCGGAGGAGGATTGCATGCTGGTGCTGCACAACGCTTTGACTGTGAGTGAGCGGCGTTTCTGACCGAAACCCCAACAAAAACTCAAACACTGCCCCTCAGGCACCCAGATTGACCCTCAAGGCACCCAGGGGGGCCCCAGAGGCCCAGAGAGGGGTCCAGGCACCCAGAGAGGGGCCCAGCCAGGCGCACAGAGAGAGGCCCAGGCACCCACAGAGGTACTTAGTGGCCATGGCACTGCCCCCCCCAGACCCAGAGGCCCAGAGACACAGGCACCCTACAGGACACAGACACCCAGAGACACAGGGCCTATATATATCCATATGTGAGCTGGGACACTATATATCCATATCTGAGCTGGGGCAATATATCCATATGTGAGCTGGGGCACTATATATCCATATGTGAGCTGGGGGCAATATATTCATATGTGAGCTGGGGCAATATATCCATATCTGAGCTGGGTCAATATATATTCATATGTGAGCTGGGCAATATATCCATATCTGAGCTGGGCAATATATCCATATCTGAGCTGGGGCAATATATATTCATATGTGAGCTGGGGGCAATATATATCCATGTGTGAGCTGGGGCAATATATATCCATGTGTGAGCTGGGGGCAATATATATCCATGTGTGAGCTGGGGCATTATATCCATATGTGAGCTGGGGCAATATATATCCATGTGTGAGCTGGGGCAATATATATCCATGTGTGAGCTGGGGCAATATATATCCATGTGTGAGCTGGGGCAATATATCCATATCTGAGCTGGGTCAATATATATTCATATGTGAGCTGGGCAATATATCCATATCTGAGCTGGGCAATATATCCATATCTGAGCTGGGGCAATATATATTCATATGTGAGCTGGGGGCAATATATATCCATGTGTGAGCTGGGGCAATATATATCCATGTGTGAGCTGGGGGCAATATATATCCATGTGTGAGCTGGGGCATTATATCCATATGTGAGCTGGGGCAATATATATCCATGTGTGAGCTGGGGCAATATATATCCATGTGTGAGCTGGGGCAATATATATCCATGTGTGAGCTGGGGCAATATATCCATATCTGAGCTGGGTCAATATATATTCATATGTGAGCTGGGCAATATATCCATATCTGAGCTGGGCAATATATCCATATCTGAGCTGGGGCAATATATATTCATATGTGAGCTGGGGGCAATATATATCCATGTGTGAGCTGGGGCAATATATATCCATGTGTGAGCTGGGGGCAATATATATCCATGTGTGAGCTGGGGCATTATATCCATATGTGAGCTGGGGCAATATATATCCATGTGTGAGCTGGGGCAATATATATCCATGTGTGAGCTGGGGCAATATATCCATATGTGAGCTGGGGCAATATATCCAGAGCTGCGGGGGGCAATATATATCCAAGTGTGCCTTCACTTTCACTGACTTCGAACAGGCACCGTACATGCTGGCAGTTCGCCAAAATTTGTGTGTGAGCATATGAGAGAGCTCCACAGCAATAAACCTCACAGTAATGTGCGCTGTGCAAGAGCATTCAGTGTTATATGGAAGTACTGACTTATGAGTAAGAGTAGTGAAAAAAAATCCGTAAAACTCGTGGGGGGGGGGGGGGTGACACCATAACTTACCGCACCGGGTGACACCAACCCTAGTGACGCCACTGTACATATACAAGGTGTTACTGTAATTTCCATACACAGGCATTATGCAGCACATACAGATACAAGGCGTTACTGTAATTCCATACACAGGCATTATGCAGCACATACAGATACAAAGTGTTACTGTAATTTCTATACACAGGCGTTATGCAGCACCTACAGATACAAGGTGTTACTGTAATTTCTATACACAGGCATTATGCAGCACATACAGATACAAGGTGTTACTGTAATTCCCATACACAGGCATTATGCAGCACATACAGGTACAAGGTATTACTGTAATTTCTATACACAGGCATTATGCGGCACATACAAATACAAAGTGTTACTGTAATTTCCATACACAGGCATTATGCAGCACATACAGATACAAGGTGTTACTGTAATTCCCATACACAGGCATTATGCAGCACATACAGATACAAAGTGTTACTGTAATTTCCATACACAGGCATTATGCAGCACATACAGGTACAAGGTATTACTGTAATTTCTATACACAGGCATTATGCGGCACATACAGATACAAAGTGTTACTGTAATTTCCATACACAGGCATTATGCAGCACATACAAATACAAGGTGTTACTGTAATGTCCATACACAGGCATTATGCAGCACATACAGGTACAAGGTATTACTGTAATTTCCATACACAGGCATTATGCAGCACATACAGATACAAGATGTTACTGTAATTTCCATACACAGGCATTATGCAGCACATACAGATACAAGGTGTTACTGTAATTCCCATACACAGGCATTATGCAGCACATACAGATATTGGTATTTTTCAGTCGCTGCATTGCTAATATTCTCAATATGTTCACAACAAATCCCCATAAACAGGAGATCTCACCATTTTTATTATTTATCTTTATCACAGTTACTGTATCTAACACAAAGATCTTTCTGCCTGTTCGATAATAATACAGACCCTCTTTGAAATAGTGTAAGATAAGGGACAACTTCTAGAGCTCAAAATCTTACATTTCAACAATATTTCTGTAAAGGATAAAGCAATACATTAAAAACTATAAAAAATAGCAAATTAACATTATTTAATTTTTTTATCTTCGAATATCAATTTCTGTATAAAACATCTATTTTATCCCATATTTAATTGTTATCTTCAAATCCCATGTTTCAAACAAACATTATGATAACATATCTTTCAACAGAAATCGCTTGGTAGTGAAGGGGATAAACATGAATATTGCATTCCCTTTGCTACATGACTTTTCTATTACGAAACAATAGTTGTTTTTCGCAAAATCACAGCATTCTGTCATTGAATATGTAATTGTAATCTTCATTGTTTGGTGTAATTACGATATAAGGGCCTTGAAACGGCATTTTCTCTGATGGTTTTGATAAATTATGTAATTGCTTTTATGGTAACCCCACCATGACATCGATCATTGCTGTATTAAATTACCTTGATTTCATGATCTGTTAGTGATTTAGTAAATGTCTTTGCTTTAATGCATTGTGTGATACAAAAGATATCTTTTAAACAACACAATACCATATACTTTTTAAATTAATTGATGTTCTAACAACAATAATGATACTGACCTTTGTCTATGACACACATAACATCTGAAACATGGGACGGATACATTATACTTAAAAATAGGATAAAACTACAGCTTTATGTAGATAGTTAATATATTGAATTAATGCAAATCTGCATTACAAAAACGCCGCTGGGACGAAAAGTTCTAGGCACTTGATGTAGTCCCTTTTCTTGCGTAACTTCAAACAGGGGCTGCATTTTTGCAGCTGCAACTCTCAAAAATACTTGTGGAATTTAAAAATGTGTAAATTTTTTCAAGCTTTTTTTTAACGGTAAGGGTAAGGACACCTCCTTTCAGTTTTTCCCCAGTCACACAGAGTTCTAAATGAAAAAAGTATTTCTACGGAAGAAAAATGGCAATCCTGCATTGAAAAAATAGGTCGTTTTTTTGGGCGTTTTATTCAATAATTTTTTCAATACTTTAAGGCTGGGGTCAGACCAGCGCACTTTTAACGTGCGTTCTGGCGCACATAATTACGGCCGCACTAGCAGCAGATGACGGGCAATGACGGCCAATATACGATGCACGGCCGCACAAAAGTCCGGCCGTGCAATGCAAGTCGAATTTGAACGCATTTTTTTGAGAACGCTGAACCGCTAGTACTGACGTACAGAGTGCGCAGCTGCGGCATAGCGGTGTGTTTGCGTGATTAGGAGACGTCAGACGCTGCTAATGTCCGGCCAACATAACGTCCAGACGCAAAAAGAGTTTTATTGACAATCCGTACAAAATCACGCCCGAAAATGCACGTCGTCTGACCGTTTTTGCGCATTCCGTGAAAAAATACGTCAATGCGTTCGGACGCACCTTTTCAAGTTCGCGGGGAAAAATGCTTTCGTCTGACCCTAGCCTTAAAGGTAAAAAGCATCATGTATTTTATATGTCAGAATCGCAACACTTTCTTTGGCCCCCTAGCGGTATCCCGAGTGTGGTAATGCATTGCTGAAAGCGGTAACCCCGAGCCACACTTGGGATGCCGCTGGATACATTACCTGTCCTGCGCTCCCTTGCTGTCCCCATTCACCTCCGGCGATCGCGACGTCCTACTTCCTGGTTCCCTACTCGCAAGAAGGGAACCAGGAAGCAAAAACACTGCGATTGCCGGAGGAGAATGCGATCGCAGAGGTCAGCGAGGGAGCGCAGGACAGGTATGTATTCCGCCCGAGTGTTGCTCGGGGTTACTGCTTTAAGCACTGAAAGTTAACCCCGAGCCACACTCGGGAACACCGCCAGGAAGGTTAAGGGAGCGTTTGAAGGAAGGGAAAATTAATGGAAAGTCTGACAGTACGTGGGAGAGCGTTCCAGAGGATGGGGGCTGCGTGTGAGAAATCCTGCAGTCTATCATGGGAAGAGGTGATGCGGGGAGAAGCTAGGCGCAGGTCACTGTTTGATCTTAGGGAGCGGGCTGGGGTGTATTTGGTGATTAGTGAGGACAGGTAATGGGGAGCTGAGTTAGTGAGAGCCTTGTAGGTCAGGGTAAGGATTTTGAATTTAATTCTGCAGTGAAGGGACTCAAAGAGGAGCAGCAGAGACAGAGCATCGGGTGAGGTGTATAAGCAAGGCCGAGGCATTTAGGATGGATTGCAAGGGGGACAAGCGGGAGAGAGGGAGGACAGCTTGAAGGTTATTAGGTTATTATAGTGAAGTTGGAAAATTACAAGGGCATGTATATGTTGCTTGGTGATGACAGCGGTAGGAAGTGGTCAAATTTTGGAAATATTATACAATTGGTTGTGGCAGGAGGAAGAGAGAGAATGGATGTGGGGGATGAAGGACAGAGAGGAGTCAAGTGTAACTCCGAGACAGCGAACCTGGTTTGGTTGGGAGATAGTGATGCAGTCAATATCTTTTTTCTTTATAACTGATTGTGATGTGGGACTTTTGGGAATAGAGAAGGATTGATAATTCACCGAGGTCCCTGATGTGTGATTATTTGGTTATGGACTTTAGTGTTAACGTAAACATGTATTTAGCATACAGTGGCAGGAGCATTTGATGCCAGGAACTTTATTTCTGGATATAAGCAGGTAGGGACTTACATTGTGGTTACACCCTGGGAGAAGGCTGAAAATGAACCACATGTTCTTTTTTCCTGGCAGCAGTTGATCCTCACAAATCAACATTCATTCTACTTTTATACAATCTAATAATGGGTTCTGATAATAATGACATCTCTCGGAACATTACCTTTCATGAATCAGGGTCTCGGGATGCAATGCGTGAGATCAAATATTAAGTGGTGCTTTAGAATTTTAAATAATTGCAATTTAAATAGATTTTGAAAAATACATTTTTATTAGCAGTGTATATGAAAGGGTTGAAAAGGCAAGGGGGGGGAGGAGCAATAATATAAAGGCAAGAGAGCAACAACTACCAGAATAATACCCATCATTAAGTAACTTGCGAGGGTGAGTAAAAAAATCATCTGCATTTTGGTTATAGAAAAACTTCTGGTGGCCGCGCTGAGTTGGCAGCTGAACCTAAAACATTTTTAATGACGGAATACTGTACGAAAGCTTGTTGACAGATTGGCAAAGTGTATTGGAAAAATAAGGAGATTATGTTGAAAAAAATATGTATTTGTTTTTTCTAAAAGTTGATTGAAAAGAATTCTACAGCCAGAGTGCGGATCATTTTTGACTCACCCTCGTATTTGAATTTAAGCAGGCATGGGATAGGCATAAGGCGATCCTAAACAAAAGATAAATCCAGGTAAAGTATCCATGTAATTGGGCAGACTAGATGGGCCGAAAGGTTCTTATCTGCCGACATTTTTCTATGTTTCTATGTTTCTATGTATTTTTGGCAGTGTTTTTAATTTAAAACATCTATAAAGAAGGTCGACTGAAGCAGCCAGGACATTAAACTCGAATGAATAAATGCATAGAGCATATCATGTAACTGTGGTATATGCATAAAAAGCCAAACTTGAAATCGAGAGAAATATCAACGTATCCTTCCTGGTAAAATACTTTATAAATAAATAAATATGTATCCCTTAACACCCAGTGGTCTTGTGTAGGGGATGGCAGATCCAGTAACTGGGTTGCCAGTGAGTCATAGGAACAGAAATTGCAAGACCAAATACAAACATCTCTCGGAGAGAGATTCGGAGAGAGCCGATCTGGCCCCGAATTGTCACGAACAGTGAATTTCCCCGTACAGTGACATTTCGGGGCCATTTGACTATTCAGAGAGCAGGCAGTTTGCAAATTTTGGCGAACTGTCAGCCAGTACGGTGCCTGTTCGAAGGCAGTGAAATTCCCCATAGAGAAATAATGGTTAATCTATTCAGAGACACCGAATAGCAGTGAAAAGTTGCCGAAATGCCCTGCTGTTCGGTGTTTTCATCCGACAGGTTTATTCAGGCGAATCCCATAGACTTCAATGTTAAAAATATTCCTGTTCATCCAATATGTAATAAACTGTTTATTATTTTAATCTGCAGTAACAAGTTTCTCTATTTATTGATTTTTTTTAGGATCTTATAAGCATTTTTCGGGATTTTTGAGCAAAATTTTTCGTTTGTTTTTTTAGTGTTTTTTCTTTTTTCTGTAACAGACCTTTTTATTATCATTCATTGGATCTTATATGTAAATTCCAGGCATTTTTGCACAGTAGTTTTTTGCAAACAGTGTTGAAATTTTGACCCTTTCAATCATACTGTTTTTTTTGGTCACCGCTTGTCGGCTTTTTCTGGCAGCTGGTCTGCGCTGTAATCAGCGTCTCATCATCTTTTCCGACGTGTTCAGCGTGTTTTTTGCGTCGGTTTTCGGCGGGTGTTCGGCGGGTTTTCCCTGCACTCCGGGGATTATGTAGTGAATGAGGAATTCAAATCAAATCAAATCAAATCAAAATAAGCTTTATTGCCAGGACCAAATATATTTTAGCATTGCCAAAGCATATGGGGAGGAGGGGGGGTAGTGGGACATATATATGGGGGGGAATGGGTAAGTCGATTGATTCCCCGAAGTTTAGGGAAGGGCGGGGAACAAGAGCACACTGAAACATCGGCGACATTTCTGTACTCTATGAATAACCCCCATAATCTTCATGTTTTGGCCTGGGAAAGATCCTGACAATAGAATCTCAGAGCTGGAGGGAATGGCCTCTTCTAATGAGTCTACAGAAAGGCAGCCATCGTCGTCCAAAAAGCATGAACAGCCGGACACCCCTACCACATATGGATATGTCCCTCTGGCTGTCTGACATCTCTAACATTTCAAGTCGTAATTTGTACTTATGCAGTTTGCTATCCTAGGATGAGAAAACATGTGTAAATCTGGTCCCCAACAGTCATGGTGTTAGTGGCATGTGTGTCAAGGGAAAGCCTTTGGATCCACAGAGTTTGATACTTAAGTGCAATGATTAAGACAATGCAGCCATCCATGTTTGACATTGCCTGTCACATTGAAGATGTGCGCCTAATGGATGAGTTCACAGCACTGCTTCCTCCCATGACATAAGGGGGATATAGGATGAGTTCTTTCGGAATATTGGTCAGAGTCCCGTCTTAGCTACCATCAGAGAGGGAGTGTTCCCTTGCTTCTCTCTGGTCTGTAGTTCAGATGCTTGTTGTGGGTTATTCTTGCTCTCCTTGCATATCTACAGTTAGGTCCAGAAATATTGGGACATCGACACAATTCTAACATCTTTGGCTCTATACACCACCACAATGGAGTTGGAATGAAACAAACACAATTTGCTTTTACTGCAGACTGTCAGCTTTAATTTGAGGGTATGTACATCCAACTCAGGTGAACGATGTAGGATTTACAGCAGTTTGCAGATGTGCCTCCCACTTGTTAAGGGCCCAAAGGTAATGGGACAATTGGCTTCTCAGCTGTTCCATGGCTAGGTGTGTGATAATCCCTCATTATTCCAATTACAATGTGCAGATAAAAGGCCCAGAGTTAATTTCAAGTGTGCTATTTGCATTTGGAATCTGTTGCTGTCAACTCTCGAGATAAGATCCAAAGAACTGTCACTATCAGTGAAGCAAGCCATCATTAGGCTGAAGAAACAAAACAAACCCATCAGAGAGATAGCAAGAACATTAGCTGTGGCCAAAACAACTGTTTGGAACATTCTCAAAAAGAAGGAACGCACCGGTGAGCTCAGCAAAACCAAAAGACCCGGGAGACCACGGAAAACAACTGTGGTGGATGACCGAAGAATTCTTTCCCTTGTGAAGAAAACACCCTTCACAGCAGTTGGCCAGATCAAGAACACTCTCCAGGAGGTAGGTGTATGTGTATCAAAGTCAACAATCAAGAGAAGACTTCACCAGAGTGAATACAGAGGGTTCACCACAAGATGTAAACCATTGGTGAGCCTTAAAAACAGGAAGGCCAGATTAGAGTTTGCCAAACAACACTTAACAAAGCCTTCACAGTTTTGGAACAAGATCCTATGGACAGATGAGACCAAGATCAACTTGTACCAGAGTGATGGGAAGAGAAGAGTATGGAGAAGGAAAGGAACTGCTCATGATCCTAAGCATACCACCTCATCAGTGAAGCATGGTGGTGGTAGTGTCATGGTGTGGACATGTATGGCTGCCAATGGAACTGGTTCTCTTGTATTTATTGATGATGTGACGGCTGACAAAAGCAGCAGGATGAATTCTGAAGTGTTTTGGGCAATATTATCTGCTCACATTCAGCCAAATGCTGCAGAACTCATTGGACGGTGCTTCACAGTGCAGATGGCAAAAGCAACCAAAGAGTTTTTGAAGGGACAGAAGTGGAATGTTATGCAATGGCCAAGTCAATCACCTGACCTGAATCCCATTGAGCATGCATTTCACTTGCTGAAGACAAAACTGAAGGGAAAATGCCCCAAGAACAAGCAGGAACTGAAGACAGTTGCAGTAGAGGCCTGGCAGAGCATCACCAGGGATGAAACCCACCGTCTGGTGAAGTCTATGCATTCCAGACTTCAGGCTGTGATTGACTACAAAGGATTTGCAACCGAGTATTAAGAAGGGAAAGTTTGATTTATGATTATTATTCTGTCCCATTACCTTTGGTCCCTTAACAAGTGGGAGGCACATCTACAAACTGCTGTAAGTCCTACACCGTTCACCTGAGTTGGGTGTACATACCCTCAAATTAAAGCTGACAGTCTGCAGTTAAAGCACATTGTGTTTGTTTCATTCCAACTCCATTGTGGTGGTGTATAGAGCCAAAGATGTTAGAATTGTGTCGATGTCCCAATATTTCTGGACCTGACTGTATATGGACCACGTATTGGTACATGAAAGCTTATTCCATTTGTTCCTTGTTTTGGACTTCCTGTCAACGTCCTGTACTGATATTGTGGTTCTTGCAGGATTCATGTGACGTTTGCCATTGTATACATTCTGATAATTTATCAAACTCGTGGCAATTCTGGTTGGACTATGTTAAGGAAGTTCCACTAAGATCAGGCTTCACCACATCCTGCATGCCAGACCCTCCTGCAGTGGACCACTAATGGATCAGGCATTACCACTGCAGAATTTGCGACTGCTTTACTGCCATGGAAGCCACCTTTTGAACTGTGTTCATCCACACTGTAGTTCATCGTGTAGTTCATCTTCGTCACTGGAACCATCATCAAGTGATGATTCTCCAGGGACAAAGTCCGGTATCTGAATCCTCTATAGACGATTCGTCAATGGTGCAAAATTCAGAGTCTGACATCATAAGGATATCAGTTGCATCCTCAGCGCTCGAGGACCTTTAAGCCATAATTTGCTTTCTGTAGAGAGAGAAATGACACCACAAGATATAATTTATACGCCGCCGCGAGTATCACCTCCTGGAGTCCATAGGACTCCATAGAGGGTTGCGCTGCCAGGCTGCGAGCCCTGCACGTTCTCGCAGGATCACACAGCGCCGTGGAGTGATTGTGGAGGGAGATTGGGGACTATTTGTCTCCAGCAGGAAGAAGCAGCAGATCGGGCCACCGTCCTCACCGCGGGATGAGAGGTGAGTATCAATTGGATGTATTGTTTTTTTTTAGCTGGTGTTAAATGATTCTGCAAAAGCAGAATCCTTTAGCACCAGCTTTTAGGTAACAGTAAATGTTTCGTTATCTCATCGCTGTGGTAATTATCACTAGGTCTTTGTAATACCTTACTTATCCTAATGCTAATTACTGATTGCGCATCCTATACTTAACATGGGGAGCGCAAAGAACAGTGAGCTCACGCAAGCTAGTGCAAAAACCGATGCGCTATGTTATTTTGTGAGGCTTAGCGTTAGGGATGTAATATGGGGGGCATGCGTTAAAGTCACTTATCCTGATGTTAACGCTTACTCACCCGAACGCTACAGCTAAGATTCACTAGGCAATAGGGCCGTAGTTTATATGTACAGGGGATGTAAAAGAATGTGTGTTATTAGATAAAGCAGACCTGTCTTAATTACTTTAACCTAGATGAACGTCAAACCAGGTTTTTAGACAAATTTGTACATAAATGCAATCCTTTCTATGGTGTTCATGTGCCTTTACTTGACACTAAATGCTTTGGTTCTATTAATCTGATAAGGTTAATGGAAGTGACCCCTTACTCACCACCCCAGATACAGTATCACAAATAGTGATGCCCAGCCACTGCTCATGCTTTTTCACAATGTGTTATGAATCCATTATATCTAACAACAATTTATATATTAGTTTGGTGTCTTGTTTCTATATTTAATATAAAAAGTGCATACATATGTGTGTGTGTGTGTGTTTGGGTGTGTAAAAATGCAAAGAGTAAATATGCAAATATCTACACATATACGTTGTTGACTTTAGGTGCTATAATTTTTTTTTTTTTTTTACATTTTATCAATATAACTTTACTCCACTTTGGTCACTATGCCATAGTTGTTGTTATGGTAGCGTCTCGATGTGTAAGTTTTAGCTCTAGGGGAAGTAAGTTTAACGTCTGGCATCGATATTCCATCTTGACGCTACAGTTAAGTGAAAACGTTTTGCTTCTCGCTGCTTGCGCAAGTTTACTGTACTTAAGCGTCTCCTATACTTAACTTGGGGATCGCAATCTATTTTTAGCATCTCGACAAGTGATGTATTACAAAGTGCTGGCACATATTACCGTCGGGAAAATTTGAACACCTTCTAAATGCAAAATCATTAAACAGGCTCCACCCCCCCAATAATCTCATACTCCCCTCTCATCCCGCGGTGATAAAGGGTGACCCAATCGCCGCTTCTTCTTCTCAGGAGTGAGACTGGGAACAAATAGTTCCTAGAGTCCGCCGCGATCACTCCGATGCCCTGCGCGATCTTGCAAGCTCACGGACTCTACGAGCTCTTTGAGCTGATGACATGGAAGCGCTACTGTGGGTATCGGGGAGGTTAGCGCTGCTGAGACATTCCTCGGAATACAACATTAGCATGGAGGCGGTAAGGGAAAAATCTGCAAGCGCGTGTTATCCTGCTTCTACCATCTCCATGTTAGCGTCAGGAATGTAATAGTGCCCTTTGTATCTGTTAAATGTTGTAAATTAATTTCCTTTTCAAACAGGTTAATAAAGAGATGTTAGCAGCGTACTGCTTCATCTTAACCCAGTCCTATTACCAGTTCCAAGGAACATCAGGTTAATCCAGCAGAAGATTTACTGCCATTCTATGTAGCAGATGCATCAGTTTGGATAAAAAATAGTTACATAGTTATATAGGCTGAAAAAAGACATGCGTCCATCGGGTTCAGCCTCTCCCACATAACCTACTGCTGTTGATCCAAAAGAAGGCAAAAAACCCAGTCTGAAATATGCAACATACTGGGAAAAAATTCCTTCTTGACCCCAGATGGCGTCAGATTTCTCCTTGGATCAAGAAGCTTTTACCCACATATTAAATATTATAACCCTTAATATTCTGTGTCTGCAGGAAGTCATCCAGTCGCTTTTTAAAAGTCTGTACAGACTCTGACATTAGTGATTCCTAATGCATTTTTTTTTAGTTAGGTTTGACAAAATTGCCAATCGAAGCAAGTTATCTTTCCAACAATAAACATTAATCCTTTGCTCTATTGATTACGTCTTGACTTAAGCAGAGAAATAATATCCATACGGCATTTCAAGCAACATGTTCCATTTCACATTTTTAAAAGGTTTTCAATTAAAATAATTTGTTCTTTCCTTGCTCAGCTAAATGAACACCAGACAGAACAAAGTAATAGAAATTGAAAACAAAGGCTAATGTTCATGCTGACATATTTTTTTTTTCCAGTTCTCTCCAAAACCGTAAATAAAAAATTTCAATTTTGTGACAGGACATTCTGATTTTATTTTGGATTAATAATCAAATTATATCGGAAAAGCATATGCAGACATTTTTTTTCTTAAATCAGCTGAGTTAAATATAAGATACTTAGGCATAGAAATCCAGAAATTTATTAGTCTACACTTTACATACTTGATGCTAATGTTAGCGTTCAACTGCGTGAGCGTTAACGTTAGCGTTTGGATTGTAATATGTGGAAAATACTTGGGCTAACGGGTTAAGTAACACGTTAGTGTTTGGTATCTTGCGCTTTTCAGCACGAGGTTACTGTACTTTGCGCTCCCTATACTTAACATGGGGAGCGCAAAGTGTTAATCAGCGTTAGGATTGCAAAGTCCTAACACTGATTAACGTCCGGCTGCAATTAACAAAAAGTTAACCAGAGCTAGTACTTGGTGCTAACGGATTCCACTTCTGCAGAATCCATTAGCACCAGCCCAAAAAATTAAAAAATGAATCGTATACTCCCCTCCTGTCGCGAGGGCCGCGGCTCTGTCCGCCTCCTCAGTCCAGTGGGAGCAGGGAACGACTGGGGGGAAAGCCCCCCAGTCTCCCCCTGCGTATCACTACGCTGACCGGTTGGATCTCGCAAGGTCTATGGACTCCATTGAGAGGATGCACGCGGCTGCGCTTAGCACCCGAAAACAATGCAGGCAGCTTTTTTAGCACCAGCAATGTAATCTAGCGCTAAAACGAGGGCGCTAGGGGGAAAAGTGTGGGCGCAGTTTTTCCTCACTAGCGCCCGCGATTTAGCGCTAGTATTGTAATTTAGCCCTTTATGTGCTGCTGATGAAGTTTCCTTTCCTTAGTAAGTGGATTTTTATACTCTTATAATGGGATGCTACAAACGAGAGATTTGTGAAATATATTACATACAGTGCTTAAAATTTCCACTCGCCCTCTCGCCTAGGAAGAGTGATAATTTAAGCAGGGCTAGTGAAAATTCGACCCTTTGCAACTGGGAAATTTGTTGATGACAGGAATTAATTTTCTGATAGGAATTACATTTTTGAGCCGTGATAAAATGTGTGGATTCAGGATGGGATCTTCTCCAGGTATCCTACACAGAAGATACTATTCACTGAAGTGGAGTGTGGTCAGTAAATTAAATCGAATATTATCCACAATTTGTCTTGGGAATGGTGACCAGGTATCACAAAACGAGTGCTCCGGCCCTTGTGAACAAAGTGTGCAGATTACGGGGGTCAAGTAGCGATGGAACACGTAGGAATGCAGATCCTCCACTATTTTTAAGTAAATTGATAAATTTTATTCAAAATCAAACACACAGTCAACAGACAAATTGTTAAAAACCATTAATATGAATCATTAGAAGCATTTCTGGCAGCAGGTGGGTATTAAGCCAAATTGGAAAAACTCTTTCATCAGTCATTTAAAAGGTCCACATATTGGTATTAGAATCTCATGCCGATAGCAATTCAAGATAAATTAAGCTGCCTAAATGGGCCCAAATGGAAATAGTCAGAGAAAATCTCAAAATCCTAAATTTGGCAATTCCTTAAAGGTATCTACCTCAACCATAAGGTTAAATTTAGTGACAATAAATTATGGCTGATCAAATTGTCACCATATAAGGTTAATTGAATTCATTACTTGATCAGTCTTTATCAAATTTGCACGCCCCCTTCCCAATAGAGTTCTTAACACAGAAGCCTGAAGACCAACATGGTACTATACAGGTAGAAATATAGAACAGAAGGGGAGTTGGTAAATACCACAGTTGGCGTACATTTGGTGGCATAAAGATGAAATAAAGGTCTTTATTACATACAGTCACAGAAGGTATTAAAGGAGTAAACCTTTATGACATTACCCGGGGTGTTCCATAATCTTTTTAACTGCTTTGTCCTATATGTCTTAGCCTCTCGCAATTTATTGATGGGCCCTTAAGTTGGTCATACATTTTTGGTTTGGTCTTGAAGCGCTGACTTGGTGCCCTGCGACTTTTGAACTTGCCTTGACCCCCTGTTGAGGTTTGTAATCTATCCTTGTCAAGCAAACATTTTCCCAATCTGATTTGGGACAAGGGTGAAACCAGCCAATCAGAACTGTTGGGGTGGGTGGGAAGCTTGAAACGTGTGTGTGTTACCTGAGCATATCTGGAAATTCAAAAGAGGCAGAGGATCAGACCAAGCGGGTCTGGAGCTACAGATCAGGCTGCTTGTGGCACTGAGTCCTGAGCAACTCAGCAGCCTGGCTAATCTTGGTAAGGGGGTACCGGGAGAGCAGGACAGACAGACAAGCGAGGTCTGTGACAATACATTTCCCTAAAATGCAGCCAAACAAATATATAATTAATATATAAATATCACACCTGAGTGTGGGTTTTGTGTTAAGTGAGAGATATCAATAGTTAAATGGGGGGGAGCAGAGTCTTGGTGCATTCCCACTCTAATTTGTTTAGGATGTGACCTCTGCTGGAGGAAGGTCTAAGATGTTAAAGGAACACCCTACACATCCTGACCACTTTACATTTATAAAGTGGTCAGAATGTGAGGAGTGCCCGCCCCCCACATCCCACCGATCCGGTGGAGACTCTGGGTGAAGAGGAAGATTTTTTAATTTTCCCAGCTGCCAGTCACTAGTGATGTCAGGACGCAGAGTGCATGGTAATGTCACTCTCTCTGAGAATGATCACAGTAGCAATCGGTCCTAGTGAGGCAGCCGATGGATCAGATCTGTGCTTGCACTCAGCTTTGATCCATTGTTCTGAGCAGGCGCTACGAAACATGCATATGTAACGTGGCTCCTACTCTGCACATGTTATGTAGTAGCACAAATTGCATCCTGCGAGTCCTTTGGACTGCAAGGTGATCAAACCAGTCAGTCCTAGAGGAGATTAACCCTGACTGCTCTTTAGAAGGCCAGATCCTGAAGATGAAACTCATATAGTTTGGTCACCTAATGAGAAGGAAGGACTCCATGGAGGCCTAATGTTGGGAAAGATTGAGCGCAAAAGAAGAAGGGGACGACAGAGAATGAGGTGGCTGGATGGAGTCACTGAAGCAGTACGCTTGAGCTTAAATGGACCCCTGAAGATGGCGGAAGGTGGAGGACAGGAAGGCCTGGAGGAATGTTGTCCATGGGGTCATGACGGGTCGGACACGACTTTGCAACTAACAACAACAACAAAGAGTCAGGGACTGAGTGTCACAATACTACCTCACTTCCTTGATGAGCTTGCTGACCGGTCCGCCATGTCTTCTTCACATGCTGGGCAGTCCTCAACTTGCAGAATAGTGCTGGGCCTTCAACCACAAGTTCTTTCCTCAGGATAATCATACTGGGTGTGTTCTGGCTACGCTCGCGAGACCACATCATTGCTAATGACATCATCATCCTGCACCCCTGCCCAGCAGCACCCAGCTGATTAGGATCTAATTGATTGAGGAGTCCCAGCATAAATCCAGTGAGTCAATACTTGCTTATTGTTCTCCATACTTAGCTACAAACAATTGTTTCCTGAAATCTCTGTTGCTGAACCTGCTAAGTATTAGCTAAAGATTTAATCAAATATGCTGGATATTATTGAATTTTCTAAACTTGCATGAACGTTCTATTGCTCAACTCTGCTAAAGATTTAACCTCATGTATCCTGGGCATTATCAAATCTGCTAAACTATTATATGGACATTCTGCTGCTCAACTCTACTAACGATTTAACCTCATGTATGCTGGACATTATTGAATCTGCTAAACTATTACGTGGATATTCTGCTGTTCAATTCTGCAAAGATTTAACCTCATATATGCTAAATCTCATGAACCTTGCTGAATATTTATATTCCTGCATATTTGGTTCCTTTTCACAACTCAGATCCTAACACTGAGGAGGATCTGAACACAGTGAGGGAGAAAAGATGAGCAAATGCACCGTAAAATGGATTAAAAAATGATTGGGTGGTGGCTTGCTATCAGCAGCCTCTGCAAAATTATTTAAGGGCAAAAACTCTATTTTTTAAAAGAATGCTCCTTTAAACATTACTCCGTCTCTGATCTTGAAGGGGATAATATATTTATACCGATCTCTTCTTTTTTTAATGTTCCCAGCCTCCTTAGCAGCAGTAAAACACATTCTCAGACATAAATCTCATTACATTGATACTCTTATCTCTATTAGCAGACACGGCTCCGACATATGTACCAACATTAAGGTTTATCTATCAGCTACACATCTCATGCGTTAGTTACTCTATACCCTATATACTAGATAAGTGGATGACACGCTTTATTCTTTGGAAAGAACATGGAAGTACATTCCTTGGTGCGACACAATAGCTAAATTATTTACCATCAATCTGTGCAACGTTCCAATGTAACACAAAGAAAATGCATTTTCTGTAATTTGCTATTATACAGACAACGGGGATCCACTGAATATAACCTCCAGAGGTAAAACCACTAAACATCCCGCTAATAGCTTTCATTCCGTACATACCTCTATCTGTACTTACTGTGCAGTGTACGAGGTTTCCCGTGCTGTAATTCCAAGTCAGAAACACAAGACCACAAAATAAACTCAGACAAGCACCGGATACTGGTGGACATAAACACTCAGCTCTTATTCCAGCTGATATAAAAGCTTAATGAGAACAAAAGAGCTCGAAATAACTGAATGTATAACAATAACGCCGAACAATTTAAAAAAAACACGAATTAACAACAGGAGCTACAAAATGTTTCAATGCGTTCAGTGAAGAGAATACAAAACAAAACTCTTGAATGTAATTTTGAGTAGTTGTCCTCTGATAATCTTGTCTGGATAATGTACCAAAAAAAATCTAATTGCACAATAGTGTTCATGAATATGCTAACCAGAGCGACTTTTCTCCCAAGAAAAATGCTCACTTTTTTTCAGAATTGGGAAACGACTGTATGGGAAAACAAAACCAACAGAGTTTGTTGGTTTTGTTTTTCCATACAGTTGTTTTCCAATTTTGTTTAACATTATAATCCTGGTTGTTGTCAGAAAGAGGATACATGGCGAAATAACTATGATACGCATTGGATAGATATCGGTTTATGTTGTTGTTTTTGCATGTTTTCACGTTTTTTCAGAGCCTTAAGATCTCAACTCTATATTGTACGCATGAGACCAGCTGGGGGAGGGGTTTCTCCTCAAAGAGAAAAGAGGTTTGGTGTCTGTTTGTAAGAAGGGCAAATGAATACTAAGGGGTTATTAAGAGAGCACCGAAATGTCACCAACATCTCTGTGCTCTCTCGTTCCCTGCACTTTGGGGGAATAAAATTTCTCCACCTTGCAGTGAATTCAGCATTCACCCCAGGGTCCCCGAAGTGCAGGGAATTGGCTGCTATCAAATGTGATAAGAAAAATTGTGCTCACAGAGTCATGGTTAACCCCGAAAGTACCAGACTCTGCCATATCAATACAGGGGTATTCATGTTATAGAAAAGACAGAGCAAAGAGAGGAGGGGGAATTGTTATTTATGTTGAGGAGTCCATAAAGTTCACCCCCTTACAGACTTCTAGCTCTCCTGTCACCTTTGATTTCCTCTCTGGTATAATTGAGATCCCATTCAGTAAATCAATCATTGTTGCTGGGTTCTATCGTCCACCGAGCTCTCCAGTGCACTCCCTCTCTGACATATCTCAAATCCTTAATAACCTACTTGCCCAAAACCAAAAAAGTGAACTGCTGGTCCTCGGCGATTTTAATACAGATTGGCTAAATCCTAAAAACAATAAACACTGCTCGCTGTTTAAAACTTTGCAGCTAACTCAATTAATATCCCCCCACTCGCATTAATATGAAAAGCCCTAACCATACCTTGTTGGACTGGATTCTCTCCTCATCTCCTGATAGAATACAGGAGGCAGGCGTTCTTGCTAATAGCTTTAGTGACCATTGTCTAGTGTACTGCGTGCGCAAAATTAAGGCCTTGAAATCTCCCCCAAAGGCAATAACCACCAGGTCTTTCAAGAAATTTATTCTTGAATCCTTCCTAAGTGATCTCAGACAGCTCCCCTGGTACAGGCTAAACCTAATCCCAGACCTAGACTGTGCAGTTGAATACTTTCAGTCTGAGCTCCTGCAAGTCTGGAATTCCCATGCCCCGCTGCGTAAAGTGCGAGTAAAAGGACTCATCTCCCCTGGGTTACAGCTGATCTTACACTAATGTACCAGCTTAGAGATTCACTGTGGTCAAATTTCAAGAGTACTGGTTCCATGAACGATCACTACGAATACCGAAAATGTCGGAATGAATGCACAAAAAAAACAAAAATGGCCAAAGCCCATTACTTCAATGAAAATCTAAACAATAACATATCAAACCCTAGAAACTTTTGGAGAACCATAAGTAACATACAAGCACCCCCAGTCCACTCCCAGCCAGCTGCTGTCAAAGTAAACAACCAACCCTGCAACACCCCCTAGATGTAGCAAATGCCTTTAATGATTATTTTGTTGGATGTGCCACCACTTTGATTACCAAGCTAGGAAATGACATGCAATCAGAGAGGCCTCATGCAGGTCAGGCCCCCCCAACTGTGCAAAGTCCCTGTATCAGACAGGAATTCAGTTTTAGACCAGTGCCTGTCAGTGTCATTACTAAACTTCTCCATAAGCAAAAAATGAAATACCAGTCTGGACCTGATCAAATACCAGCAATGCTGCTGAAAATCAGTGCGCCAGCAATTGCAAATCCTGTCGCAACCCTAATAAATGAGTCACTGGCGACTGGATACATACCCAAGCTCTGGAAGACTGCAAGAGTGGTACCTATCCATAAAAGTGGTGACAGTACTTTGGTAAGCAACTACCGTCCGATATCGTTGCTCCCTGTAGTGTCAAAAGTCTTGGAAAAATGTGTCTACACACAATTACGTGATTATTATCAATATTGGAACTACTTAACCCCGGATCAATCAGGCTTTCGTCCAAATCACTCAACTACAACCGTCCTTTTAAAAGTCTGCAATGATATCCAAGTTGGGATGGAACAAGGAAACCTAACTGGAGCCATCTTCCTTGATTTTGCCAAGGCCTTTGACACGGTAGACCATGGCATCTTGTTAGAAAAACTTAAAAACTCTGGCATTGGTGAGCGCACGCTAACCTGGTTTCAATCATATGTATCCGACCGATCACAATATGTGTCAATTTCTGGCAGCTTCTCCCTCCCGCTCCCAGTCACTTGCGGTGTACCCCAAGGCTCAATACTAGGCCCCCTGCTATTCACAATATTCATAAATGATCTGCCCAATGTCTGCAAAGCCTCAACTGTACATATGTATGCAGACGACACTGTGATCTCTACCAGCAAACCAAATCTCCCGCAGCTGGAGGCCATGCTGCAAGAACAATTCACAGAGGTAGAAAAGTGGATCAAAAACAACAAACTTTTTTAAATACTGACAAAACTGTAACGATGCTCTTTGGAACAGCACCTAAACTACACAAATTGCAAAATCCCCATCTATGTGTTGGGACAAAATCAAATGGCATGCTGACCACAGTCACTTCTCTCAAATATCTAGGTATGTGGTTGGACCCTAATCTATCCTTTGGCCCCCACATCGAAAAACTCTCATCTAAACTTTACCCCAAACTAGGTGCCCTGTACAGAAACAAATCCTGCCTGAGTCCCGCGGTAAGAAAGCAGATTGTACAGCAAATGCTTATGCCGGCTATTGATTACGGAGATGTAGTGTATGCAGCCGCCCCGCAAACACACCTTCATAAACTTACTACATTGTATAACTCATTCTGCCGCTTTGCGCTACAATGTAACTACATGACCCACCATTGTGACATGTTAAAAGAGCTAAACTGGCCATCGCTGGAATCCAGACGCACCCTTCACCTTTCCAGCCTGGTGTTTAAGAGCATCTCTGGGAAGCTGCCACCCTACCTGAATAGACTGCTTCCCCCAGCAGCTCCCTCATCCTATAACCTCCGATCCAGGACCAGCACCTTACTTGCAATACCACAATACAAAAAGACAGTGGCTCGGTCCTCATTTTCCTACAGAGCACCACAATTATGGAATAACCTCCCAGACAACATCAAATCTTCCCCCAGTCTTAAGTCACTCAAAAGCTCCTTACTAACATACCTCAATACAGAATGCACTTGTAAACATGTAACCTAGTGACTATATTTCCTACATATTTATTTTCTGTTAATCTGTATATTTGTGTTGTTTTTTTTTAATATCTTGCTTTGTATTACTTTGTATTTCTGTAACTGTAACACTTCAATGTTCTTGAACCCAGGACATACTTGAAAACGAGAGAAATCTCAATGTATCCTTCCTGGTAAAATCCTTTATAAATAAAATAAATAAATAATATGCTAAGTTTCTCCTTGATTTCTATCCTCCCTGAACTCTACATCAGAGCTCATAGTTTCCACTCACCTCTCTTCACACAACCTTCAAAGATATTGTAAAATGGCCGCCAACACTGAGAAAAAAGCTTACACACGGCATTGAGCAATGAGATGAAAATTCAGCCACAGTGACCTCTGTGGTGGGATGACCACATTACACAAAATATTTTTAAACTCAATTAGAATTTGCAGCAGATTTGCAATAATCTTGCAAAGCAAGTTAATCTGGAGACTTGCAATTGTGCAACAAACTTGTGAGCTTGGCAAGTCTAGCAATAGTTTAGCAAGTCATTTTTAAACTTGCAGCTCAATTGCTTGCTATCTGGACTGGGGCTCGCCTAGGTCAGCTGCCTAGGCCTGACTTTTTAAATATTTTTAATTCTTTGATCTTTTTGTATTTTTTTTAGAATTTTTTTTATTTTTAAAAGACTTTTTAATTTTGTTACATGTCTTTTTATTATTTTTAAAGGACCTTTTATTTTTTAGATGCATTTTTCTTCATGTCAGCTCCTATTAGAATAGGAAACCTTTTTTAAAAAAAAATTTCAGTTCAGAGGAATTTTCCGATGCCAATTCGGCTCAATTCAGCATTTATTGGCGCAATTCTGCGGTTTTCGCCAAAATCTGATCACTGTTCAGTGACTCCATTTGTTGCAAAACACTGTGAACGTTCACTAAATTGTGAATACACAGTGTTATCGGTGAAAAGGAATCACAGCAGAGCGCCGAAATGCGGCGAAACTCAACGCTTTGAAATTGCACCCAATTTAAAATAATATAAAATATGTTTTCATTTCACTAAATGCCAACAAATTTAAACAAAATCTTTAGCTCCAGCCCATAGAGATCTTAATCCGGCCCTGCGTGTTTGCATAATCTGGTTGGGGCGGTCTGAATGAAATCTAGGGCTGTTTTTTTCTCCCAGTCCAGCCCTGCTAGCGACCCATACCCTCATGGTGGGTACATGGAGAGCACCAGTTGTGAGTAATCAAAGTCCTTGCAGCAAACAAGAGATGAGGGACAAAGGATTTGAGCAGTGGATCATTTGGCACCTGCAAAGGTAGAATGGAGCACTACAGTGTGAGTTTGAAGGTAGTATCCGTTACCAGTTGGTTGACCGATTGAATTAGCTGCCAGTAGCACTAGCAATTAGGGTACAAGGCCACCAAACATGTAGACAAGCATCCTCATTTTCTTGACAACCGCTAACATAAAGATAGAGTGTCAAGGCACAGGTCGGAGATAGACGACAGAGTCCGGTAACAGAAGGTAAGTATCTTGAGGCTGACATTCTCCATGTTGAAAGCCAGGAAAGTGGTGTCCGAGTTCTGAAGTCGTTTTTAAAGAGTAGAAACAGTGTGCCAGTGGAAGACCCAGTCAACAAAAAGTAGTAAGATGTCGTGAGATGTTGTAGCCAGTATGCAAAGAAAGCAAGTAAGAGCAGACTTATTGAAAATTTAAACCCTCACCTAAAGTTGCAGGGTCTTCAATGAAAGTGTTGAGTTAGGTTGCAATGACCCATCGTTAACACTTTGTTCTGCCTGTCAGAATATCTCAATCATTGAACTCGGTGAGACGTTTAGCATGGCTGCCACCTGGAAATTTCGGATTCTATTGGAGAGGTGGCACTGGAGATTGGAAGAGGACAGTGCATAAGTAATCATTGACATCTTCCAGACTTGCAAGGTGGCAGTCACATGATCAATGTCATGTCTTGCTGCCAAACCAATTTTGTCTAGGATCCAATGGACGGTGCAAGGAAGGCAACCTGATGACGACATGCTATCTTCTCTGCGTGCTGACGGCACTAGTGACCAGTCTGGTGACCGACAGCTGGGAAATATAAATATTCCGTCTGCTGATGATGCTGGGATGGGTAGAGGAAACTCTTCAACTTCACCCAGTAATATCTTCAGATCGGTGGAGCTGGTGGGGAATGCCTTACTTCCTTACCACTTTAAAACAATGAAGTGGCCAGGATGAGTAGGGGTGTACCTTTAACAATCCTTTTTTTTACAGAGTATAGAATGGCTTTCAGGACCCATTTATCATCCGTTGCACTTCTATACTGCCTACAATAAAAAAAATAACTGCAATGCTTCTCCTTTTAAAGCTACCACATCTTATTAAGTTATATTAATTGTCAGAGTCACTATGTGACTACAAAGGTAATGATTAATTGGGAGCCTGGCCATTGCTCGGGGATTGTTTACTGGAATTCCTGCAGTCTACAAATGTCAACATTTTCCCAGGAGATGAAGATGATTAAATAATAATTCCGAAAACAGTAAGAAATAGGAACTCTCAATCAAAACAAAATCTAACTGGGAAATTTTGGAGTGTAAAAAAAACAAGTTTTTAGGACAGCAAGCGTAATTTAAATGTCTCTGCTTTATCCATTCCATCTGCTATGAATTTTCAATAATTATAATTGCCTGGGTTTAGTTTTTACTCATTTATTTCATTTAATTATGAATCATTTTCTACTAAATCTCAGCGTCCATTGTTTTCAAAGGCTGTTATTAACAGCAAGCTGTTATCAAAGAGAATTCAGTTACACAAAAAAAACATATTTTCCATGTTCTGAAAGAGAGATAACAGTATTAATCAGTGTTTAGCTTATCTCCAAATCATTCGCATAGAAGCATTTTTGGACACACGAGAGATCTGGGGGTAACTCATTTATCTGCTGTATACGGCTGTTACTAGAGGGAATAGAAACCACTATGTGGTCTATCAGGATGGTACAAGTACTGATATGGGAATAGCTTATTCCTATGACATAAGGCATCGTCCCAGCAGATCATAAAGGAACTCAGACATGGAGGTGGGCACTTGAGTTTTCCAATTTAATAAGGTATATGCTCAGTTTATATTATGAATAATTGTTGCGTCCTACAGTGCAACAGTAAACAAGTACCAGTTTCCCCCTCAAAAGGCGGTCGTCTCTAGGAGCTCGTCTCCTGCAGCTGCCAAGATGAAGATCCCCAGGACCCAATGCAAGGAGACATCTGGTGGCCATGCCTAGTGTTGGCGCTGGTTACAACGCCTGGCACATGGTGGTATGTAGCTCAACATGGTGTCCATGAACAGTGAGGAAATCCAAGATGACACCCAATTTCCTGGGAAATGGAGTCTCCCCACTCATGATCCCCATACCTCCACCACCCATGGCTAATGAATGAGGGTTTAAATCATAGTAGGTTTGCTGTTTCACCTCCTCTAATGTAACCTCTCAACTGATAGATGGCTCTCTAACTTTGAGGGCCATAGTCATTGCTCACAATTGGCTAATGGGATTCCTTCCAAATAGTGGGTTGAGGACTCAGAATTGTTTCTCAAGAACAGGCCAACTCAGATCGTAATTATTCCTCTTCCACTTCCAGTGTCTCCTGAACCACATTATTCCTCTTCCTTTCTCCTTTACTTTTTCTATCTCTATTACGTCATTTGTCTAACCTACCAGATTGCTTGCCATTGTTGACAATCTGAGTTGTACTTGTTTGTTTTATTATATTTTTTAAAAACCAACACTTTTACCACTAGGATCTTTTAATGGTGGCAGAAGTAGGATCCAACTTTCTCCCCACACCATTCTGTCCCTGGCCTTTAAACATTGTTTCCGAGTGAAGGGTCTCACCTTTGCTCAGATTGTCACTCAGCAGCTGCGGGACAACCTTCTGAGTGTTGGGGTCCCGAAGTGTCAAAATTAAATCAGTTGTGCTATTGTGACTTAATTTTAGGATGAGTCAACTGTGTAAACTAGTGTTCAACAGACATTCCTGTCATGCCTCTCAATGTGGATGTCATCTGACTGGCTGTGTGCACACTAGTGACATGATTGACAAGTTACATAGCAATATAGGTTGAAAAAATACCAATATCCATCCAGTTCAATATACCACATGTACCTATGGCTAGTTGGCTACTGTTGATCCAAAAGGCAAACAAAACCTCACTTCATACTGTATGATTGTGCCCAAAGAGGGGAAGAAAAAAATCCTTCTTGATTTGATAATGGAAATCAAGTTTTCTCCCTGGATGAGCAAGAAAAGCATTACAATTATTGTATCCGTTTATCATACTTTACCAAGAGAGAATCCAAACCTTTCAGGCATCAAATGAATCAGATAAACAACATCTTTAGAAAGAGAATTCTGTATTTTTATTGTCTGTTTGTTAGAAAAATCTTTCCTTTGTAGTCGACATTATCATCTTGCCAGTCACCTTGTGTCCTATTGTCACCATGTCAAATGTATCATGCCCAAGTGTCATGAGACGGGTGCAAAGAAAAACCGAAACCTCAAACGCAAATACCGTTCAACAGACGTGCTTACAAAAACTGTGGAGAACACAATAGAATAAATAAATGACCGTATACATATAAATATTGTGTTATTTAATGTGGTGATTACTAAACTCTGTACATGTGGAAAAACCCACATATATTAAATTGTCAAATGCAACAAAGTGCAGTGGTGATCCTGCGCAATAAAGTGCCGGATATGTAAAGTGCGATAAATATCACGTGTAATAAAGTGCAAAATTGGTGTGCGATATATAGTATAAAACAAAATATATATAAATAAAAAATGGAAATATATCTAAAAAATAAAAAATATATATATATATATATATTAGGAATATATAGAGAAAATACGGTTCTTCAAGAAAGTGTGTGTGGTCAGTTCCGTTACTTCTCAATATTATTCAAATCCAGTGGAATATAGGTCTCATAAATAAATGTAAGTCTCAGAAAAAAGAAAAGGTTTAAAAGGGAATAAAACATACAATAGTGCAAATGTTCAAACCAAAGTAAATAAATTCAGAAGAGTGCAAAAGAACAATCTAAAAATGACTAAAGAATGTCCATAAAAATACATAGAAAATGGCCTGCGGAAACTATCAGGGTTATCCAAAGAGATTCAAAAAGTCACCGCACATTCGGTGACTTTTCGTTCTCTTCAATTCGGTTCCTTTTGCCGATCCCATTTCGGCGACCCTGCGGTGTATTCAGCAAGCACAACAGGGCCCCCGAATTGCAGGGAAAGGCTGCCGCAAACCCGACGAAAACTAACCGCAAAACCCACCGAATGCATGCCGAAAACCCCCAAAAACCTCTGGCTTAACCTGTCGAAAACCACGGAAAAAGCCCGAGCAGGAGCCGATCGCACACAGCCGAAGCAGCCGAAGCAGCTGAGACCGCAGACGAGGGAGGTGAATAAATTAGCAAAATAGTTTGTATGAATCTGTGAAAATGAAACGCTGTTTGCAAAGAAACTACTGAGCGAAAATGTCTGAAATTTGCATATGAGGTCCAGGGAATGATAATAAAAAGGGCTGTTACAGAAAAAAGAAGAAAACTTAAAAAAAAAAATCGGACTTTTTAAAAAAAAAAAATCAGAAAAATGATTAAAATATCCTACAAAATCTATAAATAAAGAGACTCTTTACTGCAGAATTTTATAATGAACGGTTTATTAGATATTGAATTAAAACGGGAATATTTTTAACATTGAAGTCTATGGGATTCTCCTGAATTAACTTGCCGAATTAAACCACCGAATGGCAGGGCATTTTGGGAACCTTTCACTGCTGGTTTGTGTTCTCTGAATAGCCGAAGCAGTGCATTTTCATGGGGATTTCACTGCCCTCGAACCGGCACCGAACAGGCACCGTATGTGCAGGCAATTCGCAAGGATTTGGCGAATTGCCTGCTCTCTGGATAGTCAAATGGCCATGAAAGGTAACCAAACGCTGATTTTCAGCGTTCGGTTACCTTTCTCAAGCAATTCGGATCTCTTTGGATAACCCTGTATGTAACAAGCATATAGAATATATGCAAAATATATAGTAAACATGGATGCGATAGACACATTAGTTAGCAGTTAACCCTTAGCTGCCAAGGGATTTCCCTTTGGAAATTCCCATGGGGAGATAGGGGTCCTTTGGACCCCCCTACTTCCCATTCAGTGGCAGCTAGAGGATTATGTCTGGTATCATTTGAAAGACCAGAGCATGGCCTTTCCAAAGCTACAAATATGACAAGGTTACGTGTAAACAAAAAATAAAAAAGGAGAAAAAAATTGTCTGATCTTTTTTACTATTTTTATCTTTTAATGTAGCACTATTGTTCACTTTTCAATTATAATGTGAAGAATGATGATATATTTATATATATATATATATAGCCCGATCGGTGGCAGCTAGAGGGTTAGGTTTGGTATCATTGGAAAGGCGAGAACATGGCCTTTCCAAAGATACCAATATGACAAAGTTACGTGTAAAAAAAAGTAAGTATTGTCTGTTTTTTTTATTATTTTTATCTTTTAATGCAGCACTATTGTTCACGTTCAATTACAATGTGAACAATGATGATATATATATATATATATAAGTACAGCAAACAAAATGTTATAATAAAGTACTCTGATGTTCCTTGGAAGATTCTCTCCAATTACGTGTCAATTTACGATTACATGACACATGAGAGTCTTCAACATAATAAATCTCTTGCGTTGGGCATTTATCTTTTGTAAAGTGCTGTGTCTTCAAATTAATTATCTGGTTTCTACTCGGCTTGCAGGTTCTCTGTCTCTATGGCAAAGTAGGAGCTTTATATATGCTGTAATGAAATATTGATAATGGTTTAAATTAAAAACATGGCTATTCTGGGCCATATAAAAATAGTTTCAGTTTTTCCACGCTAGATCCTGTATGGTAACCCTGGGCCATTGTCAATAAAGAGAAGAAACCTACAAAGTGTTGGAATGTGAGGTGAATTTCAGATTAAACAAGGCGTGCAACGTTCTAAATGATACTATGTTTCATAGTAACCACTTCAAGGTCTGATTGCAGCCAAGCAATGGGATTGAGTGATTGATGTTTACTGTGTAGAGGGCTCCAATATACTTTGAGTGTATTATGCATTTATGGCAGAGGAAATATACATAGGAAACTTCATATGCGTTTACTCTTGAGGGGCTCGATTGAATTATATCCGTCATTTTTTTAAAAATATCGTCTGCTTACAGTTAATATATATATATATATTCTTTTTTTTCCCTTCAAATATCGGCTGATTTAGCTGAAAAAATTGCCCCGAGATAATATCCGAAAAATGCCGCTGTTCTGAAAATAAGCTGGCCGATAATACGGACAAAAAAGCTTACTTTTGATCAGCATCACACAGATCTGTACCTTGAAACATGACGCAATGTCTAATTTTTTTAAAAAAAAACTGATTTCACTCATATTCCCTATATTTTTCTGCATAAAATTCCATTATAAGTGAATATGTATAAAACAGGAGGAGTATCTGCAACAATAATCACAAATACATAGCACAGACTGTATAACGACATTAATAATCTTTTTTTTATAAAATAATATTTTATTTTTGCAAAAAAGGTATAATTGGGATACAAAATGAAGAAAGGGGATAAAACAGTATTATACACAAAAGGGGGAGCATCGGAACAGTTAACAGCGGCAATGATGTGGAGCGTTATCCAGTAGCAATTGCTCCACAGATTGGCATGAAAAATTGAAACATCAACGTCAAATTTAGATAGCGTTTAGACATTCCTGTCCCATGGAAAGGGTTGAATAAAGGGAGAGAGACTGGAAAGGAGAAAAAGAAGAAAGGAGAAAAAGTAAAAGGGGGTAAAAGAATACTAGAGAGATAGGGTAAAAGGAATAGAAAAAAGGGGGAAGATGGAGGAAAGGGAGAGTGTAATAGGGCCAGGGAGATTGCATCTGTAGACTCAATCGCTTATATTATGGTGAGGATAGGTGAATAAATGAGAAAATATATGGTGAGCAGAGGGATCAAGGTAGTGAGGCTGTCAGCATCAATACAGACGGGCTTAGAGTTCAAGAGTTCGAGAAGGGGGACCCCTTATATTAATTTAGTTTGTAAAGCAAGTGTTCTTACCATAACGACCAAGGGTCTTGTTTCGGCACAGGAAGATCAAAATATGTCAAAGCCAAAGCTTCGGAATAAGCCAAGCCGGAGATCATCTTGATTAGTGCAGGGAGGATAGGGGTTCGGTTTGTTTCCAGAGTCTGGCTATGAGCAGAAAACAGCAGGATATAATGATGCAAAATAGCTTTCGTTGGTGTGTTAACTTTCTCACAGCATCCGGGAGGGCTCCCAGGATGTAGTGATCTGGGGAGAATGGAACTGAGATGCCCAGAACTTCATCCACAAATTTCGCCACTGCTAACCAAAAAGGCAAAAGCACAGGACAATTCCACCATACATGTAGCATAGATCCTCTATTATTGAGGCATCTCCAGCACATATCCGTGACATTTTTATTAAAGTGGCATTCTCTAACGGGTACTAAATACCATCGGTACAGCACTTTGCGTCTCGTCTCAAAAAGGGAGACACACCGGGAGGCCCCCTTGTCAAACAAAATATGTGAGTCCACTGTTTTGCCGTGAGGGAAACATTGAGTTCTGTTTCCCAAGCCTTTTGAAACGACCATCAGGAGAGTCGGTGGTGGTTAACAGTGATCTATAGCAAAGGGAAAGTAATTTGGTGGAGTGCGAGGGGTAGGTAGCAAAAGATTCAAGAGGTGAGAGTATGGGAGGTTTTTCCAGGGGTAGTTTCGTTATTCCCAGCTTTCCCATATAAGAGTACAATTGGAGAAACGAGAGGAATGCTGAAGAGGGTATCCCATATTTAACCTGCAGTTGGGAGAAGGAGAGGAGAGAAGAAGCCTGGAAGAAGTGAAACACATGTGTAACTCCGTTCAGTATCCAGTGTTTAGGGTTAAAGAATGGGAGCACGTAGGTCAAGGCAGACAGCGGTGTGGCTAATGACAGGGGATAAAAAGAGGTCAGAGTGCGAACATGACGATCCCACATAGTAAAATACCATTTAGTCATCTGAAGGGCCGATGGGAGGGGGGGGCCTGGATTTAGTTGGTGTGAAGAGTAAACATGCAAACGAGGTGGTTGGTATCGAAACCGACTGTATGTATGTCCACTGGGGACCGTTAACATAAAAAGATTCACTTAGGGAGGCTATGACTGCGGCTTTATGATAAGTGGGTATCTGGGGAACTTTAAGGCCCCCGTTGTCCGGAGTGGAGGTGAGGACTTTAAGTGGGATACGTGGGCGTTTTCCATTCCACATGAACGAGGTGATATCCTGTTGCACCAATTTAAGAAGGGAGTGGGGTATGGAGATGGGTAGCATTCGAAAAACATATAGTAGTTTAGGTAATATCGTCATTTTAACAGCTGCCGCCCTTCCCAGCCAGGACAGTCTCACTCTCCTCCATTTCTGTAAGAGCAACTTCACTTCAGTGAAAATCTTAGTGTGGTTTAATGACATGACACTTTCGAGCCGAGGAGGAATCGTGACCCCTAAGTATTTGATACCCTGTTCCTTCCAAACAAAGGAGTACCGAGCCTTTATAGATTGTAGGTCTTTTGGGGGTGACGCCTAAAGCCATGGCTTGAGTTTTAGGCATATTGATGGAATGGTAGGAGACTAAGCTGTATTCGTTCAAGGCTGTGTGCAATGGGGGTAAAGACGAGACAGGGTTGGTAAGTGTCAGGAGTATATCGTCAGCGAACAGATTTAGTTTAAACGTCCTGGGCCAACCTGCACCCCACTTATACGATCGTCCTGTCTTATGGCTTGAGCTAGGGGTTCCAATATTAAGGCATATAATAAAGGCGATAAGGGGCAGCCTTGGCGTGTGCCATTCGTGATATCGAATGCACCCGAGAGGAAGCCACTGTTCAGTACTTTAGCTGAGGGTTGTGCATATAGTGCCATGATAGACTGTATGTGTTCCCCTAAAAAGCCAAACTTGTCAAGAACACGTTTCATAAATCCCCAATGAACCCTATCAAACGCTTTTTCCGCGTCAAGGGATAGCCAAAGGCATGGGATATCGTGTGTAGTGCGGAATTCTAATAGGGCTAGCA
This sequence comes from Leptobrachium leishanense, assembly GCA_009667805.1. NCBI lineage: Eukaryota > Metazoa > Chordata > Amphibia > Anura > Megophryidae > Leptobrachium > Leptobrachium leishanense. The sequence goes on along the minus strand of CM019064.1, from coordinate 430,129,477 downwards.
GTTTCTTCGAGTTTTCAGTCCCTTGTCTCCCCTTGATAAAGCCCACTTGGTCCCTGTCTATGAGAGTAGGAAGTATGTTGTTTAGTCGTGTAGCCAGCAGTTTGGCATAAATCTTAATATCAGTGTTCAATAGTGAGATAGGGCGAAAGTTAGGACATGAGGTCGGGGGTTTACCCGGCTTGGGTAGAGTAATGATCGTGGCTTGTAACATTTCCCTGGGAAACGAGCCCGGCGAGGAGGCTCCTTCAAATACTCTAATTAGGTGGGGCTTCAGAATAGACGAGAATGCTTTATAATAGCAGGACGGGAAGCCATCAGGGCCAGGAACTTTGCCATTGGGGAGTGAGGAGATGACTTTCGCGACCTCTTCCAGAGAAAATGGTTGTGATAGTAAGTCTGTTTGTGCTCTAGTCAGGGTGGGGAGATGGATGCGCGACAGGTAATCATCTATATCTTTGATCGTGGGTTGTATGACTGTCTCTTCGTTGTTTAGATTGTAAAGAGAGGAATAATAGGCTGCAAATTCTTCGGCAATGTCAGTAGGTTTATGTATTACGGAGTGGTTAGCAGTGTAAAGTTTGTCTATACGGTGTCTCGGTTGGAGTGCTCGCAGACGGTGCGCCAGTAATCTGCCAGGTTTATTGCCATAGGCGTAAAATCTAGCCTTAAGACGTTGCAGATGGGAAAAATGAGTTTGTTTGTCAAGTGTGTGTAGTTCGTCGTGTGTCTCACTTAATTGACGAGCAGTGACGTCCGAGGGGGATAGTTTGTGCGACCGGTACAAAAAATCTAGTCTTTGTAGAATAAGAAGACGAGCGGGCACCTTAGATTTCTTAAAATGAGATGCCCATTTTATGCAGGGTCCTCTCAAAACCGCCTTATGGGCTTGCCAGACAGTCGCTGCGGGCAAATCGTCGCTAGCGTTCAATTCAAAGTATGTTTGCAATTGGGTGTCCAAGTCAGTAGTAGCCGTCACGTCGGATAGGACTGTTTCGTTAAGGCGCCATGGGGAGAGACCATATGGTTTGTAGTCATCTTGTAAGATTAGGGTTATGGGGGCATGGTCGGAGCAGGAAATAGTGCCAATGGAGCAGTTCTCCACCCATGGGAGTGAGTGACTCTGTACCATCATATAGTCAATTCTAGTGTGGGTTTTGTGTACTTTAGAATAAAATGTGTAGTCTACCTCGTTAGGGTGGAATAAGCGCCAGACGTCGTGGAGGTGATAATCAGTCAGTAAGTCTTGGAATCTGTCAACTTGCCGTTTACGTTTACCAGTCAGAGGTCGAGAGCCAAAACTCGAGGTATCTTTAAGCGGATCTAAGCTGAAATTCAAGTCCCCACACATTACAAGGGTGCCCGTAAGGACGAGAGATATTTTTTCCAGCATAGTTGTAACAAACGTCACTTGGTCGTCGTTGGGGGCGTACACATTGACAATAGTATAAACTCTATGATTCATTGAGCACACTAAAATAAGGTATCTGCCAGCCGGGTCAGACAATTTCCGGTGTAAATCAAACACAACATCAATTCTAATAAGAGTGAGACTCCTTTAGATTTTGTAGGGCTCGTGGAGTGAAATTAGGTGGAGTAAGTCGGCCAAAGCAGAGGAGCGTGTGAGAGCCTTTTAAAATGGGTTTCCTGCAGGCATATGACATTCGCCCTTAAGGGATCGAGTTCTTTGTAAAGTGTTCGCCTCTTACATGGGATGTTTAAACCTTGAACATTATATGACATTATTTTTACCATGAGGATAGGAGCACGGGATGCTTAGCGAAGGGGGAACAAAAAATACATTTCTTTGAATAGTTACCCAAGTGTTCATCTGATAGAAACTGTTGGTATGAGGAAAAAAGAGGGAGTTGTGAACACTGGATTGAGCCTTGCTCTGCGGTATGCAGGTTGGTGATGCAACACTGAAGGGTATGAGGCATATTGGGGCAAGTCCAATAGTCCCTGGAAAAAGAAAATGGGGGGGGGGGAAAGAGAAGAAGAGAAGAAAAAAAAAAGTCATAGAAAAAACTATATACAAAATATATTCCAAGAATCTCCTGCGTGGCAGCAATCCTGTTGCAATGCCACATCTCTCAACAAGAGAGGGAGAGGGTGAGGGAACGTGGGAGAGTCAAACTCTCAACTGGACGGAGCCGCCAGACCTCGGTATCGCTGTATATCGTCAAGGACGTCTCGGCAAGGTGGCGGATTCTGCGGAGGGTGTCTCGATGAATTTTCGAAGATGGAGCAAAACAGGTAAAAACAGGGGGCATTCAGCCCGGTTTTCCCTTGCGGACCTTTTTCCATTCCTTCTGTATCCTCCGAGGGAGCGTTGAGGTCGGTTGATTCGGTGGTGATGGGGCGATGTCTCTCTCCGACAGGAACTGGAGGCCCTGCTCCAATGTTGTCACCACGCGTTGAGAGCCATCATGTGAGATCAGTAGGTTTTGCGGGAAACCCCAACGATAGGGGATATCATGCTGGCGAAGTGCGGTGGTTACCCTCTGGAGCGAGCGTCGAAAATCAAGCGTGCGTTTCGCCAGGTCAGGAAATACTTGCAAGTGGGTATAATCAGGAGACCTTGCTTGTGGATTTCGTGGGGCCTGGAAGATAAGTTCCCTGGGCCTGAAGTAATGAAGGCGTAAGATTACATCACGCGCAGTGTCTATCGGCATCGCGGGCGGTCTCGGCAGACGGTGTATGCGGTCCATCAGCAAAGAATCTGGGGACAGCTCAGGCACCAAGTGTAAGAAAAAATCGGTAACATAAGAGGCTAGTTGTTGGGTTTTAACACTTTCTGGGACGCCACGAATTTTCACGTTATGCCTGCGGGAACGATTCTCAAGATCAGCTATTTTGGTCAGAAATCCTTCCAGTGTATCCTCCAGTTCCTGTACCTTGTCAGCCATATCGTTCTGTGCGTCAGCATATTCCCCCATTTTATCCTCTAAGTGAGAGGTGCGGTCTGCTAGGCCCTGGATGTCAGCTCTAATCTCTTTGGCCATTTCTTTAAATTGCGATTTTAAATCTGCAGACATAGAGGAAAGCATACCTTCCAGAGTAGTGGTGAGAGCCTTCATTTCAGTGCCTGTAGCTGGACCCTCCGTCTGCGTTATCGCGGGTGTTTCCGGGCTCGAGCGGCCGGCGCCATCTTGGATTCCAGCCGCCGATTTTTTTGTGACAGGACGCGGTGAAAAGAACTCGGATTTAGCCACAGATTGTTTAGATTTGCCCTGAGACATCTCCCACCGCCGATCGAGTCGTTTCTGGATCAGTTAGGTGCTTGCAAAGACGTTTTTTGTCGCGTTCTGTGAGGTCTGTGCACAGAGCTCCTCAGTCAAGCTGCCATCTTAAACGGCGGTCAGCCACGCCCCCACAACATTAATAATCTTTAAGCCCCGCTGAGTAACACTCACAAGAAAAAAATAATTGTAGGAATATATCAATTTTAACGCTCCTTCAGGGAATTCGGGCTGCAGTGCTCACGGGTCACCTCCTTGGATCTGGCTCTCACCCAGGACCTCAGCTGGACCTCTGGCAGCTTTCCAGCAACCACTGCTTCGAATAATAGAAATGGATTGACTTCCTCAATAAATCGGGGACATATATTTGAATTAAAAAGGTTTAATAAATTTTACGTAACATTCCACATTGACACTAATATCCAACGCGTTTTGTCTTATTGAAAAGACTTCATCAGGGATAGTGTGTCCAATTGCAAAGTTCTCCTTTTATACAATATACCATGCAGTCCTAATTGGCCTTTCCAAATCGCCAGGTGTTCCAACAGTGGTCAATGTGGTTAATCAGCATCTTTCAGCTTTTGAAATTTTTTCAAAAATAGGCAATGCCATCAATTTAAATTGAATCGCTAAATCCAATATTTCCATTGAAAAGTATAGCCACGAGAGCCAATAATTGTTGCAAAATTTTTAGGGATTTGAAAAGCTGATAAAAGGTATTTGAATCTCCCGAACCGAAAAAAAATTCAGATTTCTGCCATCGGGCTAAATGAAATCAAGCCCCAGGTTTGAATTAACCCGTACTGGGTTGAACTAAATACAGTTTATTGTAATAGTTAGCCTGTTGTGGACCCCATCACTTTTTTAAAGCTGGCCCTCCACCAGGTCCATATTTGTGCGATCAGGTGATTGTTCAATATCGTCCATCATCGTCCGACCATTCCCACAACATGCAGGAGATTTAGCCCTCGTCCACAGCCTCTGACTTCCATCGGACGACTTTGTGTGACTGACTACAACAGACTAGCGATCTTTTCCATTTGAATAGGATTTGTCAGACAAAGCCGGCACTATCACCTGGTGTGTGCTAACCCTATTGCTGGCATGTTTTTGCATTAGCGCCTGGTTAATTCAGTCTAGCGCCAGACCACCAGATCGTTTGCCTCCCGCTAGAAAAGGGAAAAATCACTTAGCGCGTTGCTATTAGCGATTCGTACCACGAGCTTACTGTACTTCCCTCGTCCTATACTTAACATGGGGAGGGCTAGAGATCTCTAGCGTTTTTGTAACTAACAGATCACTTGGTGCCTGCACAAAATTTTACCTACTGCTCAACCCTGGTGCTAACTCAAACCCCCCCCCCCCACAAAAAACAGGTACTCGCCCAAAATTAACTGGCAATTAACAGGCAATTGAAAGGAATGCAGCACAGGTTTTCTCTTGGCTCCATACACCATAGTAATAGATCTGGTCAGCAATGTCGCTGCTGTTGCAGTAGGCTCTATTATAAATGTATCCTTTATCCACATATATCCTAATTCTAATATATTGCCTAATTTTAAACATTTTATGCTGGGGGTTATTCCTAGTATGTAAGCAACCGTCAGTTTTGCCTAATTATAGAGACGTCTATGTTTTTCAGCACCAGTTGCTGCCATCATATTGTCCTGTGGGTTTCCTTAACAGACAATAATCACACAGGAGTTGTTAATGTGCATACTATGATAACACAGTGACTCGATGGCATGGTGACAATCAAAGCTGCGGTGGCCAGCAAAGACCTCAGTGCCAGTGGAGGTAGGGCTGCAAATCTGCTAGTGAATTGTTATAAATCTAAACATTTCCTGGGCATCTGACATGATCTATTGGAAGAACTTAATTCCCAGATGAGACAAGGTTGTGCAAGAACCATGGTAGGTTTACGGAGTACACAATCTCTTTAATTTAAGGAGGGAATATTTAGATAAGGCTGCAGGAGGTCTGCTGTCCTTCCTCTGCTACCTGCTATAAGAGATGGCAGCTGCATGAGATAAGGCAGGGAGCTTAAAATAATTCTAATCTACCCCCTGGTGATGTCCTTTGAATACATTCCACACAATACAATGATGTGAGTCGGCGATTGACCCATAAATTCCATTCTGTGGCTAAAACCACACAGTGAGGAGCAAGTGATGGAAAGATACGGTGGGGGCAGTATACAACACAAAAGATCACACAGTGGATGCACCCAGTGACACATGTAGAGGAAATATTTTCTTAACTAAACATACAAGAGAAAAACAAAGCACATGTAAGATCATGTAAGATATCAGCAACATAAAATAAACACAAAAGGGACATTTCATTTTTGGTAGAAGAGGCCCTTTAACAGCATTTTTGCAGGGCACTTAATAGTATATATCTTTTGTTAGTGCAGGTCTCAAGGATAAATGCACTATCTTTCAGCTCTCTTTTGTTATAGAAAACTGTCACAGCGGCACCTGAGGCGCGTTCAGTAACTCAGCCGCTGCAAGTGCTAAGTTAGCAACTTGTCACTGAACGCCGTTCAGCACTCAGCACTGCTAACTTAGCACTTGCAGCGACCCGAGGAGATGCTGCGAGTAGCTGAGTGTGACGTAGTAAAGATGGCCGCCGCCATGAAGCAAGTAACAATTCAGTACGGCAATGTTAATTTTGAGGTTTTTGTTCACCAAAGCACAAAATATTTATTTATTATTTACCCCAGCACATAGACATATATTACAGTTCAATTATATTTTGTTTCAGAAGTAAACATAACGTTTATTCGATAAAAACTATCATTTGTGGTGTGTGCATACAAAACAGAATTGTGCTGACTGCTTTTCTTTATCATATATACCTCAACTGTTGTCCGAGTCATACGAAAAACAATCTGAATCTTTCATTAAGAAATCGTCTGCCATTTTGCTTCGAAATTCGCATCCAAAGCGTTCAGTGACACTGCTGCAGCAAACTGAATTTTGCTGTGGAACTGAACGGGGCTCAGGCTTGCGCCATGGTGAGGCCCTGGTTCAAGTGGAAAGCCAATATGCAGGAATACTACTGCAGACAACAATAATAGGTGGCAAGAACAACACTGGGTTAACCAGAGACTCCTGCACGGCAGTACCAAAGAATCCCTAAATTGATAGGCCGGTCTTTAGGGTAGCCGGATCTACTCTAAAAGGAAAATACCCCAGAGCCATGCAGAATCTCAGGAATATACACAGATACCAGGATATCAATACATCAGTACAGTCTGGGAATAAGCATGAACATAGTCAAGAGGAAAGCCAGAGAGAATACGATAGCCAGATGCCAGGGTTCTAGAGCCAGAAGGGTAGTCACACAAGCCAAATATCGATACACAGGAATCAGCATAAAACAATAAACAGAAAACCAAAACACAGCAAGGGAAAACCAAGACGTAAATAACACAGGAATAATCAGAAATAAACCAGGAACACGGTGACGGGAGTAAACAGAGAGATAGACAAGGAAACAGGACCAAAAGTCTATAAACAAAATGTACAAATAGAACAGGAACAAAACAGCAGGCAGCTCTCTGAATACCAAACACTGAATAAATCAGGAAGAGTGAAAATCATGGAGCAATGCACTATGGGAGCATTGCTCTTAAATAGGGAGTGGATCAAGACAATGACAGACAGGCTGAGAGAGCAGAACAATTAACCCCTGAGCTGCAACCCAGGAATGGCAACAAAAATCAAGGCCTAAACAGGAATAACACAGTACAGGGGACAGGGCTGGAAATGTGAAACGTGACACAAACAGTCAGAAAAGCAGGATTTGGTTGATATCTCATTTTTGAGATGCCTAAAACACATATACTATTGAAGTGGAAATAGACTGGAAGATGGCCGCCAAATCTAATGTCACGAGGGACTCGGGCTCATTCTTTGCGATTGAATCTTGTTTGAGCATCTGTTGTGATATCACAATAAAGTTTGCCTTTCCTGAAGAGACTCGTGTTCAGACAATCCTTGCTCGTGTCCGGTCCGGCCTCGTCCTGAGTGAACCCGTCTGATTCCGGTTACATTTCGATAACATTTGTCAAGACACTCTCAATAACTGACATTGCCTTTGGTCAGATATATAAAACGTCTTTCTTATAAAATTGCCATATGTATACTATACCTGCATGTTAAACATTAATCTTTTAAATCAGTTTTAATTTTCCATTTCTTTGCTTTTTGGCTTTAAAAATAAGCACCATCACCTTTATTTTCTCCATTGCAGAGAACCTTGCCATATGCTTCTATGGCAGTAGATGAATTTGTTTCACTTGCACGTAATTTCCTTGACATTTATTAATACCTCTTAGAGGGAATTTGTAAGATTTATAGACCATGATCACTCAAGGTTAGGACTAGGCTATTATAGAATGGGAGAAAAACAAGCATTTAAAAAAAAATAATAATTCAGCTTTAAAAGCTGTCATCTCTGTTAAAATGCTAGTATTTTTGCACCTGTCAGTTTGTGTATCAGGCAGTTTTCAGTAAATAGATTCCATTTCTGAATTTATATAAAACATACACAGGACAAATCATGCATATGGTGCTGTCAGCTATTTATACGGCAATCATCTATCTACCTATAAAAATCAGGAATACATTTTTCCTTATTGGACGCCTCTACTCTGCATCTGGTCACCTTCAGTCTTGACCAGTCCCTCCCCAATAGTATACTTGTATATACTACACTATAATACAGGGCCGGCCCGTCCATGGAGCAGGGTGGAGCAGCGGCGCCAGGCGGCCCTTTGTCAGGGGCGGCACTTTGCCGCCCTGTCATGGGCCGTGTTGTGAAGCCAAGCTGCGCCCACTCCTCATGGCGGGCCGGCGCCTGCCTCACTCGAGCAGTGCTGTGCTCACAACCTTCACTCAAGCGGGGAGGAGCCCGCCCCTTCACTCGCCTGGGGGGGTGTAGAGCCTGTCCCTTCACACGAGCGGGGCGGAGCCCGCCACTTCACTCGAGTGGGGCGGAGTCTTCCCTTCACTCGAGTGGGGTGGAGCCCGCCCCTTTCAGTCAGGCATGATGCAGTCCTGAGCCCGACTCTGACGGCTGCTGCACCCGGCTGTAACATCCGGTCAGCCCCCTCCTCCAAAAGTCACGCGGTGCGCCCTGTGACATAATCAGCAGGGGTCGGCCAGAGGGCCGGCCCCTCTGATTATGTCATAGGATGCGCCGGCCAGTGATCTGGCAGGCACATGATGGAACCGCTCATATCGAGCGACTTCCCGGAGGTGCGCCAGTCGCCTGATATGAGCGGTTCCCTCGTGACAGAAGAACACCGGCGGTGGCATCCTCCCCAGGCAGGACACAGGCCCGCAGGAACAAGACAGGCGAAGATGGTGGTGGCGCTGACCAGGGGTCACCTCTCTGATAAGGTGACTCCTAAGTTCATCTGCCCCCCTGAATAACGTGCACCCCCTTATCTACCCCCTGGATAAAGTGCCCTTCTTATCTACCTCCCCAAATTAAGTGCCCCCTTATCTACCCCCTGGATAAAGTGCCCCTCTTATCTACCCCTCCCAAATTAAGTGCCCCCTTATCTACCCCCTGGACAAAGTGCCCCTCTTATCTACCCCCTGGATAAAGTGCCCCCCTTTTCTACCCCCAAATAAAGTTCCCCTCCTTATCTACCCCCTAAAAAGTGCTTCCCCCTATTTATCCCCATGAAATAAAATAATTTGCCCCTCCAAAAAGAAAGATTAGCCCCACCCTAAATAAAAATCAAACTTTTCCCCCAAACGCAGCCGCAAGTCGCCGAACGCAGCAGTCGATGCACCGAATGCACCCACAAGCCCGGAAGCAGCCGATGACTCGCACGAACAGACTGCCGAATGCCACCAGAAAAAGCTGACCAGCCACCGAACAGGTAAAAAAAAAAAAAAAATACAAAAAAACACGAATTTTTAAGCTGCGGTCACACAAGCGTTTTTAAGAGCAGAAGGAATATCCATGAGAGTGGACGTTCCTTCATCTCTGACACCTGTCTGGCCGCCTCACTGAGTGCAGTTAGTGCAATCAGCGCTACAAAGTGCGATCCTCCATAAGAGGATCGCGCTTTGTAGCCCCGTGTGCGCCTGTTAAATTTTTTTAAAGGGGTGATACATTCATACACACCACACATTACTGTGAGTTTTATTGCTGTGGTGTATGATATGCTCATACATGTCATGTTTTTTTTGGGGGGGGCAGAAATTCATCCATCGCTCCAGGCAGCACAGTGGCTTGGGCTGGCTCTGCTATAATAGTTTATATAGAGAGCTCCCAGCTGATTATAAAAAGCGTTACCACCCTGGGTATCATGCCAGCGGTGTTAAAACGTTAGCGGCATGTTTTGGGGTCTAACTGCAAGCGAATTTCATTTGCAATAATTGAAAATCTTTTGCATTGCTCCAGTGGAGCACCATCGACAATACTCAATCTGCAAAGCACCTCCTGGGGACCCGATAGCGAGTATACTCGATCTTGCTAGTAAAGGGGTTAATAGTGAGCAGCCCTTAAGGTAGAGGTATTATCACATGCTGTAAAATAAAATATATTCATGTATTTGCTATTGAGGAACTGTCACACCCGGGTAGGGTAAAGGAGGTGATACCCAAGGTGAAAAATCATGGACGTCAGTCCAAAAGCGTGGAACCAAAAGGGGCAAATTCGAAAAAACAGTCAGAAGGGTGTCCGAGGTCAGGTTAGGTAGCAACAGCTCAGGAGCAGCCAGACAAGCCAAAGGAACTGGTACTCAGGAGAAGAGAAACAAGCTTCCAAACAGCAGACTTTGTATCAGGATGCTGCACAATGTCAAACGAGGAGACACTGCCTGCCTACCTGGCTGGCTGTATATACGGTGGGATAGAGGCGGACAGCCACCCACTGGGAGGGTTCCTGAGCCCTCACTGCGGCATGGTCAGACACCATCTCGGTTCCCGAAGACAGGTGAGTATCACGGGAAGCTGTGTGCTCTGGCGTACCCAGCGGCTGCTAGAAGAGCCACCTGGTGCCAGGGCCACAGGTTCCGCCCAGTGCTAGGGGGGGAACGGCATTGCCCACCCAGCTCACAGAGTCAAGTTGCTTTGAGAGGGAAGAAAGCTAGACCTGTAGCCCGGGAGTCGACACAGCGAAGCATCCTGGCAGAAAGACAAGACAGGAACACACACAGCTCTCAGGCGTAGGGGTTATTTCGGGAAGAACAGTGGAAATTCCTAGTGGGGCAGTAATTAGATGTTAGTTTGTGGTATAGCTCAGATAATAACAAGGTTAATGGCGTGTACCATAGATACAAGGTGCAAATGCAAATCACAGAGGATATAAAGTGCTAGTGCAATATCCGGAGTGTGCTAACAGGGTTAAAATACAGATGCAATACAATTAAAGTGCACGTGCAACAATTCAGATGGGAGATAATATAGCAAGGCTGTTGGAGACAGGATGATAATGGCTGATAAAGTCCAGAATAATTAGGGCTATCTGCCAAATGGAAGTCATAAAAAGTCTTTATTGATAATTAGTCCGGTTCCTAAGTGGATGGGTGCTGCATCAAAAGTGCTCAAGAATATTGTCAATATTACCCTTTCCACAAATAAGGTAGGGGGTAATTTGGTAAAAAAGTCAAATTAACTTACAGAACTTTTAACTATCAAACCAATGTTCAGGACAGATGAAAGGTTAAACGTTGCCTGTGAAAAATGTAGATTAGCAATTAGTCTACATTTTCAAAAATGAAATGTTGAGGAGTGAATGTTTGTATTGTTACTCAAGGCTCTCCTCGAACCCAAGCCATTGATCTTGGCACAGTCGCCTATCAGATATTATATTTGTAAATGGAAAGTGGTGAAATCAATGTGCAGAAAGTAAAGAGGGAAGGTCAGGATAAAAGAAATCGACTTACCGGTAACTCAATATAAAAAGGAATGAGTAGAGTGCCCTTCTACTTGATCATTCACCTGCGTACAACAAACTGAAGAACGTCTACGAACAACTTGTTGAAAGGGAACAAGTAAACTGAAGAGCATACTCAAGCGTCATGAAGAATGTCCAATTCAGAATGTTGATGTGCACAGGGAGAAAAAATGTCAGAATGCTGAATTGTAGGTATAATTCAACAAAACATAGATGCAAGCTTGACCAGGGCATCCAGACGCAACACAGCAATTCCAAGAACATTCGCCAACTAGTTATGTTTAACTGAAGAGGGAGACAATATGGAATACAGAACTGAAGGTGTAATTAAACATCAAAAAACTGGCGCAAGTAAGAGGTGGCTCTATATCTGCTTAATTCATGCCCTTACTTAACATTAGAGCAAAAAACAAATCGCAAACACTGTGGTGTAATAGGACACGGTAAACTTAAGGAATTCCGTAAGCCAGCTCTACTAAGATATGCAGAAAAAGAGGAAAATAATGTAAAAGCAGTGAACTTTAATTTAACCTCTTCACAATCAAGACTGACTATAGTTGACCTGCAAGGCACCTCCTGGTGCCCTAATACCTATCATAAACAATCATGGTTATTCAGAGAGAGCCGAACTGGCCCCGAAATTGCACCGAATGGTGAATTTCCCCATACGTTGCAATTTCAGCGCCATTTGGTTATTCAAAACCCGGCAATTCGCCAAATATCGGGGAATTGCCAGTGAAATACGTTGCCTGTTCAACGGCAGTGAAATTCCCACAGAGAAGCAATGGTTAACATATTCAGAGAACACAGAACAGCAGTGAAATGTCAGTGAAATGCCCTGATCTTCGGTGGTTTCATTCGGCAGGTTTAATCAGGCGAATCGCATGGGTTTCAATGTTAAAAATATTCCTGTTATTTATTCAATATCTAATAAACAGTTTATACTTTTAATTTGCAGCAAAGTCATTTTATTTATTGATTTTAAGCATTTTTTGGGATTTTATCCGCAAAATTTTTTTCCAATTTTTTTCTTTATATAGCGTTTTTTCTTTTTTTCTGTAACAGGCCTTTTTTATTATTATTCATAGGACCTTATATGTTAATTCTTTTTATAATAATTTCTTGCAAACAGCATTTGAAATGTTTTGCGTTTCAATCGTCTTTTGTTTTTTTACCCCGTTCGTTGGCTTGTCTGCTTTTTCCAGTGACTGGTTGGCACTGTGTTAGGCGGATCATCGGCTTTTTTCGGTGGCTTTCCGGCAGATTGTCGGGTACGTTGGGAGTGTGTTCTGTGGTGGTTCAAAAGTGATCCGATATTCTCAGATCGTATCAGCGGGTTATCAGCAGATTATATTATCGGGGATTTTTCGAATCCATTCGACGTCTTTTACTCTAATTTTCATTTTTAAGAAGTCTGAAAATTTATTTTTAGTTAACCCACACCCGCATATGACAGCTTGTTCATATTTTTTTTTTTGTCAAAAATTCATAGTTGCCATAACCATCCCTGGTTCAGGAATGTACCAAATGGACAATTTAAGAGGTTGAGGCAATTTGATCGTATGCAAAGGTAAACCACAACTGAGGGAAGGCACGATTCGGAGATCTAAGATACCAGCCAAACTTTCGTGAGACAGAAAGACTGTATCAGGGATCTTGAACTCTGCCCCCTCATGTTTCTGATGTACAACTCCAACGATTCTCTGGCCAGCTATTGCTCTCAAAGAATTCTGGGAATTGTAGGCCATAAGCATGTGGGGGGGGGCTGAGTTTGAGATCCCATGTCTATATAATGATTTGGGGCCCTATTACAATCTTCGCGCACACGTTTGCGCCCGTGCAAAAACGCATTAACGCGATGGGGGCAAAACCCTTTGCACTGAACGTCATATTACAATCTCGGCGCAACAAACGCGCGTAATCGTCTATTTATTGATGCACCATATATGCACAGATTGACTTTGACAGGCGCAAAAACTTAACGTGAGATAATTGTGGTTCTTAATTCTGATTGGCTGAATCACATGAAAAAAACAGTCCGCACACTGATTTCTGAGCGCAATGTTGCTGCGCGCGCGTTTTTGCGCGTCCGTTTTACGCGCGTTATTGCTCGACAGATGAAAAAATGCACCAGGATTGTAATTCCAGCCTTGATTTGCGCACGTTAAGGTTTAATGCTGGGTGCACAAATTCACGCGTTGCGCGTGCGTTTTTGCGTGAAGAATGTAATAGGGCCCTTGATGTTTACTGTCATGGAGCTGATGTAACGCTCCATGCTTCAAACCCCAAGAGACTTTATGTTCATTTATATCGTGTGTTTTTAAATATATTTTACATCGTTTGGTTTTAGTTTAATTTAGTTTAGTGTAAAATGGCGTAGCTTTGGTTTTTTAAATATTTATATTCCTGTAGGTAAATGTGTTTTTGTGTATACAGTAAACAAGCTTTACTGCTGTGTAATTTATGCACCAGGGCTTTTCCCATTATCTAGCTGCATGTTTAATTCAAGGGATCTGTGATAGTGGTTGTGTTTAATCTGATGTGTTAGAACAATGGATTATACAAATGTTGTGTGAGCTGAAGGCTAAAGAATGTAAAGAATGTTTATTGTAAATAACTGACATAATGTAATTAGTATGGGTAGGACGAGGTGCGTCATTTTATGCAAATTATGACTGTTGGACTTCAGCATAAATGGTGGCGTTTTGTTCATTAAAGAGTCAGAGAACTCTCAAGCTCAGAGAGAGAGAATCCTGTTTTAAAGCATACAGCCGCGCCTGGTATCTTTATTACAAACTACGCTACACTATATACTCAACATCAGAAGGCACCGAGCGGCCTTCTGGAAATTCCTAACGGCTCCAGGGCAGAGGAACAGAAGCAGGCGGGTCAAGCTGCTCGAGGCGCTGAGGACAGCGCTCCCAGTAGCCGGGCTGACTGCAACGAAGGGGTGTCTGGAGAGTCAGGAAAGGTGGAAGAGAACGGTTCCCTCACATTGGTGGCAAGCGGTGTGGATAGAGGCTCTCTAACACCAATACACCCCGAGATGACAAACTATACAGCCTGCAAGCAGGACACCCTGAAGGACCTGCTGGAAAGCCATAGAAGGAACGAATATTGAAGAAAGGGTCAAAGGCACAAGTTTGGTGCAACCAGGAGTGAGATGGAAACGCTCAAGGAGGTAAAAAGATGCCTCAAGCAATATGGTCCAAACCCTAGCATGGACCTGTTCCAGAGCGTTTGGAATGAGGTCTGTTTATTGCAGAAAGGGGAAGCTGTGCAGGACCAGGAAGATTTTAACCCTCTGCATGTGGAATACAGTAAATACAAGGTCCCAGGCTGGATGGAGCCAGGGGACATTCGTGGCCAGGAGGAGAACTGGCTGGCAACTACACCACACACCCAGAGGGTGTCTACAGACTTGGATTGGCAGAGACCAGGGATTTTGGAAGCATCGGCTTCTGTCAACGCCAAGACCCAAACAAAATATGCCTCCGCACCAACCGTGTCCATCAACCCACCCTCAAGTAAGGCTAAAAAGAAGCGGAGGGGTGGACGGTGAAAGAAATGGAGGTGGTGCTGGAGAGCGAATGCAAATGTTGTGACCCGCTTCGAAGGGAGGTAGAGACCTTGAAAGGGCAACTAGACTTTGCAACCCAAAGCGAGAAAGAGACTGGCCTGCAATTGCACCGGCTACAGGATGAGCTGCGAGCTGTCAAGGTGGAGAGAAATGGTCGCTGCATGGAAGTACGAGAACAGTCGGTCAGTATACGAAAATTGTCGTCCCAGCTGCAGGTCTGTGAGGACTGTAACATCGACCTACACACGGAGCTCAGTGGTGCTCAGGCGCAGGCAGCGGAACTGGAGCGCAGCTCCTGTGTAATGATCGAGCAGCTGGAGGCTGAACGGCGAACTGGAGCTGCTCAACACATAGAAATAACAGCTTTTATAATTCACCTGGAGAACTGCGAGCAGGAATTAGAGCGGACACAGCTCTCTCGAGATACAATTCAGGCATGGGCCTGGGAGCAGGAGGAGGAAATACAGCTGCTCCAGAACCAACTCCAGCTGTGCCAACACCAGCTACTAGAAGCAGACGCAGCTCGGAAGGAGAGCCTCGCTCAAACTAAGGCAAGCGAGATGGAGGTGAGCCGTCTGACACACCAACTAGGTGTATTGGAGCATGAGCACCTGGGCACTGTTAGCCACCTGCAGGCTGAGCTTGAAGGGACACGAGCACAGTGCCAACAGCTCCAAGATGAGTTGTCCCTGGCACAAGCTGCCAGCAGCCATGTGCCCACCACGGAGGAGAGCAGCACAACAGGGAGTAAAGTCATTGCCCCTGTTATATTTTGCATAGAGGAGAAATTGTACCCAGTGTTGCTGGAGGTGGATGCTGTGCTGGCATCAGAGTGTGCTTTGTCCCCAATGAAGATGGAGACCACCCAGCACTCCACCCCTGTGACCCAAGGTGCTACAAGAGAGGGGACCACTTCTTACCTGCCTAGAAGACCAGCAGAATCGGTGAGTGATTACCCTGAGAGACTACCAAATTCCTGGTCCCAGGAAGAATTGCGCCCTTTTGGGATTGTGGGGATTGCCGTGGGCTGGGCCCTTTTTAAATGCTCAGGAAGGGGGCATCAGCAGAAGGAGAGTCTGGGAACTGTGACTGCTGACTGTATTCGGGTCCTGGGTCCGCAGAGGTGCCCTGGACAGAGCAAGATATGGGGGGTAATTTCAGGGTGCCCCCTAACAAACATTTTATGCCTGTGGACTGTGGTGGCCTGTTGCCTGGCGCACTGGACAAGAGGGTTGGCCTGCCTCTTGCCCCGGGACTATGGACCCACAGTCTCCCAGCGACCGTCAGACCCCGCTGACTTTGCTTATGTGCCCGCAACCATGGAACTTTGAAGATGGCACAGAAGAGGGGCAAGGTGAGAGGTCTCATCAGTGGCAAGCGATCCGTTTGGGATCTAAGCTTGCCCTGCTGTTCTGGAAGGGGGGGACATATGTCATGGAGCTGATGTAACGCTCCATGCTTCAAACCCCAAGAGACTTTATGTTCATTTATATCGTGTGTTTTTAAATATATTTTACATCGTTTGGTTTTAGTTTAATTTAGTTTAGTGTAAAATGGCGTAGCTTTGGTTTTTAAATACTTATATTCCTGTAGGTAAATGTGTTTTTGTGTATACAGTAAACAAGCTTTACTGCTGTGTAATTTATGCACCAGGGCTTTTCCCATTATCTAGCTGCATGTTTAATTCAAGGGATCTGTGATAGTGGTTGTGTTTAATCTGATGTGTTAGAACAATGGATTATACAAATGTTGTGTGAGCTGAAGGCTAAAGAATGTAAAGAATGTTTATTGTAAATAACTGACATAATGTAATTAGTATGGGTAGGACGAGGTGCATCATTTTATGCAAATTATGACTGTTGGACTTCAGCATAAATGGTGGCGTTTTGTTCATTAAAGAGTCAGAGAACTCTCAAGCTCAGAGAGAGAGAATCCTGTTTTAAAGCATACAGCCGCGCCTGGTGTCTTTATTAAAAACTACGCTACACTATATACTCAACATCAGAAGGCACCGAGCGGCCTTCTGGAAATTCCTAACGGCTCCAGGGCAGAGGAACAGAAGCAGGCGGGTCAAGCTGCTCGAGGCGCTGAGGACAGCGCTCCCAGTAGCCGGGCTGACTGCAACGAAGGGGTGTCTGGAGAGTCAGGACAGGTGGAAGAGAACGGTTCCCTCACATTTACCATTTTATTTATTAGGACAAAACACATGCTCTGCAGGTCTAACCTACCTTGTACTGTACATGACTAATTTATGCATTTACGAAATTTCGTGCAATCGAACATCAAAGATCTAATGAATAAATCGGTGTATCTTATGAACTGTTGATGCATAAGTGACTTGAAACCTTGTATCTATTATTATCTAATGAATATTCCCCCACATTTATGACAGATTATACATTTATTCTATTTATTTCTTCTTCCGTAACACATCACAACATTTCTGCTTGCATCTTGATTTCAAATTAAGTACCGCACATTAACATCTCAAATTTCAGGTCAGACAACGCCATATATCTAGCTAAAAGAAATAAAATGACTTGGGTACAAAATATAAAAAAGAAACGCTTGCGACTCCACAATATCTTTTCAATTTGTCAGTCAACTGTCAGTTTATCCGTAAAGTTAATAAATGTACAATTACCTGCCCAGAAGCAACAGCGTTTGTTGTTGTTAAAATGTAATTTGTTATTCTCACAGGAGCTGGATCCTTTGTTTATAAGCTGCGGCCTATCAATTGTGCTCATATTACATAACATTAACTCGTACTTCGATGGAAACAAATCTATGACACATGTTGCGGCAAAATTATTTGAAGAGCTCAGATCGCTTTTATGCCTTGGAAATTTGTATTGCACCAGCATTCTGGTATAAAGTTAGCTTCTAGATTGTAAGCTCATCTGACCGGAGCCTTCTACACCTCTTGCTTTTGTTCCTATGTTTTTTTTAAAGGGACACTACCACTTACATAAGCTGTAACTAGATTACTTGTGCGTTACAAATACACCACATTATAAACCACACGCTGCCGATTGTTTTTTTTCATTTGCTTTTCCTTTTTACATGCAATTACTTCAAAGTAAAGTTATCTTATCTCCCCTTTCCGTTTTGTTACTTTTTTCCATAAGGCAACATTTACCAAAATTTGTGCAAGGGTTTTTCTTTACGTCCGTGGTTTATCCAATCTACGGTATTTAACAGTTAACGAGGTGGAGGAGGGAATTGTTATTTATTGTTCTTTAAACTATTCAAGATAAGATATGGCAGCTGAATGAGATAAAACAGGGATCTTAAAAGTCTTCTAATCTACCCCTGGTGATGTCCTTTGAATACATCCCACACAATACAAGGATATTACCTGCCGTCCAGGTCTGTTATGATCAGGGGTTGGTTCAATTGGTCAGGTCTAGGTCTGTGCCTGAATAATGAGGTCATGTGACTCCCTGAATATACTGAATGAGCAGGTA
Source organism: Leptobrachium leishanense (assembly GCA_009667805.1). Lineage (NCBI taxonomy): Eukaryota > Metazoa > Chordata > Amphibia > Anura > Megophryidae > Leptobrachium > Leptobrachium leishanense. The sequence continues at coordinate 430,111,265 of CM019064.1, read as the reverse complement.
TTTCAATAAATGTTTTTTTTTCTCCCCTGATGGCACAGCGGGCATATTCCAAGATGGCAATGCCAGGATTCATTGGGCTCAAATTGTGCAAGAGTGGTTCAGGGAGCATGAGACATCATTTTCACACATGGATTGGCCACCGCACAGTCCAGAGCTTAACCCATTGAGAATCTTTGGGATAAAGTGCTGGAGAAGACGTTACACAACGCTGTGGCTCTCCCATCATCAACACAAGATCTTGGGCACAAATTAATGCCACTTTGGACGCAAATAAATGCTGTGACATTGCATGAGCTTATTGAAACGATGCCGCGGCAAATGTGTGCCACAATCAGAACAAAACAACCAAATACTAGAGTGTGTGACAGTGTGTATGAACGTATCACAGTGCTCCACATATCCCACCACACAGTCACAAATCCATGTGTGTAACCGCATGTTTGGGTATGTCAGTGCTATAGCAAAAAAAATGTACATTTCTATTCAAATGTCAATCATTTGCAGTCTGTAAAATTATTTTTCACATTCTTTCATTCAGACCTTGTGCTTTTATATTTCACAGGGAACCGGTTAATTGTATATTTTCTCTGAAAAATGCAGTGTTTAACTAAAGCTGAAAAAAAGCGCTAATTTTTTGCTTGTATTTTGCCGCATTTTGTTTTATGAATATTATAATTCTGTATAAAACACTGAGCTTGCTGGCAGCGTGGTTAAAGAGGTGAGTAACGGTGGTAAATATATCTAATAAGTGTGAGTAGATGGGAAGAGATAATGAGAAGCTGGGGAGCAGATAAGGAGGCGCTGGGTAGGAGATAAGGAGGCGCTGGGTAGGAGATGGGAGGTGCAGGGTTGGAAATAAGGAGTCGGTGGAGTGGAGATATGGAGATGGGGAGGAGATATGGAAAAGCTGGGGTGGAGATGTGGGGCAGCTGGAAGGAGATAATGAAAAGCTATGGAAGAGACAAGAAGCTGGGGTGGAGATGTGGGAAAGCTAGTGAGACAGGGAGAAGCAGGGGAGAAGAGGAGGAGAAGCAGGGGAGGAAAAGCAGGGGAAAAGAGGGGGAAAAGAGGAGGAGAAGCAGGGGAGGAGAAGCAGAGGAGAAGAGGAGGAGAAGCAGGGGAGAAGAGGAGAAGCAGAAGAGAAGCAGGGGAGAAGAAGAGAAGCAGAAGAGAAGCAGGGGAGAAGAGGAGGAGACGCAGGGGAGAAGAGGAGGAGAAGAAGGGGAGTTAAAACAGGGGAGAAGAGGGGGAGAAGAGGAGGAGAAGCTGAGGAGAAGCAGGGGAGAAGAGGAGAAGCAGGGGAGAAGAGGAGGAGACGCAGGGGAGAAGAGGAGGAGAAGCAGGGGAGAAGAGGAGGAGAAGCAGGGGAGAAGAGGAGGAGACGCAGGGGAGAAGAGGAGGAGAAGCAGGGGAGAAGATGAGGAGAAGCAGGGGAGAAGGATGAGGAGAAGGAGGAGGAGAAACATAGAAAAATTTCGGCAGATAAGAACCTTTCGGCCCATCTAGTCTGCCCCATTACATGGATACTTTACCTGGATTTATCTTTTATTTAGAATAGCTTTATGCCTATCCCATGCTTGCTTAAATTCAATTACTGTTTTGGCCTCTACCACTTCAACTGGAAGACTGTTCCATGTATCCACCACCCTCTCAGTAAAATAATGCTTTCTGATGTTACTTTTAAACCTTTGCCCCTCTAATCTAAGACTATGTCCTCTTGTTTTGCTACTTTGTTTCCTTTTAAATATACTCCCTTCCTCTACCTTGTGGATTCCCTTTACGTATTTAAATGTTTCTATCATATCTCCTCTGTCTCGTCTTTTTTCCAAGCTGTACATGTTAAGATCATTAAGCCTTTCCTGGTAACTTTTCTCCTTCAAGCCGTACACCATTTTAGTAGCCCTTCTCTGAACTCTCTCTAAGATGTCTATATCCTTCTGGAGATACGGTCTCCAGTACTGCACACAGTACTCCAAGTGAGGTCTCACCAGTGCTCTGTACAGTGGCATGAGCACTTCCCTTTTCCTACTGCTAATACCTCTCCCTACACAACCAAGCATTCTGCCAGCATTTCCTGCTGCTCTATTACATTGACTACTTACCCTTAGATCCTCTGCAATAATAACCCCTAAATCCCTTTCCTCAGATGTTGAGGTTAGGACTGTATCAAATATTCTATATTCAGCCCTTGGGTTTTTACGTCCCAGGTGCATTATCTTGCACTTATCCACGTTAAAACTCAATTGCCACACCTCCGACCATTTTTTTAGTTTACCTAAATCATTTGTCATTTGGCTGATCCCTCCAGGAACGTCAACCCTGTTGCAAATCTTTGTGTCATCAGCAAAGAGACATACTTTTCCATTAATACCTTCTGCAATATCACTAATAAAAATATTAAATAGAATGGGTCCAAGTACTGACCCCTGAGGTACCCCACTGGTAACAAGACCTTGCGCCGAATAAACTCCATTTACCACAACCCTCTGTTGCCCGTCACTCAGCCACTGCCTAATCCAGTCAACAATATTGGAATCCAAGCTCAAAGATTGCAATTTATTGATAAGCCTTCTATGCGGAACAGTATCAAAAGCCTTACTGAAATCTAAATAAGCAATGTCTACTGCACCACCTGTTTCTATTATTTTTGTTACCCAATCAAAAAAATCAATAAGATTAGTTTGGCATGATCTCCCTGAGGTAAACCCATGTTGTTTCTGATCCTGTAATCTATGTGTTTTTAGATGTTCAACAATCCTTTCTTTAACATGGTTTCCATTAATTTCCCCACTACTGACGTAAGACTAACTGGCCTATAGTTCCCAGATTCCTCCCTACTACCCTTCTTGTGAATGGGCATAACATTTGCTAATTTCCAGTCTTCTGGGACGACTCCCGTTAGCAAGGATTGGTTAAATAAATCTGTTAACGGTTTTGCTATTACATCACTGAGCTCTTTTAATAATTTAGGGTGGATCCCATCAAGCCCCATTGACTTATTTGTCTTTACTTTAGACAGCTGCTGTAGAACCTCCTCCTCTGTAAACTGATATGTAATTGTCTCGTTAGTGTTTCCTCCTAACTGAGGTCCCTTTCCTTCCTTTTCTTCTGCAAAGACTGAACAAAAATATTCATTGAGGCAGTCAGCGAGACTTTTATCCTCTTCTACATACCTTCCTTCCTTTGTTTTTAATCTAACTAATCCTTGTTTTACTTTTCTTTTCTCGTTTATGTATCTAAAAAATGTTTTGTCCCCCTTTTTTACTGACTGAGCTATTTTCTATTTTGCTTTGGAAGCCCTTATAAATTGCTTTGCCTCTTTCTGCCTAATCTTATAGGTTTGCCTATCTTCTTCACTCTGAGTTGTTTTATAATTATTGAATGCTGTCTTTTTGTTCTTCACTATTTTGGCCACTTCTGCAGAGTACCACAGTCGTTTCTTCCCTTTTTTGTTTTTGCTAACAAGTCGAATGCAATTGCCTGTGGCCTTCAATAATGCTTCCTTTAAATAATCCCATTTCTCCTGGACTCCCTTTAAACTCCTCCAGTCTGATAATGACTCCTTCACACAAAATCTCATTTTAGAAAAATCTGTTTTTTTAAAGTCTAAAACTTTTGTTTTTGTGTGGTGCGGCTCCATCCCTGTTCTTATATTAAACCATACTGACTGGTGATCACTAGATCCCAAATTTTCACCTACAACAACGTCCGATACCAAACCTCCATTTGTGAGTATTAAATCCAATATGGCCTCTTTACGGGTCGGCTCCTCAACTACTTGTGTTAGAGATAATCCCAGTAGGGAGTTTAGAATATTTGTACTCCTGGTGCACCCAGCTGTTTTGGTTTTCCAGTTCACATCAGGAAGATTAAAGAAGCATGGTGTTACATCCTTGGCCCCCGCAGCGCTTCCTGGTGGGTCAGGGCACCAGGTGGCATCGCTGGCTAGCCTGTTGCCAGTAGTAAGGGCTGGCAAAATGGCATCTGAGGGGACGGAGCCAAGCATAAGTTCAAGGAGCCATCAGCCTTTAAAAGAGGCTGAGAGAAGGTGCTCCTTGAACTGTCGTGGGAGTATATTGGAGTGGAGTCTAGTTCCTGATTGATTTGCTGATCTCATTCTGTTATTGACCTGTTTCTGGCTGAGGACCTGTATACGTTTTGACCTGGCTATCCCTATCGACCATTCTCTCGCATATCCCTATTGTACTTTTGCCTGAGTGTGTGTCAGATTCAAGTTTATGGTTTTGTCGTTTGGTTTATGTTTTATGTCTAGTTCTTGTCCTGGTTATTTCTTGTTCATGTATATAGCTTTCTAGTTTATGTTCCTGAGTTCCCAGTTTTATGTATTACTAGGTGGAAAGCCTGCCCAGAGGGCAGTCTATTGTTGTTGTCGCCAGGTCAGAATTCAAGTCCACATAGTTTTTTTTCAATGTCCTATCCAAGAGTATTTCTCTATATAAATACGTTTGTAACGCGTCCATCGCCATCCCACCCGCAACAGGAGGTCCGACTGAGCAGCTGTGATGGGTGCGCGCACAGCTGACAGCGCATTACAAAGGAATTTATATATTAGAGTAGGTTCCTCTTCCCTCTTTGATTGTAAACTCATGGGAACCGGACCCTCAGATTGTAAACTCGTGGGACCCCTCAGATTGTAAACTCGTGGGACCCCTGAGATTGTAAGCTCATGTGGCCCCTTAGATTGTAAGCTCATGGGGCCCCTTAGATTGTGTTGGGCTTGGGCGGGCATTTTTTTTGTAGCGTATCCATTATGCGTATATTTAATGGCACGTGGTATGCATGGCATGGCAGGCTGGTATTTAGGCACACTGGTATTATGAGACACTGGTATTATGAATGGCAGACTGGCATTATGGCTGGCAGACTGGCATTGTGCATGGCAGACTGGAAATATGGCTGGCAGACTTGTAATATGGCTGGCGAACTGGTAATGTGGCTGGCAGACTGGTATTGTGCATGGCAGACTGGTAATATGTCTGGCTAACTGGTAATATGTCTGGCAGACTGGTAATATGGCTGGCAGACTGGTATTGTGCATGGCAGACTGGTAATATGGCTGGCGAACTGGTATTGTGCATGGCAGACTGGTATTGTGCATGGCAGACTGGTAATATGGCTGCCGGACTGGTAATATGGCTGCCGAACTGGTAATATGGCTGGCAGACTGGTTTTGTGTATGGCAGACTGGTAATATGCATGGCAGACTGGTATTGTGCATGGCAGACTGGTAATATGGCTGGGAACTGGTAATATGCATGGCAGACTGGTATTGTGCATGGCAGACTGGTAATATGCATGGCAGACTGGTATTCTGCATGGCAGACTGGTAATATGGCTGGGAACTGGTAATATGCATGGCAGACTGGTATTGTGCATGGCAGACTGGTAATATGGCTGGGAACTGGTAATATGCATGGCAGACTGGTAATATGCATGGCAGACTGGTATTGTGCATGGCAGACTGGTAATATGCATGGCAGACTGGTATTGTGCATGGCAGACTGGTATTGTGCATGGCAGACTGGTAATATGGCTGGGAACTGGTAATATGCATGGCAGACTGGTAATATGCATGGCAGACTGGTATTGTGCATGGCAGACTGGTAATATGCATGGCAGACTGGTATTGTGCATGGCAGACTGGTAATATGGCTGGGAACTGGAAATATGCATGGCAGACTGGTATTGTGCATGGCAGACTGGTAATATGCATGGCAGACTGGTATTGCGCATGGCAGACTGGTAATATGCATGGCAGACTGGTATTGTACATGGCAGACTGGTAATATGGCTGGGAACTGGTATTGTGCATGGCAGACTGGTAATATGCATGGCAGACTGGTAATATGCATGGCAGGCATGGCAGACTGGTAATATGGCAGGTCGGGGACGGAGGAGATGCAGGCCAGGCACGGAGGAGATGGAGGCCGGGCACGGAGGAGATGGAGGCCGGGCGCGGAGGAGATGCAGGCCGGGCACGAAGGAGATGGAGGCCGGCAAGGAGGAGATGCAGAAAACAAATCCGATCCATTGGAGAGGCGCTGTGCTGTGCGCCTCTCCAATGGATCGGATTTGTTTTGTCCCTCTCGCACGCCGGCTGTGCACGTGCCGCGGCCATTGGATGCGCGCGCAGCCAACTGCCGCAGGTTGCGCGCGCATGCGCAGTAGGGTTTTGGCGACGGACACGCCAGCCTTTATTGTTTTATAGTATAGATGTCTGGTATATGTTTGTTATACAGAATCCAATCTTAGATTGTAGGCCTTCCCTGCAGGATAATGAACACAAGTGTTCCCGCTCTGTATGTCTTTTAGGTAAGTCTTGCCTCAGCAATCTTGTTCACGTCTGTTTATGTATCACGTCATGTTCATGTATCACGTCATGTCTATGTATCTGTACACAGATAGTTAATGTGTTTCCACCCAGCAACCTCCTGACCACGAAGCCACTTGGTGCTGAGGAGTTAATTTAGGTTTCTTGTAGTACCTCCCTGGTGTGGGAATCAAGGTATTACAGCCTTTCCTGCTGTCTGTGTTTCCAGTATCTGTATGTAGGAATTGTGTGACTGCCCTGCAGTCCGCACAACTCATGTTCCATTGAGATTCAGCTATCTTGTTCATGTCTGTTCATGTATCGTGTCATTTCTATGTATCTGTACGCAGATAGTTAATGTGTTTACACCCAGGGACCTCTTGGCCATGAAGCCATTTGGAGCTGAGGTGATAATTAGGTTTCTTGTAGTACCTCCTGGTGTGGGAATCCAGGTTCTACAGCCTTTCCTGCTGTCTGTGTTCTAGAATCTCTCCAAAAGAATCCAAAGAAACGCTACTCCAGGGTAGCGCCGTCAGCGCACTGTTACACATGGGAGAAGAATGAGGAGAAGCATGGGAGAAGAATGAGGAGAAGCATGGGAGAAGAATGAGGAGAAGCATGGGAGAAGGATGAGAAGCATGGGAGAAGGATGAGAAGCATGGGAGAAGGATGAGGAGAAGCATGGGAGAAAGATGAGGAGAAGCATGGGAGAAAGATGAGGAGAAGCATGGGAGAAGGATGAGGAGAAGCATGGGAGAAGGATGAGGAGAAGCATGGGAGAAGGATGAGGAGAAGCATGGGAGAAGGATGAGGAGAAGCATGGGAGAAGGATGAGGAGAAGCAGGGGAGATGGAGGAGAAGGAGGAGGCGATGAAGGGGAGAAGCAGGGGGAGACGATGGGGAGAAGAGGAAAAGCTGGGTAGAAGATGTGAGACCAGGGTAGATAAGGCAGAGAAAAAGGAGAGATGGTTGTGAGACAAATGGAGGCGAAAGATACATAAAAAAGTAAATTATATTAAATTTGAAAGATTTTTTAATAGAAGGGGTACAATTTATGGAAATGGTCTGTCCAGGGGGTACTCGGGTGAAAAAAGGTTGGGAACCACTGATGTAAATGACAAAACTGGATGGATTTCCTCCTTTGCGATCAGTCAACTTGTAATCAAATAGATTTTATTCAGTGCATGAGATACGGCTTTTAGGCCCTTTAGAAGATACATCCTGAGGGCATAAGAAAATTAAGCATGTGGTAAGATTCGACGGCCCTTTATTTGTGGATTGTTTATTTTGATTTGGAAACAGGTAAGCAGCAATCCCCACAGTCTCTTATTCAGCTAATTGGCAGACTACAGCTCTGAGTATGGCGGACAAAGGTCAACAGTCAATGTGGATAATGAACACGCTCCATTACTCTTAAATAAAAACATATAGATTACCCGGGAGAATAGCAGTATGCCAGTATTTTCCCTCCAGCGTAAGTCTCTATTGACAGCCTTTTAAATCAAATCAATACAACAACATTGCAGGATTTTCCTGACAGAATTGCTGTGCTGCCACACTTAACCCCTTCACTATCAAGTGGTTTTCCAAAAATCCACTGTCAGGAACAAGTGTTGTTTTTGTTTTTTTAGAAAATCATATATAATTAGTTATAAAGTAAGCCAAGGAATGGCAACAGAACAAAGGAGCTACCACTCCTGGATAACTGGTTGTACCTGGTACAAATTAGGCTTGTGCACCAATTTATTTATTTTTTACTTTTTTTTCGGTTCGTTCGGATTTTGTAAATTTTCGTTTCGACTCATTTCGGCCGAGTTTCGGTTCGGTTCGTTTCGTTTTTCATATCGACTTTTTTTGTGATTTCGGAAATTTTCGTGTTTTTCGGAACGTCTGTTCTCCTCGTTTCAAAGTGTCTATTCGTTTTGACGTAAACTAATGTTTTTTTGAATACGATAATTCTGCCGATACGATAATTCTGCCATTGAGATTTCTCATGTTTTACAAGAAGGATACATTGAGATTTCTCATGTTTTACAAGAAGGATACATTGAGATTTCTCTGGATTTCCAGGAAGGATACATTGAGATTTCTCATGTTTTACAAGAAGGATACATTGAGATTTCTCTGGATTTCCAGGAAGGATACATTGAGATTTCTCATGTTTTACAAAAAGGATACATTGAGATTTCTCTGTATTTCCAGGAAGGAAACATTGAGATGGGAATGATACAAAATTTAATTACAGAATCTAAATATAAATACGATGTCCGAAATTACTGAAATGGAACCGAAATCAGGAATGGAGCCGAAATCACAAATGGAACGAAAATAAATTTTGATTTTACACATTTCTAGTCCATTCGAAAAGTTTTCGTTTCGGCATGAAAATTTGTTCAGATCTGCCGTTTTCGGATCTGAAAATTTTCGGAAATTCGGCCGAATCCGAATGCACGAATCAGGAAATTTCGTGAAAATTCCGAAATTCCGAAACCCGAAACGCACATCCCTAGTACAAATAGCACACTAAGGGATACATTTACATACAATAGAACAGGTTTCCATCTCTCAGGACAAGTCCAAACACAAAGAACAACCACTACCATCAGGAACTGGTTGCAACTTACATGGATTCAAACACACAAAGGAGACATTTACATAATTCACTCCACGTGACGCACACATAACTTGGGATCTGGTACATCCACTATAATTCTTAAATGCATTTTACTTTAGACTTTATTCACTAACCTCTGAATTGGCCCCAGTTTGCACTGGATGGTGAATTTCACCGTTCTCCGCAATAAAATGAAATTGTCCAATAGAAGACTATCGTGTCTTCGGTTCGCAAAACGCCGAATTGCACCAAAATTATTTATTTATTTATTTTATTTATTTATAAAGGATTTTACCAGGAAGGATACATTGAGATTTCTCTCGTTTTCAAGTATGTCCTGGGTTCAAGAACATTAGGTTGATACGCCCTGATTTTTTGGTGTTTCAACTTGAATGGTCTAAACAGACAACAGTGGTGTCACTAGGGTTGATGTCACTCGGTGCCACTCGTGTATTTTGGCCTAGGCCGACTAGGCCCAGGACTAGGGCGGCACTTTCCAGGGGGCGGCGGCCCGCACTGGGTGGCCCCACCCCTAAAAAAAAAAAAAATTTTTTTTTTTTTTACTTTTGCAAACTATTTTACCAGGAAGGCTACATTGAGATTTCACTAATTTACACTTTCAATTTTACTTTCCAGGGGGAAGCAAAAAACCTTACCACTAAATGGGTTACTCACAGAGCACCGAAATGACGCCAACTTTTTGGTGTTCTGTAGTTCCCTGCACTTAGGAGAATAAAATTTCCCCACCCTGCAGTGAATTCACCATTCACCGCAGGGTCCCCAAAGTGCATGGAGTTGGCCGCTGAATGCTGCCACCGCAAACCCGTGGCCTGCTGTTTTCAAAAGAACTACTGAACGAAAATGTCTGGAATTTACATATAAGATCCTATGATTGATAATAAAAAGTTCTGTTACAGAAAAAAGAAAAACTGCTATTAAAAAAAAGGGGGGGAATTTTGCCCAAAAAAATCTGAAAAATGACTAAAAGTTACTAAAAAAATGAATTGAATCCTATGGGGTTCGCCTGAATAAACCTGCTGATTGAAACCACCGAACACCAGGGCATTTCACTGCCATTTCTCTGAGTCTCAGTACCACATGACTGCCTGAACCACGTGAAATGCACGCCCACAGCTGCCCGCCCTTTCGTTAACACAGACTCTATTCTGGACTGAACACCCACCGGGAAGGGAATCAAAACTACAGTGCACCCTCTGGCAGTGGCACCCCACTGCTGACAAGATGGCGCCACAGCATAATTGCTGTGTGCTCATATACACTCGGTTTGCTGGGAGTTTTACTGCAGTGGATTCTGATGCACTCATACACACCGCACATTGCATTGCTGGGAGTTTTATTGCTGTGGATTCTGATACGCTGACACACACCAAACATTGCATTGCTGGGAGTTTTATTGCTGTGGATTCTGTGATACACACTGCATATTACTGTGAGTTTTATTGCCCTGGAGCTCTGGGATACGCTCATACACACTGCACATTACTGTGAGTTTTATTGCTGTGCAGTTCTGTGATATGCTCATACACACTGCACATTTCTGTGGGTTTTATTGCTGTGCAGCTCTGTGATACGCTCATATGCAGTGCACATTTCTGTGGATTTTATTATTCAACCAATTAGAGCGGCTGTGATCCTGTATACTTGACATGCGTGGCTGTTTTTTGTAAAAATGCTTGAATTTAAACATTTCATAATTTTCTTTATCTCAATAGATACATTTGAAATGGTATACAAAATATACAAGTAGGCACTTGGTATCCACTTTTATTATAAAGAGAGGAAAAGGCGGAGCTGTAAGCGGAAATGGTGGAGCTTAAAGAGGAAGGGTGGGGATTAACCAGGAAGAGGTGTGCCCTTGACAGGAAGGGGTGCGTCAAATTTAAATTAGGGGGTGCACAAGTTTAGTCAGGCCTAGGGCAGCACAAAACCTAAATACACCACTGCTCGGTGCGGTAACTCATGGTATCTCACCCCCCTCCAAAGGGTGTCACCCGGGTGCGGACTGCACCCCCTTGTGATGCCACTGACAGGAAAATGCCATTTAAAAAAACTTTTATTCTGTTACCTTTTTGCAAAAAAACATTGCCTTTTTTAGAACACCTTTTTGTGTATTTTTTGGGGGAGTTTACGACATTTTTGTTTTTCCTATTTTTTTAAAAGACTTTTTTTATTTTGTAACACACCTTTATTTATTTTTTAACGGACCTTTTCTTATTAGTTGTTGGACACATTTTATTGATTTATAGTCCTATTAGGTGAATAGGAGTCTTCCTATTAGGAGTGTTTATTGGAGTTCGGTGGCAAATCGGCGCAATTTGGCAATTATTGGCGCGATTCTGCTGTTTTCGCCATGTCCGATAACTGGTTCGGTGACTCCAATTTTGGCAAAATACAGTGACCTTTCACTAAGTAGTGATTTTACTGTATTTTCTGAGAACTGGAATCGCCAGAACGCGGAATAGGAAGCAATTTTGGTGCTTCGTGAATAGACCCTTTTGTTTTTTAGGACTTTATAGAGCATCCAGCACATGCTGCTCCAATGTGCCAACAAGAACTTTGTTAGAGGTTTCTTGCAGAACTATACTTCGCCTAAAAATAAGTGTTTTTTTGGGCCATACAGATGCCTGTCTGACATTTTCTACTCAGCAATGTTCTTTTCTCTATTTTCACTTGGCAGAAATGATTTATTGCCATTACTTTCCCCATGCTGAGCAATTATGTGTAATTTGGATTAAAGATTTTCTGCATAAAGGGAAAGCATCCTGAAGTGATAATAAACCTTAGCAAACTGCTTGATGTACTTTAAAACATACCTCTCGCGTCATATAATAAGACTAAGTGCAATGTCTGCTCACATATAAAAGAGATCATCTCTAATTCCTTTGATCAACTAGTATTGATTAGTACAATGTATGAAAGTCATGCTTTCAGCCCTTCACTACCAAGCACTTTTTGTTGGAAAAAAAACTATTGTCATGACGTTAATTTGAAATATGAGTAGCTAACAATTAAATATAGGGTAAGATGGAAAGAGATTGCTATTCCGGGATAGGTAAAAGATAAAAATAGAAATTTGTTGATTTTTAAGTTTTCATATATTTTGTTATCCTGCCTGCCCTCCTGGCGAGTAGACTTGTGCACCGATTTTTTTTTCGGTTCGATTCGGTTCGATTTTTCGGATTTTTAAACCTTTCGACTCGGCTCGTTTCGACCGATTTCTGTTTCGATTCGGTTCGGCTCGATTCGTTTTTCGTGTAAATTTTTTTTCGGAATATCGACCATTTTTCGTATTTTCGTGTCACTTTGCTCGTTTTTTGTATCGACTTTTTGTAATTTCGGAAATTTTCGTTTTTCGGAATTGTACATGTTTTCGGAATATCGACCGTTTTTCGTATTTTCGTATCACTTTGCTCGTTTTTTGTATCGACTTTTCGTAATTTCGGAAATTTTTGTTTTTTCGGAACGTCTGTTCTCCTCGTTTCAAAGCAATAAATTTCGATTTGACACATTTCAAGTCCATTCGAAAATTCCGAAAATATTTCGTTTCGGCTCGGAAAACTTTTCGGATCTGCCATTTTCGGATCTAAAAATTTTCGGAAATTCGGCCGCATCCGAAAACACGAATCGGGAAATTTCGTGAAAATTTCGAAATTCCGAAACCCGAAACGCACATCCCTACTGGCGAGGCCTAACTAGGCCAAAACGATCGTCGGGGGTTGCTGCTTCTCTCGTGCAGGGATGACGTCCTTGGCTTTTCAGTACTGATCACCCTTTCTGGGTGATTGCGTCTGATTTGCATATGGAGCAGTTGTCCCTGTAATGACACAAACGAGCTAAAACCTTGTGACACCTGCGCGGGCCGCACTGTAGAGCAGGCCGCTAGTGCCGTTGTTCGTTCTCAGGATCCTCACAAACCTCTCTTTTTCTCACTATAAGTTTACAGGGTAATCCAGACATAGACTCCTTGCTCGAAGTGCCTAGAGGCGTGTCAGCTATACCATCCTGACAAGGCCTAACAAGGCAGAAACGATGATTTTGGGTTGCTGCACCTCTTGTGCAGGAATGACGTCCTTGGCATTTCAGTACTGGCCACCCTTTCTGGGTGATAGTGTCTTATTTGCATAGGGAGCATTCGTCCCTGTAATGGCACAATCGAGCTAAAGCCTTGTGAGACCTGAGCGGGCCCAGCTGTAGAGCAGGCCACTGGTGCTGTTGCTCGTTCTCAGGACCCTCACAAACCTCTCTTTCTCGCACTAGATTTGAGTAAGCAGACAATCTGCCACAAACGTCAGCCATATGTAAAGAAAGGCAAAGAGTATGTTTTCATGACTTTTATATCAACATTTGTTTCACTTATGACCTTTAAAAGGCTATCAAAAGTGAACATATGCAGCCCTTGCAACCTACAGTCAATAAATCCTATACATAATCGCAGGAAAGATCAAGAATCAAGCATGATACCAAGCTACAAGACAATTTTTGCATGTGACAAATAAACTCCACCTTCTTCTGAACGTGATCATAAATATAATAACCATAATAAACATGGCCATGTAAAGGTGAAAACTATTCAGTTTTGTTTCCCAATTCATGCACTGCACACTCACACTCTATATCTGTTATTTTATGCCCAATCCGGTGTTGTTGCTCCAATTAAGCTGTGCACTGTCCCCGCTCCAGCACGCCGAGTCTGACTAGAGTTTAACTTGAGACCACACCCCGAGCACACTGCACACAGCCCGTGCCCACTGACTGTGCGAGATAAGGACGGTCACATGACGGTCCTGCGTCAATCAATGCATGGGAGGCCAGCCTCCCATGCAGGCGTTTTTTGAATGGCTTGGACCAATGGTGGTTTCCCATTGGGTCAAGCTATTCCATTGCTCTCTCACTGCCTCTCAGAGACTCTGAAGGGCATGTTTCAGGAAGTAGGCAGCAAATTGAACAGACATGCACTGTAGACTACTCTTGGCAGCTTACACAATTAGGGTAGCGTACAGCTAGGCTCAGGCTGCTATGTGAAAAATGAAAAACACTAATGCGCAAGCCACAGAGGCTTGTGTTTCAACATTTACCAAAATCTTATGGTGAGTTTTACTTTGTGGTTGTTTGTTATCTTATACAGTATTTAACAGTTAATGAGGTGGATAAGGGACTGTTTAAATAAGGTTATTGTGTTGTGTGGGCTACTCGAGATAAGAGATGGCAGCTGAGCTGAGAGGTTTCTCGGCAACTTTGCGTTGGTGCTGAGATCCCGGATGTGAACGAGGCTGTTGGAGGAGCAAGATGGCTGCCTTCAGCGTGAAAGCTTTGTGTATGTGTCTGCTGCTGCCTCTCAGCCTGACCGGAGCCGCCGAGGAGAAGAAAAAGAAGGATATTCGGGATTATAATGACACCAATATGCCTCGGCTACTGGAGCAGTGGGAGGAAGATGACGACATAGAAGAGGGTGACCTACCTGAGCATCAGAGATTTCCTCCTCCTGTGGACTTTTCCAAGCTTGACCTTAAGAAGCCCGAAAGCATCCTGCAGGTGACCAAGAAGGGCAAGACTTTAATGATCTTCGTAACAGTGTCTGGTAACCCCACAGAGAAAGAGACTGAGGAAATCACAAGTCTGTGGCCAGGCAGCCTCTTCATTGCCAATTATGCTATCCAAAGGTTTATAGTCGATGCAAATCGTGCAATTTCTTGCTTCAGGACGGATACGCCTGGGAGGTTAAAGACTTTCTTGTAAAGCAGGATAGGTGTGTGGACGTGACTTTGGAAGGACAGGTGTATCCTGGCAAAGGAGGAGGCAGCTCTTCAAAAAGCAAGATTCAGATTAAGCCAGACAAGAAGAAAAGTGTTGAAAACCAAAAATCCAAGACCTCTCAGCAAAGCAATAAGGCATCTTCTCCAAAGGAGGATTTATGACGTCTGCTTCCAACACACCAGGCTCTGAACAAGACATACAGTAGTCCAATGACTGAATTCCCATTCTAGCACATGCGAGTTGAACAACTAAACCATTTCTTGTTACCAGGCTACACTTCAGCTAACTTAATCCTTATTCCATTCTTCCCCACATGGTCTCCTCCTAAATGCTTGTTTTGTTTGTGCCAGTGGGCTGACCATAGACTGATGTGCCTATTGCTGCCTCACCCTTTGCTTTCATAGCAAATAAACTGAACCAATAAAAAAAGAGATGGCAGCTGAATGAGATAAGACAGGGAGCGTAAAAGACTTCAATTCTACTCCTGGTGATGTCCTTTGAATACATCCCACACAATACATTGATTTGAGTCGGCTGCCTCACCCAAAGAGTGTCAGGAACGTGGGGATGGTACCTGGGTGGCACCTGGATGGCAGGGGTATGAGTCCAGGATGCAGTGGTCTGCACTGATAAACAGAGGATATGGATGGTGGAGGGTGAATGGAAATAAAGACTAACCAGGTTGATTGTAGAGGATGATGGGGATGATGGTTGTAATTTGCAGGAACCAGAAATGGGAAATCAGGATCAGGTAGCAGATAGCAACAATAGCAAGGGTGTTCACTCTTGGTGAGCATGAGCCGTAATGAACCAGCAATGTGTGAGTGCGGGGCAGAGCCCTTTATTTCGTGAGTCACGTGTGTTTGGTGTTAGCTCTTACACTGCTGGATGCTGGTAGCTGGTTGCAGGGCAGGATCAGAACATGAAGTGTACTACCAGGGGGGGTTCCAGAATGGCTACAGCCAGGGATCCTGACAAAGAGCCAATTCTATGGTCAGTGCCACACAGTGGGGAGCAAGTTAAGTAAAGATATGGGGGGTGCAGATTACAACACAAAATATCACACAGTGGATGCACCAAGTGACACATATAGAGTAAAATATCACACAATGGATGCACCCAGTGACACATATAGAGTAAAATATTTTCTTAACTAAACAAACAAGAGAAACAAAGCACATGTAAGATATCAGCAACAGCAAATAAACACAATAAGGACATTGCATATTTTGGTGGTAGTGGCCCTTTAAACATATGTTAATGTACCACAATAAAGGTCTGTACAACATACCTCTCCGATGCCGTGCACCACTCTACCTCCACTGGTCATTACAAGAATGAGGCTGCCACCCATTCTATTATTCAGACTCCTCCGTGTCTCCCGACTATCGCAACATACTCTCCACGTGACGTGGCATCCCTTGTTAATTGTGACGCAGAACATACTGTTCCATGTATCTTTTAACTGATGCAGCCCCTGAGAGATGTATCAGTGACGCCAATGTTTGGTCATAATTTTGCTCACGCACGATTTGGTGCCCTGAGATGACACCAGGCAAAGGAAAAACCCCAGCCACTATATAACCCCCGCCACTATATAGCCCCTAACCTTGGCTGGCGTCCATACTTTGCCCTATTATGGTTTCCTTGTTGAACCCACTAGTGCGTTCCTTTTAAAGTCCTGATCTTTCTGGTATTTGATTCCGCTTACGTTAATGACCATTCTCTTTGTGTTCGTGACTTAGCTCTCTCTCCTCAATATTGTGATCTCAGGAATCCTAGACTTCGGCAACAATTAATGACTATCCTCTTACTTGATCGTTATCTTTTAAGGTTGCCTGGCCTCGACAAGGACCAGTGTTAGGCAATTTTTGTGCCTTTGTCGCAACGTTTCCACCATCCATTCCTTGTGTCCATTAACTCGGCCAGCACAAGGACCAGGTTTCAGTGTCTCACCTGTGTTTCGGGATCACTTACCATAAGAAACTAATCTGTTTATGAAAAACTATTGGAATACAAATCATAAGGAATAAATGTGCATAAAGGACACTTTTAAGACCAAAGGTTTTTCCTCAAACAGTGTAAATTCGGAGAAACCACACAAATGGACGTTCATGTTACCACAAACCACAGATGTGTTCTGAGTTCCACAGCTTGATGCACTTAATTTCTTGACCACGCCACACATACTGTAATGTGTATATTCCACCAGCTTATCCTACAGTATTATTCTACAGTAAATGCATTTCTCAGAATTCCATTTTATTTGCCTTCTTCCTATTTTCTTGATGTGGATTGGCTGATCTCTAGGGAACAGTTAGATTTGCAGGTGCCGCTATAAACAACTCTGATGCCGTCAGGTGTTCAGACCTATGTATTTCTGTATATGCACTTGGGAATTCACACCTCACACTATAAAATATCTGCGATATTAACGGAAATGCTGTAAAATCACGACATCAAATTAGTGGAAACAGAAAAAACGTGAAACTTAAATTTTAACCCTGTCGCTGCTGAGGCATTGCCCGCCTCTGTGCTGAGGTCATTTTTACCAGTTTCGCTCATCATGTTTAACCGCGTTTTGAAGCCTTATTTTATTATATGACCCAGACATATTATATATTGTTCTTTCCGGCAGACCCGGCAGATACCTAATATATCATTATTATATGTATACGTTATGTTCTGTCTGTATATTACAACAAAATATGCAATAAAATTAGAATTTTCAATAATTTACAATGTGTAAAGTGGTTTTTTTCACATTTTAACATGCGATCGTTTGCGGTTATATTTTCTATGGGGTGCGCTTGTTAAAAAAATTAGAAATGAGGTCTCGTTACATTTTTTTGGGGGAAAATTTATGCGATTTTTAACAAACGCACCCCATACAAAAATCGTTAGTGCAGCATTATTGTTTACATTATAAATTAAATGGGAACGATATTGGTGCATTAACAAAACAAATTTAAAAAAAAAACTAGTTTATTATTTTTTTATTTTTATTTTTAAAAAAAAACTTTTTACCTGGTCATGTTTGGTATCGTTGGAAAGGCCATGCTCTGGCCAATCCAACTATTTCAAACATTAACCCCTAGCTGCCACGGATCGGGAGATAGGGGGTTCCAATGAACCCCCTATCTTCACCATTGTGGCAGCAAGGGGTTAACTCCAAGACTGACGTCATCATGCTATGGGAAGGACCTCTCCTCCCTCCCTTTCAGGCACCTCCTCCGCACTCGCGGGGGGCGCCTGAAATAGATGTCATTGCACCGCAGCAATGACATCTATTGTGCCCGCGGTGGTCCCGGAGTGCCGGGCTGACGTCAAGGATGTCAGCTCGCACCGGGGGGCACAGCGATCGGCCGGAATCCGGCCGATCGCTGGCTGCTTAGGGAGGACGCGCTCAGCGTGCCCTCCGCAGCCATCCTTCCTGCGGGAGGATGCACTGAGCGCGTCCTCCGCAGCGAAGTGGTTAAAGTATAAATGTTAAAAGAATCATTTCTTTCTTACATTAATTCATACTGCCGTTGGTGGTGCTATGGCATCTCTCGACATGCAGGCTTAAACGTAGCAGGGTGGCATGGCACTCCCCGTGCTTTCTGGTCCTCCCCCGACTAGGGATGAGCTGTTCGGTTCGATCAGTTCGGAGTTCGATTCGAACATTGGCAGTTCGAAAGTTCGCGAACTTCGAACTTTTTCAGATGTCCGCCTAAAGTTAAAAAATAAAATAAAATTGAAAAAAGTATAAAAAAATGCTTAAAAAAATTAAAAAATCTAGAAATAAAGAGACTCTTTACTGCATAATATTATAAGCAACGGTTTATTAGATATTGAATTAAAACGGGAATATTGTAAACATTGAAGCCTATGGGATAAAACGTTCTTGTTACTAAAACATCAGGCAGACACGGCCCTCTAATCAGGCACTGCAGAGGGCAGCCTGCAGGGGCCTCCCAAGGATCCCCTTGAGGAGCATCGAGGAGCAAGGAGCATGCGGCCGCCAGATGACAGACTGCGACTGTGCGGGCTAGCCGCCCGGGTGCATGTGGCAGAGACAGGCAGCGCAGGGAGGGAGCCACTGCACCTGCGGCCACGGCAGACCCCCCAGCCCCCACCAGGATCCAGGGAGCCCCCACTGACCACCAGGTTAAGGTAAGGCGACACATTTCTAAAAAAAAAAAAAATCCGAGGACATTTTTAAATGTCCCAGGAACATAAAACTTTTTTTTTCTTTCTCTACCTGGCTGAATATATTTAATTATATATATTAGATACATTCAGCCAGGTAGAGGGGGGGTGGCATGTGGGCTGCGCGGGGTCTCAGGCAGTGGTTTGTTTTTTATGTGTGTATATTTTTACAGTGTATAAATCTACAGGGGAAGGTAACGGCAGGTATGATATATATATACTGTATATATATAGATAGGATATATATCTATATTCTTATAAATATATATATCCAGACTTGTATTACACACACATTTTGGCAACTAATTGCCCCCCCCCCATTTGGCTGATCCCTCCAGAAGAAACGTTGAACCCGATAGAGCAGAGAATAATATATAT
Source organism: Leptobrachium leishanense (assembly GCA_009667805.1). Lineage (NCBI taxonomy): Eukaryota > Metazoa > Chordata > Amphibia > Anura > Megophryidae > Leptobrachium > Leptobrachium leishanense. Next base: position 430,091,976 of record CM019064.1, on the reverse strand, counting down.
ATTCTCTGCTCTCGGGTTCAACATTTCTTCTGGAGGGATCAGCTAATTGGGGGGGCGCATTTAGTTGAGATTGTCCACATGCCACCCCCCATGTGCATATGTGTATATATGGTCTGAGGTCTGTGGGTGGGTGTATATATATATCTGCGTGTTGATATATACGTACAGTCAGGTCCAGAAATATTGGGACATCGACACAATTCTAACATCTTTGGCTCTATACACCACCACAATGGAGTTGGAATGAAACAAACACAATGTGCTTTAACTGCAGACTGTCAGCTTTAATTTGAGGGTATGTACATCCAACTCAGGTGAACGGTGTAGGACTTACAGCAGTTTGCAGATGTGCCTCCCACTTGTTAAGGGGCCAAAAGTAATGGGACAATTGGCTTCTCAGCTGTTCCATGGCCAGGTGTGTGATATTCCCTCATTACCCCAATTACAATGTGCAGATAAAAGGCCCAGAGTTAATTTCAAGTGTGCTATTTGCATTTGGAATCTGTTGCTGTCAACTCTCCAGATGAGATCCAAAGAACTGTCACTATCAGTGAAGCAAGCAATCATTAGGCTGAAGAAACAAAACAAACCCATCAGAGAGATAGCAAGAACATTAGGCATGGCCAAAACAACTATTTGGAACATTCTCAAAAAGAAGGAACGCACCGATGAGCTCAGCAACACCAAAAGATCCGGGAGACCACGGAAAACAACTGTGGTGGATGACCAAAGAATTCTTTCCCTGGTAAAGAAAACACCCTTCACAACAGTTGGCCAGATCAAGAACACTCTCCAGGAGGTATGTATATGTGTGTCAAAGTCAACAATCAAGAGAAGACTTCACCAGAGTGAATACAGAGGGTTCACCACAAGATGTAAACCATTGGTGAGTCTCAAAAACAGGAAGGCCAGATTAGAGCTTGCCAAACAACACCTAACAAAGCCTTCACAGTTCTGTAACAAGATCCTATGGACAGATGAGACCAAGATCAACTTGTACCAGAGTGATGGGAAGAGAAGAGTATGGAGAAGGAAAGGAACTGCTCATGATCCTAAGCATACCACCTTATCAGTGAAGCATGGTGGTGGTAGTGTCATAGCGTGGGCATGTATGGCTGCCAATGGAACTGGTTCTCTTGTATTTATTGATGATGTGACTGCTGACAAAAGCAGCCGGATGAATTTTGAAGTGTTTCGGGCAATATTATCTGCTCACTTTCAGCCAAATGCTGCAGAACTCATTGGACGACGCTTCACAGTGCAGATGGACAATGACCCAAAGCATACTGCAAAAGCAACCAAAGAGCTTTTGAAGGGACAGAAGTGGAATGTTATGCAATGGCCAAGTCAATCACCTGACCTGAATCCCATTGAGCATGCATTTCACTTGCTGAAGACAAAACTGAAGGGAAAATGCCCCAAGAATAAGCAGGAACTGAAGACAGTTGCAGTAGAGGCCTGGCAGAGCATCACCAGGGATGAAACCCAGCGTCTGGTGATGTCTATGCGTTCCAGACTTCAGGCTGTGATTGACTGCAAAGGATTTGCAACCAAGTATTAAGAAGGGAAAGTTTGATTTATGATTATTTTTCTGTCCCATTACTTTTGGTCCCTTAACAAGTGGGAGGCACATCTGCAAACTGCTGTAAGTCCTACACCGTTCACCTGAGTTGGATGTACATACCCTCAAATTAAAGCTGACAGTCTGCAGTTAAAGCATATTGTATTTGTTTCATTCCAACTCCATTGTGGTGGTGTATAGAGCCAAAGATGTTATAATTGTGTCGATGTCCCAATATTTCTGGACCTGACTGTATATATAGGTCTGCGTGTTGATTTAAAATTTTCGTTCGTAATTCGACAATTTTAATTTCAGATCGTTTCGGCCAATTTCCATTTCAGTTCGTTTCGTTTCGGCTCGTTTTTCGTATCGACTTTTTTTCGCGATTTTGGACATTTTCGTGTATTCGTGTGGGAAATGTTTTGCCCCATAGTCTTCAATGTTAAAAATATTCCCGTTTTAATTCAATATGTAATAAACCGCTTATTATATTCTGTAGTAAAGAGTCTCTTTATTTCCAGATTTTTTAAACCTCACAGTAATGTGCGCCGTGTATTATGAGCATTCAGTATTATATGGGAGTACTGCTTTATGAGTAAGAGTAGTTAAAAAAATAAAAATAAATGTAAAACCCGGGGGGGTGACACCATGAGTTACCGCACCGGGTGACACCAACCCTAGTGACGCCACTGACGGTGTGAAGGCACTTGCTGCCACCAAAGGCAAAATATTTGGGTGCACTGCCACTGACGCCTGTACCAGATTCATATAATTTTAATATTGGAACGCAGAGTCCACCCCTGCACTCTTCCACAACAATACCACAGAGGGGTTACGGTGTGACGGCACTGTTGCCGACACTAAAGGCCCAATTTTAATGCACCTATTGTTACTTTCATCCAAAGCCTGCATAAGTTTCACCATAATTTAGCAAAAAATCACTAAACTTGTTCTGCGTGTCCTAAAATGTCTCCTCTTTTAATACAGGTTGCCGCCCCAAGCAGTTGTTTATGAATAGATTAAAGGAAAACCGTTTACCGTCATTTGAAATGTATTTTTTTTGTTTTTAAATGTTTCTATACATCCTACAAATCCGCCACTTCACGGGCAGGTTATGGGAACCTCCTAGGCACGATATTTGAAGGAATTTTTCGTTTTTATTTTTAACCCTTATTTTATGGAAAACTCACTGGTCCCTTAAAACCTTTTTTTTTTTACTTTTTGTCCTTGTTTCCTGTCCCCCAGGGCACTACCCGGACCCCCATACACCTTTTATGGCAAATATCTTGCATATATGCCCTCTTACAGGGCACTCAAAAAATTGAACTTTTGATTCCCATTGACTTGCATTGAGTTCGGTTCGTGTTCGCGTACGAACTCGAACTTTCGAAATTGTTCGAGTTCGAATGCAAACCGAACACGGGGGTGTATAAATAATTAAAGCACATTTTTCAAATTTTTGCATTATGTGACAGGCAGTTGGTGCCATCTGCTGGTTAAACAGCACTACTACATCCCCATAATACAGCTTGGGATCTTTTTTTTCTTGAAAGGGGGTAGAGTTCCAAGCTTTTTAAACCATGTTGGCATCTTGGGTATCATGATCAAGGTGCAAAACTTTAGGGGTACATTCTTGAGCCTATTTTCAAACAAATTTTGTTTGCAAAAACAAATCAAAATTCCTTTGCATTGCTCGAGTATTGGGCCTCGCGGAATATAATCAATATCTGGGCACCAGCAGTTGCTTTGCCGATCGAGTATTGTCTATCTCAGTATTGAAGAGATTAGGGGCTACAGCATTACCTTATTATTTCCACATATGTATAATGCTAATTTCTTTTCCATAAGTTCACTGGGTCCTGCCAGTGGATTTATGGAAAAGCAACTTGGTGGAGAAGGAGTCAGATCTTCTGGAAGACATTACTAGGGGATACTCTTTTCCTCTTTCTTGCCTTCTCTTTATTTGTCTTTCCTATATGCTTTTCTTCTCTCGTCTTTGTTACGTTGCGTCTCTCTCCCTCCATCTTTCGTATTTCAGTTCCAATAATATGATCGCTGATCTGACACATGCTCTCTTTTTTAATGTTTGTAAAGTGCATATCACAAATTTGTATGTTGAGACGTGACAGATATTTTGTTCACTGCTTTGAAATGATTAAATCCTTGGGAAGGGCAGGTTATTGGATTTTTTTAAGTATCAGTAGAGCAACTCTTGAGGCATATCTAGCGTTGCTTTTCAGTTTGAAGTGCTCATTCTTTGTACAGTGTTAAGAAGGCAGTGCAGTTTATTAAATGAAATCGGCGAAGATAGAAATCATCAATCTGCCTGTAAACTATAGAAACAATTTCCATTTCTCACTGGACAATAATCCTAACAGGCGATAAAAAAACACGTTTTAACCATATGATAGTTTGTATTTAACGTTGATAGGAGTCATAGAAGAGGATTAAATGACTTACTGTAAACGTGTTAACAAATAAATGTTAGCTCCTTCACTTCCAAGTGATTTCTGTTGAAAACCATTTTATCTTGACATCCATTTGATACATGGAATGCAAAGTTAATGATTACATATAGGGTAAAATAGAAAGTTTACACAGAAATTGTTTTTTCGGAGTTAAAAAATGTATATAATGTAAAATTTGCTCATTATACAATTTTCATGTTTTCATGCATCCTTCACAGAAATATTGAAATTAAATATTCTGAACTCTGTATGGCGTCACTTATCTTGCACAATTTCACACAAGGTCTGCATTATCAGCATACAGGCAGAAATGGCCTTTGTGTCAAAAACAGTAAATATGATGCAACCAGACAATAAAATGGTGATATTGTCTGCTTATGGGGATTTGTAGTGATCATAATGAGATTATTAGCAATGCAGCTTCCAAAAAATACTAATATCTTCATGTGCTGCATAATGCCTGTGTATGGGAATTACAGTAACGCCTTGTATCTGTATGTGCCGCATAATGCCTGTGTATGGAAATTACAGTAACACCTTGTATCTGTATGTGCTGCATAATGTCTGTGTATGGAAATTACAGTAACGCCTTGTATCTGTATGTGCCGCATAATGCCTGTGTATGGAAATAACAGTAAAACCTTGTATCTGTATGTGCCGCATTATACCTGTGTATGGAAATTACAGTAACACCTTGTATCTGGATGTGCCGCATAATGCCTGTGTATGGAAATTACAGTAACACCTTGTATCTGTATGTGCTGCATAATGCCTGTGTATGGAATTACAGTAACACCTTGTATCTGTATGTGCTGCATAATGCCGGTGTATGGGAATTACAGTAACACCTTGTATCTGTATGTGCTGCATAATGCCTGTGTATGGGAATTACAGTAACACCTTGTATCTGTATGTGCTGCATAATGTCTGTGTATGGAAATTACAGTAACGCCTTTTATCTGTATGTGCTGCATAATGCCTGTGTATGGGAATTACAGTAACACCTTGTATCTGTATGTGCTGCATAATGCCTCTGTACTGAAATTACAGTAACACCTTGTATCTGTATGTGCTGCATAATGCCTGTGTATGGAAATAACAGTAAAACCTTGTATATGTATGTGCCGCATTATACCTGTGTATGGAAATTACAGTAACATCTTGTATCTGTATGTGCTGCATAATGCCTGTGTATGGAAATTACAGTAACTCCTTGTATCTGTATGTGCTGCATAATGCCTGTGTATGGAAATTACAGTAACACCTTGTATCTGTATGTGCTGCTCAATGCCTGTGTATGGAATTACAGTAACACCTTGTATCTGTATGTGCTGCATAATGCCTGTGTATGGAAATAACAGTAAAACCTTGTATCTGTATGTGCCGCATTATACCTGTGTATGGAAATTACAGTAACACCTTGTATCTGGATGTGCCGCATAATGCCTGTGTATGGAAATTACAGTAATACCTTGTATCTGTATGTGCTGCATAATGCCTGTGTATAGGAATTACAGTAACACCTTGTATCTGTATGTGCTGCATAATGCCTGTGTATGGAAATTACAGTAACACCTTGTATCTGTATGTGCTGCATAATGCCTGTGTATGGAATTACAGTAACACCTTGTATCTGTATGTGCTGCATAATGCCTGTGTATGGGAATTACAGTAACACCTTGTATCTGTATGTGCTGCATAATGCCTGTGTATGGGAATTACAGTAACACCTTGTATCTGTATGTGCTGCATAATGTCTGTGTATGGAAATTACAGTAACGCCTTGTATCTGTATGTGCCGCATAATGCCTGTGTATTGAAATTACAGTAACACCTTTTATCTGTATGTGCTGCATAATGCCTGTGTATGGGAATTACAGTAACACCTTGTATCTGTATGTGCTGCATAATGCCTGTGTATGGAAATAACAGTAAAACCTTGTATATGTATGTGCCGCATTATACCTGTGTATGGAAATTACAGTAACATCTTGTATCTGTATGTGCTGCATAATGCCTGTGTATGGAAATTACAGTAACTCCTTGTATCTGTATGTGCTGCATAATGCCTGTGTATGGAATTACAGTAACTCCTTGTATCTGTATGTGCTGCATAATGCCTGTGTATGGAATTACAGTAACACCTTGTATCTGTATGTGCTGCTTAATGCCTGTGTATGGAATTACAGTAACACCTTGTATCTGTATGTGCTGCATAATGCCTGTGTATGGAAATAACAGTAAAACCTTGTATCTGTATGTGCCGCATTATACCTGTGTATGGAAATTACAGTAACACCTTGTATCTGGATGTGCCGCATAATGCCTGTGTATGGAAATTACAGTAACACCTTGTATCTGTATGTGCCGCATAATGCCTGTGTATGGAAATTACAGTAATACCTTGTATCTGTATGTGCTGCATAATGCCTGTGTATGGAAATTACAGTAACACCTTGTATCTGTATATATCGCATAATACCTGTGTATGGGAATTACAGTAACACCTTGTATCTGTATGTGCCGCATAATGCCTGTGTATGGAAATTACAGTAACTCCTTGTATCTGTATGTGCTGCATAATGCCTGTGTATGGAAATTACAGTAACACCTTGTATCTGTATGTGCTGCATAATGCCTGTGTATGGAAAGTACAGTACCACCTTGTATCTGTATGTGCTGCATAAAGCCTGCGTATGGGAATTACAGTACCACCTTGTATCTGTACTGTACAAGGATTTTCAGTCATTATAACCCCCTGAAACGTATCCTTGTACAGCGGTGAGTGAATCCAGAGCTCTCCCTGTATTATGCCGCCTCCTTAGTTATTGTAACGCACCGGCAAAGCTTTTGAACTGTTTCTTAGCATGATGTTTGGGGCTGCTATTCACAGCTTGTTTACATTAACACAGGATGATGAAGAGAGAGAAAACAGAGAATTTTGTTTCTCCATGGGGCAAATTAATCTTGCTTTAAAAAGGTATGCAGAGGTATTTTTGATACGCTGATGATTGTTAACTCAATTTTGCATTGTAATAAATTAACTTGATTTTGGCAGTGAAATGGTTAAAGAAAATTCTATTTTTATTTAGATGTTCCTTTAACACTGCTAAGCGCATTCAATATTATATACAACTTGTGTCAAATTTGCTTAAAAAGTCCGTTACATGACAGTCATAATGAGGCTTTTGCAGTTAATGTTGTTGGTTTAGTATTTGTCATTAAAGTGGAATGGGATTCAATGTGCAATAAGTGACAACTGTGTGATCATCATACTGAGAGAATTTGTTTAATAGCAGCGTGGCAATGCTAAATAAGCAGAAAATGTAAAAATGGAAAATGTACAGTTTAAAACTGTTTTAAATTGTTAAGTTGTACACATATATAATGGCTTTTTATAGATTTATTCTGGCAACCACAGCTGCCAGTTTTTTTTTCTGTAAAACCAGGAAATTTTACTACAGCGTAGATCAGAAATGCTCTTTATACACGCAAGCTAAAACATATTTTTTTACATCCACTACAAGCATGCCAGTGGGTATGCATCATCGGGTTTAATCTCGTGGCAACGCAAGCAGCACATTGGGGGTTATTCAGAGAGCACCGAAATGTCGCTTACAATTCGGTGCACTCTCGTTCCCTGCACTTTGGGGAAACAAATTTCCCCACCCTCCAGTGAATTCAGCATTCACCGCAGGGTCCCCGGAGTGCAGGGAATCAGCCACTGAATGCCGCCGAAAACCCGCTGGCTGATGCCACAAACCTCCCGCAAATCTGTCGCCTGCCACCGCCAAACCGCAAACATACCGGACAGCTGCCAAATACAGCCGACAAGCCGCCGAGCACAGCCCCGACCAGCCGCAGGGGAAAGCCAACTAGCCGCTGTAAAAAAATAAATAATAATACTTTTGAAAGTGTCACAATTTAAAAGACTGTTTGGAAAAAAAACTACTGATCAGAAATGTCTGGAATTAAAATATAATGTCCTATGAATGCTAATAAAAATGTGTGTTACATAAAAAAGAAAAACAGCTTTAAAAAAAACAAACAGAAAAATAATTTTGCTGAAAAAAATCCAGAAAAATGCCCTAAAAGATCCTAAAAAAAAATAATAAATAAATAGACTTTTTACTGCAGATTAAAATAATAAATGGATTATTAGATATTGAATTAAAACGGGAAGATTTTTAACATTGAAGCCTATGAGATTCGCCTGATTAAACCTGCCGAATGAAACCACCGAACAGCAGGGCACTTCGACAACTTTTCTCTGCCGTTTGTGTCTCCAGGGGCGGACTGACCATTCGGTCCATTCGGGCACCACATGCGGTTATAAATCCAGGGCCCCTACAGTGTTGATTTGGAGGCCTAGCAGCTGCAAGCCCAGCAGCTTTGTTTAGAAAAACGGAGCCGCAGGAGCTTGCATGTGATGGAGCTGGCACGCTGCAGTGTGAGTGTACTGCTAACTGCTCTACAGGACTGCTCTACAGGAGGCTTCCCCGCTCCCAAACGTCACTCAGTGCGACCAGCTGACTGAGGAGAGCGGCACACATGATCTTGTGTGCTGGAAGGCGGAGAGGCAGATCCAGCAGAGCTGATTGCAGGAGGACACGGGACCTGAAGTCAGCCTACAATCACCACCAGCCCCTGGGCCCTGCTACCGGACCCAAGCCTGCTAGGCATCCACTCACCAGAGTAAGCTCAGCACAGGGGGCGAGGTATTAAAGTGTGTTTATGGGCAATCGGCACCGAATCGCGATAACCCCGTAGCTGCCAAGTGGAGATAGATTGGCGGTTGTAGATTTTGGGGATTAAATTTCAAAAAAGTGTGTTTTTTCCATTTTTTTCATCATATTTCAATTTTTTTTATAGTAAATTATATGATATGATGGAAATAATGTTATCTTTAGAAAGTCCATTTAATGGCGGGAAAAATGGTATATAATATGTGTGGGCTCCATAAACGAGTAAGAGGAAAATTTGACCTAAACACCAACAGCGCAGAAACATAAAAACCGCAGCAGGCACTAAAGGACAGACTTTTGTAAAACCGCCCAGTCACTAAGGGGTTAAATAAATGTGGATATCTACATAAAACGATATTATAAACTCATTACAAAAAATCAACAACAAGAGAGATTGTGGCAAATACAACACAGCTATAATAAGCTGGTTAAAACCACTTGCGCTGGTATCAAATAGAAGACATAAATTAAACATTAATTTTTATTAGATGGATTCTAAAAATAAATAGACATACAATTCTATATAGAAAAAATACTCAGTATACTGAAAAACAGTGAGAAAATGTGTATAATGAGAGACCAAAATAGTATGAATTATCCCTATCCTCAATTCAGCAAATACAACTTAATTGGTTGATTAGTTAGCAGGATAGCTGGTCTCCTTAAGACATTAGTGTATGGTTAGAATATCACTTAACAGTAGATAGAGGGTGTAGAGTAGACAACTGGATGAGCTAATGTACTGCAGTATAAGATCCTAGATTGAACAATTAACTAACTTCTATAATAAACTTGGTCTCAGTCCTAAAAGGGATACACCAAGCACCAATGAGCTAAGTTAGGTAATGATTACATATCACCAACCTATACCATGGACAATTAAACCATTCAATTAGTCAATATCTCATGTCCAGAAGGTACAGCCCTAAATACGAACGTTCATTTGGAAAACACGTTATATCAAAGTTGAGTAGTTAAATACATACAAGAAAGGGGTCAATAAACTGTGTTGAATAAAGATAGGTATCGCCGACACATACCATGGACAAATACACCATTTAATTGGTAAGTAACTCGTCTCCAGAAGGTGCTGCCCTGAATAAAGAAGAATCAATCTATAAAAACACACAGTACTACACAATGAATTATTCAAGTTGGTTGCTGCAGAGTTGGTCGCTGCAGTAAAATAGCCCCAATGGCAATAAATTGTTTATAAATATTGTATCAAAGTTGAATAGTTGAATAAATTAAAAAAAAGGGGATCAATGAACTGTATTGAATAGATTGGTATCGCCGACACATACCATGGACAAATACACCATTTAATTGGTAAGTAACTCGTGTCCAGAAGGTGCTGCCCTGAATAAAATGGAGAATCTTGTGCTGACCCAATCTACAAAAACACACAATACTGCACAATGGATTATTCAAGTTGGTTGCTGCAGTGAAATAGCCCCAATGGCAATAAATTGTTTGTAACCATAACACCAGTGACAACAGTATACATGAGCCAACTGCTAAAAATAATGTGACATGATCAGTAACAAACGCTAACGCGCGTTTCGCCACTAAACAAGAGCGGCTTCGTCCAGAGCGTGACCAGAATCTCGTCCTGTACCCATATTTATACCCATCAGTTGGGCGCACCCCACCTGTGTCTGCTGGAGCTCGATTGCCCATAGCATGCCAGCACTTCCACATCTAGAAGCCAACAGAATAACCACGTGACTCCACTGAACCAATCAGATAACGGTTCAGAGTAACACATGGGCTAATAATACTACTCTGTTGCCGTTTCTTAGATACATATATTAACCAGCGTTCCTCACTAGTTTGGCTTTCGTTTAGATGCTTAAAGGCAGCAATATGCTCAATTAACCGGGATCATGGGTATACATCCCATCTAGTGAGATATATTGTGGTTTCTAGAAAGATTGGCTATTAATAACCAACTCCTAGACCAACATGTCTCATATATGGGTTAAAGGGTATTGATTAGAGTTCTGTAAATTAAAAGATTGAAAGAATAAGTGAGTTATACAGTAATCTACATAGATAGTGTATCTTTTTTTAAAAATGTCAAATAAGGGGCTAACTATTAGACGGGTTGCATTCATGTATTTTGTTTTATTTAAATAAAGGGAGTATATGTGAAGCCCTCATTAAGTCCTTCTGGAGCCAGAGTATGCAGGGTATATATCCAGAAGCATTCCCTGCGTCTCAGAAAGAGATCATAGTCACCCTTCCTCTGATGAGGTTTAACCAGTTCAATGCCACAAAAACTAATATGGCTAGTGTCGCCTTGCTGACAGGATCTAACATGTCTGGCTACTGGCATATCATGAGGACCATTGATTGATCTAATGTGCTCTCTAATTCTTAGTTTAAAAGGACGGAAGGTTTTGCCAACATATTTTTTCCCGCAACCACAAATAAGTAAATATACTAAGCCAGCTGTGTTACAATTGAAAAAGGAGCGTATGGTATATGTGTTAACATTTCTAGCGTCTTGAATAGTCTTAGAGTCTCTTAGGATGTGTGCACAACTCTTACATCTACCACAAACATAGGTACCTTTGAGATTATTGGTAAGCCAACCTTTTGTTCTGTGTATAGGTTTATAGTGGCTCGAAACCAAAACATCTTTTAAATTTCTGCAACGTCTATATGTTATCGTTGCATGGGCTCCTACTGACTCCTTTAAGTGCGGATCAAGGGTCAGGAGGGGCCAATACCTCTCCATAATATTTTTCACCATTGAACTTCCCACATCAAAATTGCCAATGCACCGTATTGTTGAGGGATTATTCCTTGATATATCTTGTAATAATATTTCCCTAGTACTCAGTGCTGCTTTTTGATACGCTTTTTTAATCACCCTATTTGGATAGCCCTTTTCCTTAAAATTGGCCCTCAACAACCTAGCTTTATTCTCATACTCTTCATCAGATGAGCAGATTCGCTTCAACCTAAGATATTGTCCATAAGGTATACCCCTTTTCAGGGGAGTTGGATGAAAGCTTGTCCAATTAAGTAGGTTGTTCGTTGCAGTCTTTTTCCTGTAGAGGGTGGTAATAGCTTGTCCATGGCTATTTGTGATGGTCACATCTAGGAAATTCAGGTGACTATTGTGGATTTCATGGGTAAACCTCAAATTTAATTCATTTTGATTTAGATAGTCAGCTAGTTCAAGGAATTCTTCTTGTGTTCCTCCCCAAACCAGAAATATATCATCTATAAATCTTTTCCAAAATAAAATTTTGGAACAATAGGGGTTTAATTCGGAGAAAACCAGTTGTTTTTCCCAGATACCCAGGTAAATGTTAGCATATGCTGGGGCACAAGTAGTGCCCATCTAAGTCCCCTGTATCTGGTGATAGAACTTTTGGTCAAAGGTAAAGTAATTGTGTTTAAGGATAAATGTGAGCATATCCAAAATGAAAGCTACTGTTGCACCTGTTAGTTCCCCAGAGTCCCGTAAAGACATCTCTACGTGCTTACAACCCTGTGGAGTAATGGAACTATACAGTGCCTCCACATCAAAACTGCATAGCCATGCTTGTGCAAGAAAGGAAAAATTATTCATCAAGTGTAGCAGTTTTCATATCACGAAGATACGATGGTTGTTCCTTGACCAGTCCCTGCAGGATCTGGTCCAAATATTTACTGCAATTTTGTGTCAGGTTCCCAATGCCAGAAACAATTGGCCGGCCAGGTGGAGATATGAGATTTTTATGCACTTTTGGAAGCGCATAGAAAGTCGAGATCATAGGTTTTGTGGTTTTTAGAAACTTATATTCATCTTCGGTAATCACACCCTCTGAGTAGCCCCGATTTAAGATTACCAGCAAATGCTCAATAAATTTGTTCGTGGGGTCCTGTTGTAACCTGATATAAATATTGGTGTCATTCAGTAGATCATAAATCATAATTTCATACTGTTCCCGTGTCATAATCACCACATTCCCACCTTTATCTGAAGGTTTGATAACTAGGTCTTCCATTTCTATCAATTCACTTAAGGCTTTCCTTTCACCAACTGATAAATTATCCTGGTCTCTATTGGCCTTGACTACAATGTTCTCTATATCCTGACAAACCAATTTTCTAAAGAGTTCCAGGTTCTCATATTCTTTAATTGAGGGGGTAAAACTCGTTTTCGATTTGCATATTGTCAGTGGAGGACCCTTTCTTGGGCTTTCACTTTCACTCAGAATTTGTACCAAAGTTTCTAGGCATTCTAATTCTTTCACTTCCCAACCCTGTAGTTTTGCTTCTCTTTCCCTTTTTATTGTATGAAATTTCTTTAATGCAAGCTTACGAGTGAATAGGTTAATGTCTTTGGCCCAATTGAAAACATTAAACTTTGGCCTGGGTACAAAAGAGAGTCCTTTTAGGAGAATACCCTCTTGATCTTTAGTGAGGGATTTGTTAGTCATATTAATTATTTGTAAATTCGAGTTTAATATTCGCTCCTCCTTCTTCTCCCTCTCCTCCCTCCCCTGCCCCGACCTCTCTGTCTTCTTGGGGATTCCTCCTCCTCTAAAAAAGGGGACGCAAAAGATATTCCCTTTTTGAGGATACTTCGGGGGAGAGAAGGGGTCTCTTCTAGAGTGTCATTTTCCGTTTCAGAGGACTCATATTCACTCGTTGAACCATTTGTTCCATTAGTCCAAGTTTGTTTTTTCGATCTCCTAAATATGGTACCCTCCTTGTAATCCTTAAAATCTCTAAGAAATTTCTTATGTTTCCTAATTTTAATCTCAGATTCATTTCTCTCTAACTTCAACTTCAGTTTCGCCTCAAGTTGCAAATACATAGGGTCTTTTTTGCTAATCTGAACTTTATCTACCAACTCTTCAATCTTTTTATTGGTATCGACAAGAGATAGTTTTTCATATTTCTGAATAATCGCCATAAATTTATTGGAACATTCAACAGCTGCAGATTCCCATTCCTGAACAAAACCCTCATGTGTGATATGAGACGCAGGGATATTAGTTACCCGCAGGCCCCTAGGGACCATCTCTTTTTTACAGTAATTTTCTAAAGACGAGATTTCCCAAGTTGATCTCATCTGTAGATGTAAAAATTTAGTGAGTTCATTAAATTGACCCGCAAGAGATTCATCTCTCGGAATTCTATCAGAGTATGTTTCTGAAAAAACTGATTCTGCATCACTCCCCCACATAGGTTTCTCCTTCATCAAAGCCACAAATCCTGACATTGTAAGTTAATTATGATAGCCCCTACTATTAAATTGAGATAAGACTCCTAAATGGTATTAAAACCTTTATGTTATATATCAGAAAAGAAGAACTTTTGCCTCAAGGACAATGGAGTCAAACCAGCACATTTAAGGATTAAACCTATATTTCATAACAAAAAAACAACAACAAGAGAGATTGTGGCAAATACAACACAGCTATAATAAGCTGGTTAAAACCACTTGCGCTGGTATCAAATAGAAGACATAAATTAAACATAAATTTTTATTAGATGGATTCTAAAAATAAATAGACATACAATTCTATATAGAAAAATACTCCATATACTGAAAAACAGTGAGAAAATGTGTATAATGAGAGACCAAAATAGTATGAATTATCCCTATCCTCAATTCAGCAAATACAACTTAATTGGTTGATTAGTTAGCAGGATAGCTGGTCTCCTTAAGACATTAGTGTATGGTTAGAATATCACTTAACAGTAGATAGAGGGTGTAGAGTAGACAACTGGATGAGCTAATGTACTGCAGTATAAGGATCCTAGATTGAACAATTAACTAACTTCTATAATAAACTTGGTCTCAGTCCTAAAAGGGATACACCAAGCACCAATGAGCTAAGTTAGGTAATGATTAAATATCACCAACCTATACCATGGACAATTAAACCATTCAATTAGTCAATATCTCATGTCCAGAAGGTACAGCCCTAAATACGAACGTTCATTTGGAAAACATGTTATATCAAAGTTGAGTAGTTAAATACATACAAGAAAGGGGTCAATAAACTGTGTTGAATAAAGATAGGTATCGCCGACACATACCATGGACAAATACACCATTTAATTGGTAAGTAACTCATGTCCAGAAGGTGCTGCCCTGAATGGTCCTCATGATATGCCAGTAGCCAGACATGTTAGATCCTGTCAGCAAGGCGACACTAGCCATATTAGGTTTTGTGGCATTGAACTGGTTAAACCTCATCAGAGGAAGGGTGACTATGATCTCTTTCTGAGACGCAGGGAATGCTTCTGGATATATACCCTGCATACTCTGGCTCCAGAAGGACTTAACGAGGGCTTCACATATACTCCCTTTATTTAAATAAAACAAAATACATGAATGCAACCCGTCTAATAGTTAGCCCCTTATTTGACATTTTTAAAAAAAGATACACTATCTATGTAGATTACTGTATAACTCACTTATTCTTTCAATCTTTTAATTTACAGAACTCTAATCAATACCCTTTAACCCATATATGAGACATGTTGGTCTAGGAGTTGGTTATTAATAGCCACTCTTTCTAGAAACCACAATATATCTCACTAGATGGGATGTATACCCATGATCCCGGTTAATTGAGCATATTGCTGCCTTAAGCATCTAAACGAAAGCCAAACTAGTGAGGAACGCTGGTTAATATATGTATCTAAGAAACGGCAACAGAGTAGTATTATTAGCCCATGTGTTACTCTGAACCGTTATCTGATTGGTTCAGTGGAGTCACGTGGTTATTCTGTTGGCTTCTAGATGCGGAAGTGCTGGCATGCTACGGGCAATCGAGCTCCAGCAGACACAGGTGGGGTGCGCCCAACTGATGGGTATAAATATGGGTACAGGACGAGATTCTGGTCACGCTCTGGACGAAGCCGCTCTTGTTTAATGGCGAAACGCGCGTTAGCGTTTGTTACTGATCATGTCACATTATTTTTAGCAGTTGGCTCATGTATACTGTTGTCACTGGTGTTATGGTTACAAACAATTTATTGCCATTGGGGCTATTTCACTGCAGCAACCAACTTGAATAATCCATTGTGCAGTATTGTGTGTTTTTGTAGATTGGGTCAGCACAAGATTCTCCATTTTATTCAGGGCAGCACCTTCTGGACACGAGTTACTTACCAATTAAATGGTGTATTTGTCCATGGTATGTGTCGGCGATACCAATCTATTCAATACAGTTCATTGATCCCCTTTTTTTGAATTTATTCAACTATTCAACTTTGATACAATATTTATAAACAATTTATTGCCATTGGGGCTATTTTACTGCAGCGACCAACTCTGCAGCAACCAACTTGAATAATTCATTGTGTAGTACTGTGTGTTTTTATAGATTGATTCTTCTTTATTCAGGGCAGCACCTTCTGGACACGAGTTACTTACCAATTAAATAAAATAAAAATTTATGTTTAATTTATGTCTTCTATTTGATACCAGCGCAAGTGGTTTTAACCAGCTTATTATAGCTGTGTTGTATTTGCCACAATCTCTCTTGTTGTTGATTTTTTGTTATGAAATATAGGTTTAATCCTTAAATGTGCTGGTTTGACTCCATTGTCCTTGAGGCAAAAGTTCTTCTTTTCTGAATTATAAACTCATTATCCTAAAAATACAGCACCATATTTTAACACTAAAGCAGTCACTGACTTGCAAAAACTTGCAATCACAAGTGACAAAGAGTTAATTTAGGGTAAAATCGATGAAAATGGCGTATGCTGATAGCATAAAAATGAGATGTGATAGAGCAAATCTGATATCAGATTTGGAATCAGCACCCCGAATTTAGTCTAAAACAGCTGAAAAAGTCCAGGCCAGAAAATATATATATTTTTTTATTGACCTGTATTATTATTGTTTAACTTTATAATGTTAATTCCAGACATTTTCTCACTGCAGTTTTTTTTGCAAGCAGCTTTTAAAATTTTAAAAGTTGCAGTTGTTTTGTTTTTTTGGTTTTTTTTACCCGTTTGTCAGCTTTTACCGGTGGCTAGTTGGAACTGTGTTCAGCGGATCATTGTTTTTTTTGGATGCATTCAGCGGGTTTTCGGATTGGCTTATCGGTTTGGATCTGATGTTTTGTGGAGGTTTTAATTTTCAATTCGGCAGTATTTCGTTGGATACTCCTCCTGAGGAAGATAGCGCAATGCTATCGATACGAGTTGAGCTTGTCACTTATATGTTGTTGGTCTAAATCAATTTATGTGGTTTTAACTGTTGGGGTGCCTTCTAAAGCCCCGCCTAGATGTTGATTCTTTCCTCCCTGTGAAAGTACCCAAGGAATTACCATTTTACATGATGGATTGCTTTTGTGATATTATACCTCTCGGGCACACCGCTTTTGGGTCAGTTCACTGACTATTTTTTCCCCCGAGAATTATTGTTTTGTCTTTAATAGTCTCCAATTTTGATTTACTTATTGTGACCATTTTTTCCTGAAGTACGGTATTGCTGTGAGGGATTTTGGGTCATCCGCATGGGATTTATTTTTTCCATTATTTTTGTTTTTTATACGTATTTTTGTGCTGAGTTTTGTCTTTTTCCCTACTAAATTGTGTTCATGTAGGGGGACCCACATCCCCTCTATTAACTCTCCTTGCATTTCGGTGTATGCGAGTGTTATAAATTATTGTTTTTGTTTGCTCTTGGTGGGTTAAGCCCTGAGGATTGTGGTGTCCGGCACCATTTGGGTGGTCCCCTTTTAGGAACTACTGAGTTGTTTGACTTTCGTTGGATTTTCCCTGCAATTCGGGGACCCTGTGGAAAATGCTGAATTCACCACAGGGTCAGGGAATTTGATTCCCTGAAGTGCGGGGAACAAAAGAGCATGAAATTCTTTGAATTACCCAGGGCTTTTTTTCAGGGGGTACTCGGGGGTACTCAGTACCGGAACCTCACCACTCAGTACCGGCACCTCACCACCAGCCAGAACTAACAGGAGAGAGCATGATGCTCCTCCCTCCTGCAGTGACAGGCAGAGAATCGGAAGTGCTCGGCAGCTCATGTTGCTCCTGAACATTTCCGATTGTCAGGAGTATATGTAGGTACTGATAACCCCCTCGTCCAGTAAGTGACAAGGGAGGGCTGCTCCCCCTCTCTCTGCAGCCACTGAAACTTTGAAGAGCATGGGGAGGGGGGGTGCAGCATGTTTACACACATCTGTCAGAGCTGCGGATTGTCAGGCAAGCGATGTGATCAGAGGAGCTGGCACTGTAAGGCAGTAGAGAGTTTTATTGCTGTGGAGCTCATACACACTGTGCATTACTGTTGGTTTCATTGCTGTGGAGCTCATACACACTGCGCATTACCGTGAGTTTTATTGCTGTGGAGCTCATACACACTGCGCATTACAGTGAGCGTCATTGCTGTGGAGCTCATACATACTGCGCATTACTGTGAGTGTCATTGCTGTGGAGCTCATACACACTGTGCATTACTGTTGGTGTCATTGCTGTGGAGCTCATACACACTGCGCATTACTGTGAGTTTTATTGCTGTGGAGTTCATACATAATCAGCAAAACTGTGAGTTTCATTGCTATGGTGCTCACAAATGCTAGGGGGTTATCCACTTAGTGCCATCATTGCAAAACAAAAAAAAACAAAAACAAACATCTAACAGCCCTGCAATACAGATTTTTCTTGCAACAGAGGCACTTAGTGCATAACCCCCATAGGGTTACAACAATAGTTGTAGTTCATTTAAAGGAACACAGTATTAAAAGATATAGTTCCCTTTAATAGTGTCTTCCTTTAAGTGAACAACAACTATTGTTTATGAGGACATGAAAATAGTCATAATAATCAGTTTTTCCCCAGGTGTGAGAGTACCCCCACCTATTTTTCCAGAAAAAAAGCACAATTACCCCTTATGATTTGTTAGTGAGTTAATATGAGTATATGAGTGTCCACTGGGATATTTCCTCCTTATTTTCTTCCAGTCTTTTCATCCAATCCCACAGCTGTAACTTAACCAAATATATGGCATTATTATTTTTCACTCCAATGATTCTTTTTTTAGTTACTTGTTTGAGAGCTTAATCATGTATAGTGAAATATAAATAATACCTATAACTCCACTATACAAATTGCTTGATTTATCATTTGTTATTGCTGAATAAAAGATAAAAAATATAATATATATGTAATATTATATATCATCTTAAATATTATATATTTAATATATTTATATTATTATAAGCATAATAAATATATATAATGTACTATTACCATTTTAAAATTACAATTATAGTTACGACAATATGAAAATGTATCCATAAGTATGTAGATACATCATCTTTCCCAAGGAACTGGAAAATGCTTTACATTTTCTATGTAAACATTATGGGAAGCTATATAAAAAAAATACAGCTGTGTGGGTGATGTGAATATAAGAATGCTTGCTATTCTATATTTGTCCAGAAGCTTAACAGAAATAGTTTAACCCCTTTACTGTGAAGTGATTTTCCAGAAATCCACTGCCAGAAACCACTGTATTTATGAAAAATTACTTCTCATTAACCCCTTCACTACCAAGTGATATTGAAAAAAAATCATTGTAAGGAACCAGTGTTTTTTTTGTTTTTAAAATCCTTTTTAACCCCTTAACTCCTTCACTGCGGATGACGTGTGAGGCACGTTCTCATTGACTCCCGCTATATGCGGAGGACGTGCCCCACACGTCATCCACTCAGCGGGAGCCCGGAGAGATACTCACCTCTCTCCTCCGGGGTCCCGCGGCAGTCTGACTTCCCCTAAGTCAGACGCGTCAGTTAAGGGCTGCCTCACGTAAATGACATCATCGCGCTGTAGCGCTCACTCCCAGAGGAGCCGCTGAATAAACCTCAGGTTAGTCTCACCGCACTAGGAAATAACTATACACCAGCACTGTTGTGGATTTTTATGTATTTTATTCTTTACTGATCCCAATAAAGCAGCATATATTACGTATATACGGTATTTAAATGACAGGAATTCGTAACGCGGGAAAAACACGCGGCGGCAAAAGAAACGGTTAACCCCCTCAGTTCTGGAGTGTAAGTCCCGTGAATAATAGCTCAAAAATGTGTATGTATATTGTCTCGGGTACCCGGGTACTGTTTTCAACTGGCCAGTGAATGAAACAAAACAATCTTCGACTAGTCACCATTGGGGCCCTGTGGATTTAAACAATACTGCAGCGTGCTTTTTTATTTGGGAACTGCGGCCTGGGAGGCCTCTCACCCATCTGATAGACGAAACTGTCCAGCACTCGATCAAAGATCTTCTCCGCTGTGTACTGGGACTCTGTGCCACTGGATCTGCTCCCTGCTTGCCGAATCTCCGCAACTGGAACAACGATCCACCGCCTGCACTCCCAATCGATCAGTGCGGTCTCCTAACTCGGGGTCCAGCCGGAACCAGCTTGTCATCCAGACCTCTCAGCGCTGTGTAGGTAGGTCTCAGCATGGTCACTGTCCCGATCTCCAGCACCAGTGAGACAGCGTCTGTACTCCGGCCTGGTCGCGATCCTTGACAGTTCTCACGTGCGTCCTCCTTTCACTGCTCCGCTCACTCTGACCTTGCCTGCCACGAGGCTGCTGATCTGCTTCCTCTTCCTATCCCACCCCCTTCCTGTCCTCCCGCAAAGGATGATGGTAGGTGTAGTTCAGATTTTGTCCAGCATAGTCCACTATGTCTCTATCTCCCTCTGGTGGCCAGAATAATTAAATGCAGCAGAACACAGTCTTTAAAGCAGCGCTACAGCGCCATGCGTGATGATGTAATTTTTTTGGCGACCCCTGGACATTACATGGAAGGGAGGGGGGGATCCATTCGGAT
Source organism: Leptobrachium leishanense (assembly GCA_009667805.1). Taxonomy (NCBI): domain Eukaryota; kingdom Metazoa; phylum Chordata; class Amphibia; order Anura; family Megophryidae; genus Leptobrachium; species Leptobrachium leishanense. Next base: position 430,071,373 of record CM019064.1, on the reverse strand, counting down.
CCCTTTCCCTCCCGATCGGGAGGTCGCAGCCGCTCAAACCAGGCACCGCTTAAAAGGGGAGAGTCTCCCCTGGTTTTTACCCCTCACATGCCAGGCTACGATACAGCGCCATCCGGCGCTGCCTCGCAACCTCGCTCCGGTGGGGGCCACCATCTTGGATGGCGACTCCACCACCGTGTCCCCCCTTGCTACCTAACATCATCGCACATGGTGCAATGACATCAGTTAGCCAGGGAACCCCTAGCTGCCCGGGGATTTCCCAAGGAAATCCCCTGGTGGAGATAGGGGGTTCCTTTGAACACCAATATCTCCCGAACCGTGGCAGCTAGGGGGTCATGTAGGGTATCATTTGACAGGCCTGAGCATGGCCTGACGAATGATACCGACCAGGTACAAAGTAAAATAAAAGTTAAAAAAATAATTAAATAAAACATAAATTAAACATGTTTTTTGTGTGTGTTGTTTTTATTAATGCAGCAATAGTTTTCACATTTCAATTATAATGCGAACAATGATGCTGCACTAATGATTTTTTCCTATGGGGTGTGTTTGCTAAAAATCACGTAATTCCCCCCAAAAAATTTAACAAGTCCCCATTTCTAATTTTTGTACAAGCACACCCCGTAGAAAATATAACCGCATACGCTCATGTGAAAAAATGTGGGAAAGAAACACTTTGCACGCTGTAGATGATTAAAAATTCAAATTGTATTGCATTTTTTGTTATAATAAACAGGCAGGACATGACGTATACATATAATAATGACATATTATGAATCTGCTGAGTCTTCCGGAAAGAACGATATATAATATGTCTGGGTCATATGATAAAATTTGGCTTCAAATCGTATTTAAACATGATGAGCGAAAGCGGTAAAAATTAGCTCAGCACACAGCGGTGAAATGCCACAGCAGCAAAGGGGTTAAGGACCAATGATGTACCAGGTACATCCTAAGAAAAGGTCACTTAACGACCAAGGACGTACCTGGTACATCATGGGTTTTAAACTCCCCACCCTCCCGGTACTCACCTCTCTGGGCAGGGTCCTGAAGTGGTCTGACCGCTTTTATGGACCCCGGCTGTCACACTGACGTCATCATGGGGGGAGGGCGATGATGTCAGTTTCAGGCACCCCCCCCCCGGCACAGCCTGGAGAGTGCATGAAAAGGGAGGGGGTCCTTTTGACAACTCTACTTCCTGATCCACGGGGAATTTAAAAAAAAAAGAGGCATCGCTGGAAAGGTCACAGTGTGACCTTTCCAACGAAGCCTCTCTTTAACCACTGAGGTGCCATTCCGCAGACTTGTCTTAGGGGTGGCTGACATCTTGGATGTCAGCCAAGCCTCTGGGGCCTCCCCCGCCCACTGACATTGATGCACATGTGCAAATAACCCCCTAGATTTCCAATGGAATTCCCAATCAGTGGCAGCTAGAGGGTCATGTTTGTATCATTGGAAAGGCGTGAGCAGTGAGGCCTTTCCAATGATACCAAACATGACCATGTTTGGTGTAACAAAAAATTATTAAATAAATGAATAAATAAAAAACGTAATTGTTTTTTAAAAAACGTTTTTTGTCTGGGTCGAATAATAAAACAGTACTTCAAATCACATTTAAACATGATGAGCACAAAACGTTCAAAATTACCTCGGCCCACAGAGGTGAAATGGCTCTGCAGTGAAAAGGCTAAAAAGCATAAACATGTAAAAATTGGTTATTTCTAAACTCAGGACAACATTTATAAATTATTTAGCTGGGGGACTTTTCGGCGTTGTAGATTTTGTGGGTCAAAGTTAAAAAAAAGTGTTTTTTCCTCCTTTTTTCATCATATTTCATAATTTTTTTATAGTAAATTCTACAATATGATGAAAATAATGTTATCTTTAGAAAGTACATTTAATGGTGAGAAAAACTGTATATAATATGTGTTGGTTCCATAAAGAAGTAGGAGGAAAATTAGACCTAAACACAAACGGCGCAGAAATGTAAAAACATCTGGGAAATATTTGGGCATATTCCCAAATGTATTTCTTACTGTAACAATATATTTGGTCAGTAGATGGTGCCATCTACTGCCAAACTGAGTTACAGCTGATACAGCTGCAGCTTGAGGTTCCCTGCACCGGCTAATTGAACATTCAGTTAGCAGATTTTACATTTAGCTCTTTCTGCATTATGCCCAAAGGGCTAAAACTTTGGGGGCACTTCATTTGCATTTGGGCTGCAGATCGAAATACCTCGAAATTGGGTACCGGATGGTGCCTTTGAAGCCCGAGATATCTCGATCTCGGTAGTGAGGGGGGTAAATATTAAGCAGGAATAATCCCAGTACATAATTAATGCATGATTGTACTATTGTACTAGTCCTGTGTGGCAGGCAGACGTCGCCATCTACTGACCAAAAGGAGCTATTGCAGCTCGGGCTCTGTGCTGCAGCAAGTGAAATCTCTGTTTTAGACACTGATATTCCCTTGTAAAAGCTGGTGTAGCACATCGGTTGTCATGCCTTTTATGCTAAAACTTTGTGGGCACCTTCTGGAGCCCAATTGCAAACAAAATTAATTTGCAACAAATAAATTTAATTTGCAGTGACACAGCATAGCTCCAGATCTTGGGCCACATTACAATCCTAGCGTTAAAACGCGGGCACAAGGGGGGGCGGAGTCGGCCGGCCATGAGGGCAGTCGCATAGTGCCTGAGCTCCGGTGAATCCCGCTACCGCACCCGATTGTAACCACTTCCACACAGCTCGGCAGACACCATCACACACCCGGTGGACTCGGGGAGCAACATGAAGTCCTCAAAGAAAAAACCCCGCGAAGAAACGCAAGTAGCGTCGATTTTTGGGACCAGATACAAGGCCGCAAGCGACATCCAAGATGGCGGCAGCCGCGCTGTATCTCCTTCTCCATCAGCCGAGGGCAATCCGGAGGCGACTGACCCAGCTACCAGGCAAGATATACAGCACTTGAAAGATTTTATTGCACTGGAACTGGGGAAAACAACGAAAGCCCTCACAGCGGAGGTACATGCAATAGGCTCGCGCACAGCGCATCTGGAGGAGAAAGCGGATCATATGGCGGCATGTTATAATATGGCAGCACAGAAAATGGACGATATGTCTGATCGAGTAGCGCGCATGGAAACCGCTATAGAAGACCTCTCTAATCGTTCCCGCAGGAATAATATTCGGCTACGAGGCTTATCGGAGGATATCACATCTGAACACCTTGATGCCACGCTGCGCGGCATAACACAGCGGTTATTGCCACATCTATCCGCCTCCAAACTAATGTTAGACAGAGTTCACAGAGCGTTGGGCCCTAAGCGGGCTAATAATGCAGCGCCACGTGATGTGGTGGCGAGATTTCACTACTTTGCTACGAAAAACGCCCTTATGTCAGCAGCGCGGGAACAAAACGTGGAATTTGAGGGTAAATCTATCTCCTTTTATCAGGATCTGGATCCAGCAACCCTAGCCAAGCGCAGGGAGTGGAGAGTCGTGACAGACCTACTACGCCATCATCGGATTAAATATTCATGGGGGTTCCCGTTTCGTATTGTGGTACATAAGGAGGGCACCTCCCACATCTGCTCGCAGTTGCACGGGGCATCTGATTTCCTGCTCAAACTGGGAATCCCGGTACCGGAGGCCTTATTGGCGCTTACGCCACCAACACCCCTTCCTCAGATACGACAGGAGTGGTCTCAACCAGCTGACTGAATAAGGGTGCTTTGCCCTGAAGGGCCTGCGTTTATCTACTCTCTCTTGCAGAGAGACAGGCTCCCGACTGCATGGGAGTGCCTCCCGCAGTTTATGGGAGCGATTCACAGACGTAGCGTCTTGTTGAGCTGAGTGGTTTATCAGCTATAATTTTATTTTTTCTTTTCTTGTTATTATGCATGTTATATAGCGTGTGGTTACATATAATATAATATGTTATGTTATCTTGTATTTCGGTGGCGGGTGCCACGGTGGGCGCCTGTTGTACTGTCCTCGGATCTGGCTTCCCCTGTATACTCTCCCCCTAGGTTCCGATCTCTTGGTTTCCCCATTCGTTCGGAGCTCCTGTTATCCCCCCTTTTATTTTCCCTTTCTGTTTATTATGTCTCTCATTACACCTCTCTCTCTCTCGCTCTTTCTTCTCACCTCTCTCATTTTCTATCGCCTCTGGACTGGGGGCCTCTTTCAAATTCTTTTTTGAATGCAAAATTCTTGATAAGTAATGGTTCCTGAGTTATTGGTATTGTCATTGAACGTGAAAGGCCTGAATTCACCCCGCAAACGCAGGTTGCTCTTTAGAGATCTGAAGCGGAGATCTGCTGGTATAGCCTTTCTGCAGGAGACGAGGATGCCTCGATCGGCGGCTTATCGGCTGGGCGCTCGCCCATACGGTAGAGTTTACACCTCCTGTGCTTTACCAAAGCGCAACGGCGTTGCCATAGCCTTACATGACTCTTGCCCACTGATGGTGGAAGAGATTCACACAGATACTATGGGCAGATATCTCCTGGTGAAGGGAAGGGTTGCCACAAGATGGTATTCGCTTTTATCAGTATATGCACCTAATGGCTCAGATGCATCGTTTTGGAGGGAACTGTCCTCATTTGTGGCGAGTCATGCGAGGGGCACGCTGATTGTCGGCGGAGATTTTAATGCCACCCTCTGTCCCCCTCTGGACAGATCCGCCTCGCCTCGGCTGGCCTCGCCGCATGCCTTGTCATCCCAGGATCGCCAATTCTATAGCTTTGTTACTGATCACCAGCTATGCGACGTATGGCGCCTGCATCATCCGTCGGTTAAAGATTATACCTTCTATTCCGCGCCGCACTCTTCGTATTCGCGAATTGACTATATACTAGTTTCGTCTGATTGCATGCCACTGATAATTACCTCGCGAATTGGCTCCATTACATGGTCGGACCACGCTGACGTGTCCATTGCGTTACAACCTTTATATAAGGGCGGGGAGGGCAGGCGATGGAGACTGGATCCAATTCTGTTGCAACAGCCTGGAATCCGAACGAGAGTTAAAGATTCTCTGACGGAATATTTCGCAATTAATGAAACCCCGGATGTCTCTACCGCGGTTTTGTGGGAGGCACACAAAGCGGTCACGAGAGGAGTGCTCATTAGTCAGGCCGCCTACCGTAAGAAAGAAAAACTAAAAGACATCCTTACCCTTCAAACTAAGTTAAGAACGCAAGAATTGATACACAAAGCTGCACCAGAGGAAGCCACTTACCTCCTTTTGTCACAAACAAGAACGGATCTGAATAGACTTTTTATAGAGGACGCGGGGAGAGCGCTCCTGTGGTCTAAACAGAAATACTTTGAACGATCCAATAAAATAGATACCCCTCTCGCTCGTAAAATTAAGCCAAAATATAAATCTAATCAAATTGCTAAAATAGTTGATAAGCAGGGAGTGTCGCATGACTCACCCAGAGAAATTCGAGACGCTTTTACGGCTTACTTCACTAAATTATACCATCATACCCCCTCCCACAACGATAGCAATCAGTCACTTCAGAGGGATATTGAAGGATATCTTACAAAAAGCAGCCTACCCCATCTAAACGAGCAACAGATAGCGGCCTTGGATTCCCCCTTTACCGAGGAGGAAATACGCGAGGTGGTGAAGGAATTAAAACCAAACAAAGCCCCAGGCCCTGATGGCCTCACGGGCCAATATTATAAATGCTTTGCAAACTCCTTAATACCCAGACTGTGTACTATGTTCAACTCACTTAGGGGTGGCGGTGGACTGATGCCAGAGGCTCTTTTGGCCTCCGTGGTACTCATTCCCAAACCTGGCAAAGATGTTCAAGGCATAGATAATTATAGGCCAATCTCACTTCTTAATACGGATCTTAAAATACTCGCTAAGTTGATGGCGCTCAGATTGGGACCTATGCTCTCGACCCTGATCCACCCAGACCAGGTAGGATTTATGCCTGGGAGGCAAGCCTTTGAGAACACACGGAGAGCTGCAGACCTGATATGGTGGGCGCGCTCGCGAAAGGTGCCTTCTTTATTTCTCTCATTAGATGCGGAAAAAGCATTTGATAGAGCTGAATGGCCCTTTCTTTTCCGTTTGTTGGAGAGGGCGGGCCTCCCGGAAAGTTTCTTGGCCCTTACCAGAGCCTTATATGCGACACCTATGGCACAAATTTTGATTCCAGGTACAGATCCGACCCCCTTCCCGATACGTAATGGTACAAGGCAGGGCTGCCCACTATCACCAACCCTGTTTGCCATCTTTTTAGAACCACTAATGAGAATGATCCGAGCTGATGGAGACATCCGGGGTTTCCTGGTGGGGGGACAGCAATTTAAAGTCTCAGCATACGCAGATGATGTTCTACTCTCGCTGACTGACCCCGAAATCTCATTACCAGCCCTTATGAGCCAATTAACGAAATATTCACTGATCTCTGGTTATAAAATTAATATCAATAAGTCTATGATTCTCCCGATCTTGGTGCCCGCTAGGATGCTGCAGGCTCTAACAAGGGAGATGCCTTTGCAGATTTCCGCTTCAGAGCTCCCCTATCTGGGGATTAAATTGACTGGGCTCCCTGAACGCTTGTATGAAGTAAATTATGCCGCGATGTATGCCACGCTCAAACAGGACCTTGAATGTTGGGATAAATATGCTATTTCATGGGTGGGACGAGTGAACTGCATTAAGATGAATGTACTTCCACGCCTCTTATACTATTTCCAAACGATACCGGTGGCACTTGATCCCGCAGATGTACGCTCGATGCAAGGAGCAATTGATAATTTTGTGTGGGCGGGAAGGAGGCACAGGGTGGCTAGGGCCACTCTTTATCGGCCTAAACAGCTGGGTGGTCTTGGTCTCCCAAGCCTCTTTTCATACTATTACGCTGCTCAGCTTGCCCAGCTGGTGGCATGGCACGGGGGGGTTAGTGCTGGCCGGTGGGTTGAGTTGGAGAGAGCGATTATGGCCCCTAACTTACCGCACCACTGGATCTGGTTGGCTAAAGAACACAGACCACTCCTATCCACGAACTGTCCTGCCATAATGAATACCATCCGCATATGGGACAAACTAGCGGCGAGGTGTGACCTTGCCACCTTGCCCTCACCACTGACACCAATTTTTCGCAACCGGGAATTCCCTGCGGGTCTAAGACCCTTACCCTTTCAACAGCTGTGGGACGCTGGCCTCCACCGTCTATGCCATCTCTATCAAAAGGATCAATTTGTTCCCTCCATTATCATTAACCAACGGGAGTCCGGGACGGGGGGCCTGTTTCTGCCAGAACGACAGCTGCGAGCCTTTGCCTCTCGGAGACATATTAAAGCCGCCTCTAAGACACCGCTATCATTTTTCGAATCCATTTGCTTAAAGGGTACCTATCCTAAGGGCCTGATCTCTACCTTATATTATAAGCTAACGTCATTGATTGACTGGAAAGAACTCCATTATATACAAGCCTGGGAACGCGACCTGGCAGAAGTACTGGACTCAGAAGACTGGCTCGACATTTGGGAAGCCTCCAAAGGGGTTTCACTTTGCACTTCCATGCAGGAACAACCGCTGAAAATGCTCATGCGCTGGTACACCACCCCTACGCAACTTGCACACATGTCCACGAATCACCCGGATCTATGCTGGCGATCCTGCGGCTCCAAAGGCACTTTTATACATATGTGGTGGGAATGCCCACAAATTCAAAAGTTCTGGACTGATATCCTAACAATGCTCTCTGACGCACTGGAGAAGGACGTCCCCAGTGACCCCTGGAATTTGTTGCTTTCTCGACCCTTGGAGGGCTTCACAAGACATGAAAACAAATTAATCTCCAAAATCTCGATGGCGGCTAGACGGGCAGTGGCAGAGACCTGGCGCCACCAGGCTCTCCCCGTTATGGCCAAAGTTTCGGCTAAAATACAAGACACTAGAGTCATGGACGAACTCACAGCCGTGGTGAGACACACCCTACCACAATTCCACAAAGTCTGGGACCCCTGGACGGATGCTGGTTTATAGTCTAGCCGATGCACCCCGGCAGACGTTCTTCATCTGTGATGCCTCAGATCATTTAAATGGTTAATGATATAGCTACGGTGACCCCCCAGTCCATCTTCTTCTTCTTATTCTTCTCCTCTTTTTTCTTCTTTCCCTCTTTCTTTTCTTATCTTTCTATTCTCTTTCTCCCCTGTTTTATCCCATCCCCTACCTTGCCTTTACAAGCTTTAATCTTAAACAAATGGCTTATAATTTGCTGACAGGGAACGTTTTATGTATCAGTGTTCACTTCTAACCCTGTCTATGTTACTATTTGTGAATGCCTAATAAAATTCATTTAAAAAAAAAAAAAAAAAACGCGGGCACAAGGGGGGAAAAGGAAAAACTGTGCCTGCATTTTTCCGCCTTGCGCCCGCGTTTTAACACTAGATTACATTGCAGGCGCAAAAAATGCGCCTTAGGATTCCATTGAGTTTCCCCCTGCCGGTCACATGACCAGCCGGATCTCGCCTCACGAGATCCGGCCGGTCGGCATAGTGATACGCAGGAAGAGACTGGGGGGACTTATTCCCCCAGTCTCTCCCTGCTCCCGCCGGACAGAGGAGGCGGTCGGAGCAGCGGTCGGAGCCACGGGACAGGAGGTGAGTATCTGACTTGTTTTTTGTTTTTTTAGGCTGGTGTCAACAGTTTCTGCAGAAGCGGAATCCGTTAACTCCAAGTCCTGGCTCTGGTTAACTTTCCGCTAACCAGAGCTGGATGGTAATCAGCGCTAGGTTTTTTGTAATCCTACCGCTGATTAACATTTTGCGCTCCCCATGTTAAGTATAGGGAGCACAAAGTACACTAACCTCGCACTGAAAAGCTCAAGGTACCAAATGCAAATGGGATACTTAACTCGTTTGCATTTGGATTCGTAATATGCGGTAGACACTGCAGCTAACGTTAATGCTCACGCAAGTGAGTGTTAACGTTAGTGTCAAGAATGTAATGTGGCCCCTTGTTAGCACAATCTCTGACTGCTGTGTTTGCTACTGTTAATCATGTATCGTAGTAGTGAAGGGATTACAGAGAAATAATCAAAAGCTTATTCTTATTTTTTAAAATTAAAATCTGCTAGTGTGCTATGTATCATTAATTTAGAAAGGCACACTTTATAGCAACAAATTTTAACAATAAAAGAGCAAAGGCTACCTGTGATAACCTGAAGGTGGTAGGGCACAACCTTGAGTGTCACTCGCAAACAGAAAAGAGCCAGAGGAGGCTCTTGGAAGTGTGAGTAGGGTCCATATGGGACAAGTCTTTATTGCCCTTACTAACTTAGTATTCATTTGCCCCCACTTACAAACAGATACCAAACCTCTTTTCATTTAGAGGGGAGACCCCTAAACTGGTCTCATGTGTACAATATACAGTTCCGATCTTAAGGCTCTGAAAAAAGTGAGCGTTTTTCCAAGTGAAGAGTCACTTTGAAACGTATAGTCATTAACACTATTATGCAACTAGTTGGGTTTTTTGTACATTATCCAGACAAGATTATCAGAGGACAACTACTCAAAATTACATTTAAGTATGTTGTTTCGTATTTTTCATCACTGAACGCATTGAAACATTTTGTATCTTCTGTTTTCATTTCATGGTTTTTTACATTGTTCGACGATATTGTTGTACATACCATCAACACGAGCTCTTTGTGTTCTCAATAAGCTTTTATATCAACTTGAATAAGAGCTGAGTGTTTATGTCCACTAATATCCTCTGTTTGTCTGGGTTTATTTTGAGGTTTTGTGTTTCTGACTTGGAATTACATACCCTCGTACACTGTGCACCGGGAGTACAGATAGTGGTATGCACGAAATGAAAGCTATTAGCGGGATAATAGCAAATTACAGAAAATGCATTTTCTTTACATTGGAACGTTGCACAGATAATTGATGGTAAAAAATTCAGCTATTGTGTCGCAAGAAAGCATAAAAGACATCATCCACTTATTTAGTATTTAGGGTATAGGTTTGTAGCACTAATGCATGAGATGTGTAGCTGATTGACATATGCACCAACATTAAGGTTTATCTGAGTCGTGTCTGCTAATTAGAGATAAGACTATCAATGTAATGAGATTTATGTCTGAGAATGTGTTTTACTGCTGCTAAGGAGGCTGGGAACATAAAAAAAAATATGTATAAACATATTATCCACTTTAAGATCAGAGACTGAGTTTCTCAACTTGATGACTACAACCCCTTCAAAAAGTCAGTCTCTGCTCTATCATGGTGACCATGGCTAATCGCTCCTTTAGGAACTTGTAGATTCCCGTTGTAAGGAAATGTTTCCAAGGCTCTTACCGAGAACACATCAACCCCCCGCCCTGTGCTTCAGAATGAGCTTAGCCACGACAGATAAATGTGATCTGGGTGTGACACTGAAGCACGTATTAGTGAGATTTTGGGTTTATGTGTCCCCTTTTGTTCCCCACCAGTAATGTTTAAAGGAGCATTCTTTTTAAAAAATAGAGTTCCCTTTTTAGCCCTTAAATAATTGTGCAGAGGCTGCTGAATGCCACCATCTAATTATTTATATATTTTTTCATTTTGGGATGAATTTGCTCACATTTTGTCCCTCACGCTGCTCCTTATCTTTGGCTCAGGGACTTCCAAACCAGGTAAGATGGTTTATCTTTTACTGTGAGTGGCAATAAATGATCAAAATATTTTGATATTTTCCTGGAAATGGAGTCAATACCTGAAATGATGGGTCTTCCTGGTGATATGTAAACCTTTTTTGTATTTTGGGAAGATAATAGAATACCGGAACCTTTGGATGTTCTGTTTTCACATATTCCTGTTCTTTCTTATTGAAGATGCCTTTCTCTTCAACTTTTTTTATGTTTTTATGTAATCAGAGATCTCTTTAGTCTTGACTGTAGGATTACCGGATAGACATGGAGACATCTGGAAAACAGATCTGCTGCATCAACATGTCTGGAAGGCCTCACAAGACTGGGCTAGTGCCAGGTGGGCTCTGCAGGCCCTTCCTCTGACAGCTATCCAAAACCATGAGAAAGGACAACGCATCGTATGACAAAAAGTCCAGCCTGGGCCGCAGCTCTGTGCTATTGAGGATGAGGCACTGTTAGATTGAGATCAATCTGGGCCCAGGGCATAAAACAAATGCATTGAGAAGTTACCTCCCTTCTTCTGTATTTGGGCAGGAATGTCAATGAATTGGTAGAGAAACAGCAGTGAGCTCACTGTACATTATCTTGACCACAGTAGCCAATTCACGTTAGTATTTTGTATGTGTATAGTGTCAGTATAGATGTGTATGGTTTTTCTTGTATGTGTTTGTGTGTATTAGCAAGTGTATATGCGTGTGTGCCGGGTGAGGTTGTCATTGTGCGGTAGTGTATGAATGCAGAGATAACTTTGTGTGGAGATGTATTGAGTAGCATTTCTCATGGGTCTCAAAGCCCATTAAAGCATTAAACCAGTAGGGAGTAGGAACCAGAGGAGTCAATTATTACTGCTGATCCCCTCAACACTCTCTGCACCCATTTTAATCCATTAGTTTCCTTTGAAAGCTATCCAGAATCCAGTTCTGGTCTTCTGATCTCTGCAGGATATGCCATTTTTCCATTCTCGTGACAGCAGGGGTGGCTATATGCTCCACCCAATCCAGTGGCTCTCAAGGCAGGAAGGATTTGATACCGTTAAATGGAGCTGATATTTGAAGAACTCCAAGCCCAGGAAACATAAGCTCCCAGACCTGAGGGGCTAAGGCCCTGCATATGGATGGCTGAATCATCCTCTGAACCAGCCCCTCAGAATGGGAAGTGGGAGCAGGGAGCTCACACTCAGATAAGATGGAGGGCTTACACTGTGCAGAGTGTCCCTTTAACCTGATTATGGGCTTTTCATGAAACCAAATTCCATTGCAAAGAATAGAATAATTCATAATAAGTGTACATATGCTTTTGTTACCCCTACAAAATCCCCTGAAAATAATGTCTACAACATTAAGTAGTAAGCAGTATCAGAGATTAGTTGGACTGGCATGGATTGTTCACCCACATTGTCACATAGAAATTATCTTGAATCTATGGGGTCTAATAAAATAATTCTAAAGTTCCCGAAGTCTCTAACATTTGTATTTATACACAGCATGTGTCTAAGGACAGGCCTGACCTCCATGACTTGGACTGTACAGGGTAGAGAACATCACTTGACATAATTCACATATATTCAAAGGCAAACAATGAGTAATGAAAATGTTTTTATTTGTTTAATTGCGGTTAATTACAGTTCATATGCATAAATTGTCTGGTAGTCAAAATTTCTAGATAATATAATGGTCATAAATATCTGAGACCTCTGGACTCAGACAGGGTCATCCTTCAACACACAGGAGAGAAAAAAACCTGTAGGGGAAACCTCTAGGTAACCATGGCATGAAGGGCTGCCCTCCCTCTGGGCACTAAGAGGTTAGTATTTCTTCCATTTCATTAAGAGGAGTCAGATTTTTTTTACTAGGGCTGTAATAAGTTTATGGTTCCTGGATGTGCAGATTTTATTATTAGTAACTTTTAGTTTATTTATTAGATTAACTATATCTAAATCTGCTGACTTATTTATTTATTTATAAAATATTTTACCAGGAAGGATACATTGAGATTCCTCTCGTTTTCAAGTATGTCCTGGGTTACTCGCAATGATATCATTATAATTAGTCGTGCCCTAGACTTTAATTTTAATTATAATTTTATTAGTAAAATTACTAAAATTACAAATTTATCATTAGTTAAACCATAGATCACTGACTTAATTGTATTATTATATTATTTTTAGACAGACCCTGACCAGCTGACTAAATTTTATTTTTCTTAACCAGTCGTTACCCAGACTAATTATATACTGTAAATTGTTATTATTATTTGTACTCTAGAGTGACCACTGATTTTTGAAATGATATTATTAGTCATACCAACGCCCACAAGACTTATTAATATTATTATTCATACCCTCACCCGCTGATTTATTTGTTATCATTATTAGTTTCATTCTCACCCAATAACTAATTAATATTATTATTAGTGGTACCCTCTTCAGCTGACTTATTTATGTTATTATTATTATTACTATTACTCATACTCTTGCTCAATGACTTGTTTATATTATTTATATTATTATCATTATTATTATTTAGTCATACTCTTGTCTTTTGAGTTAATTATATTGTAATATTGTTAGTTTTTTGGGAAAAATGTGTTTTATTGGAGTAGAAAGTCATGGAAGTCAAGTATAAGACACACGTAACAATCATAGAATCATACAAATGCAGCATTATATCTTGTGTAACCAATAAAGATGTAATTTTTCTCAAAAATAACATTCAAACTCAGAGAACTACACAAGAAAAACAAAATCAAGACATACACAAACCAAAATACAGTGAACAATATATTCAAAGCTGGTCAATCAGAAATCTGGAATACCATGCAGCTTGTCTATGACATTTAGGACAAAAGTGTACAAAAGAATCCCCACCAGATCAGATTCAATCAGCGCCAGGGTCAGCCTCGGTCAACGGGATATCAATCAAGGACAAATGCATTGACCAGGTCTCCATATCGCATAATACTGAACGTATTTGCCCAGGGCGGTATAGTGGGCTTCCTCCATTGCCCTAACTCCTTCCTCCCACAACACACAGACCTGAATCAAAAGCGGGCATTCTCTCCTCCAGTGCACCAGGCTCAAGGCCCTCGCCACAGACAACAAAACTGAGAGGAGGGAACTCCGATATGCATTTATGGACTAGGGAAGTAAATTCAGTAAGTAAACGGCAGGGGTGAATTCCAGTTCCAGGCCCATAGATATGGTCAGGTATCGGGCAATACTCATCCAAAAGTGGGAGAGTTTAGGACAGGACCACCATATATGAATGTAATCCCCTCTGGCTGCCAAGCATGTCCAGCAAGTGTCAGGTAGGGCCAGGTTAATGTTATGTAACGTTGGCAGGGGGAGATACCACCTCATAAATAATTTGCAATTAGTTTCTTGAACTGCTTGGCTCCTGGAGACAAAATAGGTAAATTCAAAAGCCCTAACCCAATCTTCCGCAGGGATCTCCATCCCCAGGACCGTCTCCCATTTAGCAAGCAGTGGGGAGTCATCTCGGAAAGTCCCTTTTAAAAGGTATCTGTATATATTAGAAACGACGTGGCCATATCGGGATTTATCAGTACAAAAGGTCTAAAACGGAGTGAGAGGAGGTAAAGCTTGCCCCAAACATAAAGTAGAGCGTAAAAAATGTTGCAGTTTATTTATTTATTTATTTATTTATTTGAAAAGGATTTTACCAGGAAGGATACATTGAGATTTCTCTCGTTTTCAAGTATGTCCTGGGTTCGAGAACATTGAGTGGTTACAGTTGTTACAGAAATACAAAGTAATAAAAGGCAAACTATTAAAAACAAAACACAAATATACAGATTAACATATCATGGGAAGGGCTAGAACCTTGGGTTAATTAGGGTGATTTGCAAAGTGGAAGCAGCTGGAAAGTAAGCTACAAATTTCTGACCAGCACTGGGTGGGTGGGTGGATGGGGAGGGAGGGAGGGTGGGACAGCAGAGTCCAGGAGCACGCGCAGCGGAAGAGGGTGATGTGCGTTGAGTATATTGGAACCTCACCATCGGCCTACTCACGACTAGAGGTGTGCACGGCTGAAAAATGCATTTAATTTTATTTTGTTTTAAAATAATTTTGTTTTCGGAATTTCGTTTCATATTTCGAAGCTTACTTCATTTCGTATTTTGTTTCATTTAGTTTTGGATTGATTCGAAATCTGATATCAATTTGATAAATGATATATCTCAATTCGAATTTTGGATTACTAAATAAAACACCCAATTAATCAAATTTTGCTGTTAAAAGACAAGCTAGGGTTAAATATTAAGCTGTCTCACAGATTTAGTACCAATTAATAGGGACTGGCTGCTTGTGAAACAGTGAAACAAAATTAATTTGTTTCATAAAGTCATTTGCTGACTGTAGTACACTTGTAAGATCGATTCGATAGTTGAAATATCAATTCGATAATTGATATATCAATACGAATTTTGGATCACTAAATAATACCCCCAATCAGGGGCGTACCTAGAACATTTGGCACCTGGGGCGGATCCTATATTTGCACCCCCCCCCCCCCAACTTTAAAATGCAAATATAATAAATCACTCGCACTTTTTTAAAAAAAATATTTGTTTCAAAAATATTTTTAGTTATAGCATTCTGGCAGGACATGACGTATACATATAATAATTATATATTATGAATCTGCCGAAGGTGGATCATGCGTCCTCTGCGAGTATATATTTTTTGAATAATTGTTATTTTTAACAGGGTTATTCAAAGAGAATCGAAACGTCATCGCACGTTCGGTGACTTTTCGTTCTCTTCAATTCGGTGCGATTTGGCGATCCCATTTCGGCGACCCTGCGGTGTATTCAGCAAGCACCACAGGGCCGTTGCAGTGCAGGGAAAAGCCGCCACAAACCTGCAGAACACTCACCGCAAAACCCAGGCGAATGCACACCGAAACCGGCAAAAACATCTGGATTAACCCCGCCAAACACACAGGAGAAACCCGAGCAGGAGCCGATCACAGCACAGAGCAGCCCCGGGAAAAACCCGACACCGCAGACGAATGGAATGAAGAAAAAAAGACAGTACGCTTGAATGTTTGAAAAGTGAAACGCTGTTTGCAAATAAACTACAGAATGAAAATGTCTGAAATTTGCATATAAGATCCAATGAATGATAATAAAAAGGGCTGTTACAGAAAAAAAAACAGGAAAAGAATATTTGCAAAAAAATCACGAAAAATGCCTAAAAGATCCTAAAAAATCTAAAAATGAGGACAATTTTTACTGCAGAATATTATAGTAAACGGTTTATTAGATATTGAATTAAAACTGAATATTTTTTAACATTGAAGTCTGTGGGATTCGCCTGAATTAACCTGTCAAATGAAACCACCGAATGGCAGGGCATTTCGGCAACCTTTCACTGCTGGTTTTTGTTCTCTGAATAGATGAAGCATTGCTTCTCAATGGGGAATTCACTGCCCTCGAACAGGCACCGTATGTGCAGGCAATTCTCCAACATTTGGCGAACTGTCTGCTCTCTGAATAGCTGAATGGCCAGGAAAGGTAACCGAATGCAGATTCTGGGGAGCATTGAGAGCAGCCAGTTCCTGGAGAGCACTGAACAGCCAGATCCTGGGGAGCACTGAGAGCAGTCAGATCCTGGGGAGCACTGAGAGCAGCTAGTTTCTGGTAAGCCCTGAGAGCAGCCAGATTCTGGGGAGCATTGAGAGCATCCAGTTCGTGGGGAGCACTGAACAGCCAGATCCTGTGGAGCACTGAGAGCAGCCAGATCCTGTGGATCACTGAACCTGAACCTACGTAACCTGAGTATATCTGGCTCTAATACTAGTCAGTGACTCACCAGTCACTGACCTCACCCCACATCCCTGAAAGAAAAACCAAATGAGGAAAAAAAAAGGTAGTACTAAGGCGAGGAGAAACATTTGAAAGCTGATTGTTAGGCTGAAGTAACTCAAGAGTTGAACCAGAACCATGATCCACTCAATCATAAAAAAAATGGCTTGTGTGACTGAGCGAGATTATATCACCCAAATGCAGTTATATACAGTCATGGCCGAAATTTTTGGCACCCCAGACATTTTTCCAGAAAATCAAGTATTCCTCACAGAAAAGTATTGCAGTAACACGTGTTTTGCTATACACATGTTTATTCCATTTGTGTGTATTGGAACAAAGCAAAAACAGGGAGGAAAAAAAGCAAATTGGACATAATGTCCCACAAAACTCTAAAAATGGGCTGGACAAAATTCTTGGCACCCTTTCAAAATTGTGGATAAATAAGATTGTTTCAATGTGATGCTCCTGTAAACTCACCTGGGGCAAGTAACAGGTGTGGGCAATATAAAAATCACACCTGAAAGCAGATAAAAAGGAGAGAAGTTCACTTAGTCTTTGCATTGTGTGTCTGTGTATGCCACACTAAGCATGGACAACAGAAAGAGGAGAAGAGAACTGTCTGAGGACTTGAGAACCAAAATTGTGGAAAAATATCAACAACCTCAAGGTTACAAGTCCATCTCCAGAGATCTAGATTTGCCTTTGTCCACAGTTCGCAACATTATTAAGAAGTTTGCAACCCATGGCACTGTAGCTAATCTCTCTGGGCGTGGACGGAACAGAAAAATTGATGAAAGGTTGCAACGCAGGATAGTCCGGATGGTGGATAAGCAGCCCCAAACAAGTTCCAAAGAAATTCAAGCTGTCCTGCAGGCTCAGGGAGCAGTGTCAGCGTGAACTATCCATCGACATTTAAATTAAATGAAACGCTATGGCAGGAGACCCAGGAGGACCCCACTGCTGACACAGAGACATAAAAAAGCAAGACTACAGTTTGCCAAAATGTACTTGAGTAAGCCAAAATCCTTCAGGGAGAATGTCTCGTGGACAGATAAGACCAAGATAGAGCTTTTTGGTAAAGCACATCATTCTACTGTTTACCGAAAACAGAATGAGGCCTACTAAGAAAAGAACACAGTACCTACAGTGAAATATGGTGGAGGTTCAATGATGTTTTGGGGTTGTTTTGCTGCCTCTGGCACTGGGTGCTTTGAATGTGTGCAAGGCATCATGAAATCTGAGGATTATCAAAGGATTTTGGGTCACACTGTAGAGCCCAGTGTCAGAAAGCCGGGTTTGTGTCCAAGATCTTGGGTCTTCCAGCAGGACAATGACCCCAAACATATGTCAAAAAGCACCCAGAAATGGATGGCAACAAAGCGCTGGAGAGTTCTGAAGTGGCCAGCAATGAGTCCAGATCTAAATCCCATTGAACACCTGTGGAGAGATCTTGAATAGGGATGAGCTGTTCGGTTCAATCGGTTTGGAGTTAGCATCGAACATAGCCTGTTCGCTTGTTCGCAAACTACGAACATTTCCGGGTGTTCGCCGTGTGTTCGCCCACAATGGACCACAATGCACTTTTCCACTGGCCTGAAGCTCGTAATTGGCTACAACCTTGCACCTGACCACAGGTCTGGTGCAAGACAGGTTCAACACTATGCCAATCACGGCTCAGAGTCCTGATTGGGCAAATTTTGCCCAATCATGGGCTCACAGAGCTAAGTCCTGCAGCACACTATATAAGGTTTCCACGCAGTGCTTCTGCACGCATTTGAGAGCAGATTTCATAGGAGATTGTTGTTGTGTGTTCTTGCTGCCGGTCTGCCACGCTACTGGGGGGGTCTGGGGGGGTCTCATTTCTACCAAATATCTGGGAATTGTTGTAATCTTTGTGCTCAGTCCCAGCAAGAATTTTTGGGGTCACAAATTTCTACAAAACATTTAGGAATTGAGGTGATCTGTGTCTTGTGACTCACTGCCAGTACCACGCAGTATTTTGGGGGTCACTAATTTTTACAAAATATCTGGGAATTCAGGTGATCTGTCTCTTGTCACACAGCCAGTGCCACGTAGTATTTTGGGGGTCACAAATTTCTACAAAATATTTGGGAATTGAGGTGATCTGTGTCTTGTCTCTGCCAGCAAGTATTTTGGGGGGGTCACAAATTTCTACAAAACATTTGGGAATGGAGGTGATCTGTCTCTTGTCACACATCTAGTACCATGCAGTATTTTGGGGGGTCACTAATTTTTACAAAATATCTGGGAATTGAGTTGATCTGTCTCTTGTCACTGCCAGCAAGTATTTTGGGGGTCACAAATTTCTACAAAACATTTGGGAATTGAGGTGATCTGTGTCTTATGACTCACTGCCAGTATGTCATGCCTCACGTCGCCGTCGCCGGAAGAAGGGCCAGGCTGGCACCATTCCCTCCTGAACTGTACCTTGGCAGCACAGTAAAAGTGCTGCCTCTCACCAGCAATAGAACCACAGGTCTTCAAACAGTTAATGCACAACTAACACACTACACCTTTCCTCATCTGAAATAAAGTTCCCTCCCGTGCTTCAGTATTGTTTATCACTTCCTAGCAGACAGAGGTGTTTAGCTCTGCTGTTATCCTGTATCCAGAAAACCCCTTTTGTGTCTACCAAGATTCCCATCGTGTTACCTCCATTGTTTTTCCAGTATCCAGTCTGCAGTCATTCCTCAAGATCTGGTCAGTCTCCTCCATCTCACCCTCCTCCACCCACTATCCTGTCGGTAGTAGCCGCATTTGGGCCATATCTGCACTACCTGGTTCCACCCCAGAACCAGACCCTGACATATACTGAAGCCCAAATATGTATGAGCCCGCGGTGCTACACTATATGGTGGAATTGATCTAGAGAAGTTTCCATGAAGCTGTCAGACACCTGGTTAATTTTCTCAATGATATACTGCAGAGACTGTGGGGCACCTCAACTAAAGTGTGCGCTCCTGCAAGAGAGATAAACGTGCTTCATTATCCGCTGAGGAGCGTATCAGAAGGAAAACCTACAATCTGTGCCTGTACTGTGGAGATTTCTCCCACTGGGTCACGGACTGCCCATTGAGACCCTCCACGAAGCAATCCGCCGGGCAAAGGTCTGAAACAACTTCTATAACCAGAGATGCACCCCGACCAAGGTTACAGTATCTTCACCAAAACTGGCTAAAGTGCCACAGCCAGCTCCAAGGAGGCCCCCTGCACCAAAACCTGCCCCCAAGAGACCCTCACCACCCAAGACCTCCCTCACCAAGTTCAATCAGCCATTGCCGGAGTCCATCAAACAACCTGCTGTTTCTCTAACCCCTGCCCTTCATGTTGACCAGCCTGGTGAACCCATGGATATGGAATATGCTGTGTTTGAAGAGACCGGATCGGTCTCCTTCATGGAGTTGGGACCCACCAGTTTCCTGGAAGCCAGGTCACCTGAACAAATGGACCTAGTGCCGCTTTTGAATCTGGAGGCAACTCCCATCGCTACCAGTCAGCCAAACATTGTTTCTGCCGTACTTCCTGAACCCACCCAAGCTGCTTCTCATCTCCACTTCCTGAGGATGCTGCTGAGGCATTACCAACTCGAGGTACCACCAACCCCCTTGCAGAGACTCCAGTGGTCCAATCCATTATCACCAGCCTAACCAGTCAGGTCAGTGACCTAACCGCAGTTCTGGAGAACTTCAGGACTGACCATGCCCTCCTACGTGCACAAGTGCAGGACCTCCAGACCCCCACCTATGTGCCACCTTCTGACCCAGTCATGGATGCCTCCAGCCCAGAACCCTGGATGGAAGAATACCCAAGATCTGATAACTTTATGGAGACAGACTGGGAGACTGTGGACTATGAGGATCATCTGCCCTCATTAGCAGAGTGGTACGGCCTAGGACTACCAAGTCAAGGTGGGGCATACCTGGGTGCCACCATCTCCGCACCGGCAATCACCCCAGCTACCCCCCCGTGTGACTTTTTTGTACCCAGGAAGACCTCCTTCATGGCTAAGGTACAGTCTCCTATTACCCACACTCTCAGGATCAAGTCGTCCCCCTGTTCCTTGGCATCTAGTTTTTCTCCCGCAGTCTCCCTTCAAGAACCTCTGCCAAACAACGTCTGCCCAGAGGCTGAACCTCACGCCGTTACCCCCAAGAGCTCTAGTGCGGCTGATGTAGACTTTATTTTGTCCCGTAGTTGTTTTTCCCCTTCTGAGACTGATGAGGAGACCTGCAAGGCTTATGGCTGCCCTGACACCTTGACTCCAGATTGTACCCCGGCATCTGATGTGACTGTGATATGCCAAGAAGACCCCCAGACCGTTGATGCCTCTTTAGTCACACGGAGTGCGACTTTAGGGGGAGGGATATGTCATGCCTCACGTCGCCGGAAGAAGGGCCAGGCTGGCACCATTCCCTCCTGAACTGTACCTTGGCAGCACAGGAAAAGTGCTGCCTCTCACCAGCAATAGAACCACAGGTCTTCAAACAGTTAATGCACAACTAACACACCACACCTTTCCTCATCTGAAATAAAGTTCCCTCCCTCTTTCCCTTCTGTGCTTCAGTATTGTTTATCCCTTCCTAGCAGAGAGAGGTGTTTAGCTCTGCTGTTATCCTGTATCCAGAAAACCCCTTTTGTGTCTACCAAGATTCCCACCGTGTTACCTCCATTGTTCTTCCAGTATCCAGTCTGCAGTCATTCCTCAAGATCTGGTCAGTCTCCTCCATCTCACCCTCCTCCACCCACTATCCTGTCGAAAGTAGCTGCATTTGGGCCATATCTCCACTACCTGGTTCCACCCCAGACCCTGACACAGTACCACGCAGTATTTTGGGGGTCACAAATTTCTACAAAATATTTGGGAATTGAGGTGATCTGTGTCTTGTCACCGCCAGCAAGTATTTTGGGGGTCACAAATTTCTACAAAACATTTGGGAATTGAGGTGATCTGCGTCTTGTCACTGCCAGCAAATATTTTGGGGGTCACAAATTACTACAAAATATTTGGGAATTGAGGTGATCTGTGTCTTGTCACTGCCAGCAAGTATTTTGGGGGTCACAAATTTCTACAAAACATTTGGGAATTGAGGTGATCTGTGTCTTGTCACTGCCAGCAAATATTTTGGGGGTCACAAATTTCTACAAAACATTTGGGAATTGAGGTGATCTGTGTCTTGTCACACAGCCAGTACCACGCAGTATTTTGGGGGTCACACATTTCTACAAAACATTTGGGAATTGAGGTGATCTGTGTCTTGTCACTGCCAGCAAGTATTTTGGGGTCACTAATTTCTACAAAACATTTAGGAATTGAGGTGATCTGTCTCTTGTCACACAGCCAGTGCCACGCAGTATTTTGGGGGTCACAAATTTCTACAAAATACTTGGGAATTATTATAATCCGTGTGTTCTCACTGGCTGCCACCCATCAGGGGGTCTCACTGATTTATAGGAGGTTTCTGAGACTTGTAATCTGTGGCTTCTCACTGCCACCCATCAGGGGGTCTCACTGATTTATAGGAGGGAATTGTAATCTGTGTCTTGTCGCTGGCTGCCAGCTATCAGGGTGTCTCACTGAGTTATACCAGAGTTCTGTAAATCTTTAATCTTTATACCAGAGTTGAATCAGAGTTCTGTATATATTTAATCTATATATCACTCACTATGTCTGAAAGAACAAAAAGGACAGGCAGACGCTCCCAGAAACAGATAAGAGGGCAAGCAGCCCCTGTGTCGGGAGGCTGTGCCTCTGGTCGTGGTGGACATGGTGCATCCTCTGCAGGGGCACGCTTGTCCTTTCTAACTGGTGCTGGCCATCTTCTTAAGCAGCAGCAACATACAGAGGATTTGGTGGATTGGCTAACCAGGCCATCCACATCCTCCATGTCCTCTGCCAGCCAGGCTTGTAGTGCTTTACAGTCCACCTCAGCATCTAATGCAGCCTCCATGTCCACAGCTACTCCTGCCGTAGCCTCGCTATCACACACGGAGGAGTCAGCTGAATTGTTTGACTACAATGACAATGACATGCTGCTTGAGGATGCGCAGCAAGTACAGTGCTCTGATTCAATTTCTGAGGTTGAGGAAGGGAGTGCCAGTGATGACACACAAATAACTGGCACTCATGTTGCCCCAGCAGCTGCAGCATACTGCCAAGTTGGCTCCAGTGATGAGGAGATAGGGGGTGAAGATGACATTGATGATGAGGTCACTGACTCCACCTGGGTGCCAGATCGAACAGAGGAATCAAGTGAGGAGGAGGAGGCACAGCAAACACGAGGCACAACATCCTCTATGACCAACCGTACCACTAGCCAGTCCAAGGCATCAGATGTCAGAGCTGCTCCGATGCAGAGCGCTGTTGTCTCAAAGCACACACGCAGGAACTCTGCTGTCTGCTGGGAGTTCTTTAAGAAATGTGCAGCAGACCCCACCGTTGCTATTTGTAATCTATGTCAGATGAGGCTTAAGCGTGGGAAAGACACCGGACACTTGGGTACCACGTCCTTGAGGCGACATATGACCTCCTGCCACACATCCCGTTGGCGCAAAACTTTGTGTAGGTCCTCCTCCTCCATCTGTCTCTACCCCCGCTGTATGTCCTGCCATGTCATTGCCTACAACCTCCACTGACCGGGATGATGCTACAGTAATGGATGTACCAGGTCCTTCCTCATAATGAGACAGCATCCCATCAGCTGAAGATTTACGCAACCAGATTACTGCTGCAGCATAAGAAAAAATATAGTCCCAACCATCCCCAAGCACAGCGTCTAAATGCCAGCTTAGCAAAATTACTCGCATTGCAGCTGCTTCCTTTCCAGCTGGTGGACTCTGCTCCCTTCCGTGAATTTGCTGAATGTGCTGTACCACAGTGGCAGGTTCCAAAATGCCATTACTTTTCACGCAAGGCCATTCCAGCACTATACCAGCACGTGGAAGACAATGTTATCCAGTCATTGGGAAAGGCAGTCAGCAGCAAGGTGCATGTGACTTTAGACACGTGGTCCAGGAAGCATGGACAGGGTTGTTACATTTCCTTCCCAGCACACTGGGTAACTCTGATTGCAGCTGGGAGGGATCCAAGACGGGGCTCTGTGCTGGAGCTTGTTCATCCACCACACCTCCAGAAAGCTGCTTGTATGAGGTCTGTCTGTCTGCTCCACCACCACCACTCCCCTCTTCCTCCTCCTCCTCCTCCTCCTCCTCTTCCTTCTCTGTCTCTGGCGAAGTGGCAGTTAAACCGATGCCTGACAGGGTCTACGCAATGGCTCAAGCAAAAAGAAGCCATACTGTGCTTGAGCTGGTTTGTTTAGGGGACAGGAGCCACACCGGGCCAGAAATTCTGTCAGCTCTGCAGGGCCAGGTGCAGAGATGGTTAACACCATGCCAGCTTCAGCTGGGAATGATCATCTGCGATAATGGCAGCAACCTTCTCTCCACCCTACGCAAGGGTAAATTAACGCATGTACCATGCCTAGCACACGTCCTAAATCTAGTGGTACAGCGTTTCCTAACCATGTACCCAGGGCTGCCAGAGCTTCTCAGCCAGGCCAGAAAAGTCTGCAGCCACTTCAGACGGTCATTCCCAGCAAGCGTTCGCCTGGCAGAAATTGAAAGAGAATTCCACCTTCCCACAAACCGTCTGATCTGTGACATGCCCACCAGGTGGAACTCGACATTAGCAATGCTGCAGCGTTTGCACAAGCAGCAGAGGGCCATCAACGAGTACCTGTGTGAGTATGGCACAAGGACAGGTTCAGGTCAACTTGTTTTTTTTCCCCCCGCAGTGGCTGATGATCAAGGATGCATGCACTGTACTGTCACCATTTGAGGAGGCAACGAGGATGGTGAGCAGGGACAGTGCATGCATCAGTGACACAATTCCTTTAGTGTTCCTGCTGGAGCACACTCTGCAGGGAATTATAGATGTGGCTCTAGAGGCAGAGCAGCGGGAGGAAGAGGAGGCCTTCCCTAGCTCTCAAGGATCCAGTCTTTCCGCAGACAGCATTCCAGCGGGTCCTACTCAGATCAGACAGGAGGAGGATGAGGAGGAGGAATATTTAAGTAGTGGGGGCATTGAAGGTGGGGATTCCTCAAGGGAGGGTTTCGTGTGCCCAGAAACACAAGGGCTAGTGTGTGGCTGGGAGGAGGAAGTGCACGATGGGGTCATCCTCATTGACCAGGAAGACTCGGAAGCTAATACCACCTCCAACCTACGCTGCATGGGCTCCCTTATAATGCAAAGCCTGCTAAAGGACCCCAGGATTCGTGCTATCAAGGAGAGGGATCATTACTGGTTGGCAACCCTTCTTGATCCACGATACAAGGGTAAAGTTGCAGAGCTCATCCTGCCCGCACAGAGGGAGCACAGGATGACGAAACTTGAGGACGCTCTAAAGCGACACTTGTGTAACACCTTTCCAGGCACTGGTAGGTTACCAAGTGATGACACACATGCTTCTGAGGCTGCGGATGATCAAAGGAATAGTGATGAAGGCCAGGGCCGCTTGACTGATGCATTTTTACATTTTTTTAGTCCACGACGCCCAGGGACGTCAAATGTAGGCACCCATTGCCAGCGTCTTCACCATATGGTGCAGGACTACCTAGGGGCAAGGGCAGACCTGGATACCTTTCCAGCAGATGATCCACTGGCTTACTGGGTGTTGAGATTGGATCACTGGCCAGAACTTAGCCAATATGCTATGCAGCTACTAGGTTGCCCTTCAGGTAGCGTGCTTTCTGAAAGGACGTTCAGTGCCGCTGGAGGTTTTGTCACAGACAAAAGAGTACGTCTGTCCACCGACTCTGTAGACCGGCTGACATTTTATAAAACTGAATCAGTCCTGGATCAGCAGCTATCAATCCCCTGATGCTGAAGTAACGGAATAGATTGGGGAGGTCTTCTGCATTCACAAAACCTCCAGCACTGAACTCTTCCACAATACCACAAAAAGGTTACGGTGTGAAGGCACTTGCTGCCATGAAAGGCACAATATTTGGCTGCACTGATGCCTGTGCCGACATTTATATCCTTTTAATTTTTTGAACCGCAGGGTCCAACCCTGCACTCTTTCACAATACTACATAGGGGTTACTGTATGAATGCACTTACTGGCCTGGCACCAAAAGCACAATATCTGGGTGCACTGACGCCTTTACCAGATGCATATCTTTTTCATATAGGACCGCAAGGTCCACCCCTGCATTCTTCCACAATACTACAGAGGGGTTACTGTATGATAGTACTTGCAGGTCTGGCACCAAAAGCACAATATTTGGGTGCACTGCCACTGACGCCTGTATCAGATTCATATCCTCAGAGGGGTTACTGTGTGACGGCACTGTTGCCGACGCTAAAAGGCCCAATTTTAAAGCACCTATTGTTACTTTCATCCAAAGCCTGCATAAGTTTCACAATAATTTAGCCAAAAAATCACTAAACTTTTTCTACGTGTCTGAAAATGTCTCCTCTTTTCATACAGACTGCCGCCCCAAGCAGTTGTTTATGGATAGATTAAAGGAAAAGCATTTACCGTCTTTTGAAACGTAATTCTTTTGTTTTTTAAGTGTTTCTATACATCCTAGAAATCCGCCACTTCATGGGCAGGTTATGGGAACCTCCTAGGCACGATATTTGAAGGAATTTTTTGTTTTTATTTTTAACCCTTATTTCATGGAAAACTCACTGTCCCTTTAAAAACGTTTTTTTAAAAACTTTTTGTCCTTGTTTCCTGTCCCCCAGGGCACTAAACGGACCCCCATACACCTTTTATGGCAAATATCTAGCATATATGCCCTCTTGGAGGGCACTCTAAAAATCGAATTTTCAGCCCCATTGACTTGTATTGAGTTCGAGTTTGGGTTCGAATACGAACCAAACTCGGGGTTGTTCGGCTCATCCCTACTCGTAATCTAATGGTAAAACCAAAATGCAAAGTGGAAATTAGCGAACGCTTGTTATTTTTTTATTTTTTTTGCAAAAACTCTTTTAATATTTTTATTTTGTAAAAGACCTTTTTGTATTTTTAAAAGATATTTTAGTTTTTTATTTTGTAAAAAGCTTTTCAAAAACGGCCACGTTGTACATTGTAATTTTTAAACAAATGTCATCAAAAATACATTTTTAAACATCAGATTAAGAAGGGACGTCATGAATCCTAAAATGAACCGAGTACAGCACTTACATATTACAGAGCACTAAGGCTAGGGTCAGACGAACGTGATATCTACGGACTGTGCGTCCGTGCAGTACGACGTACGTTAGTACGGAAGACGCAGTAGTGGCCACACAGTCTGTTTTTTCACTGACGTGTTATTTGACGGATGTAGGAGGGAAAATAAATTAAAATGCGAAACCATTTTGTCCGTGAAAAATGCTGGACGTATAAATGCAGTCCGTCTTACCACGTTCCAGCACTCACACACAAAGCTATGTGGACGTTGCGGATGCAGCGCACTTTGTGCAGCCGTTCTAGGGGTTCTACATTCTTGAAAGGAGAAAAATGAGGGATAAACCCTCGGGTAGCAAAGAGATTAAAACATAACTTTTATTAATTATGATAAACTACACACATTATTGGACCAACAAATAAAAACATGAACACAAGCACGATGAGATAGGTAGATATATATATATATACTATAAGAGTCAGATTGCCCAATAGCAGCCCTAGGGTACAGATATATACAAATATCAAAAATTGAGGTTTTCAAATGAATTGGAGGCTGAAAATAATCAGTTGCTGAATGTTGTATTGAAGCATAGATAAACCTTATAGAAAATAGACAGGTAAACTTGACAATTGCAAAGTATGCTACTACACTTCAAAATTATGAAGTGCCCAGGCTGAGAATAACTGATTGCGGGTACGGCTTAAACGACAGCAAATAAAGATTTCAAGGTTTAAAGATACCAGAATCTCGAACCACATTCATACAGTTCATTTGGCCTGGCTACCTTGTATTAGGAAAGTACTCAGCCGCAAACTGGTAAATACCACAGCAACAGCCGGTGTGCATAAGACCCAAAAACACTTCAGGATATCAACCATCCAAAAAACATAGTTGTGAAGTTCTTAAAAGTCAAAGGCAACAATAATTCACATGCAACTGACCCTAAGAGGCTGAACAGATTCTATCATCTCCCTATCAGATCACATCGCATACAAATTTAAAAGAAAGCACAAGAGTCGACACGTGTTTCGCCGGTGCTAGACCGGCTTCATCGGGAGTCAACACAGATTGTGAATAATATCGGTACCGTGTGTAGACCAAGACTGGTTATATACCACTTCATGAATCAAATCAAAAGAAGCCAAGGTGACGATCATTATTTAATTGAAAAAAGGTCACATGGACTCTAATAATGAGAATTCGGCTAATGCTGAATTAAGAGACGGAGACCATTGGTCTGTAGCACCATGTGACTTTGAGGAGCCAATCGGTTCATTAAAGAAATATATATCGACAGAGGCTATCTGTTTAACTAATACAATGTTGTGGTATAGGAAACCGATGATTCGCTAGACGTGCCACATGACACTAAGGAGCCAATGGATTCAATGACGTACCATGTGACCCCAAAGAGCCAGAGTAATTCATTTGAGCGACTCCGTGAAAACCAATGTCAACACCGTAGATCCAAACTGCATATTGTAAACGGACATCTAGACAAAACCGTACAGAGGAATAAGGGTCCATATGGTATATAGTCATATATGAGAGCTAAGAAGTATGACAAAGATCACATTATAGTAGAATGTAAATGTTATTCAGGATGTCTATCAGTTCTATAAAGAGAAGGATAGTCATACAATACTTTATTTGGCCCTAAAGAATACCTGACGACATGTCATAAATGGACCTGTATGGCTGAATTAAGAAACGGAAACTATTGGTCTATGGCACCATGTGACTTTGAGGAGCCAATCGGTTCAATGAAGAAATATATATCGACAAAGGCTATCTGTTTAACTAATACTATGTTGTGGTATAGGTCACATGGTCACATGGTGCCATAGACCAATAGTTTCCGTTTCTTAATTCAGCCATACAGGTCCATTTATGACATGTCGTCAGGTATTCTTTAGGGCCAAATAAAGTATTGTATGACTATCCTTCTCTTTATAGAACTGATAGACATCCTGAATAACATTTACATTCTACTATAATGTGATCTTTGTCATACTTCTTAGCTGTCATATATGACTATATACCATATGGACCCTTATTCCTCTGTACGGTTTTGTCTAGATGTCCGTTTACAATATGCAGTTTGGATCTACGGTGTTGACATTGGTTTTCACTGAGTCGCTCAAATGAATTACTCTGGCTCTTTGGGGTCACATGGTACGTCATTGAATCCATTGGCTCCTTAGTGTCATGTGGCACGTCTAGCGAATCATCGGTTTCCTATACCACAACATTGTATTAGTTAAACAGATAGCCTCTGTCGGTATATATTTCTTTAATGAACCGATTGGCTCCTCAAAGTCACATGGTGCTACAGACCAATGGTCTCCGTCTCTTAATTCAGCATTAGCTGAATTCTCATTATTAGAGTCCATGTGACCTTTTTTCAATTAAATAATGATCGTCACCTTGGCTTCTTTTGATTTGATTCATGAAGTGGTATATAACCAGTCTTGGTCTACACACGGTACCGATATTATTCACAATCTGTGTTGACTCCCGATGAAGCCGGTCTAGCACCGGCAAAACACGTGTCGACTCTTGTGCTTTCTTTTAAATTTGTATGGGATGTGATCTGATAGGGAGATGATAGAATCTGTTCAGCCTCTTAGGGTCAGTTGCATGTGAATTATTGTTGCCTTTGACTTTTAAGAACTTCACAACTATGTTTTTTGGATGGTTGATATCCTGAAGTGTTTTTGGGTCTTATGCACACCGGCTGTTGCTGTGGTATTTACCAGTTTGCGGCTGAGTACTTTCCTAATACAAGGTAGCCAGGCCAAATGAACTGTATGAATGTGGTTCGAGATTCTGGTATCTTTAAACCTTGAAATCTTTATTTGCTGTCGTTTAAGCCGTACCCGCAATCAGTTATTCTCAGCCTGGGCACTTCATAATTTTGAAGTGTAGTAGCATACTTTGCAATTGTCAAGTTTACCTGTCTATTTTCTATAAGGTTTATCTATGCTTCAATACAACATTCAGCAACTGATTATTTACAGCCTCCAATTCATTTGAAAACCTCAATTTTTGATATTTGTATATATCTGTACCCTAGGGCTGCTATTGGGCAATCTGCCTCTTATAGTATATATATATATATCTACCTATCTCATCGTGCTTGTGTTCATGTTTTTATTTGTTGGTCCAATAATGTGTGTAGTTTATCATAATTAATAAAAGTTATGTTTTAATCAGCACTCTCTCTTTGCTACCCGAGGGTTTATCCCTCATTTTTCTCCTTTCAATATATATCAGGTTTAGTCCTATGTGGGAGTGTCCATGCCTGGTGCTGATTAGTGCCTTGGGGTGGGGTGATTGTTTGCCTCCTTTGAGGAGGTTTTTCTCCTAATTCATTATCAGTTTATACAAGAGTTTTAATACTCAATTTACAATCACTTGATTATCCATTTTATTTCCACCATGGCTGGTTTTTTGAATCAGGCTGGCAGCGGTAACCTTTGGTGTCAAGATGCTGACAATGTCTTTTCTAACGATCCAAATATAAGTATCTTAGGGGGTTCTGATGTTTCTTCTACAAGTCAAAAGATTTCCAGATTACTTAAAAGGCAAATTAGATCAAATTGGGAAGTGTCATCTCTAAGTAATTATCTCAAAAAAAATATGATCCCTCGTGGACTTCGGGTCTATGTTAACCCGGCATCCCATATAACCACTGAGGGTTTTCGCCAGGAATGGCAAGAGGCAGCTGAAACATGTTCCCGTAAATTTATGGAGATTGTGTGCAAATACGAGAATATTGAACTAAAAAAAGTTGACTGTGAATTAAGAGAAACTGTTGAATTACTCAAAAATGATACAGACGAAATAGCATATGTCAATATTGAAACTAAATTGAAGGGTCAAATGGACAGATATGAGAAAGATATAAGAGATAGAAAACAAAGGAAATTTCTGAGAGATTCTGAGGATTATAGAACTGGTTCCATTTACAAATTTGGTAAAGACAAAAGTAGATTTAACGAATATGTGTCATCTTGTGAAGGTGAATCATCTGATACTGATGTTGAAAGTAACTGTAGCCAGATGAATAAACCTAGAGGAATCCTCAAAAAGGGAGTTTCTTTTTTAGACAAAGATATCCTCCCAGAGAAATTGCGAGATCGAGGGAAATGGGCGTATCGCGGGTACAAAGGCAGGAAATATCGTTAACCTCCATACGTGATTATCACATAGTAAGACCATACGATCATGAAACTCAGTCTAATTTATCCACCTCGAATAGATCTTGCCTTCCCTTAAATACCGCGGATATTGAGTTGAATTTCTCTATTCCTGCAATATCG
The DNA here is from genome assembly GCA_009667805.1 of Leptobrachium leishanense. Lineage (NCBI taxonomy): Eukaryota > Metazoa > Chordata > Amphibia > Anura > Megophryidae > Leptobrachium > Leptobrachium leishanense. Next base: position 430,040,341 of record CM019064.1, on the reverse strand, counting down.
ACTCGTACCCAGAACTTAACATCTGTCAATATACCTGCCATCAATAATTCAGATAGTAGAGCAGCATCTCATTCTGCTGAATCTTTGGTTCCTGTATTGCCACATGAAAATACCTGTATTAAAATATCTAACTGTATCAAGGTACAGATGATAGTTGGACAAGCATTAAGGATTATTAATTTATCCAATTTTCATTTAAATGCTAATCACATCAGCGTCCTGACTAAAGGGCTATCATATGTTCCACGACCATCTATTAACAAGTTTGAATGGACCAAGGATGTACATCTCTTTGGTCGTAAATTGGCCCTACATAAATTGTATAGGACCAAAGATGAAGTTAGAGCCAAAAACATGGGCCTTGAATACACTGATTTATCAGCATTACAGGACCTAATGGACCTGATGGACGAACCTACGGTTACTAAAATAGGTTTGACTGAATTAAGACCAAAAAGCAAATTTACTCCCAATCTGAGGGACTTTGGTAATGTTGATCTATTCTGTAAACTTGTCTGTACTGACATTGACAAATTAGACACACGTGAGATTCTAGTCTCACATATTGACAATCTTACAATTGATGAACGTGATGCTTTGTACGATCTTGAAAAAGATAAGGATTTGGTGATAAAACAATCTGACAAAGGGGGCAATGTCGTCCTGATGACCATAACGAGTTATAAAAAAATGGTCATGACTGTTTTAAGAGACGAATCTACATATGAAAAACTAACCAGTGACCCCACCTCTATCTATCTAGCTCAATTACGATCGCTAGTCAACTTGGCATTTGACAACTCTGTAATCTCCAAAACAGAACGCGAGTTCCTGATTCCAGGTAACCCCACTGTTGCGACCTTTTACTGTATTCCAAAGATCCACAAGGATCCCAATGAACCTCCTGGACGTCCTATTGTTTCGGGTAATGACAATCTAACCCAGAATATGAGTATCTTTGTCGATAAAATGCTACGGAAATATGTCGTTGCTTTACCATCATACATCAGAGATACGAAACAGGTGTTACAAACTCTAAAAACAAAAAATATTGGACAGGAAGTATTGCTATGTTGTCTAGATGTCGAATCATTGTATTCTTGTATCCCACACGATTTGGGTCTATTACATATTAAAAAAATACTTGAAAAGGACGAGACATTGAGGGACACAACCATTCAATTTGTGATTTCAGCACTCAAATTTATTTTGACTCATAACTTTTTCATCTTTGATGGCCAATATTATCACCAGATCAGGGGAATAGCCATGGGTTCCTCTTGTGCACCCTCCTATGCGAATTTATTTTTAGGCATATGGGAAGAAGCGTTTGTCTTTGGGGAGGCCATGAGTATGTACAAACCTAAGATTGAGAGCTGGTCCCGTTACATCGATGACATATTCGTGACCTGGAAAGGCACGGATATGGAGTTCAGGGATTTTGTGGCCAAATTGAATGACAATCCCCTCAATCTCAAATTCACTTTTGAAATTCAGAGTAACGAAATTAACTTTTTGGATGTCAAAATTTCAAAGACAGATATTGGTGAAATATCCACCTCTTTATATCGTAAGAAGACTGCGTCTAATAATTTGTTGCATTGGAATAGCTTCCATCCAGAACCACTCAAAAAGAGCATTCCCCTTGGGCAATACCTACGGTTACGTAGACTTTGCTCGACCAATGAGGAATTTGTAGCGAAATCACAGATCCTAAGATGTGACTTTAGGGAGAAAGGTTACCCCAATCGCTGTCTCAAAAGGGCCTTTCAACGTGCCCTGTCGTGTTCTAGAGATGAGCTTTTGGAGGATCATACTAAACCTGACACAAAACTCATAAGATGCATAGGGACCTTCAACGCTGGGTGGGACCATGTCAAGAAAATCATGGACCGCTATTGGCCCCTGCTATCACTCGACTCTCAATTAGTAGATGTACTAACTGATAGAGCATCAATTACTGCAAGGCGAAGTCGTAATTTGAGGGATAGGTTGGTTCATAGCCATTTTGCTACATCATCCCCCAATAAACCCCATACGTGGCTTTCCAAGGATCTGCGAGGTACATACAAGTGCGGTCACTGCGTCGCTTGCCCCTACATCCTGAAATCATCCAAGAGTGTGTCCGATTCAGCGAATGTGTCTAAATTTGAAATTCGATCCTTCTTCAATTGTAATTCTGCCGGCATAGTATACCTTGCCTCATGTATTTGTGGCAAAAAATATGTAGGAAAAACTTTTCGTCCAATTAAAAGACGCATTATGGAGCATATTCATTCCACTAGGAGGATACAGGAGACCCCGATTTCACGGCATTTAGCTCAGTACCACGGGAGCAATGCTAAGGTTTTGAACTTTTGTGGTCTGGAATCAGTACCATTATCTCCTAGAAAAGGTGACTTCGATTTGAAGTTACATCGTAGGGAATGTGGGTGGATCTACCAGATGCGTACTTTAGCCCCTTTTGGTTTGAACAAAGGTTTTTCTTTTACACCATATATTTGACAGTACATGACATTCCTCTTGCCAAAATTTACTAGCTATGACCATGTACATATTCACTAAGCGGTCAATCTGTCCTAATAACATCTTCAATTAAATATACTGAGTCTGTTCTTTGATATTCATGACTATGTATGTACATGGTCTCTGTCTCGTATTAAGGTCTCTTCCATCGCCATACAGGTTCATCTATGACATGTCGTCAGGTATTTTTTAGGGCCAAATAAAGTATTGTATGACTATCCTTCTCTTTATAGAGTTGATAGACATCCTGAACAACATCTATATTCTACTATAATGTGATCTTGTTTCATACTTTTTGGCTCTCATATATGACTACATACCATATGGACCCTTATTCCTCTGTACGGCTTCTTTTTGTCTAGATGTCCGTTTACAATATGTAGTCTGGATCTACGGTGTCGATATTGGTTCTCACTGAGTCGCTCAAATGAATTACTCTGGCTCTTTGGGGTCACATGGTATGCCATTGAATCCATTGGCTCCTTAGTGTCATGTGGCACGTCTAGCGAATCATCGGCTTCCTATACCACAACATAGTATTAGTTAAACAGATAGCCTTTGTCGATATATATTTCTTCATTGAACCGATTGGCTCCTCAAAGTCACATGGTGCCATAGACCAATAGTTTCCGTTTCTTAATTCAGCCATACAGGTCCATTTATGACATGTCGTCAGGTATTCTTTAGGGCCAAATAAAGTATTGTATGACTATCCTTCTCTTTATAGAGCTGATAGACATCCTGAATAACATTTACATTCTACTATAATGTGATCTTTGTCATACTTCTTAGCTCTCATATATGACTATATACCATATGGACCCTTATTCCTCTGTACGGTTTTGTCTAGATGTCCGTTTACAATATGCAGTTTGGATCTACGGTGTTGACATTGGTTTTCACTGAGTCGCTCAAATGAATTACTCTGGCTCTTTGGGGTCACATGGTACGTCATTGAATCCATTGGCTCCTTAGTGTCATGTGGCACGTCTAGCGAATCATCAGTTTTCTATACCACAACATTGTATTAGTTAAACAGATAGCCTCTGTCGGTATATATTTCTTTAATGAACCGATTGGCTCCTCAAAGTCACATGGTGCTACAGACCAATGGTCTCCGTCTCTTAATTCAGCATTAGCCAAATTCTCATTATTAGAGTCCATGTGACCTTTTTTCAATTAAATAATGATCGTCACCTTGTCTTCTTTTGATTTGATTCATGAAGTGGTATATAACCAGTCTTGGTCTACACACGGTACCGATATTATTCACAATCTGTGTTGACTCCCGATGAAGCCGGTCTAGCACCGGCGAAACACGTGTCGAGTCTTGTGCTTTCTTTTAAATTTGTATGCGATGTGATCTGATAGGGAGATGATAGAATCTGTTCAGCCTCTTAGGGTCAGTTGCATGTGAATTATTGTTGCCTTTGACTTTTAAGAACTTCACAACTATGTTTTTTGGATGGTTGATATCCTGAAGTGTTTTTGGGTCTTATGCACACCGGCTGTTGCTGTGGTATTTACCAGTTTGCGGCTGAGTACTTTCCTAATACAAGGTAGCCAGGCCAAATGAACTGTATGAATGTGGTTCGAGATTCTGGTATCTTTAAACTTGAAATCTTTATTTGCTGTCGTTTAAGCCGTACCCGCAATCAGTTATTCTCAGTCTGGGCACTTCATAATTTTGAAGTGTAGTAGCATACTTTGCAATTGTCAATTTTATATCAAGGCAGGAGGCTTCATATTTTGCATTCTCTTTTCTTTACTAAATCAACAGCAGCAAGGAAAGTTACATAGCAACAGCAGTAACCAATCAACAATAAGAGTGTAGTAAGTCCTTAGCCACGCCCTCTTTTCTTGCTGCTGGCCTCCAGGTGAGTCGTTTTAAAAACAGCTCCTGGACGCCAGGATATATTTCTGTTATTTCTGCAATTAGATTTATTCTGAAATGCTTAGTTTTTACACCGTTTGTGTTTTGACATAATATTCTGTTTTACCAGTTTTTCTCCTTAGCTTCTGCCTGCTGTGTGGGCACTTTCCCACCTGCGGGCTTGCGCTTGCTTTCTCCATCTCCCGGCAGGCAAAGGGTATTTTCCCCTGGGGCCGGGTGCTAGCGATACGCTGAATTATTCATTTATTTCTATTTACTATTATTTATATCCGTCTGCGCGCGCAATCCCGCATGAGATCGCCTCAGAGTGCGCGTTCTATCTGCGCATGCGTTGGCGGCCATTTCCTCTCACTCGTGCGTTTTTAGAGTCAGACAGGTGCGCCCATCTCCTACTGACAGCCTGCTGTACGGACCCTCTCCTACTTACTAACGGGTGAGCCCCGTTAAACGCACCAAAAAACGAGTAACTCCGCTCCGGCGGCCGCTCGAAAAAAGCCCGCGAAAATCGCGCGACAGCCCGCTGAGCGGCGCCTAGATCCGCAAATTCGGATCCATTTGATAAATAAATATATTATACATTTTCCACTGCGGGTGAGCCCCGATTTATTCTCTTGACTCCATTGTTATGGATTCCCCACGACTTCCCTCCACCCAGGAGGAACTGAAAGCTTGGCTGCTGACAGCCATTTCTGAAACCCTCCCCATAGCGCTTGCGAGCCTTCCTCCAGCCCCCCACCGGAACCTCCGGTTCTTTCAAGGGCCCAGTCTCCGACCCACTCTGAGGGTTCACACTCGGACATGTCCGAGGCTGCGGAACCCTCACGGAAAAGACACTGGAAGGGCCAGTCGGAATCCGCTGGCAAGGGCAAAGGTCCTATTAAAAAATCCAAATGTGTCCCAGAACCCAAGGGTGCTGACACTTATGACCTGGATGACTATCAGGCTGATTATCCTGATGAGGAGGATGTAGAATCTACCGGTAACCCACCGGCCACTCCTGTTTCAACGGGTGAGCCCCGTTCCGATGCTATGGCAATCATGCCACTTAATACCATGCCCGCGCCACCACGCTCACTCGCGTCCGCGGACACCCATTTACAACTCCTCGACTCCCGAGGTTTGCCTTTCTTTGACCCGCGCTCGACCACCCACCCTAGGTCCTCCGCTTGGTTACCACCGGACCATATAGCTCAATTCTTGCGTTTTTGGTTGCGCTGCCCCCTGGATAAGGCAGATAGAGCACGCTTACGGGCCGAATGCCCTCGCCCGACTCTACCTGATAAGGTGTCCCTTACCCCTGAATTTGACGAAGACTTCGTCACTTTCATGGGTAAGGCTGGCAGGGACCCCAGAAAGGGGTTGGAACAGGGTCTCCGTGTCGCCCAGGACAAGCTTCTGGACGTCTCCGGTCCCCTTTCACTCATCTTCGTGATGGCGGACGAAGCACTAGCCGCCAACAGCCCGCTTGACCCTGCGCTAGTCCGCGAATGGGCACAGCGCGCCCTTTGTTTGTTGGGTAATGCCAACGTTGGTATTTCATCCGAACGCCGTAAGGCGGCGCTGTTTCGGCTCGATGCAAAGCTTACTAGTATGGCTACAAAGGAATTGGGTCCGGCAGCACAAGGCTTACTGTTTGGGGATCTGTTCATGAGAGACCTTAACCGCAAGGTGAACGTTTATACAAACCTTCAAAAGGTTCAGGCAAACATGAAAAGGGTTTTCCACCCCCAGCAACGTTTTTCCTCCAGGGCTGGCGCACCAAGAGGTCGGGTCGCCAGCCGCTACAACGCTACCTACAGACCTCGCTTCACGCCAAACCAAGAGGTGCAGTACAGACCCAGCCCGATCCTGGCGCGCGGAGTCCCTGTTGGTCGCGGCTTCAACAGACCCAGACGCCGCTACTCCGCTGGTAAGTGTCTCAGCGCTCCCACTTCCACACATTCCGGTCGCGGGTCGCTTACGCTATTTCCTTCCCAAATGGCGCACACTCACATCAGACTCGTGGGTTTTACGAACGGTAGCAGGTTATTCAATCGACTTCTCCCAGGTTCCCGTCCAGGCTGCTACCCCGCCCCAGGCCCGTTACTCCTCAGAGGAGGCGACATTGATAGACCAGGAACTGCGCTCCTTGCAGTTAAAAGGCGCCATCACCCCCGCCAGGGGTTCCCCGTGCTTCGTCAGCACTATATTCCTGGTCCACAAGAAATCAGGGGACCTTCGCCCGGTCATAAACCTCAAGTCTCTCAACACCTTCGTGGCCTACCGCCACTTCAAAATGGAGGGTATACACCTTCTCAGAGATCTCCTCAGAGACGGCGATTGGTTCACGAGACTGGACCTCACAGACGCCTACCTCACGGTCTCGGTCCATCCCTCTCACCACCCGTACCTGCAGTTCCTCTGGCATCGCGACCTCTGGCAGTTCACCTGCCTGCCCTTCGGCCTCAGCTCCGCGCCATGGTGCTTTACGAAGCTGCTCAAACCGGTAATGGCCTTTCTACGATCCCAAGGTGTCCGGACGATTATATATCTAGACGACATCCTTCTATTGGCATGGGACCCCGCGCAATCCGCTCACCATACATCCCTGGCGGTCACACTCCTACAAGACCTAGGCTTCATTATCAACAGGGACAAATCGGCACTGCGTCACGCCCAAACCGTCACCTTCCTCGGATTCGATATAGACTCAATATCCTGCCAGCTGCGGCTTCCCCCGCCAAAGCTTCGGGCCATCAAGAAATCCCTACGCGGAATCCTCAGCAGGGACACCATCTGCCTCCGAGATTTGGCAAGAGTCGTCGGTCTCCTCTCTTCCTCCATTCAAGCCATCTTCCCTGGCCCACTACACTATCGGGCGATGCAACGTCTGAAGGCAACACACCTTCGTCTAAACCCCTCCTACGACCAGCTGGTCTCCATCACCCCGGAGGTGCGAGTGGAGCTCCTATGGTGGTTACGCCACATGGAGGCCTGGAACGGTCGGGCCATCTTCGGCTCTCTTCCAGATTTCGTCCTGGAGTCCGATGCCAGTCAATCGGGTTGGGGAGCAACTTGCGGCACTATATCCACGGGTGGAGCGTGGGCTCCGGAGGAACGGCAACTTCACATCAATTGCCTGGAGCTCATCGCCGGCTCGTTCGCCGTTCGCAGTTTTACCCAGGACCTCAGGGACTGTACCCTTCTTCTCCGGATGGACAACATCTCCGCGGTCCAGTACGTGAATCGCCTAGGAGGCTCCCGCTCCAAGCTCCTGTCGGACCTCACGCTTTCCCTCTTCAATTACTGCTTGGACCGGAACATATCTCTCAAGGCGGAATACCTTCCCGGTTCCTCCAATTTTGTGGCAGATTGGTTTTCGAGGTATTGGAGGGATTCCAGCGATTGGAAACTAGACGTTGCTACATTCCACCGCCTGTCGGAACTGAGGGGACCGTTTCACCTCGACCTGTTCGCTTCCCGCTTGAATCGTCAAACAAAGGCCTACTTCAGCTGGCTGCCGGACCCACAAGCAACTGCGGTGGACGCTTTCCTCCAACCTTGGCCACTGTCCGGGGCCTACGCCTTTCCGCCGTTCCCGATGATAACGCGAACGATCCAAGAAGTCCGCCGACGGGGGATCCGGATACTTCTTCTCACGCCCTTATGGCATGCCCAACCCTGGTTCCCGCTGACGCTGGAACTTTCCTGCCTCCATCCGCTCCTACTCCCGTCCTTCCGATCCATTCTGCTGGATCCCCAGGGCAGGCCGCATCCGTTGATTCTGGAGAACACTCTTCCTCTGGTGGCTTGGACGATCTCCGGAGACCCTGCATGCTGCCGGGACTATCAGATGCAGCTCGCTCCTTATTGTGGGAATCCTGGGCTCCCGGCACGAGAAAGTGTTATCGTTACGCCTGGAGAACTTGGTGTGGCTGGTGTTTGCAACAACAGGCTGATCCCGCTTCTGCCCCTCTACAGTTGATCCTCAATTTTTTGGCAAATCTTTCCACGTTGGGAAGTCCTATCGTACAATTAACCTGTTCCGCTCGGCTATCTCGGCGGCTCACGTTCCCCTAGGCGGCATTCCTGTGGGTAGGGACCCTTCTGTCTGCCGTCTCCTCCGTGGCATTAGACTCGCTCGCCCGCCGGCTCCGAGATATGTGGTATTCTGGGATGTGGCGCTAATGCTCGACTTCCTGCGTAACTGGCCGGATAATGACTCACTAACCCTCCGTCAGCTCTCGGCGAAATTAACGGTTCTGTTATGTCTGGTTTCCTTTCGACGTGTCTCTGATGTTAGGGCCTTTGATGCACACGCCGTGGGGTTCTCCCCTGAGGGTGTTGTCTTCTCGCTTACTAGGCGTACTAAAACTCTATCCCGTGAGGTTTTCTACCCTTATTTCCCCACTGATCCTCTGCTATGTGTGGCTCGTTGTGTTACTACTTACCTCTCTCGTTTGCGTCCTTTGCGCTCCTCCCCGACTGGCCAACTCTTGGTCTCTTATGTCTCTCCTTTCAGACCTGTTTCTCTCCTACCCTCTCGAGATGGGTGCGCTGGCTCCTCTCCCTGGCGGGCGTTGCTCCCCATTTCGGCGCTCACTCTGTGCGAGGCGCAGCGGCTTCCTCTGTTGCTAACGCTGGGGGTTCTTTGGCTGATATTCTACAGGCGGCCGATTGGTCTAGGGCGGTCACGTTCCGTACCTTCTATTTCCGTCCTCGTTCTCATGCTTCTGGGGCTTTAGTGCAGCTTTAAAACTGCAAAATATGAAGCCTCCTGCCTTGATATAAAATTGTGGATTATTCCAGCCTTGGTGTCAGAATAATCTTAATTTTAATAAAGACAGGAGGCGAATATTTTTCCCGCCCGCCCGGACCCGGGTTGGCTTTCCATGTTCTGTTTATTCTCTGCTATATGTTTAAAAAAAAAAAAAAAAAAAAACAACAACATTCAATAAAGTTTTTCGCACATGAAGGGAGATTTTAGCGTCTCCACTTTGCTTTGTACATTTGTTTACTCTGTTTTTTATCCCCTTGGTAGGATTTGCATGTTTTGTTAGCCTAACTTCGAACTACTGTCTCGAATTTGGATACCATTTGCTAGTTTTCATTTTAAATGATTCGTTAGTTGGCTGTTGATTGACAGGCCTCCTTTGCATGGTGCTTTCACGTATCCTCTGCTTCCTCCTCAGTTTGACCGGCTCCTGTGGTCTCTCTTCGTCTCGGATGGCCGTTGGCTTCCAGTTCTATACCTACAAGTCTCCTGGACTTCTGCCTAGTTGGATCTTCTCCGCTTCATTTTCCGTTTCCTTCCACCTTCCTGGATTTCTGGTTTCTCCGTCACGTCTCTCCTGCTCGTCCAGCTTACAAGAAAAGAGGGCGTGGCTAAGGACTTACTACACTCTTATTGTTGATTGGTTACTGCTGTTGCTATGTAACTTTCCTTGCTGCTGTTGATTTAGTAAAGAAAAGAGAATGCAAAATATTCGCCTCCTGTCTTTATTAAAATTAAGATTATTCTGACACCAAGGCTGGAATAATCCACAAGTTTACCTGTCTATTTTCTATAAGGTTTATCTATGCTTCAATACAACATTCAGCAACTGATTATTTACAGCCTCCAATTCATTTGAAAACCTAAATTTTTGATATTTGTATATATCTGTACCCTAGGGCTGCTATGGGGCAATCTGCCTCTTATAGTATATATATATATCTACCTATCTCATCGTGCTTGTGTTCATGTTTTTATTTGTTGGTCCAATAATGTGTGTAGTTTATCATAATTAATAAAAGTTATGTTTTAATCAGCACTCTCTCTTTGCTACCCGAGGGTTTATCCCTCATTTTTCTCCTTTCAATATATATCAGGTTTAGTCCTATGTGGGAGTGTCCATGCCTGGTGCTGATTAGTGCCTTGGGGTGGGGTGATTGTTTGCCTCCTTTGAGGAGGTTTTTCTCCTAATTCATTATCACGTTCTACATTCTTGCCTAACTTGCATCCGTTTGCCGCGGCCGCTGTGCATCCGCAGTTCAGTGCGGACATACTTCGTATGTGGGACTCCATTGGCCTATATGTCATGCTATCACGAACGTACTTTTTTGCGCCATCACGGATGTGAACACTCCGCTCGTCTGACCCGAGCCTTAATGTTCCTCTTTTTGCTCGCTCATGGGTTTAATACAATTATTATTGTCATAAAACACATCCCATGAAAAAAATCATTATGTAGGGCGAAATTTAAGATTTTGTCCTGCTCAGCTGAAGATCGAGATAACGCGATATCACATGCCTGATGGTGCCTTTGAAAATCCAAGTTATCTCCATCTCGGGAGTGAAGGGGCTAATAGCAGTCATGAAAACATTCAAAGCTTTAAAATTCTAAAATTTAGTATATTGCGTGTTTTTATTTATTGAGTTTCGCTTCTGTATCACATTATTTCTAAAAGTAGACTTGCAGTTTACCTTTAATGTTTAGACAACTTTTTGCTCTATTCTAACTTTTTCTTTTTGATGTTTTTATTTAGCCATTACTACAGGGCATGCTTTCCGGTGGAACACATTTTGATGTCGATTCATGGTGCTCTGGTCTTTGAGGGTCGTGTTGACCTTTTAGAGAACCATTAAATGGTCCTGCAAAGGGGCAATTTCATATTTCAAAATTGCTAAAAATTTCACAGATAAATTTTTCAAGTGTTCTGCCAGTGGTAGAACCAGTGGGGAAAAATTAATAGAAATTTGCACCATAACAATATAAAACCTGTAATCAAGGTGAAGCACTTAGGCTAGGGTCAGACTGAGGCAGTGCGAACGCGCGTTCTGGCGCACTTAATCACGGCCGCACTAGCAGCAGATGCCAGGCAATGACGGCCAATATACGAAGTACGGTCGCACAAAAGTCCGGCTGCGCAACGCAAGTGGAAAATGAACGCATTTTTTCGAGAACGTGAAACCGCAGGTACTGACGTACAGAGTGCGCTGCGTCCGCTAGCGGCGTGTGTGTGATTAGGAGACGTCAGACGCTGCTAATGTCCGGCCAACATAACGTCCAGACACAAAAAGTGTTTTATTGATGATCCGTACAAAATCACGGACGAAAATGCGCATAGTATGACCACTATCACGTATTCTGTGAAAAAATGCGTCCATTCGTTCGAACGCACTTTTTCACAGACAACATAAAAATGCGTTCGTCTGACCCTAGCCTTACCCTACAAAACGTACTGATGCATTCTCAATATTAAAAATAGAAATTACCAAATAACAGGGAATTTTGATTAAATGCAGCGTGATCTGCAAACATTTTATTGCAGTCCAACATTTTAGTCTAACTTTACTATAAAACTTGTTCCTAAGAATACAAGCCTATAAATTAGGCATAGCACTTTGGAACCTACTTACCGTGTTAAGTTTAAGGTTATGGTCAGGGATGGTAATTAGACAAGCAGGTTAAGGCCAGGGTCAGACGAGAGCACTAGGTGCACCCGTTCTGACGTGCCTCTCGGCGTCCGTCGCAGCGTTGTGTCACTTCGACGGGGCCGATCACACGCTCTACAAGCGTCCATGCAGAAAGCCTCCATGTCAAAACGTTAGACGTGCATTGACGGGGCTGCATAGCGCGATCCTCCATAGCAGGATCGAGCCTTGCAGCGCTGAGCGCACTAACTGTGCTCAGCGAGGTGGCCAGACGGGCGTCAGAGTGGAAGGACGTCCACGATCACGGACGTTCCTTCTGCTCTCAAAGGTGCTCATCTGACCACGGCCGAAAAGGGATTATAGTACTTGGGCAATGGGCACAAGGTTTCTGCAGATCTGCGAAACTAACTATGAATATAGCCAAGCCTTAACTCAAAGCACTCAAAGGACTTTTAAAACCACCGGCTGGGTGGAGTAGAGGTAATATCACTGCTCTGCATGGAGAGAGCCTGTGGAGTCATGGGTTCAATCCCGACAAGCACCTCTCCAGTAAGTGTCCTTGGGCAAGACACCTGTCGTAGAAATTAATCTACTATCAATTTCGTAATGTAGTTTGATCCGCTGCACTTACAAGCAGCTCTCTGCTATCCCTGCAATACTTACCTGAATGCCCGCAGTAAGGAGACCCAGAGACTCTGCTGTGGTCTTCTGCATCCTCACCCAGAAAAAGCCACACACACACGTTGTTTCTAGCTGGAGTTCATCTGCCCAAGTGTTCGTGTGACTCTTGGTCAGCTTAATTTAATACACAAAATGCACAACGCCCAGTGGCCCCCTGGCTGTACAACAGAAAACCAGTTTGCCCAGTAATTACATTTACATATCAAAAGGACAGAGGAGTGGACTAGAATGACCGACCGGCCTCCTGGAGATGACTCATCCCTGAGTCATCTCCATGGTCCCCGTCAGCCATGTTTGTCCGACCATCCCTCATCACTGTCAGTATGGACCCCACTCAGATACTGCTCAGAGTGATCAGTATGTGAGTGCAGATCAGTCTACTCCATTCTTATGGATTATTGACAATTTATCTGCGGAGACAATACAGTTATTATCTGTGCACGGTACGAGTGTCCAGACAAGACTTAAAGGTCTTAAAAGCAGGTATGTATCCAGAAAGGGATAGCGTAGCCGTAACAGAGATATAATACGTATCTCTCGTTATGCAGACTTCACTTCTCCAATGTGCATAGACATTGGGAGGTAAGGAGCCCAGCGCATTGCACTTAGTACTCACAAACCGCCAAACGCCTACACACACTGAGAACACGTCTCCAAACCCAAGAGAAGGTTTTCATACTGACGGTTTTGCGCTGGTCCTGATTAACCCAAAATACACTCTGCTAGAGCGATTCTCAGTTTAATCCAAACACAGGGAGACAGATGACAATTTATAAAAACACACACATCCTAGAATATAATGTCCACATAATAAAATTTCCACACACATAATAAAATTTCCACAACACACCTAACGGTGCATACTCGCCACCCAGGACATGCCTGAAAACGAGAGAAATCTCAATGTAGCCTTCCTGGTAAAATACTTTCTCAAAAAAAAAACAGCATTTTTAGTTCAGCTCACTTTAACTGGTTGGTTGAACTGGAGGGGGTGGGGTTTAAGTTTCAACCATAGCTCATAGAGCTACCACCAAAATGAGCCTAAATTGTATTAAAAAAAAAACATCACATATGTTTGTCAACATTCGCCACTGGATAGCAGAACATTTTCCATTTTGGTAAACCCACTTCAATTTAGAAGCTATTGGCTACATTACAACAAAGTACATGAAAATAGATTAATTAAACCCATTCACTCCCAAAATCAAATTAGCTTGATCTTGCAATACATTGAAAGGCACTCATTAGCATATCAAAACCTATTTGCATGCCTTTTTTGAAGCAGGATTAGTTTCACTTATGGATAAACAAAATCCACTATCTTACTGTAAACCAGCTACAAGGAGCAGCTCTCACACTCCTTGGAAGAAAGACTTTAGAAACTCTTCTGCTGCATTACAACAGCCACAGAGGGCAGAATACAGGGAGAGCTCAGGGGTCACTCACTGCTGTACAGGCACTGCTGTACAGTCCTTTGGACCCCTGTATTTCTGCAACCGTAGCAACTAGAGAGTCATGCATGGTATCATTGGAAAGGCCAGAGCTTCAACAGATTTTGTCTAAAAAGAAAATTATATATTTTTTTAACACTTTTCAATTATAACTTGAACCGTATGCTGCACTAATTCACCTTTTAATTTCCCACAATGCCAGCAAGTTTGAAGGCGATGGCACAATGTGTTATTACGCATTGGTTCACCGAAAACCTATACCTCAGCGCTTTGCAACCCTGCATCTCTGATATTTACAACACAGAAGGTCAAGTGAGGTGCCATTGGAAAGGCCAGAATCTGGCCTTTCCAACAATACCAAATATGACCACGCAATGTTTAAAAATAGAAAAAAAAGACAAAAGATTTTAAATGCTAAATTTACTTTTTTCTCTCATTTCTAAGGTGGTTGCATTACATGCTTTTTTTTTTATAAAGCAAACAATGCCACTGCATTAACTCACCTTCTCATTTCCCGCATCGGGACCAAATGTGGAGGTGATGGAGCAAATTGTTTTTACTCATTAGCCCATCTAAGGCTGGGGTCAGACCAGCGCACTTTAAACGTGCGTTCTGGCGCACTTAATTACGGCCGCACTAGCAGCAAATGACGGGCAATGACGGCCAATATACGAAGTACGGTCGCACGAAAGTCCGGCTGCGCAACGCAAGTGGCAAACGAACGCATTTTGTCGAACGTCAAACCGCTAGTACGGTCGTACAGAGTGCGCTGCGTCCGCTAGCGGCGTGTGTGCGTGATTTGGAGATGTCAGACACTGCTAATGTCCGGCCAACATAACGTCCAGATGCAAAAAGTGTTTTATTGATGATCCGTACAAAATCACGAACGCAAATGCGCATAGTATGACCGCTATCGCGTACTCCGTGAAAAAATGTGTCCATTCGTTCGAACGCACTTTTTCACAGACATTTCGAAAATGCGTCGTCTGACCCTAGCCTAAAACACAAGCTGCTTCACCGCTGCAAGGACAGCATGGGTTCTTTGGACCACTGTGTCTCCATTCTTTACACCCCAAAATGTCATGTTAGGTCAGAGTCTGCCATACTAATGATACCAAACATGACAGTGTAAAATGTCATGTAAAATAAACAACCCACACAAAGATACATAAAATATTTTTTTACATTTATTTATTTATTTTTGTGCGTGTTTGCATAATTAAAGTGGGTCGGTCTGGATGAAGTCCAGGGCCGAATTTTTTTATTTTTTTTTCCCTTGTCCAGCCCTGATAAGATCTCATTCAGATGCCATCCCTTTGGTACTTTAGACAGCACAATAGATCCCCTGCAGCCTTACCTAAACATTCCCTTTAGACATTAGGTAAAAGTTGAAAAATGGAAGCAGGAGATAAAACATCTAATTTTCTTTTTTTCTTTTTACATGCAATTAATTCAAACAAAGAAAAAATCAGCAGCATGTGTTTTATAAAGTGGTTTTCTTTGTAATACACAACACCAGTGATCTAGTGACAGCTTATGCAAGTGCTAGTGTCCCTTTTAATCTTTTTAAATAGTAAATACTCACCTTTTCTCCCTCTTCGTGCGCCGCTCCTCCTTTCCAGCGCAGGGACTTTCAAAACGTGGTCCCTGCAGCTCCACCACTATTGCAAACCTACGAAAACTGTGTTTCGCTCAGGACTCGCTCGCAATTTATGACATTATACAGGCGCTCATGCTGCATTTTTCCCCTGGCTTCCCAAAAACCGGATGACAGCCTAGGGCTGCTGGTGAGCGTGTACCATGTGACTTAGCAGGCCTGAAATAATCATGATCCGTTTGGTTTATGAGAACAGGAATGAAAACTAACAAGAAAACCCCCAAAAGTGTGTATGACGGCCTACAAAGTTGAAAGCAGGAGTAATTAACCGAACTGGCACACTGCCTGGGTTTAACGGCGACTGCCAAATCCAAGATGGCCACCCACGCACTCCAGCACTTGGCAGATGTCCCCTTGACTATCAAAGCTGAAGGAACTGGAGCTTGGTTACATGAACGTAATATTCATCTAATGCTGACAGCTCTCCACGCCAGCCTGATCACTCGCCAGAGTAAAATGACGTGTAAGATACACATCGGTTTTACCGCTATCAGCAAATGTGATTTAACTTTTGATTAAAGAAGGGCAACGTGACATTAAAATGATTAAAGGAAAAGGTGACACTGTGACTGTATTCTAGGCATATGACAGGAGGCATCTGAGATCAAACCAAATTCTCTGTGGTTGCATGTCATTCTTTCAACGCGGGCACATTTTAAGCACGATCGGGTGGGCACGGGCTGTTTCTGAAGCTCGAATCCCCCGCAGGTACCTTTGAAATGAAAGGTGCCAGAGGCCGAGAGCTGTTTGCAAGGATGAATTTCTGATGGAATAGCCCGATTCTTTATTCCACTCGCTTGCTGGAAAGTTAAGGCCATTTCCAGACAGCTTTATATTTTATTGATGATCCCATTGAGGAGCGCTATGTGCAGATAGACCCTACTGCCACGCCGCCCATCCGAAATGCTAATGTTAACATCTTTTCTGCAAAACACTGCTTATCTGATCTGCAGGAGAAATGATAAGTAAGGCTATCTGGCAAATTCACAAATCGAAAACATAAATATATATGGTGATGCGGAAACGCACTGCAGAATATTAACAAGATTAACCCATTCACAGCCAGGTACCTTTAAGGCCAGGATCAGATGAGCGCACTATGTGCACCCGTACTAACGTGCCTCCCGGCATCCGTCGCAGCGTTGTGACGCTTCGACTGGGCTGGCCACACGCTGTAGTGCACGCAAGAATTGCACCCTACAGCGGGCGTGCTGCAGCCATGCTGAAAGCCTCCCCGTCGAAACGGTACGACGCATATTGGACGGGGCTGCAAAGCGCGATTCTCCATAGGAAGCGCAACTCTCTGTGGTCCTACGGACTCCCGGAGGTGATACTCACGGTGGAGCAGGAGTGCTACTGCAAGTATCTCAGCGGTTATCACTGCTTTCCGGGGCGAGGTGGTACCTGCCCAGTATATCAAGCTAACATGGGGATACTATAGGGAAGTCTGCAGGTGCAGATTTTCCCCATTAGCATCCCCTTATTAGCACGAACTAGAGAATAGGGCCCAGGGGTCAAGTCCTTGGAAAAAAAGTGAGGGAATTTACCCAAGAATTCCACAACCCCCATTACCTGAAGAAAATATAATATACATAGGCGTGCGCACGGGGTGTGCCGGGTGTGCCTAGGCACACCCTAATGCCGGCCCGCGGCACATTCTGGGTCCCGGCTGGCCGCATCCGATGGATAGCCGCCGGGACCCCTCGTCTCCGCGGGCCTGGCGGCAGCCTCCGCTTCCCTGGTGGTCCCTGTGGTTCATGGGGTGCTGCACTGCGATCTGTACATGGCGCACAGCACATCCCTCACTGACACGAGCGGCCGGCCATCTCTGACCTGTCACCTGACCGCCGGCGCTCTGACACAGACAGTAAGCGCCGGCGGTCAGGTGACAGGTCATCAGCGATCACCGGCCGCTCGTGTCAGTGAGGGATGTGCTGTGCGGTCTGTGCGCCATGTACAGAGCGCAGTGCAGCACCCCACGAACCACAGGACCACCAGGGAAGCGGAGGCTGCCGCCAGGCCCGCGGAAATGAGGGGTCCCGGCGGCTATCCATCAGATGCGGCCAGCCGGTTACCCCTCTTTGACCTCCCCCCATCTGTGCCACTGGACCACCAATGATAGATATCCAAACACCCTCCCTGTAAGCAAAAAAAAAAACAAAGGTAAGCAGGAGAGGGTGCAATTTTCATATATCAAAAATATTTTTTAATAGTGTATTTTAAATATTTAAACAGAGTTTTATGCCTGTGGATTCTGTGATACACATATACTGCTGAGTTTTATGCCTGTGGATTCTGTGATACACAAATACTGCTGAGTTTTATGCCTATGGATTCTGTGATACACATATACTGCTGAGTTTTATGGCTGTGGATTCTGTGATACACATATACTGCTGAGTTTTATGGCTGTGGATTCTGTGATACACAAATACTGCTGAGTTTTATGGCTGTGGATTCTGTGATACACTGATACACACTGCATACTGCTGAGTTTTATGCCTGTGGATTCTGTGATACACTGATACACACTGCATACTGCTGAGTTTTATGGCTGTGGATTCTGTGATACACTGATACACACTGCATACTGCTGAGTTTTATGGCTGTGGATTCTGTGATACACTGATACACACTGCATACTGCTGCGTTTTATGCCTGTGGATTCTGTGATACACATACACTGCATACTGCTGAGTTTTATTGCTGTGGATTCTCTGATACGCTCATTCACATTGCTTGGTTTTATTGCTGTGGATTCTGTGATACGCTCATTCACACCGCACATTGCTTGGTTTTATTGCTGTGGATTCTGTGATACGCTCATTCACACCGCACATTGCTTGGTTTTATTGCTGTGGATTCTATGATACGCTCTTACACGCTGCACATTGCTGAGTTTTATTGCTGTGGAGCTCTGATACGCTCATACACTCTGTATATTACTGAAGGTGTTATTGCTGCGAATCTCTGATACGCTCATACACACTGTACATTACTGTGAGTTTTATTGTTGTGGTTTCTGGGATATGCTCATTCACACTGCACATTAATGTGGGCTTTATTGCTACATACCCCAGGGTGTAGGGAGGAGGATATATAGTTATGTATGTGAACGTATGGCTGTGTGTATAAATGCATGTATCTGTCTTTAAACAGGCTGCTTTGCGTAAAATTCTGCACCTGTTTCCCTGTCCGGTGTTGCCCTCTTGTCTTGCACCATAAAGGATTGTATTGTGCACAGAAATCACCACAATATCTGCTGCCTGCACTCCACAAAAAATTACAGTGAGCGTCTTGGCAGCGTCGTGAGGTACAGGTAGGAGACTGTATTGGTACAAGTCAGGAAGAGGTTAAATGGGCCACTCTACTCAAATTTCACTCCTTTTTAACATTTAACCACTTTGCTGCTGACGACGTGCTGAGCGCATCCTCTGGTTTCATGTTTGTGTGTAGAGGATGTTCTCGGCACGTCGTTGAAGTCTTTGTGAGATCCGTCAGGTCGACATAGTGATTCCCAGAGTGAGACTGAGGGACTTTTTCTCCCAGTCTCCCTCTGCTCCTGGCGGCCAGAAGAGGTGAATGGAGCAGTCGTTCTTTTTGCGGAATGAGAGGTGAGTATCTGATTTTGGGGGGGGGGGGGTTCAGCTGTTGCTGACTGATTCTGCAGAAGTGGAATCCATTAGCACCAGGTCCTGGTTATGAGTAAATGTAACCGCAACCGGACGGTAATCAGCGCTAGTAGATTGTAATGCTAATGCTGATTAACACTTTCCACTCCCCATGTTAAGTATAGGGAGCTGAAAAGCGCAAGATTCCAAACGGTAACGGGTTTTCTAACAGATTAGCGTTTGGATTTTAATATGGTGCGCCAGCGCTAACTAACAATCTTTTGGATGAAAAAATGTGGTAAAATAAATTTACACGCTGCATGTGATCAAAATCCAAATTTAAATTTTTTGATCTAGCATTTTGAGGTGACATGATGTTTACCGGGGTCATTGGTCCTCTAGCTCATTTGAAACTATATCTCATATGTTGCTCGGCCAATAATTAAGATAGATGAGACTCATTGGAAATGTAGTTTCAAAACGTCTGGGTATCGAAGGTTGCTTAACCCCTGAAGCATACACATAGTAATGGTGTGTGTGTGTCGTTGTATGTATGTGATATATATATATGTGTGTGTTTTGAGCTTTTGGGTGCACACCCTAATGCAATAGGCTGCGCACGCCTATGATATATATATATATATATATATATATTATATACATACATATATTAATATGAAAACCAGGCACAATTATATACACAGGCACAGGACCCCAGAATTATAGACACGGGACCCCCAGAATTATAGGCACAGCCCCTCTGGAATTATAGACACAAGCACAGGACCCCCAGAATTATAGTCACAGGCTCCCTGGAATTATAGACACACACACAGGACCCCCAGAATTATAGGCACAACCCCCCCCCCCAGAATTATAGACACAGGCACAGGACCCCCAGAATTATAGGCAGAGGCACAGGACCCCTGGAATATAAACACAGGACCCCCAGAATAATAGACACAGGCCCCCTGGAATTATAGACATAGGCACAGGACCCCCAGAATTATAGGCACAGGACCCCCAGAATTATAGACAAGGACCCCCAGAATTATTGGCACAGGACCCCCAAAACTATAGGCACAGGACCCCTGGAATTATAGGCACAGGCCCCACGGAATTATATACACAGGACTTCTGGAATCATAAACACAGGACCCCCAGAATTATAGGCACAGGACCCCCAGAATTACATGCACAGGACCCCCAGAATTATAGACACAAGCCCCCGGAATTATAAGCACAGGGCCCCCTGGAATTATAGACACAGGCACAGGACCCCCAGAATTATAGGCACAGCCCCTCTGGAATTATAGACACAAGCACAGGACCCCCAGAATTATAGTCACAGGCTCCCTGGAATTATAGACCCGCACACAGGACCCCCAGAATTATGGGCACAACCCCCCCAGAATTATAGACACAGGCACAGGACCCCCAGAATCATAGGCAGAGGCACAGGACCCCTGGAATTATAAACACAGGACCCCCAGAATAATAGACACAAGCCCCCTGGAATTAGACATAGGCACAGGACCCAAAGAATTATATACAAAGGACCCCCAGAATTATAGACACAGGCCCCCCAGAATTATAGACACAGTCACAGGACCCCCAGAATTATAGGCACAGGACCCCCCGAATTATAGGCACAGGACCCCCATAATTAAATACACAGGACCCCCATAATTATATACACAGGACCCCCATAATTATATACACAGGACCCCTAGAATTATATGCACAGGACCCCCGGAATTATAGGCATAGGCACAGGACCCCCAGAATTATAGGCACAGGACCCCCAGAATTATAGACACAGGCCCCCTGGAATTATAGACAAGGACCCCCAGAATTATTGGCACAGGACCCCCAAAATTATAGGCACAGGACCCCTGGAATTATAGGCACAGGCCCCACGGAATTATATACACAGGACTTCTGTAATTCTGGGGGTCCTGTGCCTATAATTCTGGGGTCCTGTGTTTATGATTCCAGTTGTGTTCAAAATTATTCAACCCCCCCACTGAAATTGAGTGTTTTGACCAGTTTGACATTGATTTTGATCATTCAGTCATCTTGCTTACAATTAAATCAAAGAGGCACGTGTAGGTCAGACAAATATAACATAACATTTATAATGAAATAACCACAAATGTCTTTACTGTGCTCACATCATTATCAGTTTTATTCAACCCCCAAGTGACATTCAATCTTAGTACTTAGTACAACATCCTTTTACAGTTATAACAGCTTTTAAACGTGAAGCATAGCTTGACACAAGTGTCTTGCAGCGATCTACGGGTATCTTCGCCCATTCGTCATGGGCAAAAGCCTCCAGTTCAGTCACATTCTTAGGCTTGCGCACTGCAACTGCTTTCTTTAAGTCCCACCAGAGGTTCTCAAATCGGATTTAAGTCAGGTGACTGCGATGGCCACTCCAAAATGTTCCAGCCTTTAATCTGCAACCATGCTCTAGTGGACTTGGAGGTATGCTTGGGATCATTGTCCTGTTGAAAGGTCCAACGTCTCCCAAGCCTCAGGTTTGTGACGGACTGCATCACATTGTCATCCAATTTCTCCTGGTACTGAAGAGAATTCATGGTACCTTGCACACGCTGAAGCTTCCCTGTACCTGCGGAAGCAAAACAGCCCCAAAGCATGATTGACCCCCCGTCATGCTTCACAGTAGGCAAGGTGTTCTTTTCTTCATATGCCTTGTTCTTCCTCCTCCAAACATAGCGTTGATCCATGGGCCCAAACAGTTCTAATTTTGTTTCATCAGTCCACAGAACACTATCCCAAAACTTCTGTGGTTTGTCCACATGACTTTTGGCATACTGCAGTCGACTCTGCTTATTCTTTGGAGACAGCAAGGGGTGCGCCTGGGAGTTCTGGCATGGAGGCCTTCATTACGCAGTGTGCGCCGTATTGTCTGAGCTGAAACTTTAGTACCCACATCTGACAAATCTTTTCTCAGTTCCTCAGCAGTCACACGGGGACTTTTCTCCACTCTACGCTTCAGGTAGCGCACAGCAGTCGAAGTCAGCATCTTCTTTCTGCCACGACCAGGTAGCGTTTCAACAGTGCCCTTTGCCTTGAATTTGCGAATGATGCTTCCTATGGTCTCTCTTGGTATGTTTAACATCTTTGCAATCTTCTTATAGCCATTGCCCTTCCTGTGAAGAGTAATCACCTCTTCTCTTGTCTTCCTGGACCACTCTCTTGACTTCACCATGTTGTAACCACACCAGTAAATGTCTAGAAGGAGCTGAGTATCACAGTCATTTTAAAGCTGCCTAATTGGTGCTTATTATGCTTTATTGCTGCTCCGTGACATCCACAGGTGTTTTCAATACCTGATTGAAAACACTTGAATGAACCTCTGTTCTTCAGAGTGGTAGTCTTTAAGGGGTTGAATAATTGTGTCAATGAAGAATTCACAAAAGAAACATTTACTACTGTATTACAAAACCAATTGATGTCATTTTAGTTGCATATGGTTCTTTAAAAAGTCCTTGTAGGATTTCATTCTGAATACAATTACAAATGTACATTAAATTCCCTAAAACCCTTTACAGCATTGGGGGTTGAATAATTTTGAACACAACTGTACATGCACAGGACCCCCAGAATTATAGACACAGGCCCCCTGGAATTATAAGCACAGGACCCCCAGAATTATAGGCACAGGACCCCCAGAATTATAGACACAAGCCCCCCCCCCGGAATTATAGACACAGGCCCCCCAGAATTATAGAAACAGGACCCCCAGAATTATAGACACAAGACCCCCAGAATTATAGGCACAGGAACCTCCGGAATTATTCTTACCCATTTCAGACCTCAGATCAGGTGTCCCGCGCCTCGTTTTCCTCTGAGCTCCAGTGTGCTCCTGCAAGCGGCCGCCGGCTTCTGAAGGATGTGACGCGGCCTACGAAATCTCGGCTGTAGGCATCGTCATAGCCTTCACAGGGCTGAGGATTGCAACCGCGCTCAGTCAGGAGCAGGCAGGCAGCGCTCGGGGAACACGCAGCCTGTAGAGGGGGCTGCTAGCGGAATGCTGTTAATGCATTCCGCTAGCAGCCCCAGCGATAAATCGGCCCACAGCGGGAACATGGATCCCCCCTTTCCCACAGGACTCAAGCCCTGATAGGGCCCCCTGAGTGCAGGAATTTTCGCTATCATTTTATATAATGGCTTATGCATCTTCCCACCCCTTGTACATGTCCACAGATATAGTGAGATATACAGGGTTATTCAAAGAGAATCGAAAAGTCACCGCACGGTCGGTGACTTTTCGTTCTCTTCAATTTGGTGCGATTTGGCGCTCCCATTTCAGCGACCCTACGGTGTATTCAGCAAGCACCACAGGGCCGCCGTAATGCAGGGAAAAGTCGCTGCAAACCCGGCGTAAACTCACCGCAAAACCCGGCGAACGCACCCCGAAATCCACAAAAACATCTGGATTAACCCACCGAAGATGCCAGAGAAACCCGAGCAGCCGCCGATCACTGCGCAGAGCAGCCACCATAAAAACCCAACACCGCAGATGAATGGAGTGAAAAAGGAAATAAACAGTACGCTTGAATATTTGAAAAGTGAATCGCTGTTTGCAAAGAAACTACTGAGCGAAAATGTCTGAAGTTTACATATAGGATCCAATGAATGATAATAAAAACGGCTGTTACAAAAAAAAGAAAAAAACGATTAATAAAAACCGGAAAATGCCTAAAAGCTCTTAAAAAGTCTAAATAAAGAGACTTTTACTGCAGAATAAAATAATAAACGGTTTATTAGATATTGTATTAAAACGGGAATATTTTTAACATTGAAGCCAATGGGATTCTCCTGAAAACCTGTCGAATGAAACCACCGAATGGCAGGGCATTTCGGCAACCTTTCTCAGCTGTTTTGTTTACTCTGAATAGAAGAAGCATTGCTTCTCTATGGGGATTTCACTGCCTTTGAACAGGCACCGAACCGGCACCGTATGTGCAGGCAATTCGCCAACATTTGGCGAACTGCCTGCTCTCTGAATAGCTGAATGGCCAGGAAAGGTAACTGTACGCTGAATTTCAGCGTTCGGTTAACTTTCGGCCACAATTTGGATCTCTTTGAACAACCCTGATAATCTTCTAACCGTTAGGCTAATGTCCTCAATATTGTGAGCAGGTGCCTAATTGTAGGATTGTAAGATTTATAAAATTTAGATTAAAAAGTTCCCTTGACAATAGAAACCTAACCCCCCCCCCCAAAAAAAAATTGGAATACTTTTTATCTCTCTTTTAGGGGCATTTTACAGATTTTAAAAAAATAAATGGAAAAACTGGCTCTCCATGAGTCGGGATGGGATGCATGGAGGGAAAGGGAAGAGCAAAGGACGAGCAACTGGAGAGCTGGCTGCTCAAACTGCTCAGTCATGATGGCCTGCACTCCCTGCCATGACTCGCTCCATGTTGAATAACCTGCTAAAGGTGGGATATAAATTCTGAATGGAAACTAGGAAAATTATTATTTTAAAATGTGAAATGCTGAAAACCACTTAATTATCCTTTTAAGATTATTTTTTCTTTCCAAGGTCAAAGAAAATTAAGTGCGAAAATAACTGAGCTGTACAGAGAGGGGGCAGGGTGATCAAGTGATTGGAAGGTATGGGGCACAGGCAGGGGCATGGCTAAATAATGAGGGTTTAGTGCAGGTGTCGGCAACCCGCGGCGCCAGAGCCGCATGCGGCTCTTTTTCACTTTTGCTGCGGCTCCCGCAGCTCCCTCCCTGTGGCGTAGCGTGGTGGGGGCTGGGGGGGCCGTGGCCCCGGGCGCAGTTTTGTTAGGGGCGCATTTGCGCCCCTAAAACTGGCCCGGGGGTTGAGGGGACCCAGATGCCGGGCAGCGCGGGAGCGCCTGCCCGGTCTTGAACAGTCCGTCCTGTGAAGTGGTGCGGCTGTGTGCGTGCGCAGCCGGTCACGTGGTCCGGCTAATCAGGTGGTACTGAGTCTCTGTACCACCTGACTGGCCGGACCATGTGACCGGCTGCGCACGCACACAGCCGCATCCACTTCACAGGACGGACTGTTCAAGACCGGGCAGGCGCTCCCGCACTGCCCGGCATCTGGGTCCCCTCAACCCCCGCCGGAGCTGCCTGGGGCAAGTATCCAGGTGAGAGCTGGGGGCAAATCCATGAGCTGGGGGCAAATCCATGTGTGAGCTGGGGGCAAATCCATGTGTGAGCTGGGGGCAAATCCAGGACCTGGGGCAAATCCATGACCTGGGGGCAAATCCATGACCTAGCTGGGGCAAATCCATGAGCTAGCTGGGGCAAATCCATGAGCGAGCTGGGGCAAATCCATGAGCTGGGGGCAAATCCATGAGTGAGCTGGGGCAAATCCATGTGTGAGCTGGGGCAAATCCATGTGTGAGCTGGGGCAAATCCATGTGTGAGCTGGGGCAAATCCATGTGTGAGCTGGGGCAAATCCATGTGTGAGCTGGGGCAAATCCATGAGCTGGGGGCAAATCCATGTGTGAGCTGGGGCAAATCCATGAGCTGGGGGCAAATCCATGAGTGAGCTGGGGCAAATCCATGTGTGAGCTGGGGGGCAAATCCATGAGCTGGGGCAAATCCATGTGTGAGCTGGGGTTTTACATTGTTAAGTGAAAGTCTTTTTTTTCTTCAGATTGACAGCTGACTGCACGATCCTGTATATAGCATTAAGGTAAGAAACAATATATGCAGTGTTAGATTTGTTTTAAATGTCGCAATGGTTTTGCGGCTCCCAGTTGTTTTTTCCATTCGGAAACGGGTCCAAGTGGCTCTTTATGTCAAAAAGGTTGCAGACCCCTGGTTTAGTGAGACAAATTGATGGGTAGGCATAGGGTACCTTTCTCTGTTAGGGATTAGGTTTAACAGAGCAAGGTGTTCAGTGGTATCATTAGGGTTGGTGTCACCCGGTGCAGGCCGCACCCCTCACCCCCCCCTTGCGACGCCTCTGAAGGTGTACCCCTCATGCCTACTTTGCCTAATTATAAATCCGGCCCTGATTATACCTATATACAGTGCTGCGGAATGTATCGATGCTTTATAAATAAAGTATAATAATAATAGCATTTGCTGATCTGCTCAGCGTCTCTAACTGGTCTGTCTGTAGAAGGGGGAAGGGAATGCCATCTCTGCATGAGGCAGAGAGACTGACAGGAGCACAGATAAAGTAAAATAATAATAATAAAAGTTTTCTTTCTTATAGATGCATTTTTCTCAGATCTTTATTTCCTTTGTTTGCTGGGTTGTTAAGACTACTCCAGCAGACTTTATGTTTTATAGATAACTCGGTCACAGAAGGAGAAGAGTTATTCACAGACGCCCCATTGTCATGCGGCTGATACTGACACCTTTCCTTTCACATATTCTCTATGTTTTCCAAATGAGATGTGTCATCCGAGGCTGAATGATCAATTCTAAACCACTCAGAAATATACCGAAACGGTTGCAGAAAAAAGTGAAATATGAACTTAACTTCAATGTTAATCACTTTAAAAAAAAGTAAAATGATAAATTATTTTAACCCCTTCGCCCCAAAAACTCAGCAAACTATTTTACATTGTAATACATTGAGATGCAATCATTAGCATATCAAATAAATATTTTCACAACCTTTTTTTTTAAGCAGAATTAATGTGCCCCTTGTGATGAAACAAAATCCACTATCAAATCTCTATCCATCCGTCCTGCTGAGAGATAAAACATGTTGCAAATAAGACTGCAATTAATAATTTTACACGCCTTAAATGACTGAAATTTTAATAGAAATTGAAATATTTTTACATATTTTTTGTTATAGCATTCTGGCAGGGCATGATGTGTACATATAATAATGATATATTATGAATCTGCCTCTCCCTCCCGATCAGTAGTGAGAAAAAAAAGAAAGAGAGGCATCGCTGGAAAGGTCACATTGTGCCTTTTCCAGCGATGCCTCTCTTTAACCCTTTCGCTGCTGAGGCTTTTCCCGCCCCTATGCTGAGGTCATTTTTACCGGTTTTGCTCATCTTGTTTAAACGTGTTTTGAAGGCTTATTTTAGTATATGACCCAGACATATTATATATCGTTCTTTCCGTCAGACTCGGTAGATTCATAATATGTCATTATTATATGTATACGGTATGTCATGTCTGTATATTATAACAAAAAATGCAATAAAATATGTATTTTCAATAATTTACAATGTGTAAAGTGTTTTTTTCCACATTTTAACATGCGAGCAATTGCGGTTATATTTTGTATGGGGTGCGCTTGTTAAAAAAATTAGAGATGGGGTCTCATTACATTTTTTTTTTGGGAAAATGACACTATTTTTAACAAACGCACCGCATACAAAAATCGTTAGTGCAGCATCATTGTTCACATTATAATTGAAATGGGAACAATATTGCTGCATTAACAAACCAAAAAAAATAAAAAAGTGTTTAATTTTTTTTTTTAATTTTTTTTATATTTTTATTTTTCCTTTTTTTTTTTTTTTTTTACAACATTTATCACTGTAGTGTTTGGTATCGTTGGAACGGCCATGCTCTGGCCGATCCAACCATACCAAAATTTAACCCCTAGCTGCCACGGATCGGGAGATAGGGAGTTCCAATGAACTCCCTATCTCCACAGTTGGTGGCAGTAAGGCTAGGGTCAGACGGAGGCAGTGCGAACGCGCGTGCAGCCGCACTTAATCACGGCCGCACTAGCAGCAGATGCCAGGCAATGACGGCCAATATACGAAGTACGGTCGCACAAAAGTCCGGCTGCGCAACGCAAGTGGAAAATGAACGCATTTTTTCGAGAACGTGAAACCGCAGGTACTGACGTACAGAGTGCGCTGCATCTGCTAGCGGCGTGTGTGTGTGATTAGGAGACGTCAGACGCTGCTAATGTCCGGCCAACATAACGTCCAGACACAAAAAGTGTTTTATTGATGATCCGTACAAAATCACGGACGAAAATGCGCATCGTATGACCGCTATCGCGTATTCTGTGAAAAAATGCGTCCATTCGTTCGAACGCACTTTTTCACAGACAACATAAAAATGCGTTCGTCTGACCCTAGCCTTAGGGGTTAACTCTAGGACTGGCGTCATCGTGCTACGCACGATGACGCCAGTCCTCTGGGGGAGTTCCCGGAGGCTTGGCCGACATCCAAGATGTCGGCCAGCTCCGGGAAAGGATCGCGAACCGGCGCTTTTCAGCGCCGATTCGCGATCCAGCTCCCCAGGGGTTAATGCCAGGCATCATTTGGAAGGGCAGGCTGTGCCCTTCCAAATGATGCCTGGGTTAACCCCCTGTGCGCCGCCGATCGGGAGGGAGAGAGGTCCGAAGGACCTCCCCCCCCCTCCCTTTCAGGCGCCTCCTCCGCACATGCGGGGGGGGCGCCTGAATTAGGTGTCATCGCGCCCCCGCGATGACACCTAATTCTGGCGGCTGTTGGTCCGGATGCTGGGCTGACATCCAGGATGTCAGCCCGCACCGGAGGGGCCAGCGATCGACCGAACCCGGCCGAACGCTGACCCCAATGTGAGGACGCGCTCAGCGCGTCCTCAGCACACCAGCGGGACTGCTGAGGACGCGCTGAGCGCGTCCTCAGCAGCGAAGTGGTTAATCCTTTAGATGCCGTTTGGCACCGGATCGTGGACTGCCGTCGGAGGTGGTCCTCCAGGGCCTCCCCCACCCACTGACGTCATCGCAAATCCATGTTCGGTGCACTTCGGTGACCCTGTGGAGAAAAGGAATTCACTGCGGGGTCGGTGAAATGGAATCGGTGAAGTGCCCCGAAGTACAAAGCACCGTAAATTTCACTAAAATTTCAGTGCTTTGTGAAGAAGCTCTTTATCTATTAATGATCGAGCGCTTGCTCACGATCTGTAATTATTTGCAATAATCAGAATGTCATAATGAGATTATTATCAATTCAGCGTTCAAAAATTCCAACGAATGTACACTTAGGGGGTTATTCAGAGAGATCCGAAATGTAACCGGACACTGAAATTCAGCGAACGGGGACATTTTGGGGCCATTCGGCTATTCAGAGAGCAGGCAATTTGCCAAATTGTGACGAATTGCCTGCACGTACGGTGCCTGTTCGAGGGCAGTGAGATCCCAATAGAGAAGCAATGGTTCATCTATTCAGAGACACCGAACAACAGAGAAATGCCAGTGAAATGCCCTGCCGTTAGGTGGTTTGATTCGGCAGATTTATTCAGGTGAATCCTGTAGACTTCAATGTTAAAAATATTCAAATTTTAATTCAAATATCTAATAAACCATTTATTATTTTATTCTGCAGTAAAAAGTCTCTTTTAGTTATAGCTTTTTTTTAGAATCTTTTAGGCAATTTTTTGGATTTTTTTCAGATTTTTTCCATCTTTTTTAAATAATTTTTAAAAATTTTCTGGAACAGCCCTTTTTTCTT
Organism: Leptobrachium leishanense; assembly: GCA_009667805.1. Taxonomy (NCBI): domain Eukaryota; kingdom Metazoa; phylum Chordata; class Amphibia; order Anura; family Megophryidae; genus Leptobrachium; species Leptobrachium leishanense. Next base: position 430,010,676 of record CM019064.1, on the reverse strand, counting down.
ATCATTCATAGGATCTTATGTGTAAATTCCAGACATTTTTGTTCAGTAGTTTTTTTGCAAATAACGTTTCAATTTTTAAACTTTCAAGCGTACTGTTTTGGTTTTTTACCACGTTCATCTGCATGGCGGGTTTTTCTGGCAGCTTCTCTGCGTGTTCAGCGGGGTTTTTGCGGCGGTTTCTGCGGGCTTTTGGTATGTGTTAGGTGAGTATTCGGTGAGTGGTCGTTGAATGTTCTGCGGGTTTGAGGCGAGTATGCCCTGCACTATGGGCAGGGCCACCATCAGGGCATTACGCCCCATGCTGCCATAAGGGGCCCGGGCCCGGCCCCCTCGGCAGCGGCGTTGCCCTTTTACAGCTCCGGTATCGGACTCGGAGTCCGAATCCGGAGCTGTGTCTCTGCTGCAGGAGCCGGAGGAGACACTGTGTCTCCTCCGGCTCCTGGCAGCTTCGCTGGCTGGCTGGGCGGGGCCAAGCAGCATGTGGGGGCCTCCCAAGCACGTTGCTTTGGCTCCGCCCCTCCACTCAGTGAAGCTGCGCGCCTGAGCTGGAGGGCCCGGGCTGAAGAGCAGAAGACAGAAGAAAAGAAGACAGCGGAGTGGTGACCCCGGGGCACAGACCCCGACCCTGGACCCAGACCCTGGGCCCAGACCCCAAGGCTCAGATCCAGGGCCCAGACCGAGGGCCCAGACCCCAAGACCCAGATCCCTGGGCCCAGACCCCGACCCTGGACCCCGACCCTGGACCCCGACCCTGGACCCCAACCCTGGACCCAGACCCTGGGCCCAGACCCCAAGGCCCAGACCGAGGGCCCAGACCCCAAGACCCAGACCCCAAGACCCAGACCCAGACCCCAAAACCCAGGGCCCAGACCCCGGGGCACAGGGACCAGGCCCCTAGGCCCAGCTCCATGGACCAGACCCCAAGGCCCAGACCAAGGGACCAGGGCCCAGACTCAGGGCCCAGACCCCAGGCCAGACTCAGGGCCCAGACCCCAGGCCAGACTCAGGGCCCAGACCCCAGGCCAGACTCAGGGCCCAGACCCCAGACCAGACTCAGGGCCCAGACCCCAGGGACCAGACCCCAAGGCCCAGTCCCAGGGACCAAACCCAGGGCCCAGACCAGACCCCAAGGCCCAGCCCAGACCCCAGGGCCCAGACCCCAAGGCCCAAACCAGACCCAGGGACCAGGCCCAGACCCAGAGGCCATCATATACAGCCCGTTACTGTGAGATTTATTACTGTGGATTCTGTGATACGCTCATACACACTGCACATTACTGGGAGTTTTATTGCTGTGGTGCTATGTTATGTCCCTTTTTCTGAAGGGGGAGAAAAGCTGTGAGTTTGAGAGAGTGCCGGGGGGCCCCAGGGGGGGCCCCATCATTTCTGATGGCTGCCCTGACTATGGGGGCCCTGCGGTGCTTGTTGAATACACTGCAGGGTCGGCGAACTAGGAATCGCCGAGTCGTCCTGATCTGCGGGGAACGAATTAACCCTGTTAATATCTGTACGGAGTCATAATCCCTGTATGGTGTGTAGCGCTCACTCCCGGAGGAGCCGCTGAAAATGAACCACGGGTCAGTCTCCCCGCACTAGGGAATAAATATACTCCAACGCGCTGGACAGTTTTACAATTTAAAAGGTTTACTAAAAGGTTTGCAGCTCTTAAGACACGGTATATGCAGGAAGATTTACAGTACTTTCGTAACACGATAAACGCGTAGCGGTAAAAGAAACGAAAACACGAGGGCTTCGTATTTTCGGAAAAAACCCCGACCGAGCAGAAAATTAAAAGATACGAAATTCGAGGAAAAACCGCGTAGCGGGACACAATAAAATACACAGTTCTCGTATCACGGTGAACGCGCAGCGGGAACAAAAAGAGGAAAAAATGTTCGGAATGTAACTTTAACTTTGCCCCCTTGTCCGGGTTCAGAAAAGGAAAATGAGTCCTGCACAGATTAAGTCCCAGAACATGAGGTGATATGTATTTGTGTATGTGGTACCCGGGTACTTCTCAACTGGCCAGTGAGTTTACTTTAGCGATGTCTTCGACTAGTCAGTTGGGGCCCTGTGGGTTTTAGAAGGAAACAGCAGCGTACGCTCTTATTTAAACACGGCCTTGAGGCCTCTCACCCATCCAGCGCAAGCTTTAGATTCGGCTGGCCCAGGACGCCTCTCCGCTCGATGTCGCCGGGGGATGCCGACCACCGGATCTGTTGTCTGGCCCTCTGTCTGTCAGCCGCGACTCATCCAGCTTACCGCCTGCTCCCCGCTTCGATCGACCGCGGTACTCCTCACTCCTGGGGTCTTCTCTCCTTCAGCTGCACTTGAATAGCCTAGAGGGTGAGGTCTGTGTCCCGCAAGCTGAGTGAGCCAATCCTGAAAGCCCGATCCACTCTGTCTGCGCTCCGGCCTATCTTTGGTCTCTCTCTTTACTTTGTGCATCCGCTCTCCTTGACTCCCTGGCGCGCTCTGCCTGTTCTCCACGAGGTGCAGGATGTACAGCTCTCCACAAACCCACCCACTTCCTGTTTCTTCGCAAAGCATGCATGGACATGTAGTTCAAGTGTCCAGGGTCTTTAATCGTGATAGTCTCCATCTTGTGGCCAAAAATGGGTACTGCCACAGTAAACTTTAACACATCGCTACAGGTGTATTCTACACGTCTTTTTTTTATCAGAATCCTACCCATGTCTATCCTCTTCTATCTTTTATTCTACTTATTCAACCATATTTCCGATGACAACCCCAGTGTAACTAAGAAGGTTATTCAGTAAATGCTGGTGTTTGTGCAACGCTGCCAAACACTAGCAATTCCCAAAAGGAGTAATCCAAAGAGCAAGAGGAGATACTTATCTGTTATGATATACGTATCTGATCAGCGCAAAATTAATTGCACTCGATGTCCAGGTGTGTCTCTCCAATTTATAACCCAATTGACGGTATACATAAAAGAAGCAAATAAAATGATTGTGCGGTATATCATGTACTATACTATTAGTGTAAGGAGTATGACATATCACTCACAAAAAGAGCCCAACAGCCCAATCATTTTATTTGCTTCTTTTATGTATAACGTCAATTGGGTCATAAATTGGAGAGACACACCTGGACCTCGAGGGCAATTAATTTTGTGCTGATCAGATACGTATATGATACTGTTTTTTTGGTATAGGGGAAACCACTGATTTTCTGATTCAGCTTTTGGGGTTCTGGTGGCACGCGTTGTGTAGCACTTACCATCGATATTGCTTATCTGTTATGCTTTGCCTTTAGCGGAGTTGCAACACCGGTGATTTTCACAAACACCGGCGCTTACTGAATAACCTACTGCAAATACCTACAGATTGTGAGCAAGCGCCTGATCAATAAATGATTTAAGGGGTTATTCAAAGAGGGGTTATTCAATGATATAAGGAGTTCCCTATATGGTGACATTTTGGAGCCATTCGGCTATTCAGAGAGCAGGCACTTCACCAATTTTGTTGAACTGCCAGCCAGTACGGTGCCTGTTCAACGGCAGTGAAATCCCTCATAGAGAAGCAATGGTTAATCTATTCAGAGATACCGAACAACAGAGAAAAGTTGCCGAACTTCCCTGCTGTTCGGTGGTTTCATTCGGCAGGTTTATTCAGGCGAATCCCATAGGCTTCAATGTTAAAAATATTCCCGTTTTAATTCAATATCTAATAAGCTGTTTATTTTAATCTGCAGTAAAAAGTCTCTTTATTTATTGGGGGTTTTTTTAGGATCTTTTAGGCATTTTTCAGGATTTTTCCAGCAATTTTTTTTTCTGTTTTGTTTCTTAAAAGAGTTTTTTCATTTTTCTGTAACAGACCTTTTTATTATCATTCATTGGATCGTATGTGTAAATTCCAGGCATTTTCGTTCAGTCGTTTTTTTGCAAACAGTGTTTCAATTTAAACACTTTCAAGCTTATTGTTTGTTTGTTTTTAAACCCCGTTCGTCAGCTTGTCGGCTTTTTCCGACGGCTGCTCTGCGCTGTGATCGGCGGCTCTTTCCGACGTGTTTTTTGCGGCGGTTCCGGCAGGTTTTCAGCCAATGCTGAATTCACAGCAGGGTGGGGAACTTTGATTCCTCGACGTGCAGGGAATGAGAGAGCAACGAAATTTCAGCTACATTTCAGTGGTCTCTGAATAACCCCCATAGTAGTATTGTAAATGAAAATGTTTCAAAAAACCATTCGGGATGCGGGTATGATCACATAAGCAGCAATCTCAAAAAGCACAAAAAATAAAAGATTTCACCCTTTGGATTTTACCGGCGCTGCAATACAGGCAACGTTAGCCAGTTCGTAGTTCAAACAGTAGGTCCTACAGAAAAATAATGGAACCCGGTACTGGACCCTGAGCCCAGAGGTTAAAATCCTCTGCTTTATCTGATGGATGGTTTCATGTTGTGTTTTTTATGTTTATTATGGTTACATTTTTTTTTTTTAATAGAAAATAAAAAAAAGCAGGGATGAAATTGAGATTTGAGATTAAAGAGATACTTTACTGAAAATAGAGTTCTCTTTTTTTTGCCCTTAAATAATTGGACGGGAGCAGCTGCTGACGGCGGCTATTACTCACCTTTTGTCTCTCGCAGCACGCAGCTCCTCCTCTTCGGCTTAGCAACTTCCGAGCCCAGAAGTCCCTGAAGCTTTACTACACAGTTTGTGATCCTACGCTACCTACGCTAGCCTATGCACCGCGAGCTGCAGCTCAAACTGCTGTAACTCCATTTATCCAGTAGATGGCGCCATCTGCCTGCCAAATAGGTCATTACAGTACGGAATACACTGGGAATATTCACGAATATTTCTTACTGTATAATCCATCAAAAATTATTTTTCAAAAACACAACAGCTTCCTGACAATCAGGGTTATTCAGAGAGAGGTGAAAACCAGGAGAATGACTGGAGAAGTGAAAATTCTAGGTCAAAATAGCCAAACCATAAAAAATCTCCCATTTATCTCACTTTTCAAATCAGCTATTTGCAGGGTTATTCAGAGAGCGGTGAAAAGCAGGAGAATGACTGGAGAATGGAAAATTCTAGGTCAATATAGCCGATTTGGAAAGTGAGATGAAAGGGAGAATTTTTCTGGTTTGGCTATTTTGACCTCGAATTTTCCATTCTCCAGTCATTCTCCTGCTTTTCACCACTCTCTGAATAACCCTGTTGGTCTAGATTGTTCATTCTCCTGGCAATTCTCCTGGTTATAACCTCTCTCTGAATAACCCTGAATGGTTTTTTTTGGAAAATCACTCGGTAGTGAAGGGGTTAGTAAGATAGAGTGGTCAGGATTTGACGCGTAAAATAAGGGTGGGCTACTGCACGTATTTGCGTTAATATTTCGATTTTCAGAGCATACACTGTTGACGTGCAACCTTCATAAACTCTACAGCTTTATTTATAACTGCCTTTTAAAACGTGTATCTTTTGAAATTTAATTTATCTCCATTATGGAAGAAATTTGATTAATGTTCATTACATAATCAATTAATTATTGACTGCTTCTGTAGTTTGCGCCCGTGTCTAGATAACTCCAAGCGCGCAATCATTTAATTAATTGGTTTACAACAAAAAAATAAGCGTGCCCTGCTAGGGACCCGTGCTGCTCCAGGATGCTGAAGGTTAACAGAATTCTGCGCTAATCACAAATGCAAGAAGTCAAGTCTGCAAGTGAAGTCATCATATTAGACTCACGTTGACTCATTGAACTTCCTCCACACCAGCTGGTAGAATGTTATTCGCCAAAAGACGACCATGCGCGTAGATTAAAGCCAGTTTGATTTATTATACTGAGAATAATTGGCGCCTTATTAACAATAACCAGTGAGACATACTGTATATCTTGAGATCTGAAGAAACTTGAAGTTGATGAAAGAGCAGATTATATTATGTAACTCCAGAAGCAAGTGATCTGAAGTACCTGCACATCAGAAACGCGTTTCCCTGTGTTTAAACGCATCACCATATTAAATATAGACGAGTCTCTTAACCCCTTCACTGCTGAGGTATTTCACCCCTGTGCGCTGAGCTCATTTTTACCGCTTTCGCTCATCATGTTTAAACGCGATTTGAAGCCACATTTTATTAAATGACCCAGACATATTATATATCGTTCTTTCCGGCAGACTCGGCAGATTCATACTATATCATTTTTATATGTATACGTCATGTACTGCCTGTATATTATAACAAAAAATGCAATAAAATGTGATTTATTTTTTAATCATCTACAGTGTGTAAAGTGTTTTTTTTCACATTTTATCACATGAGCGTTTGCGGTTATGATTTCTATGGAGTGCGCTTGTAAAAAAATTAGAAATAGGGACTCGTTACATTTTTTGGGGGAATAACGTGATTTTTAGCAAACGCACCCCATAGAAAAAAATCATTAGTGCAGCATCATTGTTCACATTATAACTGAAATGCGAACAATATTGCTGCATTAATAGAAATAACACACAAAAAAATACAGGTTTTTATTATTTTTTTAATTACTATTTTTTTATTTATTTAATTTTTTTTAACTTTGTTTTTGCTTTAAACATGGTCATGTTTGGTATCATTCGAAAGGCCATGCTCAGGCCTTTCGAATGACACCATCCATGACCCACCCCCTAGCTGCTACGGTTTTGGAGATATCGGGGTTCAAAGGAACCCCTTATCTCCACCAGGGGATTTCCTTGGGAAATCCCTGGGCAGCTAGGGGTTCCCCGGCCATCTGACATCATCGCGCTATGCGCGATACGCTAGTAGGCGAGGGGAAACCCAGAGGTGGAGCCGCCGGAGGAGGCCGGAGCTAAATCGCGAAGTTGTGCCGAACGGCGCTGCATCGCGATCTGGCATGCAAGGGGTTAAAAAAAGGCACCGCTTTAAAGGTTTTTTTTTTTTTGTAAACCCTCCCGATCGGGAGGGAGAGGGATCCTTCCAGGCGATCTCCCGGCACTGCCGGGGGGGGGGGGGGTCGCCTGGAAATTACGTCATCGCACATGGCGCGATGACGTCATTGACGTCGGGAGGGGCTTAACTTCAGCATCCTCAGGACGCTGAAGTCAGACCGCTGCGGGAAACCCGGACAGAGAGGTGAGTATCTCCACCGGGGTTCCGGCAAGCGGATGACGTGTGGGGCACGTCCTCCGCATATAGCGGGAGTCAATGAGGACGTTCCCCACACGTCATCCGCAACAAAGGGGTTAAACTATATATAAGGACAATGGCATGTAACGAAATATTAAAAAATTATATCAAACTTCGTTTAATAAGTGAGTAAACTTCATTTAATGATATAATTAAAAGCTCATTAACGCACTTATCATTTATTGATATGCCCTGCCCGGTCAAAAAAAAAGGCACACACTCTAACATTTTGTTGCTGTGATCGCGGCACGCATTCGCCGTGGCATCGTTTTGATACGCTCATGCAATGTCACAGCATTTATTTGCGTCCAGAGTGGCATTAATTTGTGGCCATGATCTTGTATTGATGATGGGAGAGTCGCAGCGCTGCGTAAAGACTTCTCCAGCACATTATCCCAAAGATTCTCAATGGGGTTAAGGTCTGGACTATGCGGTGGCCAATCCATGTGTGGAAATGATGTGCCTCATGCTCCCTGAACCACTCTTGCACAATTTGAGCCCGATAAATCCTGGCATTGCCATCTTGGAATATGCCCGCTGTGCCATCAGGGGAGAAAACACCCATTGATGAAAAAACCGGCTCATTCAGTATATTCAGGGAGTCACATGACCTCATTTTATGCTGAAACATATTAATCACTGCAGTAATTATCCAATGGAAGGCAAGCACCTATTTATTTAGTTTAATCCAGGTGATGACTTTTTTGGGGGTCAGTCAGTGCAAATAAAGCTTTTCCTCTGGGAATGTCGCCATCTAATGGCTGCGGATAAAATAGATGCATCAAAAATGTTGCATTTTCAGTAATTTAGTGCCAATTTTGTAGACTTCAATAAAAATAAGTTTTTCATTGTGTCAGTTTGTCTGTGCAGGTTGCATTTGTTGCATTTTTTAGTTTAAACATTCGTGTCTCACACTTTATTTTTTTTGAAGCTTTGCCAAGGGAGGGGGAAACATGGCGGCACCCAGCACTGGATTGAGGTGTGCACCAGCTGCTGATCTATAAAACTAATTCGATACCCATCCCCCTGATGCGTTATCAGAGCCAAAGTGCACCTAGGCTGTACAGGAGCATGTCACTAGGAATCTCCCTGCTTCAAATAGATGTTTCAAGAACATTCCAGTCAACAATGCAGCTGCCCCACAAACACACCTTCAGAAACTTACTACATTGTATAACTCATTCTGCCACTTTGTGCTACAATGTAACTACATGACCCACCATTGTGACATGTTAAAAAGAGCTAAACTGACTGTCGCTGGAATCTAGACGCACCCGTCACCTTTCCAACCTGGTGTTTAAGAGCTTTTCTGGGAAGCTACCACCCTACCTGAATAGACTGCTTCCCGCAGCAGTTCCCTCATCCTACAACCTCCGATCCAGGACCTGCACCTTACTTGCAATACCACAATACAAAAATAAAGTGGCTCGATCCTCATTTTCCTACAAAGCACCACAATTATAGAATAACCTCCCAGACTCCATCAAATCTTCCCCCAGTCTTAAGTCACTCGAGCTCCTTACTAGCATACCTCAATACAGAATGCACCTGTAACATAGTAACTATATTACTTACATATTTATTTTCTGTGTTAATCTGTATATTTGTGTTTTTGTTCTTAATATCTTGCATTTATTACTTTGTATTTCTGTAACGACTGTAAAATTTCAATGCTCTTGAACCCAGGACATACTTGAAAACGAGAGAAATCTCAATGTATCCTTCCTGGTAAAATACTTGATAATTAAATAAATAAACAAAAAGCGCTTGATGGTGAAAGGGTTAATAATAATGTAAACGGGATTCAAAAGTAACTAAATATAGGCAATAAAAGTGATGAGACAGGCTGCTATTGTTCTTGGCACATTTGATATTTATCCCATCTCATCTCAGAGGGGATTTCTTTTATTGTGTTTCAGTAATAATTACATCTCTTATAACAGGATATATAACCTGGAATTCATTAGCTTAACTGGCAAAGATCTGTCTTGGTTTTTTAATGTGTTCTCCAATAAATGAGAAAAACAGATTTGGTTTCACGACGATAACTGGAAGCTTTAGAGGAAAATTAAACTCATCGGGCTCTATTCCACTTTAAGCCAGTGTCAGATGAGCGCACTAGGTACGCCCGTACTGACCTACCGGCGTCCGTCATAGCATTGTGACGCTGCAACGGGGCCAGTCACATGTCTGAGCACGTGCAAAACAAGCGTCCATGCACAAAGCCTACCTGTCAAAATGCCAGACGCGCGTTGATGGGGCTGCAAAGCGCAATCCTCCATAGGAGGATCAAGCTTTGCAGCGCTGAGCGCCGGGCGCGATAATGCTATTAGTAGGGATGAGCCGAACACTCCCCGAGGTTGGTTCGAGCCCGAACCCGAACTTCCCACTTGTTCGGGACCGAACCCGAACCCCCATGCAAGTCAATGGGGCTGAAAATTCGTTTTTTTGGAGTGCCCTCCAAGAGGGCATATATGCTACATATTTGCCATAAAAGGTGTATGGGGGTCCGGGTAGTGCCCTGGGGGACAGGAAACAAGGACAAAAAGTTTTAAAAAAAACGTTTTTAAAGGGACAGTGAGTTTTCCATGAAATAAGGGTTAAAAATAAAAATGAAAAATTCCTTCAAATATCGTGCCTAGGAGGTCCCCATAACCTGCCCGTGAAGTGGTGGATTTCTAGGATGTATAGAAATATGTAAAAACCAAAAAATGACATTTCAAATGACGGTAAATGCTTTTCCTTTAATCTATCCATAAACAACTGCTTGGGGCGGCAGTCTGTATGAAAATAGGAGACATTTTCGGACAAGCAGAAAAAGTTTACTGATTTTTTGGCGGTGAAAAGCAGGAGAATGGAAACTTCTAGACCAAAAAGCCGATTTGGAAAGTGAGATAAATGGGAGAATTTTTCTGGTTCGGCTATTTTGACCTAGAATTTTCCATTCTCCAGTCATTCTCCTGAGTTTCACCTTTCTCTGAATAACCCTGTCAGGGTTATTCAGAGAGCGGTGAAGAGCAGGAGAATGACTGGAGAATGGAAAATTCTAGGTCAAAATAGCCAAACCAGAAAAATTCTCCTATTTAGGCTAGGGTCAGACTAGCGAATTTTTAACGTGCGTTTAGGCTTACTTAATCACGGCCGCACTAGCAGCAAATGACAGCCAATATACGAAGTACGGCTGCGCAACGCAAGTGGAAAATTAACGCATTTTTTCGAGAACGCAGAACCGCTAGTACGGACGTACAGCGTGCGCTGCGTCCACTAGCGGCGTGTGTGCGTGATTTGGAGACGTCAGACCCTGCTCATGTCCGGCCAACATAACGTCCAGACACCCAAAGTTTCCTGGTTTGGATCCGTAAAAAATCACGCACAAAAATGCGCATCGTATGACCATTTTCGCGCAATCCGTGAAAAAATACGGCAATGCGTTCGGACGCACTTTTTGACGGTAGCTGCGAAAAATGCGTTAGTCTGACCCTAGCCTTATCTCACTTTCCAAATCGGCTATTTGGTCCAGATTGATCTCTTTTCCTGCCATTCTCCTGGTTTTCACCTTTCTCTGAACAACCCTGAGAGAGAGGTGAAAGCCAGGAGAACTGGCAGTAGAAGAGAACAATCTAGACCAAATAGCCGATTTGGAAAGTGAGATAAATGGGAGAATTTTTCTGGTTTGGCTATTTTGACCTAGAATTTTCACTTCTCCAGTTATTCTCCTGCTTTTCACCGCTCTCTGAATAACCCTGTGAATGTTTAATCCCGAGGTGAAAAATAACATTGCTTTAGATTTTTTTCAAACACCAGTTAAATGCAGCATATTAGGATGTTTTAGGGAAATTAATTCTCAAATCTCAATCAGAAGCAGACACCACCCCACCCTCAGTATATTGTACAATGTATCAAATTGATTACCAGACTAAAAACACCTGGTGTTATGCCCGTTTGTGAATAGAGGTCATTTAGAGTTGATAATCTTTCCACGTACACATTAGTTTTTAATTCAATATCTAATAAACCGTTGCTTATAATATTCTGCAGTAAAGAGTCTCTTTATTTCTAGATTTTTTAGTATTTTTTTAAGCATTTTCTATACTTTTTTAAAAAAAAAATTCGAAACCGAACACGCCCAAAAAGTTTGAAATTCGCGAACTTTCGAACTGCCAAAGTTCGGGTCGAAGTCCGAACCCGAACAGCTCATCGCTAGCTATTAGGCTGGCCGGGGTCCTGGAGGCTGGGCTGACATCCAAATACTGTCCGATCACCTCTGCGAACACAGGACGGACTCCGCGCGTCTTCTGCACGCTGAGCCCTTGCAAGAGGACACACTCAGCATGTCCATCGCATCGAAGTGGTTAATATGGTTGGGCGTCGCAATAATGGCAACAGAGAGGCCTAACACGAAGCAAATGAAAACACTCAACTTATCCTAGTTTCCGCTCCTTAGTAAGGCCAGCTATAAAGCGAAAACAAGGTGGCACAATAATGCCAAATTGGGCAAGGTGGACAAACAAACCCAATAGCAAAAGTACTGAATAATACACATAGCCAATGGCAAAGAGAGACAGAGTATCACACAATAGAGTAAACATAGCAAAGGTCAGAGGGAAAGAGAGTATCATGCAATCGAGTAAACGGAGCCAAGGTCAAACATAGAAAATCAATCAGGAAATATAGAGCACGCTAACTGGTCAAAGAGAAACATGATAGACTCTATCTTAAGCAGTGTTCACCCCTTCCTTTTTTGTCGGGCATCATCTGACTGCGCCAAATATGTGGGATGGGAATGAGGTATGTGCGTTGGCGCTCTGAGAATAATGAGGAACGGGCGTGTATATAAATGTCTGTGAGTGTCAGGATCGCCACGCTCTGGCCCCTGCACCCACGCCAACCCTGCACCATGAACAATGCACGTTCCTAAACCTTCTGTATGTTCCCAGCATCCTAGCCCTAGAATCACACCTGACCTCACCTTCCCCTAATTATCCCTGTATATCAGGAAGCTACGCCCTCCAGACTTCACTTCCACATTGAAGTTACTGACTGCGAAACGTGTCTACTAAAGCTCCCTGAAACCTCCTGACCATCTCCTGAACTCTCTGCTAAAGACCCCAAGGACCTTCTGCTATAATCTGGACTCTCATTGCTTCACACCGGTACCCTCCCATCCTGCTCCCCCTCTGCCCCCCATCTAAGACTCCCCGTGTACCAGACCCCTTGCTGAACCCTGACGACTCTATTGCCTGTACCTTGTCTGATTCCATGCCATTGTGTTTATTTGCAATAAACACTCTTTGTTATTCCAAATCTGCCTCCATCACTGCATCCTGGGCTCACAACCCCAACCTGCTACACCAACTGCAGTCTACACGTGACAGTGAGCAACCAGCGCAAAATCACTAGCAGTTCAAAGTGAAATTACATCCTCGCTGGAGCTGCCTAAATGGGGGTCATCTGGTGGAACGTGATCAGCTGGTAAGCCTTCCACTACATTAGCCTTAACGGCTTGCTTCCCACAAAATGTATCTGGCACATCATACATATGTTTTCTTGTTCGATTCTTCGGCTGGGGTCAGATGAGCGCACTATGTGCGCCCATACTGACGTGCCTCCCGGTGTCCGTCGCAGCATTGTGGCGCTTTGACGGGGCCGGCCACACGCTGTAGAGTGCGCACAAATTGCGCGTGCAACAGTGGACGTGCTGCGGTGATCTTGAAAGCCCCAAAGCGCTAAGATGTGCTTTTGAAGGGGCTGCAAAGTGCGATCCTCCATAGGAGGATCAAGCCTTGCATCGCTAACAGCGCTCAGCGAGGTGGCCGGACCGGCGTCAGAGTGGAAGGAACGCCCACTCTCACGGACATTCCTTCTGCTCTGCAAAACGGTCGTCTGACCTCTGCCTAAGATCCAAAAAGAGATTAAAAGCAAGAGTATACGGTCTTTATGAAGGTTAGGTTGAGTCCTCCCCATATTATACCACTGGAATTCTATTTTATAATATTTATAAATTCGTTTTTTCTGTGCTGCTGATAGTGTCCAGGTCTTTCTGCAATACAGGGAAATATTTGATTAATGTATGACATTTTCATTCTGTTTCACACCTTTTCTGATAGACGGTAGATCACATTTAGGGATGGGCTGCCGCTTCGATGCGAACATGAGTTTGCATCGAACATTGGCAGCTCGACCGTTCGGCGAACATTTCTGTGTGTTCGTCCACAATGGACCACAATGCACTGTGCCCTGGCCTGAAGCTTGTAATTGGCTACAGCCTTGCACCTGACCACAGGTCAGGTGCATGACAGGTGCAAGACTATGCCAATCACGGCTCAGAGTCCTGATTGGGCAAATTTTGCCAAATCATGAGCTCACAGAGCTAAGTCCCGCAGCACACTATATAAGGCTTCCCTGCAGCCATAGCGTGTGTGTTGCAGGAGTGACTCAGAGAGGAAAGGAGATTGTTGAATTTGCAGGGACTAGCTGGCAGTGGCAAATAGCAGGGAACTGGCAGCCTGGCTGTGAAATATCCTCATACCACAGTTGAATCAGAGTTCATATGTATCTTTATTTATTTATTTTATTAAGGATTTTACCAGGAAGGATACATTCTTTATCTATTCAGAGTTGAATCTGGGTCTTGCCAGCTATCAGGGTGTATCACTGAGTTATAGCAGAGTTCTGGAAAATATGTATATCTTTTAATCTAATTCTAGATATCATAGAATACCACAGTTGAATCAGAGTTCATCTGTGTCTTTTAATCTGTATCTTTATCTATTCAGAGTTGAATCTGGGTGTTGCCAGCTATCAGGGTGTTGCAGCCTGCAGGAGAGGAAGTGAATCAGAGAGAGAGTAGAGAACATTGGCAGCCTTGCAGGGAAAATATCACTGAAATCGCTGACTTATCTAGATTAAAGATATTTAATATATAAAGATATACCCTGCTATAACACTGTTGAATCAGAGTTCTGCATATCTCCAGAGTTGATTTAGAGTTCTGCATACAGTCATGTCCAAAATTGTTGGCACCCCAGACATTTTTCCAGAAAATCAAGTATTTCTCACAGAAAAGTATTGCAGTAAGACATGTTTTGCTATACACATGTTTATTCCCTTTGTGTGTATTGGAACAAAACAAAAAAAGGGAGGGAAAAAAAGCAAATTGGACATAATGTTACACAAAACTCCAAAAATGGTCTGGACAAAATTATTGGCACCCTTTCAAAATTGTGGATAAATAAGATTGTTTCAAGCATGTGATGCTCCTGTAAACTCACCTGGGGCAAGTAACAGGTGTGGGCAATATAAAAATCACACCTGAAAGCAGATAAAAAGGAGAGAAGTTCGCTTAGTCTTTGCATTGTGTGTCTGTGTGTGCCACACTAAGCATGACAACAGAAAGAGGAGAAGAGAACTGTCTGAGGACTTGAGAACCAAAATTGTGGAAAAATATCAACAATCTCAAGGTTACAAGTCCGTCTCCAGAGATCTAGATTTGCCTTTGTCCACAGTGCGCAACATTATCAAGTAGTTTGCAACCCATGGCACTGTAGCTAATCTCTCTGTGGGTGGACGGAAGAGAAAAATTGATGAAAGGTTGCAACGCAGGATAGTCCGGATGGTGGATAAGCGCCCCCAAACAAGTTCCAAAGAAATTCAAGCTGTCCTGCAGGCTCAGGGAACATCAGTGTCAGCGCGAACTATCCGTCGACATTTAAATGAAATGAAACGCTATGGCAGGAGACCCAGGAGGACCCCACTGCTGACACAGAGACCTAAAAAAGCAAGACTACAGTTTGCCAAAATGTACTTGAGTAAGCCAAAATCCTTCTGGGAAAACGTCTTGTGGACAGATGAGACCGAGAGAGCTTTTTGGCAAAGCACATCATTCTACTGTTTACCGAAAATGGAATGAGGCCTACAAAGAAAAGAACACAGTACCTACAGTGAAATATGGTGGAGGTTCAATGATGTTATGGGGTTGTTTTGCTGCCTCTGACACTGGGTGCCTTGAATGTGTGCAAGGCATCATGAAATCTGAGGATTACCAAAGGATTTTGGGTAGCACTGTAGAGCCCAGTGTCAGAAAGCTGGGTTTGCATCCAAGATCTTGGGTCTTCCAGCAGGACAATGACCACAAACATACATCAAAAAGTACCCAGAAATGGATGACAACAAAGCGCTGGAGAGTTCTGAAGTGGCCAGCAATGAGTCTAGATCTAAATCCCATTGAACACCTGTGGAGAGATCTTAAAATTGCTGTTGGGAAAAGGCGCCCTTCCAATAAGAGACCTGAAGCAGTTTGCAAAGAAAGAGTGGTCCAAAATACCGGGTGAGAGGTGTAAGAAGCTTATTGATGGTTATAGGAAGCGACTGATTTCAGTTATTTTTTCAAAAGGGTGTGCAACCAAATATTAAGTTAAGGGTGCCAATAATTTTGTCCAGCCCATTTTTGGAGTTTTGTGTGACATTCTGTCCAATTTGCTTTTTTTTCATCCCTTTTTTTTGTTTTGTTCCAATACACACAAAGGGAATAAACATGTGTATAGCAAAACATGTCTTACTGCAATACTTTTCTGTGAGAAATACTTGATTTTCTGGAAAAATGTCTGGGGTGCCAACAAATTCGGCCATGACTGTATCTCCAATCAATATACCAGAGTTGAATCAGAGTTCTGTATATCTTTAATCCTATATATCACTCACCATGTCAGAAAGACCAAAAAGGACAGGCAGATGCTCCCAGACACAGAGGGCAAGCAGCCTCTGTGTTGGAAGACTGTGCCCCTGGTCGTCATGGACGTGGTGCATCCTCTGCAGGGGCACACTTGTCCTTTCTAATAGTGATGAGCCGAACACCCCCGTGTACGGTTTGCATCTGAACTCGAACAATTTCAAAAGTTTGAGTTCGAACACGGACCAAATTCAATGCAAGTCAAGGGGACTCGAAAGTTCAAATTTTAGAGTGCACTCCAAGAGGGCATATATGCAAGATATTTGCCATAAAAGGTGTATGGGGGTCCGGGTAGTGCCCTGGGGGACAGGAAACAAGGACAAAAAGTTTTAAAAACAACTTTTTAAAAAGGGACAGCGAGTTTTCCATGAAATAAGTGTTAAAAATAAAAACAAAAAATTCCTTAAAATATCGTGCCTAGGAGGTCCCCATAACCTGCCCGTGAAGTGGCGGATTTGTAGGATGTATAGAAACATTTAAAAACCAAAAAAATGACACTTCAAATGACGGTAAATAGTTTTCCTTTAATCTATTCATAAACAACTGCTTGGGGCTGCAGCCTGTATGAAAAGAGGAGACATTTTAGGACATGCAGAACAAGTTTAGTGATTTTTTTGGCTAAATTATAGTGAAACTTATGCAGGCTTTGGATGAAAGTAACAATAGGTGCTTTAAAATTGGGCCTTTAGTGTCGGCAACAGTGCCGTCACACCGTAACCCCTCTGTGGTATTGTGGAAGAGTGCAGGGTTGGACCCTGCGGTCCAATATTAAAATGATATGAATCTGGTATAGCCGTCAGTGCACCCAAATATTGTGCCTTTGGTGGCAGCAAGTGCCTTCACACCGTAACCCCTCTGTGGTATTGTGGAAGAGTGCAGTGGTGGAGGTTTTGGGAATGGAGAAGAGATCCCCGATCTATTCAGTTATGTCAGCATCAGGGGATTGATAGCTGCTGATCCAGGACTGATTAATTTTTATAAATGTCAGCCGGTCTACACAGTCGGTGGACAGACGCACTCTTTTGTCTGTGACAAAACCTCCAGCGGCACTGAATGTCCTTTCAGAAAGCACGCTGGATGAAGGGCAACCTAGTAGCTGCACAGCATATTGGCAAAGTTCTGGCCAGTGATCCAATCTCAACACCCAGTAAGCCAGTGGATCATCTGCTGGAAAGGTATCCAGGTCTGCCCTTGCCCCTAGGTAGTCCTGCACCATACGGTGAAGACGCTGTAATGGGTGCCTACATTTGACGTCCCTGGGCGTCGTAGACTAAAAAAATTTAAAAAGGCATCAGTCAAGCGGCCCCGGCCTTCACCGCTCTTCCTCTGATCATCCGCAGCCTCAGAAGCACCTGTGTCATCACTTGGTAACCTACCAGTGCCTGGAAAGGTGTTACTCAAGTGTCGCTTTAGAGCGTCCTCAAGTTGTTTCATCCTGTCCTCCCTCTGTGTGGGCAGGAGGAGCTCTGCAACTTTACCCTTGTATCGTGGATCAAGAAGGCTTGCCAACCAGTAATGATCCCTCTCCTTGATAGCACGAATCCTGGGGTCCTTTAGCAGGCTTTGCAGGATAAGGGAGCCCATGCAGCATAGGTTGGAGGTGGCATTAGCATCCGAGTCTTCCTGATCAATGAGGATGACCACATCGTGCACTTCCTCCTCCCAGCCACGTACTAGTCCTGGGTTTCTGGGCACACAAAACCCTCCCTTGAGGAATCCCCACCTTCAATGCCCCCACTACTTAAATATTCCTCCTCCTCATCCTCCTCCTGTCTGATCTGAGGACCCGCAGGAATGCTGTCTGCGTAAGACTGGGGCCTTGAGAGCTAAGGAAGGCCTCCTCTTCCTCCCGCTGCTCTGCCTCTAGTGCCACATCTATAATTCCCTGCAGAGTGCGCTCCAGAAGGAACACTAAAGGAATTGTGTCACTGATGCATGCACTGTCCCTGCTCACCATCCTCGTTGCCTCCTCAAATGGCGACAGTACAGTGCATGCATCCTTGATCATCAGCCACTGAGGGGGGAAAAACCAAGTTGGCCTGAACCTGTCCTTGTGCCATACTCACACAGGTACTCATTGATGGCCCTCTGCTGCTTGTGCAGACACTGCAGCATTGCTAATGTCGAGTTCCACCTGGTGGGCATGTCACAGATCAGACGGTTTGTGGGAAGGTGGAATTCTGTTTGAATTTCTGCCAGGCGAACACTTGGGAATGACCATCTGAAGTGGCTGCAGACTTTTCTGGCCTGGCTGAGAAGCTGTGCCAGCCCTGGGTACATGGTTAGGAAATGCTGTACCACCAGATTTAGGACGTCTGCTAGGCATGGTACATGCGTCAACTTACCCTGGCGTAGGGCGGAGAGACGGTTGCTGCCATTATCACAGACGACCATTCCCAGCTGAAGCTGGCGTGGTGTTAACCATCTCTGCGCCCTGCCCCTGCAGAGCTGACAGAATTTCTGGCCCGGTGTGGCTCCTGTCCCCTAAACAAACCAGCTCAAGCACAGTATGGCATCTTTTTGCTTGAGCCATTGTGTAGCCCCTGCCACATGTAGGTTTAACTGCCACTTCACCAGAGACAGAGAAGGAGGAGGAGGAAGAGGAGGAGGAAGAGGTGATGGAGCAGACAGACCTCATACAAGCAGCTTTCTGGAGGCGTGGTGGATGAACAAGCTCCAGCACAGAGCCTCATCTTGGATCCCTCCCAGCTGCAATCAGAGTTACCCAGTGTGCCGTCAAGGAAATGTAACGACCCTGTCCATGCTTGCTGGACCATGTGTCTAAAGTCATGTGCACCTTGCTGCTGACTACCTTTCCCAATGACTCCATAACATTGTGTTCCACATGCTGGTATAGTGCTGGAATGGCCTTCCGTGAAAAGAAATGGCGTTTTGTAACCTGCCTCTGTGGTACAGCACAATCACGGAAGAAAGCAGAGTCCATCAGCTGAAAAGGCAGCAGCTGTAATGCGAGTAATTTTGCTAAGCTGGCATTTAGACGCTGTGCTTCGGGATGGTTGGGACTATATTTTTTCTTACGCTGCAGCAGCTGGGGCAACGTATTCTGACTGAGTAAATGGGATGTTGTCACATTTTGAGGAAGGACCTGGTACACCCATTACTGTAGCATCATCCCTGTCAGTGGAGGTTGTAGGCAATGACATGGCAGGACATATAGTGGGGGTAGAGACAGATGAAGAGGAGGAGGACCTATGCAAAGTGTTGTGCCAACAGGATGCATGGCAAGCGGTCATTTGTCGCCTTAAGCACGTGGTACCCAAGCGTGGGATGTCTTTCCCACGCTTGATCCTCATCGGACATAGATTACAAATAGCAACGGTGCGGACTGCTGCACATTTCTTAAAGAACTCCCAGACAGCAGACTTCCTGTACATGTGCTTTGAGACAACAGCGCTCTGCACCTGAGCAGCTGTGACTTCTGATGCCTTGGACTGGCTACGGTTGGTCATACGGTTGTGCCTCGTGTTTGTTGTGCCTCCTCCTCACTTGACTCCTCCGTTCAATCAGGCACCCAGGTGGAGTCAGTGACCTCATCGTCATCACCCCCTATCTCCTCGTCACTAGAGCCAACCTCGCAATATGCTGCAGCTGCTGGGGGAACATGAGTGCCAGTTCTTTGTGTGTCACTGGCATCCCCTTCCTCTAGGTTGATTATACTCCCTTCCTCAACCTCAGAGATTGAATCAGAGCACTGTAGTTGCTGCGCATCCTCGAGCAGCATGTCACTGTCATTGTAGTCAAACAATTCAGCTGACTCCTCCATGTATGTTGGTGAGGCTACGGCAGGAGTAGCTGTGGACATGAAGGCTTTGACAGCTGAGGTGGACTGTAAGCCACTACAAGCCTGGCTGGCAGAGGACTCGGAGGATGAGGATTGCCTGGTTAGCCAATCCACCAAATCTTCAGTATGTTGCTGCTGCATAAGACGGCCAGCCAGGCTTGTAGTGGTTTACAGTCCACCTCAGCTGCCAAAGCATCTAATTCAGCCTCCATGTCCACAGCTACTCCTGCCGTAGCCTCACCATCATACATGGAGTCAGCTGAATTGTTTGACTACAATGACAGTGACATGCTGCTTGAGGATGCGCAGCAACTCCAGTGCTCTGATGTTGACTCTGAGGTAGAGGAAGGGAGTAAAATCAGCCTAAAGAACTGGCACTCATGTTCCCCCAGCAGCTGCAGCATACTGCCAGGTTGGCTCCAGTGCCGAGGAGATAGGGGGTGATGACGATGATGAGGTCGCTGACTCCACCTGGGTGCCTGATCGAACAGAGGTGTCAAGTGAGGTGGAGGCACAACAAAAATGAGGCACAACGTCCTCTATGAGCAACCGTAGCCAGTCCAAGGCATCAGAGGTCAGAGCTACTCAGGTGCAGAGCACTGTTGTCTCAAAGCACACGTCCAGGAACTCTGCTGTCTGGGAGTTCTTCACATGTGCAGCAGACTGCAGAGTTGCTATTTGTAAGCTATGTCTGAAGAGGATCAAGCAAGAAAAAAACATCAGACGCTTGGGTACTACGTGTTTGATGCGACATATGACCACCGTTGGAACAACACTTTGCATAGGTCCTCATCTGTCTCTACTCCCACTATATGTCCTGCCATGTCATTGTCTACAACCTCCACTGACAGGGATGATGCTACAGTAATGGGTGTACCAGGTCCTTCCTCAGAATGTGACAGCATCCAATCAGCTGCAGATTTACACAGTCAGATTTCGTTGCCCCAGCTGCTGCAGCGTAAGAAAATATATAGTCCCAACCATCCCGAAGCACAGTGTCTAAATGCCAACTTGGCAAAATTACTCGCATTACAGCTGCTGCCTTTCCAGCTGGTGGACTCTGCCTCCTTCTGTGAATGTGCCGTATTTGCCGAATGTGCCGTACCACAGTGGCAGGTTCCAAAACGCTAGTTCTTTTCACGGAAGGCCATTCCAGCACTATACCAGCACATGAAAGACAATGTTATAGAGTCATTGGGAAAGGCAGTCAGCAGCAAGGTGCACATTACTTTAGACACGTGGTCCAGCAAGCAAGGACAGGGCCATTACATTTCCTTCATGGCACACTGGGTAACTGATTGCAGCTGGGAGGGATCCAGGACGGGGCTCTGTGCTGGAGCTTGCTCATCCACCACGCCTCCAGAAAGCTGCTTATATGAGGTCTGTCTGCTCCACCACCTCTTCCTCTTTCTCTGTCTCTGGCGAAGTGGCAGTTAAACCGACGCATGGCAGGGACTACGCAATGGCTCAACCAAAAAGATACCATACTGTGCTTGAGCTGGTTTGTTTAGGGGACAGGAGCCACACCGGGCCAGAAATTCTGTCAGCTCTGCAGGGGCAGGGCGCAGAGATGGTTAACACCACGCCAGCTTCAGTTGGGAATGGTCGTCTAAGATAATGGCAGCAACCTTCTCTCCGCCCTATGCCTTGATAAGTTGACGCATGTACCATGCCTAGCACACGTCCTAAATCTGGTGGTACAGCGTTTCCTAACCAGGTACCCAGGGCTGGCAGAGCTTCTCAGCCAGACCAGAAAAGTCTGCAGCCACTTCAGACGGTCATTCCCAGCAAGTGTTTGCCTGGAAGAAATTCAAAGCGAATTCCACCTTCCCACAAACAGTCTGATCTGTGACATGCCCACCAGGTGGAACTCGACATTGGCAATGCTGCAGCATCTGCACAAGCAGCAGAGGGTCATCAATGAGTACCTGTGTGAGTATGGCACAAGGACAGGTTCCACGTCAACTTGTTCCCCCCCGCCCCCGCAGTGGCTGATGATCAAGGATGCATGCACTGTACAGTCACCATTTGAGGAGGCAACGAGGATGATGAGCAGGGACAGCGCATGCATCAGTGACACAATTCCTTAATGTTCCTGCTGGAGCGCACTCTGCAGGAAATTTATAGATGTGGCACTAGAGGCAGAGCAGCGGGAGGAAGAGGACTTCCCTAGCTCTCTAGGCCCCAGTCTTACGCAGACAGCATTCCTGCGGGTCCTCAGATCAGACAGGAGGAGGATGAGGAATATTTAAGTAGTGGGGGCATTGAAGGTGGGGATTCCTCAAGGGCGGGTTTTGTGTCCCCAGAAACCCAAGGACTAGTATGTGGCTAGGAGGAGGTGGTACACGATAGGGTCATCCTCAGCAACCAGGAAGATTTGGAAGCTAATGCCACCTCCAACCTACGCTGCATGGGTTCTCATATCCTGCAAAGCCTGCTAAAGGACCCCAGGATTCGTGCTATCAAGGAGAGGGATCATTACTGGTTGGCAACCCTTCTTGATCCTCGATACAAGGGTAAGGTTGCAGAGCTCAGCCTGCCCTCACAGAGGGAGGACAGGATGAAACAACTTGAGGACGCTCTAAAGCGACACTTGTGTAACACCTTTCCAGGCACTGGTAGGTTACCAAGTGACGACACAGGTGCTTCTGAGGCTGCGGTTGATCAGAGGAAGAGCGGTGAAGGGGGCCGCTTGACTGATGCCTTTTTAAATTTTTTTAGTCCACGACGCCCAGGGCGTCAAATGTAGGCACCCATTGCCAGCGTCTTCACCGTATGGTGCAGGACTACCTAGGGTCAAGGGCAGACCTGGATACCTTTCCAGCAGATGATCCACTGGCTTACTGGGTGTTGAGATTGGATCACTGGCCAGCACTTAGCCAATATGCTATGCAGCTACTAGGTTGCCCTTCATCGCTCCGTGTCTATGTTTTGATCCCAAAGTGGATTTTGTTTCTGGGGGAGCATAAATAAATGCCCACCAGTCTACCTCATGTTTGACAAGTGGCATGAGCAGGTATGGTTTGCTATGTAGCAGCCTGTGGTTTCATTTTGGTTAGGACTCGCCCTTATAGAGGTGCCTTGACGCTGGCGGGCGATCTAGTCTTATAATGGCCATTGATAAGAAACCAAACCTCTAATTGTGTTTAGTTTCACAAGGTATAATTGGAGTAAGCGCAGATGACATTTTTTTCTTATGTTCTACACATGTTGTTGGGCTGGATGCATTTGGTGGTTGCAGCCAACCCTTCGGGGAATAGGCGCGACCCCTCCCCTCCTGCACTATATATGGTGCAGGACTACCTAGGGGCAAGGGCAGACCTGGATACCTTTTACAGCAGATGATCCACTGGGTTACTGGGTGGTGAGATTGAATCACTGGCCAGAACTTAGTCAATATGCTATGGAGCTACTAGGTTGCCCTTCAGCCAGCGTGCTTTCTGAAAAGACCTTCAGTGCCGCTGGAGGTTTTGTCACAGACAAAAGAGTGCGTCTGTCCACCGACTCTGTAGACCGGCTGACATTTTTTAAAAATGAATCCGTCCTGGATCAGCAGCTAACACTCCCTGGATGCTGATGTAACTGAATAGATCGGGGATCTCTTCTGCATTCCCAAAACCTCCACCACTGCACTCTTCCACAGAATCTACAATACCTCAGAGGGGTTAAGGACGGTGTGAAGGCACTGTTGCCGACACTAAAGGCCCAATTTTAAAGCACCTATTGTTACTTTCATCCAAAGCCTGCATAAGAGGCACCATAATTTAGCCAAAAAATCACTAAACGTGTTCTGCGTGTCCTAAAACGTCTCCTTTTTTCATACAGGCTGCCGCCCCAAGCAGTTGTTTATGAATAGATTAAAGGAAAACTATTTACCGTCATTTGAAATGTCATTTTTTCCTTTTTTAAATGTTTCTATACATCCTACAAATCCGCCACTTCACGGGCAGTTTATGGGGACCTCCTAGGCACGATATTTTAAGGAATTTTTTGTTTTTATTCTTAAGCTTTATGTCATGGAAAAATCACTGTTTCTTTAAAAACTTTATTTTTTCAACTTTTTTTCCTTGTTTCCTGTCCCCCAGGGCACTACCCGGACCCCCATACATCTTTTATGGCCAATATCTTGCATATATGCCCTCTTGGAGGGCACTCTAAAATTCAAACGTTCGAGTCCCATTGACTTGCATTGAGTTCGAATCGTGTTCGCGTTCGAATTCGAACTTTTTAAATTGTGTTCGGTCCATCCCTAATCACATTGTCCTTTGTTAACGGACATCTTCTATGTTTGCTCTAAAGGATATGGAGGACCATCACACCTGCGTCACCCGATGTGTCATTAGAAATGTCACATGCCATATTTTCATTTTTTATTTACTCAATTGCTGTATTATTTTACTACAATAATACATGTATTTATAACTACTGAATCTGAAAAGCATTTGTCTTAACGTAAGAACAACCTTTAACTGCTCATATAATGCAAGGTCACACTAAGAATGCCAAGATGTGTTTACTTCTATTCTCCATGTTACAAGCACGTACATAAGATTGCTGTAACACCTGTTATTCCTTATGTAAAAATGTTTTTAATGGAAGCACTAATGTTAAAGGACACTACCACTTACAATATAAGATGGTACTAGATTACTTGTGCATTACAAATAAAACCACATTCTAAAACACATAAAAGAAATGTTGCGGTGTTTTTATTCTGAAGTAATTGCATGTAAAAAGGAGAAATAAAGTTCGTTATCTTTGCTTCCATTTGTTGATTTTTCTTTCCCCTATGATGCAACATTTACTTTTTTCACTTTGTGGATGTTTATTTAAACAGTTAATGATGTAGAGGAGGAATGGTTAGGTAAGGTGGCAGGAGGTCTATTGTTCTCAAATCTATTTAAGATAAAAGGTGACAGGACAGGGAGCTTAAAAGACTTTTAATCTGCCCCCTGGTGATGTCCTTTGAATTCATCCCACACAATACAATGATGTGAGTCTGATCCCCCCCATTCACTACATTATATGGCCAAAGCCACACAGTGAGGAGCAAGTGCTGGAAAGATAGTGGGGGTGGGGGGCAGGTTACAACACAAAATATCACACAATGGATGCACCCAGTGACACATATAGAGGAAAATATTTTCTTAACTAAACATACAAGAGAAAACCAAATTACAAATAAGATATCAGCAACATAAACACAATGAGGAAACTTCATTTTTTGGGGTTAGTGGCTGTTTAAGGCATCCAGAAAATAACAAATGATTCCAGTGTAGCGCTGTATTAGTTTGGCTCTATGTATTGAACTTTTGCTACCACTAGAGGAAGACAGAGCCTAGAGACGTTATGGACTATGCTGGACTGAAAGACTCCATCTCTCAGAGACCTTTGCAAAGAGGACAGGAAGTGGGCATGTGGGCAAAAAGGAGAGACATCTGGAGCCTCGTGCAGGGCATGGGCAGAGCGAGCAGAGCAGCGAGAAGAGTAAGACGCATGAAGAACACCATCCGGGATCACAACCAGGCCGGAGCGCAGACCAAGGCGTATCCAATGCTGGAGATCGGAGACGGAGTGTGTATCATTTTCGCACCACATTCCGCTGAGCAGCTCAGAGGACAACCAGGTTCCAGAAGGACCTAGAGTAAGGAAGCCGCGGATCGAACAGGAGTGCAGGCGGCGGATCAGTTCCTGTTGTGGAGATTCGGCATCGGGACAGCGGATTCATTGGCACCGGGTTCCAGTTGCAGAGAGAGATCCTCTAGTCGAGTCATCGGTTCTGGACACTTCGTTCCCCGGATGGGTGAGAGGCCTCAAGGCCTACGGTTCCAAAAACGAAAGTGCGCACCTGGTTAATTGCTTCAATTCACAGGACCCCAACGTTGACTTGTCGAAGATAAGTTTGTTCATTCACTGGCCAGTTGAATCTAGTACCCGGGTACCCTAGGACACCGATTTATGAGCGTTTTTAGCAGGACTTAAACTCACGAACTGAGGGGGCATTAACCGTTTCTTTTCCGCCACGTGTTTTTCCTGCGTTGCGCATTACGTCATTGATTCCCGCTTAAATCGATTTATGCTTCAAAGTATATGTGTATTCAATTCCACTTTATTGCTTCAGTAAAGTACAAAATCTAGAAAATCCACAACAGTGCGCTAATACTAATACTTAGTGCGGTGAAGGTTTATTCAGCGGCTCCTCCGGGGGTGAGTGCTACACGTGGGGGCTCGTCCGGGATTTCTGTCTCAGAATATACCGCAATTAAAGGGTTAATATGGATCGAGACGAAGCTGCAGAGTGGTGTAAAGCACAAAATGGCCAGTTAGGGTTGAGTGTAGTAATGGACATTCCTGCAGGCACCTGGGCCGAAGAACAGATTCACTGGGCCATGGCAGCGTTGGCACCTGACCAGCAGGGGTTCATAGTGGACATTAAAGTGAACTTCTCACACATATGCTCTTTTCAAGTGGAGAAAGGGTGTTCCGGTGTGTTTTCAGGGCGCAAGTGTGCAACTGGCAGACGAAGTGGAAGTTCTTCTGATCCAGCCAAGTAAGCCACGTGGTGATTCTGCTAATATTCCTGTGTCCAGCCCGCTGGCCAAGATCGGGCCGGAGTTCATTGCTGCCATTGGAGACCTCGTAGCTAAGTGCCAGAGGGCTCACCCCTCTTACATCAGCTTTGGATATCGAAGGTTGGGAAATTTTTCAGGAAACTTGCCAACACCGTTGAATGAAGAAACCTTTGAGGAATGGATTGAACAGGCGACGCAGGCTTTAGATGAGTGGGACGTCCCTGAAGTGCAGAAGAAGCAGAGAATTACTGAGAGCTTGAAGGGACCCGCCTCAGAAGCCGTCAGAAATCTGAAACTGAGTAAGCAAGACTGTACTGCCCTAGATTACCTAAACCTATTACAGGAAGTCTTCGGGAGGACAGAAAGGGCTGCTGAGCTTATATATCAGTACGAACACACCTACCAGCAAAAAGGGGAGAAGATGACAGACTACATGAGGCGTCTGTATAAGATCCTACACCAAATGCTGTTGAAGAAAGGGGCAGACCCCAGTACAGTAGACCAAGTCAGAATGCGGCAGATATTGAGGGGTGCTCTACCCTTAGACCCTGTGGTGTTGCAACTAAAAACTTGAAGGCAATAGAGCGCTGAAGTATTTAGAATTGATACGAGCTGTTCGAGAAGAAGCCCTTCTAGAAGAGAAATTCACAAGAAAGGGAGAAAAAGTCTATGCCCAACTTGTAAGGTATAATGAGTGTTCGTCAGATGAAGAGGAGGAGACATATGAGCCGTAAATTGACAGACTAGAGAAGTTCAATGTCTACATACCTCATGAGGATATCGCCCAAAAGTCATCCACCCAGGTTTATGGTGAAGTACAAAAGACTCTCAAAGTACAAGAAGCCCAAGTTAAGTTGGGACAAACACACACAGATCTGTGCAGGGCAATCTTGAAGGTAGCAGAAATGCAGACTGAAATACAGAGGTCTCTCTCAGATATGCGAACAGCAGTGGTTGCCGTGGCCTCTGACAGGTGGTCTTCAAATGAGTTGCAGGGAGAAAGTGTGCCCTCATCCTCGAGGAAGATGTTTCGGCTGTGGGGAAGTCGGCCACTTCAAGGCTCAGTGCCTGGAAAGGAGACAGGGAGGGTCCAAATATGTGCCTCCTAGAACTAGAAGATCCTTTCCCTGGGTGTCCGGTCCTATGTCGCGGGAGAACAATGCACACCCTCAATCACCACGAATGAGGACGAGGGTTAGGGCACAACAGACTGGGTCTATGCCTCCTACTACTACGGAGAAGTTCCCTGACAAGTTGATAGGTCCTTCGCCCATCATCCCGTTTCAAGTGGAAGTGGTCTACACCAAGGCTCTTCTAGATTCGAGTGCTCAAGTAATGTTGATTTATCGAGACTTCTATGAGAAATATTTGAAACACATACCCTTGAAGAAATTAAAGGACCTTGAAATCTGGGGTATTGGGACTGAGAGGTTTCCCTATGATGGGTATCTACAGGTGAAGCTGGAGTTCAGTAACCATTGGACAACCGGGAGTCTGAGGCGTTGGCCATTGTGCGTCCTCGTCCCTCGGGAGCTAACCGAAGTTCTAAGATAGTGGGGCGAACACCGACTTGTTGAGACACCTTTTAACCTCACTGGTGAAGGGAGAGAGTTCTGCTCCGGAGGAGGTGCATCCGATATTATGGCTGGCCTGTAAGCGGATGATCAAATAGCAGAGAGCCCCTGCAGAAGTGGGATGGCTGTGGAGATTGTAAGGGACAGAGAAGGTCCTACGGTCAGGAAAGGCTGTACGAGTACCGATTGGAGACAAATTCACTTTGCCTGATCCGCCTATTTCTCGTCTGGCTCCTGTTACTTGGTCTCAACAGTTGCATTCCGTTGGAGAAAGTGAAGAAGACAGTGAGGGTGTCGCCACCTGAGTCTGAAGACATCAAGCCGGTCTCTGACCAGGGTGTGAGTGATTTGGAGCCTGATACTTCCGAATTTATGCCTCAAGCACTTGAAGCACCTGAAGACGTATCGGTGGATTACAGTTTTATGCCTTCCCTGGAAGGTTCATACACCAAAGATGTGCCTACTCAGTCTGCAGGAGAGAGAATTGAGCCTGTAGAGTCAGCTCCCCCGCCTGAAGATGGTCCCGCAAAATTTGAGCCTAAAAGTTCAGTACGACCCCCTCAGAGACTTATGTATGATTCACCAGGACATAGCACAGAGGAAGCTGTAACAACTGTGCAAAGGTTGCCTGAAGTGTCAGCCCTACTTGCAGAGGTGCCTAGGGGTTTGGGTGAGATTGAGGATATTTGCTGCCTGTTGTCAAACCTGAATATATAGGTTAAAGTGAGAACTGTTGTGTTGTTACACGCCCTTGGAGGGACCTAAGAGTTTAGGGGGGGGAGTGTAGCGCTGTATTACTTTGGCTCTATGTATTGAAGTGTTGCTACCACTAGAGGGAGACAGAGCCTAGAGACGTTATGGACTATGCTGGACTGAAAGACTCCATCTCCCAGAGACCTTTGCGAAGAGAACAGGAAGTGGGCAAAAAGGAAAGACATCAGGAGCCTCGTGCAGGGCATGGGCAGAGCGAGCAGAGCAGCGAGACGAGTAAGACGCATGAAGAACACTGTCCGGGATCACAACCAGGTCGGAGCGCGGACCAAGGCGTATCTAGTGCTGGAGATCGGAGACTGAGTGTGCATCATCGCGTACCACATTCCATTGAGCAGCTCGGAGGACAACCGGGTTCCAGAAGGACCTTGAGTAAGGAGGCCGCGGATCGAACAGGAGCGCAGGCGGCGGATCGGTTCCTGTTGTGGAGACTCGGCATCAGGACAGCGGATTCGCTGGCACCGGGTTCCAGTTGAGGAGAGAGATCCTCTAGTCGAGTCATCGGTTCTGGACACTTCATTCGCCGGATGGGTGAGAGGCCTCAAGGCCTACGGTTCTGAAAATGAAAGTGCGCACCTGGTTAATTGCTTCAATTCACAGGGCCCCAACGTTGACTAGTCGAAGATAAGTTTGTTCATTCACTGGCCAGTTGAATCTAGTACCCGGGTACCCTAGGACACCGATTTATGAGCCTTTTTAGTGGGACTTAAACTCACGAACTGAGGGGGCATTAACCGTTTCTTTTCCACCACGTGTTTTTCCCACGTGGCGCATTACATCATTGATTCCCACTTAATCGATTTACACTTCAAAGTATATGTGTATTCAATGCCACTTTATTGCTTCAGTAAAGTACAAAATCTAGAAAATCCACCACAGTGTGCTGGTGTATAGTAATTCTTAGTGCGGTGAGACTATCCTGGGTTTATTCAGCGGCTCCTCCGGGGGTGAGCGCTACACCAGGATGACTTTTAATTCTTGCTTGCTGCCGTTCTTTAAGTCCATACCGCTGGGGCTCTGCTGAGAGGCAAGCGGGCTTCAATGCCACGGGGCAGCATAGCATGTCTGGCAACTGTATGGCATTCCTATGACCAGCCTTCCTTCGAAGCGGGCTGATCAATGTCATTGACTGCAGGTAGACTACCAAGTTGTGTGTATAATAAATAAATATATATATATATATATATATATATATATAATCTCCCAGAAGTGAGTACACCCCTCACATTTTTGTAAATATTTTAGATCTTTTCATGTGACAACACTGAAGAAATGACGCTTTGCTACAATGTAAAGTAGTGAGTATACAGCTTGTATAACAGTGTAAATTTACCATCCCTCAAAATAACTCACACAGTCATTAATGTCTAAACCGCTGCTAACAAAAGTGACTGCACCTAAGTGAAAATGTCCAAATTGGGCCCAATTAGCCATTTTCCCTCCCTGGTGTCATGTGACTCGTTAGTGTTACAAGGTCTCAGGTGTGAATGGGGAGCAGGTGTGTCAAATTTGGTGTTATCGCTCTCACTCTCCCGCTCTCATACTGGTCACTGGAAGTTCAACATGCCACCTCATGGCAAAGAACTCTCTGAGAATCTGAAAAAAAGTATTGTTGCTCTATATAAAGATGGCCGAGGCTATAAGAAGATTGCCAAGACCCTGAAACTGAGCTGCAGCATGGTAGCTGAGAAAGACCATACAGCGGTTTAACAGGACAGGTTCCACTCAGAACAGGCCTTAGAACAGTGTGCAGAACCCTCATACCCAGAGCTATAGATGCCAACATTTGAGAAAAATACAGGAACATCTCCCACAGCCCTCCTTAGGTAACCGCAGCACATTTCTCCTGGGGCAAGAATTCATCATTAGGCGGGTTTGCATAAGTTCTAGTGTTATAAGTGTCATAAGTTCTTGGGTGCTTTCACCTTTTGAGCCACAGCACCATCTATTGAGCAGGGAGGTTGTGACTTCTAATCTCTACTGGGTCTGTGTGGATTTTTATTTTTTTAAAACCTCTACCTCTGCAAGCACAATAATAATAATAGCACACTTATTATAATGCTGTTATTATTACTAATACAATAATATTAATAGCAGCTGCATTATAACAATATTATTATTATTTTGTTTGCAGAGGTAGATGTTTAAAAAGAAACCCAGGCAGGTCCAGCTGAGATTTGAACTCAGGAAGAGGACCTCCCTGATTACTGGACAGATGCTTTTACCATTTGAGCCATAGTGCCAGGACACCAGAGACTACAAAAACCAGCGTAATGACGGATCTCGGCCCTAGGAGCAAAGCACTGCAGTGGTTAAGGAAGGTTGTGGCCCTGCCTCGAGGTAGGAGGGCTAGGGGAGGGGAATCTCTGGCCTGACATCACCGAGTCACCATTAAACGAAAAAATAAAATAAAAAAACTCCCAAGACAGGTGCAGGGATAATCCTGGCAAATCAGTTGGCAGCTATGCCAAAGCGCCACCTGTCCTGTCACAGGAGCCCAAAATCCTTCCCGTCCGCCCAGGCACCTCTCCCTGCACCAGGCCCATACATTACCCGTATGCATGGCAGTTCAGAGGGCACAGTGTAACCCCCTGAACTGCCATGCATACGGGTAATGTATGGGCCTGATGCAAGGAGGGATTCCTTGGCTGACAGGAAGGATGCTGGGCTCTTATGACTGGTGGAGCATGTGCGGGCTGGCCGGGTGCATGTGGCAGAGAGGTGGCGCAGGCAGGGAGCCACTGCACCTGCGGCCACGGCAGACCCCCCCCCCCACAACCAGGATCCAGAGAGCCCACACTGACCACCAGGCTAAGGTAAGGCGACACATTTTTAAAAAAAAAAAAAATCCAATGACATTTTTAAATGTCTCCGGGAACATAAAATAAAACTTTTTTCTTTCTAATACTCACCTGATTCCTGGATCCACCAACAAGCGCAGACTCCCATCTCCCACGCTGTTAGAAGCTGCATACACCGGCGGGCTGTGTGCAGCTTCTGAGAAGATACGCTATTAGGCTAGGGTCAGACGAGCGCATTTTGTGCGTCTGTGCACAACGGACGTACTTTCTGACTGACAACAAGGTAGTGGCCACACAGTCCGTTTTTGTGACTGACGTTATTTTTGACGGATGTAAATGGGAAATGAAAAACCATTTTGTCCTTCCAAAATGCTGGACGCATAAATGCAGTCCGCCTTAGACTTGTGCGACGATTTTTTTTTTTTTTTTTCTGTTCGATTCGGTTCGTTCGTGTTTTGTAAATTTCCGTTTCGGCCGATTTCCGTTTCGGTTCGTTTCGTTTTTCGTATCGACTTTTTCGTGTTTTTCGGAACGTCTGTTCTCCTCGTTTCAAGGTGTCTATTCGTTTTGACATAAACTAATGGTTTTTCGGATCCGATATTTCTGTCGATACGATAATTTTGCCATTGAGATTTCTCATGTTTTACAAGAAGAATACATTGAGATTTCTCTTGTTTCCCGGGAAGGATACATTGAGATTTCTCTGGTTTTCCAGTAAGGATACATTTAGATTTCTCTGGTTTTACAAGAAGGATACATTGAGATTTCTCTGGTTTTCCAGTAAGGATACATTTAGATTTCTCTGGTTTTACAAGAAGGATACATTGAGATTTCTCTGGTTTTCCAGTAAGGATACATTTAGATTTCTCTGGTTTTACAAGAAGGATACATTGAGATTTCTCTGGTTTTCCAGGAAGGATACATTGAGATTTCTCTGGTTTTACAAGAAGGATACATTGAGATGGGAATGATCCAAAATTACAGAATCAGCGATATAACCAAAAAATACGTCGTCTGAAATTACTGAAATGGAACCGAAATCACGAATGGAACGAAAATGATTTTCGATTTTACACATTTCTGGTCCATTCGAAAAGTTTTTGGTTCGGAAATTTTTTCGGATGTGCCGTTTTCGGATCTGAAAATTTTCGGAAAAATCGGCCAAATGCACGAATCGGGAAATTTCGTGAAAATTCCGAAACGCACATCCCTAGACTCCGCCTGACTTCGTTCCATTACTCACACACAAAGCTATGCGGACGTGGCGCACTCCGCACATCCGCTCTAGCGGTTTTACGTTCTTGCCTAACCTGCGCACATTTGCCGCGTCCGTCATGCATCTGCAATTCCGTGCGGATGTACTTCGTGTGTGGGGCTCCATTGGTCAGAATGCTATGCTGCCACGCAGGGCCGGCGCTGCCGCTAGGCCAGTTAGGCGGGCGCCTAGGGCGCAGTACCCGCCTAGGGCGCAGCCGGCCCGACCAGTTAAAAAAAAATTGCCTGCAGAGCAGCCTGGGGCGGCCGCGTGCTGCAGCCAGCCCCAATACGTGCCGGCGTCGCCGCCAGCGTCAAGGAGATGGAGGCATGGACTTGATGCTTCCTGCACCAAGTCCACGCCTCCGTCTCCTTGACGCCAGCGGTGACGCCAGCATGCATTGGGACTGGCTACGACTACGAGGAGGCGGTGAAAGACGGCGCTGGAGCGGCAAACATCCATGGGTGAGCCTGGGGGCAGATACCCATGTGTGAGCCTGGGGGCTCTTTTTCAGTAAAAAAGAGAAATAAAGCGCACTTTAATCGTAAATACACCCAGAACAGGAAATAGAAAATCTTGTGAAATCATTGTTCGACTGAATTGATTGTATCGTTGCCTGGAGGGGGGGGGGGAAATCAGGGGAATGATTATTTTTTTTTTCACCCTGTTTGTTAAAATGCATCCTAATGTATAGTTTTTACTTTGGAAAGATTTATGAAACCTGCTGCGGTGATTGCAGTCGTGATGATAATCCTTTAGTCGCAGCAATAATTCATGAAGCCATTCTTTGCGTTTTTTCCTGCTCGTTCTCACAGAAGATATGGATCAAGAAGACGCATCGTGAGATTTAATGAATATTGTTATTTTCAAATATATAGGTCTGCTCAGAGCACGACTCTGTAAACCAGATGTAAGACAATTCCTATTCTGCAGATTATTAAATTTTAATACAGCATTATCGATCCAATCACACTTTCTCGCTGTTATCCCTGAAAGCGCTAGAAGCCTTTCCATAACTCTACATTGAATTAAAAAAAATCTACAAATTTTGACTGCACCGGTACGTTTATCCATCTGCTTGTCCTTCTTTTCATTTTATATACAAACACACACATACATCATACACTAAAGTTTTCATTGTGATACACTGACCATTACTGTAAAGATCTGTAATGCTCTTGTAGCGCTCACTCCCGGAGGAGCCGCTGAAAATGAACCACGGGTCAGTCTCCCCGCACTAGGGAATAAATATACTCCAACACGCTGTAAGTTTTACAAGTTAAAAGGTTTACTAAAAAGGTTTGCAGCTCTTGAGACACGGTATATGCAGGAAGATTTACAGTACTTTCGTAACACGATAAACGCGTAGCGGTAAAAGAAACGAAAACACGAGGGCTTCGTATTTTCGGAAAAAACCCCGACCGAGCAGAAAATTAAAAGATACGAAATTCGAGGAAAAACCGCGTAGCGGGACACAATAAAATACACAGTTCTCGTATCACGGTAAACGCGCAGCGGGAACAAAAAAAGGAAAAATTGTTCAGAATGTAACTTTAACTTTGCCCCCTTGTCCCGATTCGAAAAAGGAAACTGAGTCCTGCACAGGTTAAGTCCCAGAACGTGAAGTGGTATGTATTCGTGTATGTAGGGTACCCGGGTACTTTTCAACTGGCCAGTGAGTTTACTTTAATGATGTCTTCGACTAGTCAGTTGGGGCCCTGTGGGTTTTAGAAGGAAAAACAGCAGCGTACGCTCTTATTTACATACGGCCTTGGGGGCCTCTCACCCATCCAGCGCAAGCTTGAGGTTCCGCTGACCCAGGACGTCTCTCCGCTCGATGTTGACTGGGGACGCCGACCACCGGATCTGTTGTCTGGCCTTCTGTCTGTCAGCCGCGACTCAGCCAGCTTACCGCCTGCTCCCCGCTTCAATCGACCGCGGTACTCCTTACTCGAGGGGTCTTCTCTCCTCAGCACTGCACTCGGATAATATAGATGGTGATGTCTGTCTCCCGCAAGGCTGGGTGACCCAATCCTAAGGCCCGATCCACTCTGTCTGCGCTCCGGCCTATCTTTTGGTCTCTCCTTCTCTGTGTGTGCATCCACTCTCCTCTGCTCCCTGGCGCGCTCTGCCTGTTCTCCACGAGGTGCAGGATGTACAGCGTCTCCACAAACCCACCCACTTCCTGTTTCTTCGCAAAGCATGCCGGGACATGTAGTTCGAGTGTCCAGGGTCTTTAATCGTGATTGTCTCCATCTTGTGGCCAAAAATGGGTACTGCCACAGTAAACTTTAACACATCGCTACACTCTCTTATACACTGCACATTACTTTGAAGCAGGGACGTGCCGTCAGTGTAGGCAGAGTCTCGCCTGCCATTAAGCGTTATTATAAGAAAATAAAGTCACCTGCTCTGTGCTCCCCTGCCATTGGCTCCGTCCTCTGCCTCTGCGCACCATTCTTCTTACAGCCTACGCAATTTGCATAGCGGTGGTATGCTTCCACGCTACGCTAATCGCGTAAGCTGCATAAAGAAGTCTGCAGCCTTGTCTGTTTCAATAGGAACACAGGCGCGTTGCCTACTTCCTGAACACTGCTAGTCAGAGCCTCAGAGAGGCCTTGATAGAGTAATGGAATAGCTTGGACCAATGGTAAAGCACCATTGGTCCAAGCCATTCAAAAAACAACCTGCATTGGAGGCTGGCCTCTGACAGGAAGGGGCCCAGGCAGCTCCCTCTGCTTCCTCTAGGGGCGGATACAGAATATGACAGGCACAAGCAGCTCCCCGATCCCTCGAGTGGCGGATACAGAGTATGACAGGCACAAGCACATAAAAAGTTTGTATATCATATTTAATTTTTATAATAGTATGTATATGATATGATGAAAATAATTGTATCTTTAGAAAGTCCATTTAATGGCGATAAAAATGGTACATGTGTGGGTACAGTAAATGAGTAAAAAATAATTTACAGCTAAACACAAACCATAGAAAGTTAGTGGATATCTGTGTATATCACCAGCCACTGAACTCACCACGCGTCCCTGCTGTGAACATCTGTAAAACACTCACACACTGCACATTACTGTAAAAGTCTGTAATACTCTCATATACACTGCACATTACTGAGGAGGTCTGTAAGATTCTCATACACATCCGACAATACTGTGAAGGTCTGTAACACTCTCATTCACACTGTGTTACTGTTAAGGTCCGTAACGATCTCCCACACACTGCATATTACTGTAAAGAGCTGTATTGCTCTCATACACACAATGCGTTACTGTGAAGGTCCGTAACACACACAACGCAATACTGTGATTGTCCATAAGACTCTCATACACGCTGAACATTACTGTAAAGGTCTGTGTTGCTCTTATACACACTACACATTACTGTAAAGGTCTGTAACACTCATACACAGTGCATATTACTGCGAAGGTCTATAACACACTCATACATGGGACTTATTACTGTAGAGCTGTGATACCCACATGCTGCTTCCATTGTTACCAGGGATGGATTAAGATCTTTTGGGTCTGGAGCTGAAGAATTTGGTGGGCTTATTTTTGGAATAGCATGAATTTAAACATGCTCTGTCATGCCCCTTGATTAGGATTAATTGTATATTTTTTCTGTTTTGTGTTGAATCTGCCTTTGCTGCTTACATGCTATTGATTTCATAGCTATTTTGTCTCTGCTGGGCATCCTTAGCCTTCTGCATACAGTTAGTTCCACCCCTCTGCTCTGTGTCTTGTTGTTAGCTACTTCCTGGTCACATAGCAGCCATTCTGTGCTAACTGCTAGACAAATCTAATGTCTTTTTACCTGCATTGCTGTACACTATTCAAGATTGTCAGTCTGATCATTAAAGTCTTCAACTGGATTCATCTTTCTACGTGTCAGTTTTGCTGAGTTGAAGCTATCTGCTGAACTTCACCGTGTGAGTACTGGTCAAATACAGGTGTAGCTAGTCACTGGTTATATATACAGACTCTAAAGCACCCACGCCTCACAGCTTTGCTTAGGGAAGCAGAATATGCTTTATGCAGCTAGGTACTGTATATATAACCAGTTGATGTATAGATATAGAGGTGGGCAGATGTATAGCGGTGTAGAGATATAGGTTGGCAGATTTATTTCTTTGTACATATATATAGCTTGGCAGATATATAGCTGTTTAGATTCATAGGCGAGCAGATAGATTTTCCCTTTGGTTATTGTAAAGCGCTGCAGAAACTGTTGGCGCTATATAAATGATAGATGGCAGATATTTTCTGATGAAAATAAGGATATGTAATTTGTCTGGGTCTTATAATAAAGCATGACTTCAAAACATGTTTGAACATGAAGAGCACAAACTGTCAAAATGAGCTCAGCACAACGGGGTGAAATTGCACAGCAGCGAAGAGGTTAACCTCTTAATTCCCAGAGGGAAGAGT
Source organism: Leptobrachium leishanense (assembly GCA_009667805.1). Taxonomy (NCBI): domain Eukaryota; kingdom Metazoa; phylum Chordata; class Amphibia; order Anura; family Megophryidae; genus Leptobrachium; species Leptobrachium leishanense. Next base: position 429,973,578 of record CM019064.1, on the reverse strand, counting down.
TGTCCTTCATGCACAGTTCCCCAGAGGTTTCCCCCCACAAGGGTTTTCCAAGTCCTGCTAGGTGAATGATGACTCTCCATGAGGAGTCCAGAGGTCACCCACATTGTGGCTACTTTAAGACCAGATCTATATTAAGATCTTTATACCTCGTTATGGCTTATAAGTCCCCTATCAATGTGTTAAATTTACTTTATATACAATTGTGTTCAAAATTATTCCACCCCCAATGCTGTACAGGGTTTTAGGGAATTTAGTGTACATTTGTAATTGTATTCAGAATGAAATCCTACAAGGACTTTTTAAAGAACCATATGCAACTAAAATGACATCAATTGGTTTTGTAATACAGTAGTAAATGTTTCTTTTGTGAATTCTTCATTGACACAATTATTCAACCCCTTAAAGACTACCACTCTGAAGAACAGAGGTTCATTCAAGTGTTTTCAATCAGGTATTGAAAACAGCTGTGGATGTCACGGAGCATCAATAAACTATAATAAGCACCAATTAGGCAGCTTTAAAATGACTATGATACTCAGCTCCTTCTAGACATTTACTGGTGTGGTTACAAACATGGTGAAGTCAAGAGAATGGTCCAGGAAGACAAGAGAAGAGGTGATTACTCTTCACAGGAAGGGCAATGGCTATAAGAAGATTGCAAAGATGTTAAACATACCAAGAGAGACCATAGGAAGCATCATTCGCAAATTCAAGGCAAAGGGCACTGTTGAAACGCTACCTGGTCGTGGCCGAAAAGATGCTGACGTCAACTGCTGTGCGCTACCTGAAGCGTAGAGTGGAGAAAAGTCCCCGTGTGACTGCTGAGGAACTGAGAAAAGATTTGTCAGATGAGGGTACTGAAGTTTCAGCTCAGACAATACGGCCACACTGCGTAATGAAGGCCTCCATGCCAGAACTCCCAGGCGCACCCCCTTGCTGTCTCCAAAGAATAAGAAGAGTCGACTGCAGTATGCCAAAAGTCATGTGGACAAACCACAGAAGTTTTGGGATAGTGTTCTGTGGACTGATGAAACAAAATTAGAACTGTTTGGGCCCATGGATCAACGCTATGTTTGGAGGAGGAAGAACAAGGCCTATGAAGAAAAGAACACCTTGCCTACTGTGAAGCATGGCGGGGGGTCAATCATGCGTTGGGGCTGTTTTGCTTCTGCAGGTACAGGGAAACTTCAGCGTGTGCAAGGTACCATGAATTCTCTTCAGTACCAGGAGATATTGGATGACAATGTGATGCAGTCCGTCACAAACCTGAGGCTTGGGAGACGTTGGACCTTTCAACAGGACAATGATCCCAAGCATACCTCCAAGTCCACTAGAGCATGGTTGCAGATTAAAGGCTGGAACATTTTGGAGTGGCCATCGCAGTCACCTGACTTAAATCCGATTGAGAACCTCTGGTGGGACTTAAAGAAAGCAGTTGCAGTGCGCAAGCCTAAGAATGTGACTGAACTGGAGGCTTTTGCCCATGACGAATGGGCGAAGATACCCGTAGATCGCTGCAAGACCCTTGTGTCAAGCTATGCTTCACGTTTAAAAGCTGTTATAACTGTAAAAGGATGTTGTACTAAGTACTAAGATTGAATGTCACTTGGGGGTTGAATAAAACTGATAATGATGTGAGCACAGAAAAGACATTTGTGGTTATTTCATTATAAATGTTAGGTTATATTTGTCTGACCTACACGTGCCTCTTTGATTTAATTGTAAGCAAGATGACTTAATGATCAAAATCAATGTCAAACTGGCCAAAACACTCAATTTCAGTGGGGGTTGAATAATTTTAAACACCACTGTATTTAATGTTAAATTAATTTTTATATTTGTCTTGGTATTCAGATGACTCCCCCAAATTCAGAAAACTTGTCCAAAAACAAGTTGGTTACAACCAAGGAAATCTAAAGTTAGTCGCCATAAGAAAACATGGACTGTCCCATGTGAATGACAGACGATAAAGGATATATTTTTAAAAAGAAAACGGCTTGAGATTTAGAGATTATATAAATATATTAGTTATACGAGTGAAATGAAAAGGATACGTCCTAGCCTGCAATTCAAAATTTACTGTACTAAATAGAAATAAAAAGCCTAGGAAAGAACAAATAGATGCAATAAATGAGATGCAGCCATTTACAAAACTATTTTTTTTTTATGGAAAATAAATGGTGCATTATAATTTGTGTGCAAACTGCAGTTTTATTACATAAATATAAGTAAATAGTAACAGCAAAAGCCTACTTTGAAAGGAGGGATAAAATAAATGAGAAACAAAGTCAGTTTAAGTGGCCTACAGGGGTGTACCCTGTCGAAAAAACAAGCTTAGTCAGGCATTTCAGTCTAGTACAGGGATGTAAAACTCTGCCCCCAGATGTTGTAGAATTAAAACTATCTCAAAGAATTTTGGGAATTGAAGGCCATCAACATCTGGGAGGGGTGGAGTTTGACATGCCTGGCCTAGCATGCTCACACACTATCCTTGAACCCAGGACATATTTGAAAATGAGAAATCTCAATGTATCCTTCCTGGTAAAATACGTGTAGCGCTGGTTTTAAATCCCCTGTCATTGTAGTACTTGTTTTTGGCCACCGGAGGGAGACAAGCGCGATGTAAGACACTGAACATTGGGACTACATTTTCCAGCATGCTTTGCGGGCGAGGACAGGAAGTGGGTGGGAGAGAGACACTGATATCTACAGCCTCGTGGAAAGAGCTGGCAGAGCGCACCGAGGAGTGAGAGGAGCAAGACGCAGTGTAGCAGAAAGTGATCTCGACCAGGCCAGAGCGCAGGTGCGGCCTAGCGGAGCTAGAGATCGGGTTTTTCCTTCCTATTTAACGAAGACCCAGTAACCCACGCTGAGACAGAGTAAGCTGAAGGACTCCGAGTGAGGAGAACCGCAGACGATTTAACAGGGAGTGCAGGCGGTGAGCTGGACATCTTGTGGCCGATACAGAGGAGCAAGACAGCGGATCCGGTGACACAGAGAACCCCAGTCAAAATCGAGCGGAGACACGTCCTGGGTCGAGCGGAGCACCGAGTATCTGGCGGATGGGTGAGAGGCCTTCCAGGCCACGGTGAAATACTAAAGCACACTACAGTTTGTTCCAAAACCTACAGGGCCCCAACGTGACTAGTCGAAGATACCTCCTAAATAATTCACTGGCCAGTTGAATATTGTACCCGGGTACCAATACACGCATACACATACATTCCTTGGGACATAACCTGTACGAGACTCACACTCCAACCACTAAGGGGTTAAAAAAACTTTTTTTTCCTTTTCCGCTGCGCGTTTCTCACATTACAAAGTGCTGTATTTTTCCTTTTCCGCTGCGCGTTTCTCATATTACTAAGTACTGTAAAAATATATACATATACCGTGTTACTCATTATATGCCCATTTATTCAGTAAACTAAATAATTTATAAAATCCACGACGGTGCTGGAGTATATTTATTCCCTAGTGCGGGGAGACTGACCCGAGGTTCAAATTCAGCAGCTCCTTCGGGAGTGAGCACTACATACATTATAAATAAAAATCTCACGAGAGGCGAGATCCTGCCGGTCATGTGAGTTCTGTGGACTCCATGGAGGGGATTCTCGTGATGGCGCTTTAGCGCTGCTTTGATCAACCTGGAGCCTAGCAGTCGCTACAGGGCAGGCAGCTTGACTCAGCGCCTGCCCCGTAATCTACAGGTAAAATGGGGATGCTAAGGGGAGAATAGCAAACGCTAAGGTTTCCCCTTAGCATCCCTGTTTTAGCTGAAGGGAAGTGGTAGGGCCCTGACTGTCTGATATATTCTGACCAAGCTCCACACTCCCCCTGCTTGCAACTGTTTCACTCATATTTGTCCATTACATTGTAAGCTCACGGGACGTCTGGCTGAGAACCTGTATAAAGTGCTGTATTGGCAGGACAACTATCCTATAGGCAGGGTAGTCTGTCACTTATGTTTGTATCACGATTTATTTTGACTCGTGTGTACTGCCTCATTGTAGAAAAATCTCCTTGTGTAGATTCAAGCTCAAACGGATACAAGATCATTTGACAAAGCTCAAAAAGTATGCGCCTATGGATTTTTTCCAGATGAATCCAATAAAACTGCTGGAACCAGGACTTTCTCTTTTTAAAAAGTTATTAAAACAACAGTTTTGTCAGTATTTAGAAAATGTTTGTTATCTGCAATCCACTGTTCTGCATCTGTGAATTGTTCGTGCAGCACTGCCTCCAGCTGCAGGAGATTTGGACAGACACTTAACTCTTTTTAGGGACAATCCCCCTGTGATACATAAAAACACACAAGCCACTCCCTGAAGAGAGCAGAGAAAACCCAGACTGGGACATTCCCAGAAGTGACTCAGGTGCTTGGGCACTTCTTATTTAGTTAGCCGGGGGGGGGGGGGGGCAAATAGTGAACAGATGTACATTGAAAAAACAAATATTTTTATAAGATCCACCAGCTACGGATTCCCCAATAGTCTAGTGCAGTGGTTCTCAACCGTGGTCCTCAAGTACCCCCAACAGGTCAGGTTTTTCCAGATTTCTGAAGCACAGCACAGGTGATATAATTTGCTGCTCAGTGATTGCAGGACTCCGTCTGCATTTCCACAAGGTGATCTGCAAAATCTGGCCTGTTAGGGGTACTTGAGGACCGCGGTTGGGAACCACTGGTCTAGTGGGTGGAATATGTCTCTTTTTAATATAAAACGTCAGTTTCCACTTAGCCAGGCGAGAGGGCAAAGGTATCGGAAAACAGCTCCACAGACCCGGCTACCTTCTGTGCCCTTACTGAGCCAAACCCCCCCCCAGCACAACAACCAAACCGCTCTCAGAGGAAGAAGAAGCCCATGCATCCTTGGGTTCATTACAGTAATGACATAGCTGTAATTGTACAACCTTTTGCGCAAATAATTCATCCAAAGTGACACACACCAAAATAGAAGGCATATCGCACAGGATTATCACCGGTAAGTGGTATCGAACCTCAACAAATGGCGTAGTCGACAGGATTATCACATGCAAGTAATATCGAACCGAAACGTGCAAACAGCAGCTAAAATTGACAGTATTGCAGTGCTGAGAAATGATGGCGCTTCTCAAAACTATAACCCAAACAACAAAAGGAAAGCTTTATTGTAAAGCTTCTCCTTTTGCTGTTTGGTCTATAGAATTTTGAGAAGCGACGATGGTTCTCAGTACTGCAATACAAGCGTTTTTAGACGGTATTTGCAACACCAGCACTCCTGTAGAGTCACTAATGGCGTGTTAACGCTGTGTCTCCTAGATATTCATTGCTGTGCAGCGTATGTGTCGGTCATTAAAGTGATCGATTGATAGTCTTTTAAAGACAGTTTATTTCATATTTCGTCTTTGATGTTTCTGCCACTATATTATTGTTGGGGTTTCCGGTGAGTTGGCGACATGCTTGCGTTCCCGCCACTGATTGACAATACTGATTTTTTTTTGGCCCTAGTTACCTGTATCGTTATGCCTGTGACGGGCATTCTCCAAGACAGAATCTTTTTTATTTAATGCTTATACATCAGGACAGACGCATCCTGCGGACGTCATCTTGGCGTCCCTATATATACTCGGCTTGTGCTGTCACCTCATAAAACAGGGACACCAAGCTCACCAACTGGTTTAGCATGTGGCCCTAGCTGCAGTAGCGCTTTTTGTCAAATAGGGCTACTACAGTAATAAACACATTAAAAAATATTTTCAATTATTTTATAGTGTTTAATTAATGAAAAGTGATTAAAAAAAACCCCACTGGATCTTGGCAGTGGTTTTATGGGTAAAAAATAATCTTGCAGAGAAGGGGATAAGAGAGGATATATTGGTGAAGATCTAGTTAAAATGAATGGCTGCTTTGACTTGATCAGAAAATTGAAAGAGTCTAAAATGTTTAAGGAGGACAGAAAAGACATCACAGTGAGAATAATAAAATAAATAGTAAATGGCGTTTGTCGATCATGCCTGTCGTACACTTGTCAATCTGCGGATCAGAGGAGTCAGAGCGGGAGAGTTAACCTTCTACCAATGGGCTCTTCTTAGCTGTCAGGTCTAATTGGGATTCTCCACGTCCGTGCTTCCAGCTTCATTCCTAGAAACATTTTGCGTGAAAGAAAATTGACAGAGGTTAATCTGCAACGTGAGAAGAAGCTCCATCTGAGAGTGGAAGCACACTATTCAATTCTACTGGTATGCGCAACGTTCCATACATCGACGGACAGGCTGTCTGCATCTGAATAGCAGCATGGGGATGGAATAAAATGTTTAATTAAAGGATTGACTGTTTTAAAAAGTCCCAAAGGAAGTATATGAAACAAAAAAGGCTTATACGAAATGTAAAAATTCATGAACAGGACCTGCCTAGAAAAAAAAACAGGACCTGCCTAGTTTAAAAAAGGGGGACCTGCCTAGAAACAAAAATGGGGACCTGCGTAAAAAAAATGGACGGGGCCGTGGGGTCTAATGAAGAATGGGATTGGCCAGGGGTGTAAAAAAATAGCTGTGGAGCTCTGTGATGCGCTCATACACAGGGCACATTAATGTGAGGTTTATTGCTGTGGAGCGGTGATGCGCTCATACACACGGCACATTAATGTGAGGTTTATTGCTGTGGAGCGGTGATGCGCTCATACACAGCACACATTGCTGTGAGTTTTATTGCTGTTGATTCTGTGGTGCGCTCAGGTTTGTAAAATTGCCTGTCCCTAAAGGGTTAATAAAGGAGTATTTATTAGGACACGAAAAATAGTCATAATAATCAGTTTGTCCCTGGGTGAGAGTACCCCCACCTATTTTTCCAGAAAAAAAGCACTGCTTCTTCCTATGATAGACTGCAGGATTTCGCACGCACAGCCCCCATCCTCTGGAACGCTCTCCCTCGTACTGTCAAACTTTCCCCTAGTTTCCCTTCTTTCATACGCTCCCTTAAAACATTCTTATTCAGGGAAGCCTACCACCCGACTCACTGATACACTTCACTGCCCCAAACAGTCCATCACTCTCACTGAAAGAGTTGAAAAGAAACCTGCCTCGCTTCGCAAAATGTTTTGTAGCAAAAAAAAAACAAAACAGTTATTTCTTGCTTTTCTGTCTAAAAAGGTAGACGTGATTATTTACCTGTTCCCGGGACCATTGAAAGAAGACTAGTCCCAGGATCGGAACGTTAATCCTTCCATGGTCATGCAGTTCAACTTTAAACAAAATATATTTTATTATGTGTTAAACATTTCTCAAAAGAACATTTAAGTTAGAAACAGTGTATTCCGCATTTCTAAAATATGCAATGTAGATGGTTTTTGATTGGTCCACATCTTAGTCTCTGAAAGACATATAACCAGGAATAAACAACTTCTCTTTAGAAGGGCTGTGAAGGAACCACAAGTTAAGTCTGTGTGTCTTTCATACAACTAGATTGTGTGACTCCAGTCCTTCACAGGAACACGAGGGTATGATAAAGCTCAGATAGAGAAGGAGAATGTCTGCAGCAGCTGAAATAGACCAATATTTCTTCACCCGGGTGACTATCAGATGGTGCCAGAAGTGGAGATTCTGCCCTGAGGGTAACTGAAATATTTTTAAATTCCCTTGCCCTCTCGGTGAATTACCCACGTTAGAGGCGAGAGGAGTTATTCCTCGCAAACTGTGTTTCGATTCCTCGTAAACCCCTTAAAGGTTTTTACAGTGGGCAGATTTAGATAGTACTAGTGGTTTTGTAAGATGAGTTATTCCTTACAAAAGGTGAGAAAAGGTTATTTCTCACGAGCTTCTTCTCGAAGCTATGATCCGCCCTATACAGAACTTGCATATAAAGCTAGGCAAGTTCCAAGCTATGCATAGTTTGGAATCCTTTGCAACGCAATACAGGAAACTGCAGAGACGTGCGCATTTCAGAAGCCCGGAGCTGACGCACAGGAGCAGCACACTCGAAGGTAGAAAATGTATTTTAACTTAAATCTACAGGTCCTGGACCTCCGCTCGGTTTCTCCGTTATATCATATGAGCTTCTGTTATCTTGACCACGGTTTGTCAGACTCTCCTCCGATATAGTATCGCCATTACAAGGATCGGCTCAGATTTGGGTTTCTCTGTGCAGGATGTGTCCTCTACCTACTAGGCCTCTCTATCTGGTTATTACCACTGTGATAGACGGTTTTCCTATTACCTTTTTCTATACCACTTTTATTTTGGTATGATTATGTAAATGAAAAATTGGATGTTTGCTATTGGCCTAGTTAAATCCAGGTGGTGACTTTTTTGGAAATGGCCCGATTCGAACACAGACAATATGACAAGTTTAAACGGGCGATTCCAATAGGTTTCAATGTTTAAAAGTAAATAGTCTTATAAATGGAATCCTATGTTTTTTATTTTTGCAAAAACACTTCGTTTTTTCAAAAACATTATTTTGTAACAGACCTTTTTTATTATGTTCTAAACTACCTTTTTTATAATTAAACACATTTACTACATTTTGTGGATTTAAGCTCCTATTGGGAGAATAGGAGACTTTTTCGCTTTAGTACAGGGGAATTAGCCGATGCAAATTCGGTGGTACTTGCCGATGTCTGATAACAGCTTCGGCAACTCCAAGTTTGGCAAAATACAGTGACCATCAGCAGGGCAGCCATCAGAAATGATGGGGCCCCTTACTAAACCTCACGATGGGCCCCCGGCTCTCCCTCAAACTCTAACAGCTTTTCTCCCACTTCAAAAAAAAAGGACATAACATAGCACCACAGCAATAAAACTCCCAGTAATGTGCAGTGTGTATGAGCGTATCACAGAATCCACAACAATAAAACTCCCAGTAATGTGCGGTGTGTATGAAGGTATCATAGAATCCACAGCAATAAATCTCACAGTAACGGGCTGTATATGATGGCCTCTGGGTCTGGTTTGGGCCTTGGGGTCTGGGTCCTTGGGGTTTGTGCTCTGGGCCTTGGGGTCTGGGCTGGGCCTTGGGGTCTGGTCTGGGCTTGGTCCCTGGGACTGGGCCTGGGGGTCTGGTCCCTGCGGTCTGGGCCCTGAGTCTGGTCTGGGCCTTGGGGTCTGGTCCATGGGGCTGGGCCTTGGGGCCTGGCCCCTGGGTCTAGGCTGGGCCTGGTCCCTGGGGTCTGGTCCCTTGGTCTGGGCCTTGGGGTCTGGTCCATGGGGCTGTGCCTTGGGGCCTGGTCCCTGGGGTCTGGGTCTAGGCTGGGCCTTGGTCCCTGGGGTCTGGGCCTTGGCTCACCACTCTGAAGAAAAGGAGAAGAAAAGACAGCAATCTTCTTTTCTTCTCTTCAATCTTCAGTCTTCTCTCTACAGCCTGGTCCCTCCAGCTCAGGCGAGCAGCTTCACTGAGTGGAGGGGCGGAGCCAAAGCAACGTGCTTGGGAGGCCCTCACACACTGCTTGGCCCCGCCCAGCCAGGAAGTGAAGCTGCCAGGAGCCGGAGGAGACACAGTGTCTCCTCCGGCTCCTGCAGCAGCAGGGACACAGCTCCTCGAGTCCGATACCAGAGCTGTAAGAGGGCGGCGCCACTGCCGAGGGGGGCCCGGGCCCCCACCGGCCCCTTACGGCAGCATGGGGCGTAATGCCCTGATGGCGGCCCTGACCAGCAGTAGTGAGTTCACTGAATTTGCCTACATGGAATTGCCGTAGTGAGCAGTAATGGGCCAAAATGTACAGCACCAAAATTGCATAAAATTCAGCACTTTGTGAAAAGACCCCTTAGTTTTCACAGGGGCGTACCTGGGGGGGGGCCGCACCGGGTGACACCACCCCCTAGGGTTTTTTTTACTTGCAAAGTATTTTCCCAGGAAGGATACATTGAGATTTCACAAATTTTCAAGTATGTCCTGGGTAGGCAAGGCCTAGGCTGGCACTTTCCAGGGGGGCGGCAAAAACCCACCACTAAAGGGGTTACTCACAGAGCACCGAAATGGCGCCAACATTTGTGTTCTGTGCTGTTCCCTGCACTTCGGGGAATCAAATTTCCCCACCCTGCAGTGAATTCACCATTCACCGAAGTGTCCCCAAAGAGCAGGGAGTCGGCCTACTTAACGAAAATGTCTGGAATTTACATATAAGGTCCTAAGATTGATAATAAAAAGGTCGGTTACAGAAAAAAGAAAAACCACTATAGGATGGATATGTTGAGAGTTTGCAAAATCACTTAAAAATAATTATCCAAAAAGAATCTACACTTTGCACAGCACAGAGGACGCATGAATGATCCACGATCGGCAGATTCATAATATATCATTATTATATGTATACATCATGTCCTGTCAGAATGCTAGAACTAAAAATATTTTTGAAAACAATAAAAAATGCGTGTGATTTTTTTTTTTTCATTTTAAAGTTGGGGGAGGTGCCAAATATAGGATCCGCCCCGGGTGCCAAATGTTCTAGGTACGCCCCTGAGTTTTCAAAATACCATCACTGGTTATGGAAATTAAGAAAATATAAAATAAGGGGGAAATAATCTGTTCAGATTTAAAAACACTTTCGCCGATCGCTCTCCTAATGTGCTGCAAGTGATAATCATGTGATCATCTTATTGATCTGCAAGTCAGGTGTCAACTGTAATTCCCTGGTTGTCCGATTGAGAGGGCTTCTGACAGGAGATAAAAACTGGGATTGAAAAACAGAGCTTTCAAATCTTCCAAAAGGATATGGTTCTAGTTTACCAGTTATCAGATCATCACCAACTCAAAAAAAAAAAAAGCTGTGTATATGCAGCTCACCTTGTCACACAAAAAATTGTGAGCAGCTAAGAATCATGGAAGATGTAGTTCCAAAACATCAAGGTTGCTGACTGCTGTACTATAAAATGCCAAAATTGTTATACAATGTTTAGTCATTACTGCGGGTTTTTCAGTCAAGCCACGAGCTCACCTATGTGTTGAATAAAACCATGAAGGCAGAAGTACAGTCAACAAGTTTAATTGGATTTTACTTTCATAAACAGCCATTAAGTTCAACAAGAGGTTTGTAATGTTGAAACAGAATACATTTAAGAGTATCTACAGGAAATATTTACAAGCAAATAAAATCATGACAGTATAAAACACTGTACCAAATTCTTGCTGAAGGAATAAACACAATATTACGTGTAGTGATTGAAATGTACCATTTGCATCGGATTATTTTTATGAATACCGGTTGTAAAAACATTTAATTTCTTTACAGCCGACACATGACATTACGGACCCGAAATACAGTAAGTGCTCTAGCTACGAGTAATGACGGACAAATGTGGCCAGATGACACGACATCAAGAATGAGTAGCCAGCGTGCGTTCTACATCACTTTTGGACCGTTTAAACAGTAGTCCAAAAACATTTAACGATGGTAGTGAACGGGTCATTAGTACTTTCCCAAATAGAATATTCGGCAACTTTATTATGAAAAATGTTCTGGATTACAAATTAATGTTTAATAAAACCATATGGTTTAATTTTCACAGAAACAAAATTATATATATATAAAAAATGGATTCCACTTGGAAACATTTAACGGTTACCCTCAAACTGCTGTAAAAAAATGTAAAAAGTGTAGTGAGTGAAAGGATGACTTTCAGTGGCATCCTGCTAATGTCACATTTACCCCTTGATTACAGCAGAAATCTTGTTTCCCCCCTCATTAGATGGACACCTAATCTGGTCCCTGTAGCTTTGCTATAGGGCCGTTTATTGACGCCAGAGGTCCGTCTGTCAGAGGCCGCCCAATGGCTGTGACCAATGACATCATTCCACTTTCCCTACCTAAATGCTCGATCAATATCAAAAGTCTCCGTGTTGTGATATTCTGTGTCAGGGAGTGCGTTTGTGATTTTCGGAATATTTTTGTGGGTATTTTGTTTAAAGTTGCTGTGATTTCCCGGCTTAGTATTCAGCTTTAGACTTTGCATCGTTTACCTTTTGGGTTGCCAACAACAACAACACGGCTTTTCTGGAATTTGTCACCATTTTCGTCTCCTAGAGAGACGCAACAGTTTAAGGCCAGTGTCAGACGAGCGCGCTAGGTGCGCCCGTTGCTTGTTGCGACGCTGCTGGCCAGACGCTGTTGCTTGCGCACGAGGTGCGCGCAACAGCGGCCGTGCTGCAGGCCTCTCTGTCAAAGCGCTAGGATGCACATTGAGGGAGCTGCAAAACGTGATTCTCCATAGGAGGATCGAGCCTTGCAGCGCTGAGCGCACTAACTGCACTCAGCGAGGTGGCCAGACGGGCATCGAGTGGAAGGAACATCCACTCTCAAAGACGTTCCTTCCGCTCTCCAATGACGCTCGTCTGACCCCAGCCTAAAACCACACCATTATAAGGATCGGTAATATGCTGGTATTACTGGTTCTTCTAGCGGCTGGGCTTAACGCTGTTGTACCTCAAGGAGACAAAAAAATGGGAAGAGTCAAACGTCAGATAAGCAGCGTCTGGCCTTTGGCGTTCCTCTCCAACTTGGGCCTAGTCCCTGCGGTAAGAGGTCAGCTTAGTAATCATTACTGCAGGTCAGTGTATTTATGGTCCGCGATTTATTCACGAAGGAAAACAACCTTCAACAGGATCAGCTAAAAGTAATGCACAACTTTAAGTAGCAAATACTCCGAAAGAGCCAGAAGTACTAATTTCCAGAGTGAAAATACTCCGTTAAGAGGTAATTCAGGTTTAAGACGCCTTTCTATTGGATAGAATATTTACACACTGCTTGATATGGTTGCGTAGACAAGGTAAAAATATAATAAATTTGACGTTCGGCAGCAAAAACACATAGAAATTAGAGAATCAACATGTAAACGTATTATTTACCACATCTAATTTCCCCAAGGGAAGACGGTGACCCCACCACCAAAACTGGAAGTAGAAAATGACTTCCTTCAGCCTCGACGCGGGTAACCTACAGACTAACCGAAAGAAAGGTCGACCTGAGGAGTTCTCCTTGGTTTATGCGCACTTTCACTGGATTTTGTGAACAAATGGGAAGAAAATTGGCAAACCGAAGCTCTTACTCTCTACCCTTGAACGTCCTACTGCTTCTAGCTGCGTAGCACAACTACAGATGTCCCATAAAGGCATCTCTCCATACTTTGCTTTCTGGACATGTTCAGAAGGCATCTAAAGCAAGAGAGGGCTATATAAAACTCTCCCCACCTTCTGCATGGCCTTGGGCCTTTTCCATGACCCATGAGCAGGCAGGGACGATGCAAGTCAATGCAGAGGGATGGGGGACTCTAGCTGCCGGACATCTGTAGGACTCTGGGGTTGGATCAGCTCGATAAAGACAGTTCTTACAAAATAGCAAGTTTGGGTCCTGATCCCAGGGATCGGAATGAGACATCCCTAAAAAATCCTCGCAATCTGTGTGTGGGTGACAGCAGAGCCCCTCTACGCATGCAACTCCTAATCAAATAAACTGAACCAAGCTGCTCCTCGGTGGAATTGTAGGTTACTCGGTTCTGAATATGCAATTAGCTCTGCAGAAACCAGCGTAGAGGAGATGATTACCACGCTTTTATTCCAGAACAAGAAACGCGGTCGACTCCAGCTGTCACACATTTCAATCAGGAGCAGAGGAAGAGACTTTCCGTCTTCCGAACGTCTCACGCCGGACACATCTATTTCACAGATCTCCGAGAGATATTAATTAGCGATAATAGCATAGAGCGATGAATACGATCGCACAAATAAGTTGACTGATACTGCGAGAGGAGCTTCATGTTCCGCCTCATGCAGCTAATTATGAAGTTGCTAGGCTGGCGCGTCGGCGGGAATCAAGTCGTAAATAGAGGTTTATGTAGCAGCATGGGATTTTTTATTCCAAATCCGTACGTGCCAATCTAAAGGGTATATTAAATAAAAGGAAGGACGGTTTAACCAGCTCGGTGAGGCTGCCACCCTGATGTGACAATTTTCTAGAGATAACTGGTTCTGTAGGTTATGGGTGGGGGAAAATAGGAAGAATATATAGAATATATACACGCACGCACGTGCATTTGCCCGATTGCTACCCCATGGATGCCTTCTGGCTTGAGCAAGCTTATCACAAAGACATTGCATTTGGTCGAACTATTCAAGTCAATGAGCGTCTGATCTCCAGTGGTTAAATTGTTATACCTGGCATCAAGGAGGACCTCGGAAACATCTGAAGATTACTGCAACTATCACAGAATTAAGATTCTTTTTACAAAAAAAAACCCCAAAATCTATGCATGCGGCAAACCGTATGTAAGGTTGACAGTTTACCCAATGAGGAGCAGCATTAACGGCATATAGTGCATAATATCTGTGATGCTTATTATAAAAGGTTATTTCTTGACGACATCTTTTTCCACTTTACCCTTTACAAAAAAAAACAACATACAGACTTGTTTATCTCCAGCTTTGACCTTTCGATGGTTAAGGCTACAATATCCATCATTTGCTGTGACGCAATGAAGCAGCTTTAGACTCCAAAATGGATAGAATTTTTATTATATATAAAAAATTTTTTAAAAAAAGTGGAGTAAAAAAAAAAAAAAAAATTTTTTTTTTTTTACACTATTTTAAAAATCACCTTTTCTAATGATGGAGGGGGACCTCTGGGCAAAACAGTGAAGCCATCTGAAAGAACACTGTGATGCTGTAAGTTTTCTATAAAAAAAGCTACCAACATACATTTGGATTTAAAAGAAAAAAAAAAAAAAAAAGTACATTAGAAAAAAAAGGCACAGTGGGTAAAGCAGCCCTTAAGACTGTTTATTAATATAGAAAAAAAAACACTTTCACACAGACAAAAAAATAAATAAAAGTTAACATGTTATGCTGGCTTTTCCATTTGAGCTGGCCTTGGTCCTGAAAAAGCAAGATTGTATGGAGAGGCGTTACGGTTTCTTTGAGCCGCTGTACCGGGAGGTGAAGAGGCTATTGTGAAGCAACGCTTCTATTCAGATTCATACCACGGGGCCGGGCAGGATCTGCATCATTAGCATAGGTAATAAGGGCCGATTTAATGATATAATCAGAAGCCCATTGTTAAGGACAGGATTAAAATCAGAATAAAAGTCAAGTCATTGAAGCCGGATGAGGTTAAGCCTCTCAAACCGATTAAAACCCGGCGAGTCGAAACCTGCCAGACCCCAGGGGGCTTCTTACACTTTAAGGACAGCATTTTTTTTGCCCTTCTCAATATACAGAAGAGGTATTTATACGTGGGATGGAGCAGTGCAATATGATGATGTAAACGAGATTTTATTACATAAACTGCCAACCGTAACAAGAAGAAAAAAAAAAAAGTCATTTTCATCCAGCAGTTTGATATTAGACATGTACCATTCGTTCCGGACTGACTCAGAAATCATCTGAAATATCAGCAATTCGAATCGATCCGAATTGGTTTCACATTAAAAAAAATATTCAAGCCAATACGAATTTTTCCCCAACTACAATCAGCCAGGTCCGACTACAGCTGGAAAAATCCAGATTTAATGGGAATACGACAATAAATGTAACCCTCCCTTAATCATGTGACACGCACAATACAAAACTAACCCTAACCCTATAACACGAAAACTGTAACCCTAACCCAACCCTATAACGGTAACCCTAACCCTCTAACACAACTGAAACCCTAACCTAACCCAATAACATAAAAACTGTAACCCTAACCCTCTAACACAACTGTAACCCTAACACAACTGAAACCCTAACCCTAAAACACGAAAACTGTAACCCTAACCCAACCCTCTAACTGTAACCCTAACACGACTGTAACCCTAACCTAAGCCTCTAACACGACTGTAACCCTAACCCTATGACACAAAAACTGTAACCCTAACCTAACACAACTGTAACCCTAACCTAACCCAATAACATAAAAACTGTAACCCTAGAACACAAAAACTGTAACCCCAATGCCTGCTCTAACCCAACCATAAACGGAGCCCCCATAACTATTTTTAAGCCATGCACATGTCTAATATTTACCCCGATTTAGAGGCTCCTTGCGAGGCGTTTTATTGCTTCGCAAAACTTGTATGGATAAAAAAAAAAGAGGGAATTTGGAATAAAAGACACAGTGCCTCCTAAATAGACACGTGGAAGGCGGTTAAGGTTAGCCACTGTAAATCTACAGTAATCCTCAAAAATTAGGAGGAATCCAATCTGCAGCTTTCTCTGAACCGGCTTCTTCATGTAAACTCGAATGTCAGCTTTAAAAAGGGAGTGTCTTCTAAAACCCTTCACTACCAAAGGGTTTTCCATGAAAGCACTAGCAGGAACCAATGGTTTTATGCAACAGTACCATAGAAACATGGAAAATGTCGGCAGATAAGAACCTTTCGGCCCATCTAGTCTGCCCAATTACATGGATACTTAACCTGGATTTATTTTTTGTTTAGGATAGCCTTATGCCTATCCCATGCCTGCTTAAATTCAATTACTGTTTTGGCCTCTACCACTTCTACTGGAAGACTGTTCCATGTATCTACCACCCTCTCAGTAAAATAATGCTTCCTGATGTTACTTTTAAACCTTTGCCCCTCTAATCTAAGACTATGTCCTCTTGTTTTGCTACTTTGTTTCCTTTTAAATACACGTTAGATTACTCCTTAACCCCGCACAGTCTACGTGAACTGTAATGATAGTTACAATGAATTTAGAGACTGCGTGCATTATTTGATGGGCAGAGGGCTCCCTCAGCTGGTCAGACCTGGTATAGCACTAAAATGTTGCAGGAAAGTCTTTAGGAGTAAACTCTAAATAGGTTGTTTTAGTGAGTTACTCAACATCATCTTAGGTGTCTGATGAACTGTAACTTTTAGGACACGTATCAAATTCTGATCCGACGTTTCTGAACTACACCTCCCATGGCTCTCTGTCCATCGATTGCATTCAAAGGATTGGGGGACTTCTAAGCCATAAACATCTGGGGGAGGGCAGAGTTTGAAATCTGTTTTAGGGGCAAACAAAATTCATGGTGAAAGGGAAAAAAATATTGTGGCTGTGAAGGGGTTAATTAGGTATAGTATGGGGAGTAGGTGCTCGATTCAATCACTCAAAGCCTCTCCTCAAGTCTTTGCTTGTCCTTTAAAGCAGGTTTTCAATATTCTCCAAAGACTTTGGTAAAAAAAATCCTAATATAAAAAAGGCAGATAAAAGAAATCACATGAAATTTAATTATATATATATATAAGGCCACATGCTCATGCAATGGGTAATATGGAGAGTCTGCATTCCCAAAAAGAAAAAGGACACAGAAGGAAACCTACATGCCTGAAGTCCTCCTTGTTACGGGTCCTGTACGTTATGAAGACCGGCTTCCCTGAGGTGTATAATAGAACCTACGCCAAAAAATAAAACCTTGAATGCCAGTGGGTTCGAATATAAGAAACGCCAATACAGTCAGCGAATTCCCAGGTGATTAAACGACATTGCGTGGCCAAAAAAGTCACTAATATTTAGTTCTTGTGATCGCGGCATCGTTTGGATAAGCTCATGCAATGTCACAGCATTTATTCGCGTCCAGAGTGGCTTTAATTTGTGGCCAAGATCTTGTGTTGATGATGGGAGAGTCGCGGCGCTGCGTAAAGTCTTCTCCAGCACATTATCCCAAAGATTCTCAATGGGGTTAAGGTCTGGACTGTGCGGTGGCCAATCATGTGTGAAAATCATGTCTCGTGCTCCCTGAACCACTCTCGCACATTTTCAGCCTGATGAATCCTGGCATTGCCATCTTGGAATATGCCCGCTGTGCCATCAGGGGAGAAAAAACCCATTGATGGAAAAACCTGCTCATTCAGTATATTCAGGGAGTCACATGACCTCATAACGTTGCTGAACCGAGACCTGACCAGCTGAAGCCACCCCAGGTCATAACAGGCTTGTTCGGCAGGTGGTGACCCTTTATTTTGGCCAGGGAGTGTATCATTCAGGTGTCAAAAGTAAACGGCACACTGGCAATTCTGACTTCGCTCACATCGAGTGTTACAATACAATTGGATGGTGCTGATGCAGCGCTGGAAGCCGTATCTTCAATGTGTGGCTTTTAAGGTAAAGGCCTGAGATTTTTCCTATTGGCTGCTCATATTTCAGATTCTACAAACACATCGTGGGTACCGAAAAGGGATATATGATGCCTTACATCGAGAAATATCCGTTTCAGCTTTTTTTTCTTTAAATATTATAAATAAGTGGTTTTGTCTTTGACATAAACGATACCGATAAAAAATACATTAAAGTAACAATTCCTAAAAGAAACTAATGTTTACAAAACACACGAATGTGCCGGGTCACGTGACCTGCTCAGGATTCTGTTTGTTCCCCACACTGACTGTGAGATGATCGGTTGGATTCTATCCCAGGAACATAAAGGCCGTTTAGAACGCACTATTCATTTGTACGCCTCACTGTAAGTGCACGATCTGTACATGATTTAGGATTTCCCCAGTGTTCCAGCCAGCCGTCCACAAGTTCATCTTCAGGGTTTCGAACCCAGAGCACCGAAATCAGCGTTTGATCTTGGCCTCATCGTTCCCAGTCCAGCGTAACGCAGTAGCTCTGCATTGGAAGTTCCGGTTCGGCGTCAGTTTCTGTGCATTCTCGTAACGGATATAGATGTATGGCTTCTGTAAACATATGCTTATGTTAAGCAGCTGCTACAAACAATGGTAGTCTGTAAAAAAACAGGAAAACAAAGAGCACCCGGACACATACTCCGGGAATCCAGCTTGGAGATCCACTTCGTTACATAACGTTGTAATATCGTTACTGTATCAGGGTACAGACGGCAACGAGACCAGCCGAGCCCCCTCAGCATGAAGAATCCAGCAGTCTTTGACGGACCTTCTTGTCCTCCTTGGGGGTTTTCACACCATCACTTGTAGACTGATCTACAGGAAACAAAAAACACAGTTATAGGAGACGTGTGGCAGAAAGAAAACGAACAGCCAAGAGTCGCAATCCATGGATTGTAGGACAAAAGGCATATTAATTGATGGCCCCTGGCTGTAGGGATGTACGGATCCGAACGCAGAATTTATCGGAGATCGGATTCGATCAAAGTGTGACTCCTGCCGAGCAGTGAGAATCCCAGCTGGAGCCCCACAGCCTCGGCGGTGATCATTGGTGTCTGCCCCGTTGAGAGTCATGGAAGACACTGCAAGTCTGTCCCCTGCTGGAGTCCAGGTGTCGCTGCAGTCAGACAGGGAAAACCCACTTTCGAGGCCCTGGATTCCACTTTGCAAAGGAGCCGCTAATCTGCTGTGCTGTATCTGATCAGTACTCAGTGTCAGCCGCTACCAAATACCACGACTCGGATCGGGGGCCTGAAAAGAGCGATCAGGACATCCCTACCTGCCCAGGTTTACTTTATGAGCCTTGGCCCTTCAAGGGACTATCAGGGTTATTCAGAGAGCAGTGAAAACCAGGAGAATGACTGGAGAATGGAAAATTCTAGGTCAAAATAGCCAAACCAGAAAAATTCTCCCTTTCATCGCACTTTCCAAATTGGCTATTTTGACCTAGAATTTTCCATTCTCCAGTCATTCTCCTGCTTTTCACCGCTCTCTGAATAACCCTGTATATTTCCAATGAGACTCATCCAACCGAATGAGTGGCTGAACAACATGGAAGAGAAGCAGGTCCAAAACATCTAGGAGGGTCAAGGCGGACTCAACGCAACATATGCAGACAAAATCTTTCTATAGACCGTGGGAAATTAAGCGTAGGCTTTAGGTTAACTAACACACACACTATGTGAAAATTATTACAAAACGAGACGTATATATTTAAGGTTTTTTGGCTCATTTAATACACCTCTATATGGGCACCATTAGTTGCACGAAGCACATCAAGACGGTACTGGATTTCTTGCCGTGTTGGCTGTAGCATCTCCTCATCAATGGTGGCAATGGCGTCAGTGATCCTCTGCTTTAGGTTAATGATGTCCCGTACCTTTGTTCCATACACCATATCTTTAACATAACCCATAGAAAGAAGTCGTTTTTCCCTATACGAGACATCAATTACTGCAAATGTTTACCTTGACCTTTTGACTGAATACGCGGCACCACAACTACATGACCTTCACCCAACCATCATTTTCCAGCAAGATGTTGCACCACCACATTGGGGACTGCATGTTTGTGGCTTCCTAAATGAAACATTTCCAGAGCGGTGGATTGGAAGGGGTGACCCAACTCCCTGGCCACATCGTTCACCAGATATCACTCCCCTCCACTTCTTTCTATGGGGTTATGTTAAAGATATGGTGTATGGAACAAAGGTACGGGACATCACTAATTTAAAGCAGAGGATCACTGACGCCATGGCCACCATTGATGAGGATATGCTACAGCCAACATGGCAAGAAATCCAGTACCGTCTCGATGTGCTTCGTGCAACTAATGGTGCCCATATAGAGGTGTATTGAATGAGGCAAAAAACCTTCAATATATACGCCTCATTTTGTAATAATTTTCACTTATCTGTCGTCTTTTTGCCTTTAATAAATTTTTGAAATTGTAAAGAGACTTTATGGACACCTTGTATATTCGTTAGTTCTGGATTATTCAGACGGCGCCAGTGTTCACCGACCTTGTGAAATCCCTGTAGTTATGCGACAAATGGAAAAATGGCGCAGGATAAAGCTCTGTAGTTGAGTTTTTCCCTCAGAAGTCGGGATTTTACTTTTGAGAAGAGCAGGCTTTTGTTGCCGTGGCAACATCAAAAACTGGCGCTTGCTGAATAACCCCCCCCCGCATAATATCTTCAAGTCGCACCATGCAAACCATTCCGCGTGCAATTTAAAAGGAGGGAAGGGTCGCTGCTCCTCACGTGCCACGATTGGATTTTCTGTGGATTTTGCGACAAAGGCGTCCAAACTTTCAGCGTTCTGAAAAAACCCACGGACTGCATGAAAGCCGGTCTACCAGCAGGCATCGCTTTATATAGCGGAAGAATTTGATTGGTTATTACCGCACAGTAACCAAAGAATTCATTACTCGCACAAAGTAAACCCCTTCCCCAGCAACCGCTCTCTTCAGCGAGCACAGTGACTACAAAATAAAAGCCTGTATTTTACTCCATAATAGAAATTAATTCTAACAAAACCCCCCGATTTCCCTCTTTACCGCAAGGTGTTTTCTGTAGGCTTCATCCATGGCAGGGCGATCTCCTCGATTTGAGGATTTAAAGGGACACTACCACTAACATTAAGCTGCAACTACAATACAATACCACCCATTGTAAAACACATAGAAAAACCAGCAGCGTGTTTTACATTCTATGGACAGTTACAATAACAAAAAGGATATTAATCTCCCGTTTCCACATGATGCAACATTTACCAAAATCTTATGGTAAGTCTGACTTTACAGCAGTGGTATGGGATAAAACCGTAGTGAAGAGGCAATTGGGTGGAGGAGGGAATGTTTAGACAAGGCTGAAGGGGATCTATTGTGTTGCCCAAGGCACCCAAGATATGGCAGCTGAAGGAGATGTGATAGTGGGATTACACAAAATAACCCCGGCGGTGTTCTTTACATAAATTCCACGCAATGCACGCATGTATATACATTGTTTTGTATTTCTAATTGTTTTATTGTGATTGAAGCCCTTTCAAAAAGTCCGAGTGACGAAACGCGTTGGGCATTTTTATTGATATTAAATAAATCTTTTTATTGGAATACCGCCTTCCCGAATTCATCTCATTGGTGCATGCTCCAGGCTGATGGGGATATAAATTTACACCGTGAGTGACATGCATTACTCCAAGTGAATTGTCACTCAGTCACTAGACGACTGATATATCCCTCAACGTGCAGGATCCAAGATGCTCCCAATATCTTGTGTTTTTATGTGTATGGCGATTTGGGATACCTCCAAGGGAGGAGATCCACCCTTAAAGTTAAGTACCCTACGTCACTACTCTGTGTTGTATCAGATGTAAGATATTGGCAACATAAACACAATAAGGACATTTCATTTTTAGGAGTTACTGGCCCTTTAATAGAGTTAAAGGTGGACCCCAATTTTGTGTTTTCGAAACCAGTGGAATCTGGATTTTTCTTTCCGATTGAGCATCCGTCCGAACATCAACCAAACGTCACTCCTGTTCCTACATTACACAATAGGAGTGGGGTACCTGCACGTGGTCTTGTGTGTCATTCCAGAAGGTAAATGTTCTGGTGCCTGTATACTGAAGCTAACCTATCAATGGGTATCTTAGTTATTTAGAAGTGCGCAGCGTGCTTTCTCTGATGACCTGTCCTGGTCATGTCACCCGAGAGCAGGTTCATATACAGTTGCAAGAAAAAGTATGTGAACCCTTTGGGATTACGAGGAGTTTTGCATGAATTGGTCATAGATGAAGATCAGAGCACATTTTAAGTCACAACAATTTGAAAAACAGTCTGCTTAAAATAATACAACACAAACATATGTTTTCAGGTTTTTATTGAATAGAACATGTAAACATTCACAGTGCAGGGTGGAAAAAGTATGTGAACCTTTGGACTTAATAACTGGTTGACCCTCCTTTGGCAGCAATAACCTCAACCAAACGTTTCCTGTAGGTGCAGATCAGATCTGCACAACGATCTGGAGTAAATTTGGACCACTCCTCTTCACAAAACTGTTTCAGTGTAGCAATATTCTTGGGATGCCTGGTGTGAATCGTTCGCTTAAGGTCATGCCACAGCATTTCAAATCGGGTTGAGGTCAGGACTCTGACTGGGCCACTCCAGAAGGCGTATTTTGTTTTGTTGAAGCCATTCTTTTGTTGAATTACTTGTATGCTTTGGGTCATTGTCCTGTTGCTTCACCCATCCTCTGCGGAGCTTCAGTTGGCGGACAGATGGTCTTACGTTTTCCTGCAAAATGTCTTGATAAACTCTGGAATTCATTTTTCCATCAATGACAACAATCCATCCAGGCCCTGAGGCAGCAAAGCAGCCCCAAACCATAAAACTCCCTCCGCCATGTTTTACAGTGGGGATGAGGTTTTGATGTTGGTGTGCTGTGCCTTTTTTTCTCCACACATTGAGTTGTTTGGAAAAAACACACTATTTTAGTTTCATCTGTCCACAGAATATTTTGCCAGTAGTGCTGTGGAACATCCAGGTGCTCCTTTGCAAACTTCAAACGTGCTGCAATATTCTTTTTGGACAGCAATGGCTTCCTCCGTGGTGTCCTCCCATGTACTCCATTCTTGTTTAATGGTTTCCTTATTGTAGATGTGTCAACAAAAATGTTAGCATGTGCCAGAGATTTCTGCAAGTCTTTAACTGACACTCTAGGATTCTTCTTTACCTCATTAAGCATTCTGCGCTGTGCTCTTGCAGTCATCTTTACAGGACAACGACGCCTAGAGAGAGTAGCAACAGTGCTGAACTTTCTCCATTTGTAGACAGTCTATCTTTTGTAACCCTTTCCAGCTTCATGCAAGTCAACAATTCTTGATCGTAGGTCTTCCAGTAAACCCAAAACTGGTGTGTGTTTTTAAAGGGCAGGACAGCTTTCAGCAACACATCCAATAATATCACACTGATTGGACCCAGGGTTGGCTCACTCCTGGCTCCAATTAGCTCTTGGAGAAGTCATTAGGCTAGGGGTTCACATAGTTTTTCCACCCTGCACTGTGAATGTTTACATGTTATGTTCAATAAACACATGAAAACATATGTTTGTGTTGTATTATTTTAAGCAGACTGTTTTTCAAATTGTTGTGACTTAGATGAAGATCAGAGCACATTTTATGACCAATTCATGCAAAACTCCACGAAATCCCAAAGGGTTCATTTACTTTTTCTTGCAACTGTATTCTTCTGTCTTGTGGTGTACTGACCTGGGTAGTTGTTTTGTATTTGCTGTCTTTTCCTGTCCTGACTCGTGACCGGTTACATTGTTTATGCTGGCCTCTGTATTCCCAGACCTAGGCTTGTATTTCGGTTCCGATTGCGCTTTCCTTTAGGGAGATAACCCAGACATTACAAGGTTCAAGACCGTGGTATCATTTAGAGGCAGAGCCGCAAGTCCGATCGCGGGTCATACGATATCGGAACAGGACTCTATCAGCCGATTCTGACTTCCTCACGACTCAGACTACAGTAAATAATAAACTATCAGGGTTATTCAAAGAGAATCGAAACGTCACCACACGTTCGGTGACTTTTCATTCTCTTCAATTCTGTGCGATTCGGCGATCCCATTTCGGCGACCTAGCGGTGTATTCAGCAAGCACCACAGGGCCGTCATAGTGCAGGTAAAAGCTGCCGAAAATTCACTGCAAAACCCATGCAAACGCACATTGAAACCCGCAAAAACATCTGGATTAACCTGCCGAACATGCTGGAGAAACCCGAGCAGGAGCCGATCAGAGCAGCCGCCGGAAAAAGCCGACACCGCAGACGAATGGAGTAAAAAGGAAAAAAAAAAAAAAGACCGTACGCTTGAAGGTTTGAAATGTGAAACACTGTTTGCAAAGAAACTACTGAGCGAAAATGTCTCAAATTTACATATGATCCAATGAATAATAAAAAGAGCCGTTACAGGAAAAAGAAAAACCGTAAAAAAAAAAAAAAACTGAAAAATGCCTAAAAAGATCCAAAAAAATAAAAAATAAATCTATAAAGAGACTTTTTGAAGCCTATGGGATTCTCCTGAATAAACCTGTCGAATGAAACCACCGAACAGCAGGGCAATTCCTCAACTTTTCACTGCTGTTTTTTTGTTCTCTGAATAGACGAAGCATTGCTTCTCTACGGGGATTCACTGCCCTCAAACAGGCACCGTATGTGCAGGCAATTCACCAGGATTTGGCGAACTGCCTGCTCTCTGAATAGCCGAATGGTCAGGAAAGGTAACCGTACGTTCGGTTACTTTTCGCCAGCAATTCGGATCTCTTTGAATAACCCCGTATATTATCATTTTTTAATGGTTTCTGAACTGGTTTTGTCACCTTGAATTTTACCACATATACTGTTCATCTATAGGGTTGAACCATCACTCCAGTATGTTTTTTGTTTATCATTATTGGAGTGAAAACCATTTATAAATAATGAAAAGGTGCTTGCTGTATATTCTATTTATCGCTTTGTGTTTGCACCAGTTCTTTTTCTCATTCGTTCACTTATAGCGGGGAGCGTTGATTTTTGGCTGCGCTTTTTAACGCTCGGTTTTTGGCTGCACTTTATTCCGTGAAAAGGGAGAACAAATTGCGTTATATTACGGTTTTATTCTTCTACCTGTATCCCAAGCACGTGACATGACGTTGAAAGCCTTTACAGCTGCAGACTGACGCCAATTCGCCAGCTCACGTGCTGCGTTAGCCTGCAGAGGGACAACTCCTACAGCAGACAACGCGAGCCGGCAGTAAAGCAGCAATCATGAGCTTTTATTGGGTATATAGAGTATATGTTTTAAGTCTTTCCTATCAAGAAAAGTATTCAAACGTGATCCTCCCGGTGCTGCCCCACAGAAAAGTCTACAACTGCTCTCAAAAGCGTCTCTGATGAATCTATATAGTATCTTCGCGTTATTCTAGATTTGTCCCATTCCTATTTTTTCCCCCCAGTCGCTTTTGCAGGATTATACATTTTATACTGGCTGCCATTTACCATTTAAAGCATTAAATGACTGCATAGTATAATGCAGTGAAGACGAACCTTGGTGCCCTAGAACCGCAGGTCCCATAATGCTCAGCCTGCCTTGTGTGAACAAGCATCAAGGGAAATGTAGTTCCCAAACATTTGGGGTGCAACGATCACCATCACTGGTGTGGAAAGGCTATTCTCTTCCACCGAAAACATTAGTTTCCTAAATGGATCGCAGCTCATCTGTCCAAAAACCCTTGCGCCGAGCCTGAAGAGATCACGGTTTTTGCGCCTGCGCGAGTTCCTCACCCATTACAACAAAAACGTGTTTTTACGCTGCAGAAAAATTCCACAATATCAAATTTTAAATCTATAAATACAATTACCCAGTGAAATGCTGAAATCATCCGAATAATCCCACTCGAAGTGACAGGGAATCGTTTAATAATAGAGATTACGGTCTGGAGGAAAAAGTGATAAACTGGAGAGAATGCGTTCTTTAATCAGCTGTAAGAATGTATGAATGGATTTTTGCACGTTTGAGACGGGAAGGGGATTCATCAAATAATAAACTGTCCTGTCATTCACGTAAAGAACGGTCAGAGGAAGCACACCAGTACGTCGTTAAAGAGATGTTAACACAGGCCGGAAAGCTACAGCACAGCTAACGAGACGCGAGATTTAACGCAAACACAGACTTGGAAATGTAACCAAGTATTTAAAAATTCCCACTTGTTTAAGTCTGAATTTTACTGACGTGCTCGTTTATTAGAAGTTATTCATTTACGAACAATTCAGATCAGTGTTTCTCAACTCTGGTCAGAGTTGAGAGTCCAGAGGGAGACCAGAGTCTGGTCTCCGCTCAGGATCTAACAGGTTTGCAGATATGTGAAGTAGAGCACAGGTGATATGATTTGCTGCTCAGCGATTGCAGGATTCAGTCTGCATTTCCCCCAAGGTGATCCTTAAAATCTGGCCCATTAGGGGGACCTGACGACCAGGGGTGGGAGACACGGATTCAGACGGCACCAATAAGAGCAAACCTGTCCTGGTCTAAAACCTGTAGCTTCCTTTCCAGCTGCTTCCACTTTGCCAATCACCCTAAGTAGCTCAAGGTTCTTGCCCTTCCCATGAAATCTTATTTCTGGCCACCAGCTCCACTCTCCCTCTGCTCCCTCTTGTTTTACTTACCTCTAGCCCTTAGATTTTAAACTCACGGGATATCTGGTCGACCACTTGTTTCCAGTGCTGTTCTAGCAGGACAATTATCCTTCGGGCAGGGTCGTCTGCACCTATTGTATCTTTATTATTATGTCTCGCGTTTGCGCTTACCCCATTGTAAAGCGCTATGAAATCTGCTCTCGCTGTATAAGTACCTGTAACTGTACCTTTGAGCTCAATTAAGTTGTTCTCTCCCTCTGCAGGGGGCACTGCCGCAGTCTTGACAGCAGTGGTCTTCCCGTCCACCATGTCAGTCTTCACAGTGCCCAAGGTGGTCAGGAGCTGCATGGTGTCGAACACTTCCCCGTTGCCTTTGATGTTCTCCAGCACCTTGAGACATTTGTAGGATTTCAGCTCGCTGATGTTCTCTTCCAGGAAAAGGTGGAAGAGGCTTAGATCGTTGTAGGATTTCATGGGTGTCTGCTGGACGCTAAACGTTGGCAACATTTCGTACACTTTGAGGACATCGTGTGTTTTCCTGAAGGGGACCAGCATGGTGTAGATGACAAACGGCATCATCGCCACGTAGACGATCAGGTTAATGTAGCTGAGGAGCTGGAACACCCCGACGGCGATGAGCTTGCACTGGATCTGAGAGGGGAGCGTTGTGTCGTTCTTCAGGATCCCGGTGCGGATGTTGCAGGCGAACTCGTCGGTCAGAGAGAAGAGGCTGATATAATAGCCCAGGTAGACACAAGCCAGCAGGATGATAATGAAGGTCAGGGAGCGGCAGATGAGATACTTTACTATTAGGTTGAAGGAGTGCTTTTTGGTTTTGAGATATTGCTCCACGAACGGGTACTTAAAGTGACTTTCATGGATCTCCCAAGCACTGTAACGAAGAGGGAAAAAAGAATATGGATTTTAGAAGCCAGGAACACAAAAACAGACCGGACTAGAGAGATTTGGAGACATATCCCAACCCTGGTGTAAATGTAACCAGAGCTGCCATAAATGCCCTCGGAGGGCTGAAACGGGTAAACGATAATTAGAATGGTTGAAAACTATTCTCATTATCGACTAATCGGTTGTTGTATTAATCGGTTTGTGTGCACCACACACTAACGCAACACTAAGTTAAATGTTAATAACCTCAGACGCTACGTCACAGCTGATTGCAGAAGACGTGCGCGGCTTTAGTAGGATTTAGTTCTAGGGTTATGTCAGCTATAAGTAGTTTGTTTTTATTTAGTTGACAAACAGCAGCAAAACTATCACACAGACTCTAGGGTCCTCCCACTGGGTGGAGGAACTGCATGGCTTTTGTTTCATCCTTACTTTGAGCCGATGGAGCCCTGTGCCACCACCTCACCCTCCATGCCGCCCTTTTCACTATCTGGAGTTGCCATTTCTCCCTTTGGTCTGGTCCCGAGACGTAACTAGAAACCTCAGGGCCCGGGTGCAGGAACCATGACAGCCCCCCCCCCCAACCTAGGCAAAAACATATTTTGTCCCCCCCCTCCCGTTAACATGCATTGGACCCCTCCAGGTCCACAATGTTGACTCCAGTGTCCCATTTTTTCCAGGTCCACTATGACCTCTTCAGTCCATCCCATTTTTAATGTAATGTGCACTATTTGTATCTCAGAGCTCCACAGCAATAAACCTCACAGGAATGCGTGCTGTGTATGAGCGTATCTCAGAGCTCCACAGCAATAAAACGCACCGCACATTACTGGAAGATTTATTGCTGTGGAGCTCTGTGATACAGTAATGTGCGGTGTGTATGAGCGTATCACAGAGCTCCACAGCAATAAACCTCACACTCATACACACCGTACATTACTGGGAGTTTTATTGCTGTGGAGCTCTGTGATACGCTCAAACACCACACATTACTGGGAGTTTTATTGATGTGGAGCTCTGATACAGTAATGTGCGGTGTGTAGGAGCGTGGCACAGTTTCGCAGCAATAAAACTCAGTAATATGTGGTGAGTACGAGTGTAAATCACAGAGCTCCAAAGTAAAACTCATCAGTATAAAATAAATTTAAAAAAATGAATAATTATTAATATATATAAAATACACGAAGAGGGCAGCACTCAACCTTAACTACGCTTTCGGTGCGGGCGCATCTCAAGACAATAGGATACAACAAAACAGAAAGAGCGCACACCAAACAACATATTCAAACAGTACAAAAGAAACCACAACAGCAACTAAATTCATTTAAACAGAGATTTTACCAGATTTAACCCTTTAAATGCTTACAATTATTTTCCCCTTCAAAATCCCTGCAGTTCTTAACCCTTTCGCAATTTTAATACGGAGCTCTGTTGAACAATGGTGGAAGTTTAGTTTGCAATGGATGGCCATGGATTGCGTAAGCCTGCCAACAGCGACAATGTATTCCACCCCTGGTAGGTCCTATCATACCAACCTAATGACTGCTCTTTATGGGATATACTCACTTATTGAGGACCCAGTCTTTTCTGCAAATCAAGGTTCAATAAAACCTGCAGGTGGAGCACATGTGAAAGGGAGGGGTGCTTGCCCAAAGTAAAACTCACAGATCAGTATAAAATAATTTTTTAAAAAAAATATTAATTACTAATATATATATAAGTGGGGCCCCCCGGACTCATGGGCCCGGGTGCGGTGGCACCCTCTGCACCCCTGGTAGTTACCCCCTGGTCCTTTCCCTCACTCCCTCCCACATTCAGGTCCAGTCTCTTGCTAAAACGGACTCTCTTCCACCTCCGTTTCTCCCCTCCCTCCACTCAGTTTGTTCATGAAATTATTTTAAAAAAAAGGGACACTCTACAGGCCCTGACTATGTTAAAGTGGTCAGACGGTGTAGAGTACCCCCAACCCATTCTCACCCCGCGTTTGTGGCGGATATTCTCATCATGTCTATCAAAGTTCTCACAGCAGCATTCGTTCAGGGTGAAAGCAGACATGGGATTGAGCTACGCACGCAGTATCAATCCCTCCGAGCAGGTGATCTCGTACCTGGTTTGTGAAGAGTTCCCAAGTAATGGGAGATATGCAATTTGCCCAAGTACATATGAAAGTTCTGTAAAATCTGCACAATTCATAAAAAAATACATACATAGTGCTTCTTTTAAGTAAACAAAATGTAAATTTTTTATCCAATGAATCGATTAGAATTGAGAAAAAAATATCTGTCTAGTGTCTAATAGATCATGAAAATAATGGTTTGTCTATGGAGTAGGGCTTGAACTAAGTCATAATATTGCCGCTCGCCTTTTAACCCCTTGCCACAGGGAGCTCCTGGCAGCAAGGCCGTACCTCAACACCAGGGGCGGCATAGCACGGCCGCGCTGGTGCCGAGGCTGCCTACAAGCTGATCATGACAGTGGCAGCCAATGAGGCGATAGGCGCGCACAATGCAGGTGGGCTAATTGTGTCTATGGGCAGGTTGCAGGGCGTAGTATGCTGGCGGGCGGCATTTAGGCCCACCTGCTGTGGAGATGGCCTAGTCCACCCCGCAGCATTAAAAGGTTAACATCTGGATTGCAGCAGAGTTGCTTTGTCAGGAGCTCGAGTCATAATACTAACGAGGCGCAATTTGTTAACATCAGCAGTACCAAACGCTGCGATGTTATCAGCACCAGTAGTCCATAGGACTCCACGGAGACCAACGTGATCTCACATGAGTGAGATATAGCTGGGGCGGTAGAGGGATACGCGGAGGAGTACTAGGAACTATTTGTTCCCAGGGTTTCTCTGCCGACAGACCAAGGAAGCGATGGATCGCACCGCTCTCCCCACCTTGGGATCTAAGGTGTGCGCATGGGATTTTTTGGTGGGGTTACATCTATGTGTTAAGTGATTGCGTTTCAGCACACTTAACCCCAAGGTCTGAAAGACGTTATTCTTTTTAGAATAACGCAAGCGCAGATTGAGAGCGGCTGGTGGTGTGAGCCAAGAGACATCGACAGACTGGAGGCACGGGGAGAGTTGAATGTTACGAGGGAGGGAGTTCTATAGATGAGGGGGGCAGCTCAGGAAAAGTCCTGAAGGCGAGAGTTGCGGGTGCGAGGAAAGGATACTTTTAAATCATTGGCTGAGTGAAGTGCCCGAGATGGAGCATACCTGCCAGTAAGAGAGGAGATGTTGGCAGGGACACATTGACGGAGAGCTTTGTGTGTGAGGACCGGGATTATGAACATGTGCGTGAACAGAAACCGCAGAAAAATATATACAGAATTAAGTGAGAAAAATAATCTTGTTTACCTGTAGCGGACGTTCTCCTAGGACAGATATGTCCACAGGGCCAGCTTTTCCAAGACGGCGGTGCCATCTTGTGGCAAACTCTTAAAAATAAGAGATTCAATAGAGCAGCGTTGCCGTCCGGTAGAAATGGTCAATAATCCTGATCCTCCGGGGCCTGGAGTTTTACAGTTGATCGACTCTCATGGTGACCAATGGGGCTTTTACCCCACTCGAGCGACGACAAACTTGGCACCCCGGATGTTTCAGAACTACATGTGGCATTAGGATTAAAAATCAGCCATTCGCGTGACTAAGGGTTATTCACTACCGGCAATGTTGGATCAAAGTGTGTATTCACAAAGCTATCAATCTGCAAATACAGGCGAAGCGACAGTGAAATACGGTGCATTTCACCGCGTTCAGCAGCAAACGAAATAGCCCCACACAGAATTAACAACTCATAGGATGAATTGCACCAAAATTGTGGTGAAATAACCTGATTTCGGTGATTTCAATTCAATAGGTTTCAATGTAATACAATTGTGTTTTTTTTTTTTTAAAAAAAAAAAACACATTTTACAAAAACATTTTATATGATCTTTTTGTGTTTTTAAAAAGATTTAGACTTTTTTGTCTAAAGGCCCTTTTTATTATTTGGACACGTTTTTACTATGTTATTGATTTAAGCAGCCATTATGAGGTGTCTTCCTATCCCCCCTCCCCCCACCCACTGGGTTGCAATTCACCGCCTTCGCCGACATCCCATAACAACTTCGGCTGCTCTATTTTTGGCAAAATACATTAAACTACCAAACGTGAATCCACCAAATTTGATGAAAAGGAGTCGCCGAAATGGGCCAGAATAAAAGGTGCTGACATGGAGCACAATTTTGGTGTTTTGTGAATAGACCTGTACGCATCGGGGGACCAGATCCGAAACATCTGGAGGTGACGAGGTTCACCATCAATGCTGTAGATTAGAAGATCTGAACGCCCACTACATGAGACAGAAGATCTGGGTATAGATTAGGGAAAGTGTTCACGTGCCGTTTGTTAATTTTGATGGATCGCCTTAGCGTGCCGATACGCTTCACTGAATGCCGAACACACGCTTTTAGACTTTTCTGTGGCCCCAGCCACTTTACTGATAGAATACATTCATTCGCTCTTTACATTTCAGTCCCTTAAAGGGCTGGTTTCTACTTCCTTTAAAGTGCCACCGTCATTGTCAAAATGACTTTTGCCCTTGTGACAGGGCATGCCGCCCTTTATATAGATCAAGGTTTTTTCACTGACCTATAGAATGTAAAAGATATTCCATTTTTAAAGATTCCCTCTGCACCCCATGTGACCGCGGCATGCCGCAGTGAGGGGGACGGCTGTTGGACCTGCAGCACGCCGCTCTACCCTCTGCTTGCTATGACCGCTGCTCCGTCTGCCTGTCACGATCTGATTGACGACTCTGCACACTGCGCTACACCCCCCCCCCCATACCCCCGGCAACATGGTGCCGACTCCAGGGGGAAGGAGAAACTTCAAAACAGGATATCTGATTTTTACATTATATTATAGGTCAGTATATATATATATATATATATATACGTTATACTGATGTTATACTGATGTGGCTCCTGTTGGTGCTGTATCTAGTGGACTCTAGTGGACTCTAGTGAATCTAGTGGACTCTACTCCTAGACAGAGGACTTTTTCAAATATGTCCAAAAAAGAATGGGAGGCGTTACAAGATCTAGCCCGTGATCCTTCTATTGTCATCCGCCCCGCCGACAAGGGAGGCGGTATAGTAGTATTGGACTATCAGCAGTACCGAAGTGATATTTTACTCCAGCTCGGTGACTTGTCCACATATAAAGTGTTATCCCATGACCCGACCATGCAGATTAAGGCACGAATAGATACACTCCTAGCTATGGGATTACAAGCAGGATTTATTGATCACACTATAGCTAGGTTTTGTACTGTAGACCACCCTGTTATGCCGGTTCTTTACACTATACCTAAACTCCACAAGGACCCGTGCTCTCCCCCTGGCCGACCTATTGTGTCGGCCATGGGGAGTTTACTGGAACCCTTGGGAAAATACATCGACCATGTCTGCAAATCTTCGGTTATGGCACTCCCAACGTGCCTTAAAGACACCCCTCAGCTATTGTCTAAACTACAGCATTTCCAATTACCATCGAATCCAATAATTCTGGTTACATTAGATGTCAGGAGCTTATACACAGTTATCCCCATGAGGGAGGCATTAATGCCTTAATACAGACCATATCTGAAGCTACTTGCTACAAAGGCCCTCCTATTGAATTTATACGCGAACTGTTGTCTATAACCTTGCATTGCAATTTTTTTCGGTTTGAGAAGAAAATATACTTACAACTGGCAGGTACCTCGATGGGTGCCTCTATGGCCCCATCATATGCGAATTCGTTTATGTTTTATTTTGAAACCGAACATATTTTACTACCGTTCGCATCCCAAATTATTTTCTATACTCGATTTATAGACGATATCTTTTTGATTTGGAATGGCACTCAGCAGTCACTGTCCGATATGGTCTGTACCCTTAATAGTACTCCATCTCCGGTGCGTTTTACCTGTGTCTCAGATAATTCTTCTGTATGTTTTTTGGACATAAGGATTACAGTCCGAGACGGTCAGCTATCATATTCCCTTTATAGGAAGGAAACAGAAATACACTCCTTCGGGCAGACAGCTTCCATCCACCTCATCTCATTAAATCGCTCCCTATATCACAATTTTTGCGTGTTATGCGCAACAATTCTGATAGTACAATCTGTGATGCCCAAATGACAGAAATGTATCAGAGATTCCTCGACAGAGGATATAGTAGAGATGTCCTTGATTGCGCTTTGTCACGAGCCCGTTCTAAATTTAATAACCCTCTGAAATTGAACTGCCAACAGGACCCACGCATTTTTGTTCCATTATCTTACCACACCTCAAGCCACGTCATCTCTAAGGCGATTAGATCCAATTGGTCTTTATTTCGTAGCGATAAATCTCTACCCAAACAATTCCATCAAGCCCCAGTAATCAGTTATAAACGCTCACGTAACATCCGTGACCTATTAGTTAAATCTGATCCAGTTCAATCATACTCGGGAAGTTCATCAACATTGAGATGGGGCTGTTTCCGATGTCCAAATTGTGTGACATGTAGTCATATGACCACTTCGCCTACGTTCCCACATCCGCATTCAGGAAAACGATACACTATTCGTCAACATATTACCTGTACCACGGAATATGTTGTTTATCTTATTACATGCCCTTGCGGATTATCTTATGTGGGTAAAACGGACAGACCACTTAGAGACAGAATCCGTGGCCACAGGTCAAGCATCACCACGGCTTTTCGTGATGGTACATCCGACAAGCCAGTGGCTAGACATTTTCTTAATTTTAAACATCAGCTAACTACGATGAGGGTCATTGCCATTGACCATGACCTTAAACGAGGTGGGAATCGCTCACGACTGCTATTGCAACGTGAGACATTTTGGATAAAAACACTCGATACCGTTGCACCTAGGGGCCTGAATGAGTATATTTCATATACGTCATTCTTGACACCCAGATAATTTAGGTCTTATGTTATTGAAATTGTATTTCTAATATATCAAATGATGTGTTACTATGCCGATATGACCAGATTAAGTGTTAACATATAAGTCTGTTTGGCTATAGTTCTATTGTGTGCAATGAGCATGTGGGTTTGTTACATCTATGGTGGTCTGTGCCCCTTATAGTCTGAACAATAGTAGAAGGGGGTCTTGTAGGCTTAGCTTTGATGGTATGTTTATCTATTTCCCATGATGGTATTTATTATACTATGAATATATGTCTGCTCTCGGTTCCCCCAGTAGGTTTTTGTTTTGGTTGTTTAATATATTTTCATGATTGCCCGCTGATTCACGCACGCGGTGGCGGTATTTGGCCAGTATTACAGCGCCATTATCGCCGTGAGCGATAAAAGTTTCTTAGGGCACAAGTTCATCAATGGTGCCTAATGCTTACAATCTCCATGGCAACCCGCTACATGCGTGCGTGTCAGCGCGTAATCGTCGTCATCTCTCTGCGCTACAACCGGAAGTGAACGCCGTGCGTGTCAGCGTCTGCGTCCACCGTGGAGAGGCACACACCTTCTGGGTATGATTTCTCTGATTTGTATGATATGTGTTTGTATAGAAATGTGTTGTTTATTCCGTTCATGTATACCTTGATAAAGGCCCTAGGAGGGGCCGAAACGTCGGTAGAACTGAACCAGAACCGTATGTTTTTAATGTTCTAATAATTTTTTTCTTTTAGCAGTAATCCCTGATGTGCTGTCTAATTGTTTTTCTATAATTGTTCTCAAGACAATGCACTCAGGTTACCCTCTTTGACTTTTCAAACTAATGGCGTGGTTGGGTTCATAACTGGACTGTAATATATATATATATATATATATATAAAATGTTCCCCATGATAGGTGCACTTCAATCACTCATAGGATGACCGTTATACTCGACTCGAAGCTGAGTGACAGCTACTTATTGTGAGTTCCTACAGGAATAGGGCCCTCATCTCCTCCTGTACTGTTTGTCAAATGATGTTCAATGTATTGTATTGTAACTAGGGTTGCACCGATACCGATACTAGTATCGATATCGGTGCCGATACCGGGTACTGCAGGAGTACTTGGTACTCGTGCAGTACCCCCGATATTTTTTTCCGATACCGGAAGCCGGCATTGAGCCGGCTTGCCGGTATCCGAGGGGCTGCGGCAGCTGTCCGAATGCTCTATCGGCATTCGGACAGCCGCCCCTGGAGCTCTGCGATACTTACCTTCCTTCAGCGCCGCCGAGAATGTCTTCGCGCGCGCGCTGGTTGGAAGGACCCCAGCCGCGACCACGTGGGACCATGTGATCGCGGCTGGTGTCCTTCCAACCAGCGCACGCGCGGAAACTTTCCCGGCGTCGCTGAAGGAAGGTAAGTATAAACAAAGTGAGCAGCTGCAGGGCCTGTCCGAATGCCGATAGAGCATTCAGACAGGCCCTGCAGCTGCTCTCCGCTCATACTTACCTTCCTTCAGCGACGCCGGGAAAGTTTCCGCACGTGCGCTGGTTGGAAGGACCCCAGCCGCGATCACATGGTCCCACGTGGTCGCGGCTGGGGTCCTTCCAACCAGCGCGCGAAGACTTTCCCGGCGTCGCTGAAGGAAGGTAAGTATGAGCGGAGCGGAGGGGAGGGGAGGGGAGGGGGGGGGCATATCCATGAGCAATGGGGCAATATCCATGAGCAATGGGGCAATATCCATGAGCAATGGGGCAATATCCATGAGCAATGGGGCATATCCATGAGCAATGGGGCATATCCATGAGCAGGGGGGCATATCCATGAGCAAGGGGGCAATATCCATGAGCAATGGGGCATTATCCATGAGCAAGGGGGCATATCCATGAGCAATGGGGCATATCCATGAGCAATGGGGCATATCCATGAGCAGGGGGGCAATATCCATGAGCAAGGGGGCAATATCCATGAGCAATGGGGCATATCCATGAGCAAGGGGGCATATCCATGAGCAATGGGGCAATAACCATGAGCAATGGGGCAATATCCATGAGCAATGGGGCATATCCATGAGCAGGGGGGCATATCCATGAGCAATGGGGCATATCCATGAGCAAGGGGGCATATCCATGAGCAAGGGGGCATATCCATGAGCAAGGGGGCATATCCATGAGCAAGGGGGCATATCCATGAGCAAGGGGGCATATCCATGAGCAAGGGGGCATATCCATGAGCAAGGGGGCATATCCATGAGCTGGGGGGCAATTATCCATGAGCTGGGGGGGCAATTATCCATGAGCTGGGGGGGCAATTATCCATGAGCTGGGGGGGCATATCCATGAGCTGGGGGGGCATATCCATGAGCTGGGGGGGCATATCCATGAGCTGGGGGGGCAATTATCCATGAGCAGGGGGCATATCTATGAGACCTGGGGGCTTTATAGGAGGTCTGTTCTTATTGGAAAGCGTCACATGACATAAAATAAAAGTATCGGTAATTGGTATCGGTGAGTACTTGAACAAAAGTATCGGTACTCGTACTCTGTCTTAAAAAAGTGGTATCGGTGCATCCCTAATTGTAACCCTGTCTATACTGTGCCTATTGTACAGCACTGCGGAATATGCTGGCGCTTTATAAATAAAGAATAATAATAATAATACTTATCGTGCATTAAAACCACAGTACAAGGGGAATAAGAAGGGAGATTGCCAGAAACCTGCAGTACAGAACGCTCGCCCATTGATGCCATTGCTGATGGTAACATTGTTACCACAACGCCGATAGGAAACAGTTTGTCAATGCTACTACCTGATGGACTCCCAGGTCATTTCTAAAGAATTACCACTAGGTGGCACCGCCGTATAAGAAAAGCCGGCACGGCATACAGCCTAGGACAGTGATGAGGAGTGTAAGGATGGCTGTCCACTGGGTAAGTATTCCTGTGATGGTACGATCATCCGACAGATCCTACAACATGGAGGTGAATCAGCCTTCTTCCACCGCATCAGACCGACAGACGATTTCAGACGATTTTATGCGTTTACAACAGATGTGCGATCCTTTCAAGTGATTTTATTGGACGATCAAGGGAGGATCTGGTGCAAGAGAAGGACAGCCCATAGGATTCAATGGAAAAAAAATACTCGTTTAGTTTTTATTCAACAGTTTATTTTTTTAATCCGCAGCAAAAATCCTTTTTATTGATTGATATTCCTGGATTTTTTTTCTTTTTTTACCCCCCCATCGAAATTTACGGGTTCCGATATATATATATTTTTTTACGTAAATCCTTTCCCCCCCCCCTCTCTGCTCGCCAGCTTCAACATTGCTCTGCCTAGTGCCGAAACATATTTCAGCACCAGGGAAAGGGGGGGGGGGTTAATTTAATCCCCCTCTGCAGCAGAGTTTTCTGTACTACAAGCCGTCCCTGTGCTGGATGGGGAGGCAGTTCTTGTTGCCGAAACTCCATTTCAGCATCAAAGACAGTTTTTTTTCCTCCCAGCAGGATTTTTCAGTTTTGTGTCGTCCCCCCCCCCCCCCACAGTAGCCTGTCCAGCCGCTGGAATGGGTCGTCCACTTTTATATTCGAGGTGCCTGGAGGGGTATCAGCTCTCCCCTCTTGGCGAGGCCTAACAAGGTTGAAACGATGCACTCCCAGCTGAGGAAGCCGTATTACACTGCGAAACGCGTCGTGGCCATCTGGCTGTGTCAGATTCACAGCATTTTTATTTTATACTAGGTTTTAACAAAAGTTTTTTATAAGTTTAGCCCCTGATGTCCTTTTCGTAAATGTTTTGTGAATTTGACCTACGAAACAAATCCACAGGCATTCCTACCTGGAGCTTGAAGAAGCTCCACCAAATGTGAGTTGGCATTCTACTTCAATGGTTTTTATATATTGAATAGTGGATCTACACAAGGGGGTTCCCCTTGTTTTCATGTTTTTCTCTTATATACAATGTTGAAAGAAGATACATTCGAAAGGTGTGGGTTACCTTCAGAACATTAAGAAGTAAAAGTACCCAATCGCGTCAACCCACTCAGAGCCAGTGATAGGGCTCTATATTTGTGAGTGGAATCTATACATATAAACATCAGTTTATAATTATAACAGTACGCTCTGCACTATTATATGCATTTTGCTTCCTTTTATATTATATCCATGTGGATGATGCAAATTAAGAGAACCACCGGAGTCCCGAGAGCGACCAACATCACGCTACCAGATACGTATTTTCACGAAGGCTGAAACGATCATCGGGGTGGGGTGGGGGGGGGGATGCTGTATCCCTCGTGCAGAGGAGACCGCTTTGCATTTCAGTCCTGGCCGCCATGGTTTGTGATCAGCTGATTTCCATGTGGTTCAGCCTCCTCCGTAATGACAGAATGGAGCTAAAACATTGAGACCTGAGCGGGGACTCGCTGTAGGACAGGACACTAGCGATGCTGCCCGTTCTCACGATCCAAACAAACCTGGATTTTGCCGAATTTTACTTTCAGCTATTCAGCTGTAATAAAAATACAACAAAAGCGGTGTATATCTGATGGGCATATACCGTGGTACACCGGCCTGCCAACGGTTAATATAAGTCAATCTCCAGCGGCAAATCCAATATCATAGGAAGTGAATGGAGTTCTGGGCGACGCTGCCAACTGCTAGAACGTGGCCACTTAGCTTCAGTAATGACCGAGCATGCGCAGAGCCAGAGACTGGAGCTCACAGAGGACGCGGTGAAATACAGGCAGGCTCATACACCGGAGAATTCTGCAACTCTCTGCAAACGCCAACTCGTGAGGATGGCATTTACACCAGGCCTGGGGTTGGTCACTGGAGCACTTCCCAAACTGTCAGCAATCACATTTACGGAAGGGGTACTTCACTTAAAACATACAGCCCCACATCATACACGACTAGACCGTGACGTCACTCGCCTCTGTGCCAGGTTACCCCCAACAAAGACATGGCAGCGAAATCGCCTCTGTGCCAGGTTACCCCCATCACGCACATGGCAGCGAAATTGCCTCTGTGCCAGGTTACCCACAAACACATGGCAGCAAAGTCAAACATATGACAGAAGTCACCTCTATGCCAGGTTAGCCCATCAAACACATGTGAGTGCAGTCACTCGCGTCTGTGCCAGGTTACCCCCACCAATTACATGGAAAAGTGGCGACGCTTCTGTGCCAGGTTACCCCCATCATACACATGGATGTGAAGCCACTCACCTCTGTGCCATGGTATCATTAATGGCAGGAGAGCTCAGACCGTCTCTTCGGTCGGTGTTGAAGCTGTTGGCGGCTTTGATGGCACGATTGTAGGATTTATCAAGTTCCTCCATGATGAATTTCAAGTCTGAGCAGAGGTGAGGGGCGGCAGTGAAACGCCAAAACAAAGTGGGGAGATACAGCAAGATCGCTACAAGGAGGAGGATGTACGGGAAAAACTGCAAAGGAGAAAAAACAATGTACAGGTTTAGACATTCACTGAAAATAACGTCAAATAAGGCTAGGGTCAGACGAACGCATTTTCGCGTCGTCCGTGAAAAAGTGCGTTCGAACGAATGGACGCATTTTTTCACGGAATACGTGATAGCGGTCATACGATGCGCATTTCCGTCCATGATTTTGTACGGATCATCAATAAAACCCTTTGTGTGTCTGGACGTTATGTTGGCCGGACATTAGCAGCGTCTGACGTCTCCTAATCACTCACACACGCCGCTAGCGGACGCAGCGCACTCTGTACGTCAGTACTAGCGGTATCACGTTCTCGAAAAAAAGCATTTGTTTGCCGCTTGCGTTGCGCAGCCGCACTTTCGTGCAGCCTTACTTCATATATTGCCCGTCATTTGCTGCTACTACTGCCGTGATAAAGTGCGGCTGCACGCGCGTTCGCACTGCGTTCGTCTGACCCTAGCCTAAAAGCTGGTTTATTAATGGAGGTTCAGAAAAAAAAAAAAGTACAAAAAACAGACGGCACAACAAGAGAAATGCAGCATCAAGCGAGAAATCACTGTGTCTAATCTGAACCATTCATTCCCAAATCTGTCATCAGTTTCCCCTAACAGGTCAGGTTTTAAGGATCACCTTGAGGAAACACAGACTGAATCCTGCAATCACTGAGCAGCAAATCATATCACCTGTGCTGTGCTTCACATATCTGGCAAACCTGACCCGTTAGGGGACACAAGAACTAGGGTGGGGAACCACTGGTCTAGAGCATGCATATACGCAACCACATCCATCATGGGTCATACGCCAGTGCAGGAAATCCTCATAAAACCCAAAGAAAGACAGGCAATGCATATAGTCAAACACCTGTTTATATACAAGAATATCTGGTATGTTTGGGGTTGCCAGATTTCACCATGGTTTTTCATAGACATTTAAAAGGTCCGCTACCATCAAATATTGTGTTTATGTGAGGTTGCTGATATCTTACATGTGTTTTGTTTTTCTCTTGTATGTTTAGTTAAGAAAATATTTTCCTTTATATATGTGTCACTGGGTGCATCCATTGTGTGATATTTTCCTCTATATGTGTCACTGGGTGCATCCATTGTGTGATATTTTCCTCTATACGTGTCACTGGGTGCATCCATTGTGTGATATTTTCCTCTATACGTGTCACTGGGTGCATCCATTGTGTGATATTTTCCTCTATATGTGTCACTGGGTGCATCTGTGTGATATTTTCCTCTGTGTGTGTCACTGGGTGCATCCATTGTGTGATATTTTCCTCTGTGTGTCACTGGGTGCATCCATTCTTTGCATCCATTGTGTGATATTTTCCTCTATACGTGTCACTTGGTGCATGATATTTCCCTCTATATGTGTCACTGGGTCATCCATTGTGTGATATTTTCCTCTGTGTGTCACTGGGTGCATCCATTGTGTGCATCCATTGTGTGATATTTCCCTCTATATGTGTCACTGGGTGCATCCATTGTGTGATATTTCCTTTGTGTCACTGGGTGCATCCATTGTGTGATATTTCCCTCTATACGTGTCACTGGGTGCATCCATTGTGTGATATTTTGTGTTGTAGACTGCCCACACACAGTATCTTTCCATCACTTGCCCCTCACTGTGTGGCTTTGGCCATAGAATGGAGTATATGGGTCAATCACTGACTCAAATCATTGTATTGCGTGGGATGTATTCCAAGGACATCACCAGGGGGATATATTAGAAGCCTTTTAAGCTCCCTGTATTAGCTCATTCAGCTGCCAGCTCTTATCTCTGGTAACCTGGAGAACAATAGTCTGCTGCAGCCTTATGTAAACTTTCCCTCCTCCACCTCATTAACGGTTAAACCGCAGACAGAAGTAAAAAACCTTCGCACAGATTTTAGTAAATGTTGAATCATGGGAAAAACCCAGAGTGGAAGATTCAAAAAAGGCACTCTTTTTTTTTTTTTAACCACACAGTTACTTCCAAACAAAGAAAAACAATCAGTATCCTGTGGTTCATAATGTGCTTCATAAGGGGTTTCATAATGTAATGAAAGCAGTCAGACACTGCCATCTAGAGTACACCACACATATTACACTTAAAGCAGCAGAAAAATCAATGGGGGGGGGGGGGCTTTATGATTTGACAATAAATGATAATTGACATTTCTGATAACATTTTCACCCGCTTCTAATTGTAGACCAGGAAAAAAAAATATTCATGCCCTTATTTTCCCAACCCCGACTACTATAATCCCTGCTCAGTGTCCCCATCATCTGCAATGCATGTTGGGGGCTCGTTTGACAGGGAATCATTTCCTTTGTGGGTGTTAGTGGTATTTCCGATCACATATAGGAAGACTGACCCCCCCCCCCCACACACCTTTTCAAAGCTTTACTATCGATCCAGTGGTCGGCACCCCTGTGGGAAGTCGTGCCGTGACATGAAGACCTGCTGAATATTGTGTAGGTCCCTCTCTTATAGCCACAGCAGCTCTGATGCGTCGAGGCATGGCCTCCACAAGCCCTCTGAACGTGCCCTGTGGTATCTGGCACCAAGGCATTAGCAGCAGATCCTTTAAGTCCTGCAGGATGAGGTGGGGCCGCCATGGATCGGATTTGTTGCTCCAACACATCCCACTTCTGCTCAATCAGATGGATATCTGGGAAACTTGGAGGCCAAGGAAAACAGCTCGAAATCTTTGTCATGTTCCTCAGACCATTCCTGGACAGTTTTTGCAGAGTGTGGCAGGGTGCGTTATCCTGCTGAAAGAGGCCATTGCCATCAGGGAGCACCATGGCCATGAAGGGGTGTACGTGGTCTGCAACCATCCCTTCAGCAATCTGAGCTACAGTAGCTCTTCCGTGTGATCGGACCAGATGGCTCGCCTGCACTCCCCACATGCATCAATGAGCCTTGGTGGCCCATGACCCCCAACGCCGGTTCACCAGGTGTCCTTCCTTGCTCCACTTTTGGTAGCTACTAACCACTGCATACCGAGATCACCCCAAAAGACTTGTGGTTTTGGAGATGCTCTGACCCAATGGGCTGGCCATCAACCGCCACAGATTGATACACAATGGGATGATGATATTCGCAGATTGCGTAGGGGGCGTGCGGAGAGAACGGCGCCAGAAGCAGCACAAAGGATAGAAGACACTCGCATTCTCCAGCTTTAAAGCACAGGATGGCAAGTCAAGCATCTCCAATC
Source organism: Leptobrachium leishanense (assembly GCA_009667805.1). Lineage (NCBI taxonomy): Eukaryota > Metazoa > Chordata > Amphibia > Anura > Megophryidae > Leptobrachium > Leptobrachium leishanense. The sequence continues at coordinate 429,930,342 of CM019064.1, read as the reverse complement.
CATCCTCACCTTATGAAGCCACAGGGGGATATTCCCGGAGTCGCTGTGGGAAAGGTGCTTTTGCTGTACGGCTGCCCAACAGAAAGAGTCCACGTATGCCGCCTGCCGCCACGAGAAGGTACTGGGCGCAAAGCAGCTTATCTGAGCACCTGGAAAGAAAAAAAAAGGAAAGGATTAAAAATGTAAATACTGTATTGATAAACCAATAGCTCGATCCTTACATCCAATTTCATTAGAAGTCAGGCTGAGGTCAGATCTCCCCAGCCGGTCGTACGGCTGTGCTGGATGGTCAGGAGGTCATAAAATCCCTTTAAGTAGCCCAGCGGCACATGGGCTCAGCGCGATCAGACAGTGTCACCCAGTCCAGTGGCTACAACACCTTATGGCTCAGATGAGAAGAAGGCTCTCTGGTCCTGCCCATGACATGCCCCCAACTCCCTCAGGCTCCTCATTCTGCCTGGACTAATCATGGTATGGATAGGACTGTAACACAAATCTTTATCAAAGGCTGCAAGGGCGACCGTGACATAGAATAACAGACACACGCACGACTTGTGATACTTTCAGACATGAAGCAGCAGAGACCGAAACCCAGAATTTCCAAAATAATGCGAGTGAACACATAGACAACCTGCTACACCCAGCAGATTATAATACTATATAACGAGTTAAAGGAGAAGAGGCGTTTTCCTACTGACAGACAGCGCACAGCTCTTTAGATCCGGAGGGAACCTGCCAGTGGATCAATAAGGTAATACTATAGGGTTAAAATGGGAAGAGGGTGGCGGAAAAGTTGAGAAAGGGGTTAAAGGCCTGCTGCTGAATCTCTTCTTGGTCATCTCTGCAAACAGAGGTGGGGGGGATCCGGAGCCCCCTTGTATCTCCAGCCGCACATACCACACAGTGTCTGGATTAGACACAAGTGTGAGTACCCTTTTGTCAGCTTCTTAATGCAAAAGGTGGTTAATGACCCTAGACATGGAGGAACAAGAGACTGCTGACATATGTTGGGGGAGTTACAGACCATCACATAAGGGAGAATACCCATATAGGCCTATAGGCCCCACTGATCAGGCCAATCCATCAGAGGCCCCTGAATAGGTTCTTGGAAGGAAGCGCTACCCTACCAGTAGATTATTTATTTAAAGGATTTTACCAGGAAGGATACATTGAGATTTCTCTCGTTTTCAAGTATGTCCTGGGTGGCGAGTTTGTACCGTTAGGTTGTGAAAAAAGAGAAATGGTAAGCACCCACAATATGACCTCCAAGTACCCCGCTAACCAGATGGACAGTGGTTTCCCTCAAACCAAAAGACAATTGAAACAAAAAGTACGTATCTGGTCAGCGCGAAACACACGCAAGGGGACATGAGCGGCTTCTCAAATGACGTCATCCATAGTATAACATGGTAATTAGAAAACAAAAGGATACAAATCTAAGTGCAATTGGTAAACAGAATAGGTAAATATATGTCGAATCTCTTGTAGTTAATCAACTCACAAGCGGAGAGCCCAAACACTGGCTCTGAGTGGATAAACGCCTTTGGGTTGTTTGTCTGGAAAGGTTTCTCAGGTAACCCACTCCTTGTTATTGAGGGTATCTCATCACGTCCATTCAAGATGGGAAAGAGAAAAACAGAACTTGTGTATACCTGGCGTGGTAATACGTAATGTGAGACCATGACAATTTGAAACTCACATTTGGTGGAGCTATTCCAAGCTCGAAACGAACAGCATATGGGTTTCGTAGGTCAAACCCAATAAAGACCCAAAACATGCAGGAACTGGTTCTTCTTTTAAATTTAATTAAAAAATAAACAGATAAAACTAGACTGCCGTCCAGAACGCTTTTCGCCGTCAAAACACGGCTTCATCAGCTGGTCCTTACAATAATGAACCGATATGCATGTTTATATACCAAATGAAGTTAAACAATTAAGAAAAAAACGTCCCCACGTGTTCGATTGGTGGTCAGCATGCGTTCTCAGCCTCTTCCTGAAGTTTCAGTATATCCATGGCCATTGACGCCATCTTGCGCAGGCGTACTAGGGCCTTCCGCTTCCCACAATGCGTTCCATGACATCATATCCGCCATCGCGGAACACTGTGCGTTCCATTGTAGGTACACGCACTCACTGTGCGAGGCCAAACGGCGTAGTACACAAACTGAATAATTTCTTGTCCTAATCCTAGATCCAGTGGTGTATTTTGGCCTAGGCCAACAAGGCCTAGGGCGGCACTTTCCAGGGGGCGGCGGCCCGCACTGGTGGGCCCACCCCTAAAAAAAATATATATTTTTTCTTCTTTTTCTTTTGCAAAGTATTTTGCCAGGAAGGATACATTGAGATTTCACTAATTTTAGAGTATGTCCTGGGTAGGGAAGGCCTAGGCTTTCACTTTCCAGGGGGCAGCAAAAAACCTCACCACTAAATGGGTTACTCACAGAGCACCGAAATGACAGCAACATTTTGGTGTCCTGTAGTTCCCTGCACTTCAGGGAATAAAATTTCCCCACTCTGCAGTGAATTCACCATTCACCGCAAGGTCCCCAAAGTGCATGGAGTCGGCCGCTGAATGCTGCCACCGCAAACCCGTGGCCTGCTGTATTCAAAAGAGCTACTGAACGAAAATGTCTGGAATTTACATACAAGATCCTATGGATTGATAATAAAAAGTTGTTACAGAAAAAAGAAAAACCGCTATTAAAAAAAGGGGGAGAAATTTTGCTGAAAAATTACTAAAAGGTACAAAAAAAAAAAAAAAAAATCAATAAAGACTTTTTACTGCAGATTAAAATAATAAATGGTTTATTAGATATTGAAATCTATGGGGTTCGCCTGAATAAACCTGCTGATTGAAACCACCGAACATCAGGGCATTTCACTGCCATTTCTCTGCTGTTTGGTGTTCTCTGAATAGATTAACCATTACTTCTCTATGGGGATTTGCAATGCATTCAAACAGCACCGTACTTGTTGGCAGTTCGCCAAACTTGTGTGTGAGCATCTCACCAGAGCAGTGGTGTACTTAGAGGAGTGGCGGAGGGCGGGCCACCCCAGGTACCAGTGATTATTGGGGTGTCATTATGGGGTACTAGGAGGTGCCACTGTCACTGTGTGTCAGCTTTGAGTTGTGTTCTCAAACAACGAGCAGCAGAGCAGGGCGTTTGCATACGCAATAAAATCGAATAGAATAAAAATCCCCCTCTCCTCCCTCCATAGCTCCTCCCCCGCAGCAGCTCTAGGAGAGGGGAGGGGGATGTGATTTGTGTGCAGAGAGAGAAGATGACAGTAAATGGCAGGTAAAGGGGGGGGGGGTAATCAGCAGAATATGAAGCCCTTTCTGCTTACTGCTGTTTAAAGTGGACCTTTCCTTAACCAGCACTGCAGTGATAGAAATTTGTCATTGAGCTGCCTGGCGAGGCTGCATGCGTGCAGGTCATGCAGTCCGGCCAGTCAGGTGGTACTGAGTCTCAGTACCACCTGACTGGCTGAACCACGTGACACGCACGCAGCTGCCCACCCTTTCGTTAACACGGACTCTCACTCTATTCTGGACTGAACACCCACCAGGAAGGAAATCAAAGCCACGGTGCACCCTCTGGCAGTGGCACCCCACTGCTGACAAGATGGCTCCAGGCACAGGCACAGCCGCGAACCTAATGTGGCCTGGAGGGACCTCCTGCTGAGTCCGTACACAGTCCCTGCTGACCCTGCACACAGCCCTACCGCGGACGGAGGCCGGTAAATATAGAATCAATAATTGCTGTGTGCTCATATTCACTCAGTTTGCTGGGAGTCTTATTACAGTGGATTCTGATGCACTCATACACACCGCACATTGCATTACTGGGAGTTTTATTGCTGTGGATTCTGATACGCTGACACACACACCACACATTGCATTGCTGGGAGTTTTATTGCTGTGGATTCTGTGATACACACTGCATATTACTGTGAGGTTTATTGCTGTGCAGTTCTGATATGCTCATATACAGTGCCCATTGCTGTGGGTTTTATTGCTGTGCAACTCTGATACGCAGTGCACGTTTCTGTGGATTTTATTGTTCAACCAATTAGAGTGGCTGTGATCCAGTATACTTGACATGCGTGGCTGTTCTTTGTAAAAATGCTTGAATTTAAATATTTCATAATTTTATTTATCTCAATAGATACATTTGAAATGGTATACAAAATATACAAGTAGGCACTTGGTATCCACTTTTTATATAAAGAGAGGAAAAGGTGGAGCTTAAAGAGGAAGGGTGGGATTAACCAGGAAGAGGTGTGCCCTTGACAGGAAGGGTGCCTCAAATTTAAATTAGGGGGTGCACGAATTTAGTCGGGCCAAGGGCAGCACAAACCCTAAATACAGTACTGCCTTGATCGCGTCGGTCTGAATACATGCCCTATATTTATGTCTCGGGTGTTTAGCACTGCAGGTGTGAGAGGGTTGAGCGTGTTAGGTTCCTTGTATGGGGTACAACTATGTAACACTGTATGATCCAAAGATTCTATAGATGTAGCTGCTCAGAATCTTCCAATGACTCAGCAGCACTGACCCCTAGTGGCCAATCACAGCAATCTCACAAGAAAGGTCATGGGGTCTTCATGCTGGGTTTAGGATACTTTATTATTACATTTATTTCTTTTACGCTTTCAAAGTGATACAAGGCTAAAACCACGGAGGTAGTAATCAGGGAGGGGGTAGTAATATCCTGTCCTGATGAGCCGCCTGGTTTCTCTCCATGTTTGTAGCGTGCGATACATACCACTGTCTTCATGTACCAGCGGGACATCGTTAAACCATCAGACGGAGAGGGGAGGTGGGGGCTTCCAGAAAGAAAACCGCTTTATTACAGTAAGGAATACACAGGGAATATTCACTATACGACAAAACAAAAAAAAAAAGCACTTGCTAGTGAAGGGGTTAAAGGATCAACTAAATCAGAAAAGCAGGAGGCATGACGAGTGCCGCGTTTATGGAGAGGGTGTGGCAGCTCACAAAAAGCCATTATTAAACGCAAGACTCAAAATTGTGCTTGCGTGTATAAATGTTACAAACATACACAGGTGGCATGTTTGGGTATTGCTCATGCTCGGATCCTCCACCAGGTAGTCTGAGGGCTCTTCATAGTATCTGAGCTGTTCCTAACACTGTGCTCCACCAGGCAGAGACCCTGGATGTTCCACCTGGAATCTACTGAAGCCCCTCCAATGGGCTTTCCCAACTGGGACCACTGCACACTACTCTTTTCACCTTCTTTCCAGCTCCTCCTTCAGCCTTTGGTATTTGTTGACCTTTTCATTTTTCTTCTTGATGTTATTGTTATGGTCTTTGTAAGGTTGGGCGATAACTTCGATTCAGCCCAATTTAATGGAGGTTGAGGCCGACCGATACTTTACTCTTTCAAAAAAAAAAAAAAAAAAAAAAAAAAATCGAGGACTTTGATTTAATCGATGGAGTGGGCGTGCGAGCACAGGCAGTGCAGAGCCGACAGACTTCTAAAACTTGGCTCTGACGATTCTCAGACGCAGCATCTGGCAGTTAAACCCAGAGTCCTCGATTTTCACAAGAGTAAAATCGCAGTCAACCTTGATGAAAACTGAAGATATTGCCCAGCCCATGGTCATTGGGTATCGTCCTATCCACCACCACTGCAGGCTTCTATTCCTTGTGTACCACCATGCTGTGCGACATAGGCAAAACACACAATTGTGTCATTCTTGCAACTAAATAAAAGGGATGTCCTCGCTTCCATCGTGATCTTTTAGAAATCTCACCCAGACACCGTTGTTTACAGATCGTGTCAGAGACGCCATGTGTAGCGGGACATTAAATCGTTTGCATTATGCGAAGCTGAACAATGGCCGCTTCTTAGTCAGATGACTTGTGTACAGATACTGAACAGAAGACCGCTTGATCACCGCCATCATTTGGTTAGCGAGGTCTGCCAGAAACAGAATTTAATTTTAAGGCAAAAAGATCCGATGTCACACGAATTAAGAGCAATAAGAGCCAGCATTATAGACCGATCACAGGGTGACACGAAGAGACGACATGTTCCAGGACGTGTCGTGTAAAGGATGATCTGGACACAATGTCTCTGGATTGTATCGCCTCCTGAAGCCAAGATTCCCCCTACATTCGGATCACACGCTACAAAATGATTTCCCGTGCCCTGCTGGAAGGGGGTTCATACAAACTCCACGTTTGACAGCGCTCACTCCCAGGATCGAGAACCTTATGGCTTTAGCATCGAAATGATCGCCGACTTCAGAGTGAATTTCGAGCTATGGTCCCAGCAACGCAAGTTCTTGCAAAAGTAGACGTGGTGCTTAGAATGTCCCATTAACCCCTTCACTGCAGAAGTCATTGCAATGTTTCTACAGTATATGCAAGGTGAGGGGTCATCGGAAAGGCCTTTCCAAAGATACCAAGAATGGAAGAGAAAACATTTACAAAACAAATTTTGTGTCCAGGAAAACATGGTGGATCTGGCCACCCTAATTATGCGACCCATGCAGTCTCCCAAAATGATATTGTTTGATGAAGGGATAGTTTTTTTTTTACCTAAATCAAATCAGAACATTGGTCATTAAAACCTTTAGGGTCTGCAGGGGGGATCCTGGTCACATGTCAGCGCGACTCTGCACGTGCCAAGATCCAAACATCAAGAATAAATAAGAGATCACAACACATCCAACCACTTAACAAGACATTCTGACCCCGCCAGATATTTCTGGACTACAACCCACATGATTCTTTGGCTATCTATTGCATTGAAAGCGTTCAGGGAACTGTAGGCAATCAACATCTAGGAGGACGGAGTATGAGATCCCTGTGTTAGCATTACACAATGTGGTTTTCCATAAAACAACCGGCATGGTTTCCTGGAAACCACTTTCCATTACCCACACTGTAAAAACGTACCTCGTGACAATACAATACATATTCACAGCCCTTAAGCTTATGTGGCAGGCGGAGGGCGTCCTCTGCTGGCCAGAAAGTGCTACTTCATGTATATTTCAGCTGGGGGATCATGGTTTCTACTGAAAAGAAAACCAGGACGCCAAGTAGCACAACACAGATCCGGCACATTGGCCGTCATGTCCGATGCTCCAAAGATCATAAAAAAGGCACGTTCTGGAGCCCACGGGAACAATTTAGTTTGCAATAAAATAAATTCCATTGCATTGCTCCAGAACAAGACCAGATCCAGTTTACAGCGCTACGGAACCTGTTAGCGCTTTATAAATGCTTGTAACTGAAACTTGAGATTGCGGCAACTGAACGAGCCTTTAAAGATTGAGCCGTCTTGAGCGTGGTGATGGGGCTAGCCGTGGTGAACTCTATCATTCAGCGGCCGCTGGCCCACAGGTTGGGCGTCAGGATTGTCAACAAGTAACCATTGCGCTTGGACGTGATTTGAGGAGTCGGCTGGTCGAGCATGCATTATGCCGCTCCATGCTTCTGCAAGGGGCCAGGGTTTACACGGATTCCTGCCCCAAAAGGAGGGGTGGCGTGAGGAGGAGTCCACATAGGCGAGACAATATGGGGATATTGACATTACACAAAGAAAGAAAAAAAAGGGGTGCATGGTTTGGTCAGCTAGGTTTAATAATTCTATGTTCCCCTCATTTTTTGATACAATGTTGCATTGCCTTATAGCAGGGGTCAGCAACCCTGGCCCTCCAGATGTTTTGAAACTACATTTCACATGTGGCTCCACCAACCTAATGAGTACCTGAGCATCATGGGAGAGGTAGTTCTAAAACATCTGTAGGGATAAGGTTGCTGACCCCTGTCTTAAAGGGGTCATTAATGAAGAGAACATTGATTCTTTATAGGGATGTCCCAATCGCCCTTTTTGGCAGCCGATCTGATCCGAGTTGTGCGGTATTCGGGTAGGCCGATACCAAGCCCCAATCAAATACCTCGTGGCTGGACCGCAGCTCAGCCGATAGAAGGATGCCGTCACTGACATCTTCCCTGCAAGTAGGCGGGGGAAGACGACACAGCGAATGCCGAGCTCAGAAAGCCAATCCCTGAAAAATGGTGCAATTGGATCCTATGACAATGAGACGATCGCAACGTCCGATTCTTATGGAGATTAAGAAGTAGCGAGACAGCGTGTCGTACGGAGGGTGAGGCCGCGACTCCACGTGACAAGAGAACATCTCACAGCGCGTCTCGCCCAGTGCACAGACGTGGAAGAACTTAAAGAGGGTGTCATTAACGGATTCAAAAATATAAGTGCAAAGTAGATATGTGGATGAATCACAAGCTATTAATAAAAGCGAGAGGAGTTTCCATAACCCAAACCTTGTGGTTTATCCTGCACGGCTACTTATAAACAGCTAAACAATCCTCCACGGTCATTACGTTACAGATACAGCAAGATTGTGACATCAGAGGAGGTGTAGACAAAGTAAAATAGTGACATAATGTCTGCATTACAAACCATTACCAAATAAAATGCAGTGGAGAGAGATCAGCCACGGCTTTGATTGAGCCGCTTTGGTTAGAGGCGGCCAAAGGAGGATCCTTCACACCCTGTTTGTGTCTCTCGGTTTCATGAAGGCGTCTGACAAATCGCCGTGGCGTGCGGCATGCAAATTAACGTTTACTAAAGAGGGTCACTTTGCATCTGAAGCAGAGATTTCCACACATCGCCCTGAACACGTAATCGATGCGGCGCTGTAGGTGAAACATGGTTTAGGTTACTGATGATCGTCCAAATAGTCTCAGCAGATTCGAATGAGCCGAATTTTACCTTTTCATGGAGCGTCCATAAAGGTTATAATGTGTATGTGTCACTGACAGGAGTATGTGCCGCGTGGCGTCTCGAGCCATGGACCGAGGATTCATCATCAACATCTAGAAGAATATACACAGGTTGGACACTCCTTATCCAGAATTCTAAAGTTTTAGGGTTTCCGGATGAGGGGCGCTCCATACAGTCACTGCTGCAGCAGACCTCAACACATATTGGGAGACTCTGGGCAGTCGCAGCGTGTGACATGCTGCATTGGGTCACATTGACTCCAGGCGGCATATCCGTGAAGAAACACTGCAGAGCGCTCCTGGTATGTGTACACGCTGGAGCTGCAGCAGGAAGGTGAATTGCAGCTCTCCTGCAACGATCTCCTCCCCTGTAACATCAGATTCTGAAAATCGCGAACGCTCGGGGTCCCAAACTTTCCGGATTAGGCCAGTTGCACACGAGTGACAAGACATTTTTTAGTGCGCACTAACGCGCATCGCAGCATATAATTGCGCATAACCCAAAGACCACACGCATAACGCGCGCTACACAACGCGCGCTGAAGACGGTTTTGAAAACACAAAGGCTGTTGCGCTAGGATTGATGCAACGTTGGGCACCAAATGCAGATTGCATGCGCACCTGAGCGCAGGAGGATTGCGCAGCCCCATCGACGTGCACCCTAGGTGATGATGCGCGTCAACAGGGCTGCGCGATCGTGCTTTGCAGCGCTGAGGGGGGGCAGGCGGGCGTCAAGTGGATGCCGGTGTGTTAGCGTTTTCTTTAACGTACATACTGTGCGTTAAAGAAAACATCTCGTGTGCCCCCGGCCTTAGAGGTGCCTGACCTGTATATAAACCTTTCGATAAAATACTGACTTACTGCATCTGCAATGTTTGGATCCACAATTAGCTCCAACTCATCCTTACAAAGTATAGGAGCCAATAAAAGGGACACAACCCCAACATAAGCTGGAACTAGATTACTCGCGCATTACAAATAAAAACACTGTCAGGGTTATTCAGAGAGAGGTGAAAAGCAAGAGAATGACTGGAGAATGGAAAAATTCTAGGTCAAAATAGCCGATTTGGAAAGTGAGATTAATGGGAGAATTTTTCTGGTTTGGCTATTTTGACCTAGAATTTTCACTTCTCCAGTCATTCTCCTGCTTTTCACCGCTCTCTGAATAACCCTGTTTATAAAACAAGCTGCTGGGCTCTTTGAAGTAATTGCAAGTATATAGATATAAATATATCTTCATCTTCCGTTCCCATTTTGTGGATTTTTCCCATGATGCAACATTTACCAAAACCGTTGCAAAAGTTGTACTTTACTGCCGTGGTTTAAATAGACATGTGCCTGGCAGTATTTTTCGATTCGGATTGCTTCATTCTGTTTCGGATCAGACTGCGATTGGTTAATTCGGATTTATTCGAAATTTCAGACGGAACGCATCCGAAATAACGAAAGTGGAAATCTATTGGCGCTTCACTTCTCTTTAAGGATTCCGACGCTGCAATAAAAATGTATTTTGGATCATTTCGTTACGGTTTGTCTCGTTTCAGATCATCTAGTTACGGGGGGCGGGGGGGGGGGGGGGGTGTTTCGTTTCAGATCATTTAGTTCCGGGGGGGGTCCGTTTCAGATCATTTCGGAGAGATTTCCTTTCGTATCGGAACACGATCGTTAATACAGATTGATTTGAGATTTCGGGCGGACGATTTCCATATCGGAAATGCATCCGAAACAGCAAAAATTTTCAAACGAAAACGAATTTTGGACGAAACATAATGCACGTTACTATTATCTAATCTACAGTATTTGAGAAGTAATTGGGAGGAGGAGGGAATGCAGGGGGCTATGGTATTGCTGAGATAAGAGCTGGCAGCTGAAGGAGATAAAACCGGAAGCTTAAAAGACTTCTAATCTACCCCCTGGTGTTGTCCTTTGAATACATCCCACACAAAAGGGAAAAAAAACAAACCTGAACATTTCCATGTGTTGGTGGTAGTGGCCCATTACTGTACAGTGGGAAGACGCTAAAGGCAAGCTACAAGCGAAGCAAAGGTTGGGAAAGGGTCTCAAGGTGTTACCAGCTTGATCCGTTCTGAATGAAGGCTTCAGTCATTAACGTGACGGTTGGGGCAGAAGACGACTCCCGGTCTGACAGTTCATGGAGCCGGTTTCCCATATAAACCTCTATCCCAGGATCAGAGATGCAATATTAAAATCACCGAAAAGCAAGATGGTGACACAGATGGTGCACTTTAACGCAAACAGTATGCTCTAAACGGGATGTACCCAATAAAGTGCACAGTATGTGTCAAAGACAGCAGTGTTTAGATTCCAGTCGTGTCACTCGCTGCGTCTTTGGGTTTACACATTCACTGCTCCTATAGTGATGTTAGACAAGCGTAACGACGCGGCTTCTTCTCACTGGAGGTGTCCATGTCTAGGTTTGCCGTATTATTGCTCATACAACGTTCACACGCAGCAGAGCAGTGTAGATGTTCGCGCCACACAAATGCATGAAGGTTTTTGTTTATTCCCTGCCGTCCATCTGTCACAAGAGAGACATTTGAAAGGCTGGCGCTGATCCGGACATTAACAGGATTATCTGGTGAATTAGCCAGGGGGAGAATGTCTACGACATCATGATGATGATGATGATGATGATGATATCGTGCCGGCACGCCAGCGCGTGTGCATCTTAAACATGGATTACGGATCAGTCATCTGAATCATATTAAAGTCTTCTGCACACTTTGGGGTTACGTTAGGAAGTCACTAAATGCACCAGAGTGCGATGGCCATTCCCAATGCGTAAACAAAGCATCTGCCCAATTATTTTATGGTTTTTTTAGTTGATTTTACTCACCTTTTATCCCTCGCCACCTGTTGCTCTTCCTCTGACTCATGGCCTCCCGAATCTGGAAGCTTTGCTACACGATTTGTGTGTCAAAGGAACCGTAAATTGCACATCGCTCAGGACTTGCACACTTTATGTACGCCTGCACAGCACCATGGATCGGAGATGCGTGCATGCGCAGAACCAATCCAATGCTGCCGGAGACAGCGCAACATCTCTGGTGGTCTCAGAGAGGGTGACGTCAGCATGCTGAGCGCTGACGGTATTAGTGACCAATCTGGCGACCAGGCTGTTGGTGACGCTGGGTGGGGTGGAGGAAACTCCTCCACATCAGGGCTACAGGGAGGTGGGGAGGGAGGAGCAGAGGCACTTCTCAAATTCCGACCACTTTAAAAACACAAAAGTGGTCAGGGTGAGTAGAGTGTCCCTTTAAGGAGGATTGGTTCGGCTTCCTCGGTCCTCGTCCTTTCTTTCACAGGGCACCAGTTTCTCTGCACCACTACTGCCGTTAAGTCGCCAAGTCTGGTATCTGTTCCTCATTCCTTAGAAGCTCGATATAATAAGAGGTTGCACACAATGATACGGGATGGACAGGGGACCCTCTGCCGCCATAACCTCGCATGATGCTCAGCAGTACCGTTCAGATTTTAAACCAATTTTAAAATTAGGTTTTCCATGGTCATCCCATGCGTTGAGATAAGAAAAAATAAAGTGCGTTTGTATTTTTGGAAACAGTCCCTCGGGGGGAGGTGGGATGGAAACAAAGATCACCTACCAAAAAAACACTTGACAGTCGTATTTTATCCAATGATTTTTTTTCATTTAATGCAGGTGTGAGCAATCTTGGCCCACCGGATGTTTTGGAACTACACCTCCCATACAATCGCAGATAACCAAATGAGTGATTGAGCATCATGGGTGATGTAGTTCAAAAGCATCTGGAGGCAGGGGCGTTGCTAGGGGGGGGGGGGGGCGGCCCGCACCGGGTGACACCCTTAAACAAAAAAAAAAATTCCCAGGAAGGATACATTGAGATTTCTCTCATTTTCAAGTATGTCCTGGGTAGGCAAGGCCTAGGCTGGCACTTTCCAGGGGGTGGCAAAAAAAAAAAAAAAACCACGAAGAGTATATTCACAGAGCACCGAAATGACGCAGACATTTCCGTGTCCTGTTGTTCCCCGCACTTTGGGGAATCAAATTTCCCCGGTGAATTCACCACAGGGTCCCTGAAGTGCAGGGAATCAGCCACCGAATGCTGCAGCAAACCCATCGCCTGCTGTTTTAAAAAGAACTACTGAAAGAAAATGTCTGCAATTAACATATAAGATCCCATGAATGATAATAAAAAGGTCTGTTACAGAAAAAAAAAGGAAAAAAAAATTGCTATAAAGGCTAGGGTCAGAGTGGGGCAGTCGGAACGCGCGTGCAGGCGCACTAAATCACGGCGGCAGTAGCAGCACATAACGGCCAATGACGGCCAATATACGCAGTACGTGCGTACAAAAGTGCGCCGACACCACGCAACCGGCAAATGAACGCATTTTTATCAGAACGTGAAACCGCTGCTACTGACGTACAAAAGTGCGCGGCGGCCGCATGGCAGCGTGTGTGCGTGATTAGGAGACGTCAGACGCTGCTAGTGTGCGGCCTACATAACGCTCAAACAGCCGGAATTCCCCAGAATTGCGTTGGTGAGTACCTGCGACTGTGAAGGATGTCTGGACCAGAGATGGACGTCGAGAGGCTCATCAGCGCTGTGGGGGAGCATCCAGGGATCTGGGATACGGCCTGCGAGAGGTATAAGGACAAGGGGAAGAAGGCGAGCGCATGGGTCGAGGTGTCCCGTCAGGTGTACCCGGATTATGATACGTGGTCCGAGAAAGAGCAGCACATACAGAGTGAGTATAATATTATTTAATTCATAATCCCATAAATGTAAATCACAATAATAATAATAAACAAACAAATGTAATCATTGATGTGAAACTCAAATGCTCCCCAGCTGCCAGGGCACCTCACCTGCATCACTGATGAAATAATTAGATAGAGCATCGCGATACCTGTTGCTGTATCCATTCACAGCTATGATGTCATGGTTCACATCATCCTCAAGACCGACAACTGTGAGGGTATCGTCAAAATTAAAACCATCCCTGGCCCGCACATAATTATGTAGCATGCAACAGCATTTCACTATGTCCACACAGAAGTCCACATTCACATCCAGCGGTCTATGTAGAATCCTCCACTTGTTGGTCAGTATGCCAAAGGTACACTCCACATACCGTCTCGCCCGCGACAGCCTATAATTAAATACCCGCTTCTTCACAGTCAGGTGTGTCCCTGAGTAGGGCCGTAGGAGGTGTGTGGATAGGCCGAATGCTTCGTCACCCACGAAGGCATAGGGGACTGCCACGTCACTGCCAGGCAATGGTGCGGGTCTGGGTATGTGCAGGGTCCCACTCTCAATTTCATTCCACAGTGTGGAGTTCCTGAACAATGTGGAGTCAGAGTCTTTGCCGTATGAACCGACATCCACATACACAAAATTATAGTTGGCATCTGACACCGCCAGTAGGCCTATAGAAAAGTAATGTTTATAATTCTGATACAGTGAGCCACTGTGCGGTGGCTTCACTATGCGGACATGTTTGCCATCCACGGCTCCCAGGCAGTTTGGAAAGTTGGCTCTCTCCCAGAATCCTGCTGCAATTTCCAGACATGCCGTATGTGTCGGTCTTGGCAAACATTCGCCCTTCATGGTCTCCCATATGGTTTGGCACACCTTGCGGACGATCTCACCAGCTGTTGATCTGCCAACGCGGAAGCTATAATGCAGATCCTTCAAACTGCACCCACTAGCGAGATACCTAGAAGACAAAACAAAAATGTTTGAATATGATCACATACCATGAACACAAGCTAATGTCACTCTCATCATGTTTTTCAGCACAAGAGGCGATGAACAAATGGCGCACAGTACGCGACAACTACATGCGCGTCCAGAAGAAGCAGGCCATGGCTGCGCGCTCTGGAGCTGGTGCGAAAAAGGTCCGGGGGTACATATATGCCGACCAACTATCGTTCCTCCGCAGGACCCAGGAGCCGCGCAGGAGTGTCAGCAGCATGGACCAGCCATCGACCTCTGGCACACAGGTACAACAAATGGTGCCAGGAGGTTCTGCCAGCTGCCAGGAGGAGGAGAACCGGGGTGGTGCTGAGTCGCAAATGGAGGAGGATTCGGAGACACCACAGGTGGCAGGTACCGCAACCACGGTCAGCACCAGACCTGGCCAGAAGAGGAGGGCACAAGCTGCAGACCTGGAGCAGGCCATGGTCACGTTCATGGAGGCTCAGACCACCCATGCACACCAACGCTGCATGCTTGCGGACTCTGTGGACATGTCCTTCTTCAATGCATGTATGCTCCTCCTCAACAGGATGAGCGAGGCAGAGAAGATGGAGTACCGGCACAGATCCCTGGAAATATTGGAGGACATCCTTTCCCGTCCCCATCACGCAGCAGCCTACCATGCTGTGCCACAATCCGCCAGTGGATCTTCCGTCTCCAGTGAGGTGCTGTCCACCCGCCCAGCCATGCCCCCTGGAGCCAGGCCACACACGGAGTCGGGGTCCAGCTGTAGCCACACCACCGGCCCTCATGACCCAGATGCTCCGCGGTATCAGCAACTGTGATGCATGTCATAAATATTATTTAGTTTTGTTGTTATGTGTTATTTGTTTTGATGTTTTATATATCCTGACCTTCTTAACGAGTTGTAATATATGTCCAGAATATATTACTGTTTTATTTCATATTATATTATTATTTCTCTACATTGTTGTCGGAGTCATTTATGATTATGTACGTGTGATGTGATGCCCGTGTGTGTGTGTGTGTGTGCATGTAACAGTGGGCATGTGACTACAGACATGATGCACTCATGTCAGGTGACTGGCAGCGATGTCATGTATGCAGGTGTGTGACAGTACGTACCTCAAAGTGATGACTATCATCTCCTCCGGTGGTATGGCGGGCCGCATGTTGGTGTCCCTCTTGGTCAGCGGCTCCCGTACCCGCGACAACAGTTCATCAAAGGAGGCGATGGACATCCGCATGTAGTTGAAGAACTTCACGGGGTCCCTCTCTCGCAGTGGCCTGTACAGCGTCACGAAGTGTCCATGCGTGGGTCTGGCAGCGTTGATTTCATGAACCCAGGTTCGCCGCTTTCTCTTCCTCTTAAGGTACAGGTACCCCATCGCACCAAACACAAAGACATGTGCAGGATCCATCTTTGAAAAACGCCACCATACCCAAAACGGCTTTTTATAACCCTTGCCCTTATTTTTTCATTTCTCAATTGATTCGATTCATCAGATTTTTCTCTTTTTTTTACCCCACCGTCATGAAATACGTCCAGAATTGCGCATCGTCTGACCACTTAAGCGTATTCCGTGAAAAAATGCGTGCGCACGCATCAACGTACATTTTTACGGTGGCCGCAGAAAATGCGCTCATCTGTCCCTAGCCTTAGGAAAAAAAAAAAAAGGGTTTTTTTTTTAAAAATGCCTAAAAGACACTAAAAAAAAATAAAAATCTTTTTTACTGTGGATTAATGGAATAAACGGTTTATTAGATATTGGATAAAAACAGGAATATTTTTAACATTGAAACCTATGGTGTTCGTTCGCCTGAATAAACCTGCCAAATGATAACACAGGACATCAGGACATTTTTTTGCTGTTCGGTGTCTCTGAACAGATTAACCATTACTTCTCTATGGGGACTTTCACTGCCTTCGAACAGGCACCGTACATGCTGTCAGTTCGCCAAAATTTGTGTGTGAGCATATGAGAGAGCTCCACAGCAACAAACCTTACAGTAATGTGCAGTATGTATGAGCATTCAGTGTTATGTGGGAGTACTGACTTATGAGTAAAAGTAGTTAAAAAAACCTGTAAAACTTGGGGGGGGGGGTGACACCATAAGTTACCGCACCAGGTGACACCAACCCTAGTGACATGACTGTCTGGAGGGCCAAGGTTGTGGATCCCTGCGCTGTAGGATGTGCGGTGCTGGGCAGCCAATGCTTCTTAGCGTGCTTTCATTGAGAGGGATTGGCCAAATGCTCGCTGGAGCGCTCAGGTCATTGATAGCATGCGCTTCTGGAAGCAGAGCAGAAGACTCCAGCCCAGAGATACAGTATCCTTCTACATACCTGCGCGGTGACTGCATGCAGAGCTCAGGTGCTGCTGACAAGGTAATACATCGGGGAGACACAGTCACGCTACTGAGCCTGAGGGAAGCAACGCACACGGCACAAAGAACAAGACACATATTCAACAGCACCCGTGTGCTGAATCATCAAAACGCAAGAAAATACAAAAAAAGAAGAAGAAGTCCGGTTTGATGAGGTTTCCCTGGACATGTTGTAAATGTGCAGAGCGCCACTGGAAAGAGACACGCGGCGTCAGCGATGGAATAAATGGCTACGTAATATATATGGACAAGACTCAAACTTCCTTAGATCTGTTATAGCTCATTACCTGGAAGGGTTAAAAAAAGATTTTAGCAGATTTCTTCATTGGAATTAACACAAAGCGGCGAAATCACGCGCATTTCAGCGATACTGTTACGTCGAAAATACAGTGAATTCACAATTTATCAAATGGTCACCGTATTTTGCAGGAAATCTGAGTCACCGAAGCAGATAATCGGACGTCGGCGAAAACCGCCGAATTGACATCGGCAAATTCCAATGAACTGAAGAAAATAAATTTCTCTTCGCTTAATAGGAGGTTAAAAAATCAATAGAAACGGGTCTAATAAAAAAAGCTCATTCAAAACATAAAAGTCTTAACTAAATCAAAAACACAAATAAAAGTGCTTAAAAAATTAACTTTTTTTTATATTGAAACCTATGGGATTTGCCAGTTTAATCCGGTCAAATTGAAACACCGAAAATCAGGTCATTTCACCAGAATTTCAGCGTTCTCTGAATAGAAGACACGATAGCCTTCTATGGGACAATTTCTGTGGCGGCGAAATGCGCCATATTTCCCTGTCAATTCGCCTGCATTTGGTGAGTAGACGGATTCCATAGAACAGTGAAATTCGGAGATTAGTGAATAAACTCTTATGCTCACGGCATGTGGCTCGGGGGAGCGATAGCACCGTCCTACAGGACAGCCCTCCACTCTCCGAAATGGACTGCACGCCAGCGCGCTGAATGACAAGTCGGCGCACAGATGTCACCTCTAAAATCAATCTGGGCGATTTACCCCTGAACTCAACCCATGGAGAGAGCATGGCGGTGCCAGGCACGGATGAGATATCACTGCTTGTACTCGTCTCTATCCAGCGGTGGGCGCAGCCATCTTTTGTCTGCTGTGGGTGGAGCTAAAAGTGGAGCTAACTGTTGGTTGCCACAATGCAACGCGCAATTGGTCAACAGTGACGTTGGCGCACAGAATGACTGGCACCGGCGGACTGACCCCGTAGGACAGCTCCCTGCTCAGTACTGCCCCCACCCCCCCATCACATGAGGGACATCAGAACCTCATCAGGAAAACTCACTTGCACATGTCGGCAAAAGATGAAGAGAAAACAATCAGGGTTATTCAAAGAGAATCGAAAAGTCACCACACGTTCGGTGACTTTTCGTTCTCTTCAATTTGGTGCGATTCAGCGAACCCATTTTGGCGACCTTGCGGTGTATTCAGCAAGCACCACAGGGCCGCCAAAATGCAGGGAAAAGTCACGGCAAACTCACCGCAAAACGAGGGCGAACGCACACCGAAAACGGCAAAAACATCTGGATTAACCCGTCGAAAACGCCGGAAAAACCTGAGCAGGAGCCGATCACACGCAGCGAAGATTCCGGTAAAAGCCGAGACCACAGTGAATAAATTAGAAAAACAGTACGCTTGAATGTTTGAAAAGTGAAATGCTGTTTGCAAAGAAACTACTGAGCGAAAATGTCTGAAATTTACATATAAAATCCAATGAATGATAATAAAAAGGGCTGTTACAGAAAAAAAAAGGTTAAAAATAAAAATATCGAATTTTTAAAAAAAAAAAAAAAAATACTTAAAATATCCAAAAAATTTTTTAAAAAAATCTAAAAATAAAAAAAAAATTTTTACTGCAGAATTTTAGAATCAACGGTTTATTAGATATTGAATTAAAACGGGAATATTTTTAACATTGAAGCCTATGGGATTCGCCTGAATAAACCTGTCGAATGAAACCACCGAATGGCAGGACATTTCAGCAACTTTTCGCTGCTGGGTTTTGTTCTCTGAATAAACTAAGCATTGCTTCTCTATGGGGATTTCACTGCCCTCGAACAGGCACCGTATGTGCAGGCAATTCGCCAGGATTTGGCGAATTGCCTGCTCTCTGGATAGCCGAATGGCCAAGAAAGGTAACCGAACGCCGATTTTCAGCGTTCACCAGTGGCATAGCGTAGGTTGTCAGCGCCCAGGGCAAGGCAAGGATTGTGTGCCCCCCCAACCTGTGGACACGGTAACACACCATGATTCCCTTCCACCAGTAGAGTATTGACCCCCTTACCCCACAAGCAACAACAAAATACTGATATAAATAAAACACACATGCCCCCCCATGCTATGCCACTGCTACCAGTCTCTGTCCCAGTACCCCTAGCAAAGTTCCACTTTCACACTATACCCACTCTCTCCCAGTACCCCCACGTCACTTTCCCTCCCCCAGTCCCCCACGTCACTTTCTCTCCCCCAGTCCCCCACGTCACTTTCTCTCCCCCAGTCCCCCACGTCACTTTCTCTCCCCCAGTCCCCCACGTCACTTTCTCTCCCCCAGTCCCCCACGTCACTTTCTCTCCCCCAGTCCCCCACGTCACTTTTTCTCCCCCAGTCCCCCACGTCACTTTTTCTCCCCCAGTCCCCCACGTCACTCTCTCCCCCAGTCCCCCACGTCACTCTCTCCCCCAGTCCCCCACGTCACTCTCTCCCCCAGTCCCCCACGTCACTCTCTCCCCCAGTCCCCCCGTACCCCATGCCACTCTCTCCCCCAGTCCCCCCACTTTCTCCCAGTACCCCCAGTGAGTTACTCTTTCGCTCTCTCAGTACCCCCAGTTACTCTTTCGCTCTCTCAGGACCCACAGTCATTCTCTCCCAGTACCCCCCTCACTGTGTGGTGGTCACGCTGCTCTAGTGTCATATAGTGTTGCCTACCTGCATGGAGTTGCTGGTGGCCCAGGGGGAGTTGTCCAGGGGGCTTAGTGGGGACCGGATTTTAAATGTTCTGCAGGGCAGGCGCCTCCCTCCCTCCCTCCTTCCTTCCTGTTCAGCAACTGCAGGGCTGCCAGTGGCAGGGGGCTGACACAGGGCTTCAAGGGGGGGCTGACAAGCGTGGTACAGGAAGTTCAATCGAATAAAGCGGAGCTGCTTCCCGTGACTCATGTCAGCATTGAGGAGGAGTCAGGACCGAACCAGAATTTTCTGTCCTGGTCCTCCCTTCCGGACGCTGAGTGTGAAGTCATCGCTGGTGCCACAAAACAGGCAGCTACCCATGCAAGGGGCTCTCACGGACACCAGTGTCTGTGAGCAGACACTTTGCTGATCCCTGCTGGAAAAGGTTGAAAACTTTTGAAATGTTGCGCCCCTAAGAAAACTGCGCCCGGGGCGACCACCCCCGAGCCCCCCCCCCACGCTACGCCACTGGCATTCGGATCTCTTTGAATAACCCTGAAAAGGGTGTGATTCCCTGTAAAACGAGCACAACATGTTCTGGCATGAGAGTGATGCTTTAATATAGCCGTTACGCCGCCTCAGTAATAATATGTAACATTTAATCACATTCTGCAGGTTTTGTGTTAAAAGGGACACTACTGAAGTAACCCCCCCCCCCATGCCTTTAAGGGGATGAGCTAATAAAAGGAGAGTTTCCATTATTTGCCTTAAAATAATTTGGCTGAGGCTCCTGACAGCTTCTGCCTATTATAGATTTCATAACATTTCTATTTGGGGTGAATTTACGCACATTTTCCTCACTCGCGGCGCGCTGCTCCTCCTCTTCGCTCAGGGACTCCCGATCCTGGAAGTCGCTTTAGTTTTCTAATGCATGTTCTGCTCTTACACAACTTATGTATCGTAGGAGCCGCAAATTGTGTGCATTTACGTACACGAGTTGTGTAGCGCCTGCGAGGAACGATGGATGGAAGCTGCACGCATGCGCAAATCCGATCCTTTGGCTGCCTCTGAGACCGCTCATTACCGCGGGAGGCGTCCGAGAGGGTGACATTGGCACATTCTCTGCATGCTGACATCACTAATCTCTAGTGACCGATCTGGTGAACAACAGTCGGGAAATTCAAAATCCCGGCTGCTGGTGACACCGAGTGGGGGGGGGGCGGGACTCCTTTACGTCACCCAGCGATATCTCACAGAGCTGGGAGGAGGGGGTTGTAAAGTGGTCAGGATGAGTAGAGCATCCCTTTAAATAATTGGGCGTATGCCGCTGACAGCATCTGTCTGTCGCCCCCCCCCCAATAAAACCAAAAAAACAAAGAGTACCGTTTCTCCCTTGACATCCACTGCTAGTGTTCGTCAGCTCAGGGGCTTCCAAATCGGAAACTTCCTGCAGCTTTGCTACATAAATCGCTAGTGCAGGATCTGGAAAATGCACTTTGTGTTCGCAATGCCCGCAGTGCATGCGCAGAGCAATGCATCGGAGAGGTGTAGACCCGATCCATCGGCTGCCGCTCTCAGAAGGTTCGCTGTCACAGGTGTCTGAAAGAGCAGCATACGGCACCAGTGACTGCTCTGGTGAATGGCAGCCAGGAAGTTTGAAATCCCGGCTGCCTGGCTCCTCCGCATCACCCAACGATTCCTGACAAGCCAGGTGGGGTCACACTGCACACATCCCGATCACTCTAAAAAGCTAAAACTGTCAGGATTAGTAGAGCCCCTGTAAGAGGTGACAGAGCATTTCAGTAACAAACAAAAATAAATCTGCTTCATTTTGGCCAGAGTCTATAGGGGATATTCAGAGCGAGACCATCTGGCCCTGAAATTGCAAACAGTGAATTTCCCCGTACGCTGACATTTCGACTAGTCAGAGCTGCCAGTACTCAAGCTTATTTTGTTTTAACGGCAAATTACAATACGGAGCTTGCGTCTCGGATGTTGCACCAGGTTACTGTGCATTACCGTCTCCTATACTTTGTACGGGAGCTGCTAATGTGACCAGAGCAGATGGAGAACGAGCTACTCCGACCAGCTGCCCTGAGCTAAAACGGGGACGCCAACGGGAAAACATTAGCATTCGCTAATCTCCCTTTAGCCTGTTTTCCCAGTGGATTATGGGGCAGGCGCTGAGTCAAGCAGCTGGCCCTGTAGTGGCCGCTAGGCTCCTGGATGTTCTGAGCAGCGCTAAAGCGCCGTCCCGAGCATCCCCTCCATGGGAGGAGTCTGCTGCCAGGTCACATGACCGACAGCATCTTGCGAGATCCTGCAGAGTGACGCAGTGATCGAGGAGGGAGACTGGGGACACTATTCCCCCGGTCTCACTCTGCTCCCGGCAGCCAGAAGCGACAGACGGCCGTGGGAGGAGAGGGGAGTGATTTTTTTTGGGGGGTGTTCCAGCGGCTGCTGTTTCCGCAGAGGCTCTAAGCTGTAGCACACTTTTTTTCGTTTGCGGCAGCGGTTAGGATCTAGTGTAAGGACTTTGCACTCTCCATGTTGTTAGGTACAGGGAGAGCAAAGCACAGTAAGCTGGTGCTAAAAAGCGCTAATACCGATGCGCTACTGGATTTTTTAACCCGTTAGCGATCGTGAGGATCTATGCGGCACGCTATCACCTCAATTAACCTAGCGCTCATTTATGTGAGTGTTAGCGTTAAGGAGGTGATCGAGCCCTCTGTGTCTGATGTTCTGAAAAGATGAATGTTCTTCAGACCCTGGTGTTAAGTGAACGCATTCTGCACAACCGCAGGATTTAACCCCACCTACAAAGTCCAAAACGTGCCTTAGATCCCGTGGAGGTGAGAGCGGCGTGATTCACCTCTTCAGCTGCGGTCACACAAGTGCTTATCAGGGCGGAAGGAACATCTGTGAGAGTGGACGTTCCCTCTGACACCCGCGTGGCTGCCCCGCCGAGCACAGTTAGTGCCGCTTATGGAGGAGGATCGCGCTCTGTAGCCCCGTCCTAGGTTTTCGTCGGGAAGGCTGAAATCATGGCCGGTGTAGCGCGAACAACTATTATGCACGCTACCCCGTGTGGTCCACCCTGTGGAGCTGTCACAAAGCTGCGGCGGACGCGGGGGGGGGGGGGGAAGCGGTCACACGGACGCAATCAGTGCGCTCCTGTGACCGCAGCCTTCATCACTCCGCAGCAGAGTGTTCCCAGTGTTCCTCCATATATCACTTTCGCGCGAGCGACTCCTGGAGCAGATAAGACCAGTTATAAGTATTTATAAAGCGCCAACAGATTCCTTAGCGCTGTACAATGGGAGAGACCGAATAACAAATCTACATGCACGTTACACACACAGAACAGAAGGAGGGAGGACCCTGCTCGAGAGCTTACGATCCAAGAGCGGTGCCAAGCGCTGCTGCTGCTGCTATCTTTTAACACCTCTAGCGTTATGTCGGGAGCTGCTGAGAAAGCGGACAATACGGCAGACACTCAGGTTTCCCCATTAGCATCTCCCAAACTTAACACCAACCATGGAATAAGGCCCTAAATCACTGGTCCCCAACGCCAGTTCTCAAATCCCCCTAACAGGTCAGGTTTTAAGGATTCCGATGAGGAATGCAGACTGAATCCAGCAATCACTGAGCAGCAAATCATAACACCTGTGCTTCAGATATCCTGCAAACCTGGCCTGTTAGGGGGAACCTGAGGACCGCGGTTGGAAATTGCTGCTGTAGAAGAATAATGTGCTATAAATGAACAGATTGGAAACCTTCAATACCGGCTACAGATCAGAGCCGGGACGGCATACCACTAAATCGATGTTAATCACTAGAATTGAGAGAATCAAAACAATCCAGCAGTATTTTACTAACACCCCTCCCCCCCCCTGCGCGTTCCACGCAGTCCTTTGTACAGCGTCCGGAATGTATCGCGTGTAAAGGGAATGTACGGCTCATCAGGGATCATTAATACGGAGAAGCTCCAGCAGTAGCGGAGGAGCGTGCAGCCCGCACCCCTACAACCTCCGGTACGTTCCCCTCTGCTCAATAACATCTTAAGCGATAACGATCAGTGTTTGGGAGAGACCTCCTTCATGGAGCAATACTTTAATGGCCCCCCAGGGCTGACAGATCTGCCATGTTTTTCAGGACAGCGAGTGGCAATGCATGGAAAATGCCACCCCGCAGCATGTATAATCCATACGCTGCAGGCAAGAAACCAAAGGAATCCCAGGTGACCCGCCTCGATTCAAAAGAGCATATGAATTATACATGTTGCAGGGCAGCACTTTTCCCTTTGTTGCCCTCTGCATGAAATATTAATGTGTGCAGAAAAACAAGATCTGGCACTCCTACATGTCCCATGATGCACAGCCAGCCGAAGTGTGACCAAGCATCATGGGACATGTAAATCCGAAACATCTGTTGTGCCAAGGTGTGCCATCACTGGCTGCCCCAGGGTCTGTGACCACTCAATGTAATGAGGGTCACAGTGACCCAAGTTTCCTCATCCCTTTAAGTCAGGGATGTCCAAACTGCGCCCCCCCCCCGATGTTCCTGAACTTCAACTCCCAAAAATCTGACTGCGTTTGATGAATGGAGAAGCATGGGAGTAATTCAGGGACATCTGGGAGGGGGGGGGGGCGCGCTGGAGTTTGGACATCTCTGCTCTAGGGTCTAGGTCCCCCCCAGTCGACGCAGGTTACAGGTAGCTGCAGCATGCCACACCTAGCCTCCCTGCAGTGCTGTGACACGCTGCAGGTTACTGCAAGCCGCAGCATGTCCTGCCTCCCCTCTCGTACTGCTCTGTATTTAACTTGTATGTATAGTTGTTATTCTGTCTCCCATTGTACTGCGCTACGGAACCTGTTGGTGCTTTATAAATACCTGTAACTGTCTAGCCTCCTGCAGTGACATGCTGCTGGTTACAGGAAGCCGCAGCATGTCGTGTTCAGTCCAATGCTGTATTTAAGGAAAGAGCTTAAATCCAAACTAAAAAGGTTAAAAAAAGGGGAGAGTGTCAGGAGCAATTAATGCTGAACCCCCTCAGCCCCCCCCCTTTTTGCATCATACACATTAACATCAGGACATTAAAGTATAAGGGATACAATGTGCCCCATGCCATCCTGCAGCGTTACCGCTCTCCTGGCACCAGGTGTCTTGATGTTACTCACTGCGAGCAAATCATGAATGCGCCGGACTCTGACAGGGAGCACGTGCCACTATATGGAATGACAATACCCCATTGTCTGGCCCCGTATCACCCTGTGCCCTGGGTATCAGTAGGCAGAGGCGCCCAAACTTTGTTAAAAAGGACCATGAGCTGCAGCTCCAGAACTGTGCATCGCTGCTCAGCGTGATGCCCGCTACTAAACACATCTGCCCACTTCCAAGTCACATCCAGGCAGCACAGAGAGGCTGCTGTCCCCAATATTGGTCTTCAGAGACCCCCACAGGTAACCTACTGGCAAGCTGCAGTATTTCCCCCTATGGTACTGCAATAGATACTGGCAGTCACATGCGGTGTACCCCAAGGCTCGATACTCGCCCCCCTGCTATTCATAAATGATCTGCCCAATGTCTGCAAAGCCTCAACTGTACACATGTACGCAGACGACACTAATCTATACCAGCAAACCAAATCTCCCGCAGCTGGAGGCCGCGCTGCAAGAACAATTCACAGAGGTAGAACAGTGGATCAAACACAACAAACTTTTTCTAAATACTGACAAAACTGTAACGATGCTCTTTGGAACAAAACCTAAAAACTACACAAATTGCAAAATCCCCATCTATGTGTTGGGACAAAATCAAATGGCACGCTGACTACAGTCACTTCTCTCAAATATCTAGGTATGTGGTTAGACCCTAATCTATCCTTTGGCCCCCACATCAAAAAACTCATCTAAACTTTATCCCAAACTAGGTGCCCTGTACAGAAACAAATCCTGCCTGAGCCCCGCGGTAAGAAAGCAGATTGTAAATAAATAAGCATTTGTTGTACAAAGGATTTTACCAGGAAGGATACATTGAGATTTCTCTCGTTCTCAAGTATGTCCTGGGTTCAAGAACATTGAAGTGTTAGAGTTACAGAAATACAAAGTAATACAATGCAAGATCAAAACACATACATACACTAAAATAAATATGTAGGAAAGTCACTGTGTTACAGGTTTACAGGTGCATTCTGTATATAGTCACTGTGTTACATGTTTACAGGTGCATTCTGTATATAGTCACTGTGTTACATGTTTACAGATGCATTCTGTATATAGTCACTGTGTTACATGTTTACAGGTGCATTCTGTATATAGTCACTGTGTTACATGTTTACAGGTGCATTCTGTATATAGTCACTGTGTTACATGTTTACAGGTGCATTCTGTATATAGTCACTGTGTTACATGTTTACAGGTGCATTCTGTATATAGTCACTGTGTTACATGTTTACAGGTGCATTCTGTATATAGTCACTGTGTTACATGTTTACAGGTGCATTCTGTATATAGTCACTGTGTTACATGTTTACAGGTGCATTCTGTATATAGTCACTGTGTTACATGTTTACAGGTGCATTCTGTATATAGTCACTGTGTTACAGGTTTACAGGTGCATTCTGTATATAGTCACTGTTACATGTTTACAGGTGCATTCTGTATATAGTCACTGTGTTACAGGTTTACAAGTGCATTCTGTATATAGTCACTGTGTTACATGTTTACAGGTGCATTCGGTATATAGTCACTGTGTTACAGGTTTACAGGTGCATTCTGTATATAGTCACTGTGTTACATGTTTACAGGTGCATTCCGCATTGAGGTATGTTAATAGGGAGCTCGAGTGACTTTAGACTGGGGGAAGATTTGATGGCGTCTGGGAGGTTATTCCATAATTGTGGTGCTCTGTAGGAAAAGGAGGATCGAGACAGTTTCTTTTTGTATTGTGGTATTGTAAGTAAGGTGCTGGTCCTGGATCTGAGGTTATAGGATGAGGGAACTGCTGGGGGAAGTAGCCTATTCAGGTAGGGTGGTAGCTTCCGAGAAAAGCTCTTAAACACCAGGTTGGAAAGGTGAAGAGTGCGTCTAGATTCCAGCGATGGCCAGTTTAGCTCTTTTAACATGTCACAATGGTGGGTCACGTAGTTACATTGTAGCACAAAGCGGAAGAATGAGTTATATAATGTAAGTTTATGAAGGTGTGTTTGCGGGGCAGCTGCATACACTACATCTCCGTAATCAATAGCCGGCATAAGCATTTGTTGTACAATCTGCTTTCTTACCGCGGGGCTCAGGCAGGATTTGTTTCTGTACAGGGCGCCTTAGTTTGGGGTAAAGTTTAGATGAGAGTTTTTCGATGTGGGGGCCAAAGGATAGATTAGGGTCCAACCACATACCTAGATATTTGAGAGAAGTGACTGGTCAGCGTGCCATTTGATTTTGTCCCAACACATAGATGGGGAGTTTGTAATTTGTGTAGTTTAGGTTTTGTTCTAAAGAGCATCGTTACAGTTTTGTCAGTATTTAGAAAAAGTTTGTTATCTTTGATCCACTGTTCTACCCCTGTGAATTGTTCTTGCAGCGCGGCCTCCAGCTGCGGGATATTTGGTTTGCTGGTATAGATTACAGTGTCGTCTGCGTACATGTGTACAGTTGAGGCTTTGCAGACGTTGGGCAGATCATTTATGAATATTGTGAATAGTAGGGGGCCTAGTATCGAGCCTTGGGGTACACCGCACGTGACTGGGAGGGGGAGGGAGGAGCTGCCAGAAATTGACACATATTGTGATCGGTCAGACACATATGATTGAAACCAGGTTAGTGTGCGATCACAAATACCAGAGTTTTAAAGTTTTTTTAACAAGATGCCATGGTCTACTGTGTCAAAGGCTTTGGCAAAATCCAGGAAGATGCTCCAGTTAGGTTTCCTTGTTCCATCCCAGCTTGGATATCATTGCAGACTTTTAAAAGGGCGGTTGTAGTTGAGTGATTTGGACGAAAGCCGGATTGATCTGGGGTTAAGTAGTTCCAATATTGATAATAATCACGTAATTGTGCTTATGCCGGCTATTGAATACGCAGATGTAGTGTAAGCAGCTGCCCCGCAAACATACAATGTAGTAAGGTTATGAAGGTGTAACTCATTCTGTCGCTTTGTGCTACAATGTAACTACATGACCCACCATTGTGACATGTTAAAAGAGCTAAACTGGCCGTCACTGGAATCTAAACGCACCCCTCACCTTTCCAACCTGGTGTTTAAGAGCTTTTCTGGGAAGCTACCACCCTACCTGAATAGACTGCTTCCTCCAGCAGTTCCCTCATCCTATAACCTCCGATCCAGGACCTGCACCTTACTTGCAATACCACAATACAAAAAGAAAGTGGCTCGATCCTCATTCTCCTACAGAGCACCACAATTATGGAATAACCTCCCAGACGCCATCAAATCTTCCCCCAGTCTAAAGTCACTCGAGCTCCCTATTAACATACCTCAATGCGGAATGCACCTGTAAACATGTAACACAGTGACTATATACAGAATGCACCTGTAAACATGTAACACAGTGACTATATACAGAATGCACCTGTAAACATGTAACACAGTGACTATATACAGAATGCACCTGTAAACATGTAACACAGTGACTATATACAGAATGCACCTGTAAACATGTAACATAGTGACTATATACAGAATGCACCTGTAAACATGTAACATACTGACTATTTCCTACATATTTATTTGTGTTAATCTGTATATTTGTTTTGTTTTTAATATCTTGCATTTTATCACTTAGTATTTCTGTAACACTTCTTGAACCCAGGACGTACTGAAAATTAGAGAAATCTCAATGTATCCTTCCTGCTAAAATCCTTTATGGCAGTGAAAGCTAAAGATCCATTAATGTCCCCGAGGCCTCAGCTGCAAGTCCTGGGCATGATCCAATACACAGAGCATCACCTGCTCATATACTGCCACGCTCTGTATTGTACATAAAGCCTGTGCTGGAGAAGGACTGAGCTCAGGCCCCCCCCCCCCCGAAAACAGCTGGCAGGAATGAGTCAATACTCCACTGTCCCACCCTGCGCCCCACTGCCTGACACCCCATCATGCTGGTCGATGACTGTAGACACAAAACATTCACCAGGCAGGAATAGGTTAATTCCCTCCACACAGTCACTGACGGCCTTACCCCCCCCCCCAGTACTGACAGCATGTCCTGTCTCCCCCCCCTCCCCACGCACTGACAGGCTACTCCACTGCCCCCCCTCTCCACGCACTGACAGGCTGCTCCAGTGCTCCCCCCTCCCCATGCACTGACAGGCTGCTCCAGTGCTCCCCCCTCCCCATGCACTGACAGGCTGCTCCAGTGCTCCCCCCTCCCCATGCACTGACAGGCTGCTCCAGTGCTCCCCCCTCCCCATGCACTGACAGGCTGCTCCAGTGCTCCCCCCTCCCCATGCACTGACAGGCTGCTCCAGTGCTCCCCCCTCCCCATGCACTGACAGGCTGCTCCAGTGCTCCCCCCCCCCATGCACTGACAGGCTGCTCCAGTGCTCCCCCCTCCCCATGCACTGACAGGCTGCTCCAGTGCTCCCCCCTCCCCATGCACTGACAGGCTGCTCCAGTGCTCCCCCCTCCAAATGCACTGACAGGCTGCTCCAGTGCTCCCCCCCCCCATGCACTGACAGGCTGCTCCAGTGCTCCCCCCCCCCATGCACTGACAGGCTGCTCCAGTGCTCCCCCCTCCCCATGCACTGACAGGCTGCTCCAGTGCTCCCCCCTCCCCATGCACTGACAGGCTGCTCCAGTGCTCCCCCCTCCCCATGCACTGACAGGCTGCTCCAGTGTCCCCCCTCTCCATGCACTGACAGGCTGCTCCAGTGTCCCCCCCTCTCCATGCACTGACAGGCTGCTCCACTGCCCCCCCTCTCACGCACTGACAGGCTGCTCCACTGCCCCCCCTCTCCACGCACTGACAGGCTGCTCCAGTGCTCCCCCCTCCCCATGCACTGACAGGCTGCTCCACTGCCCCCCCCCTCTCCACGCACTGACAGGCTGCTCCAGTGCTCCCCCCTCCCCATGCACTGACAGGCTGCTCCAGTGCTCCCCCCCCTCTCCATGCACTGACAGGCTGCTCCAGTGCTCCCCCCCCCTCTCCATGCACTGACAGGCTGCTCCACTGCCCCCCCCTCTCCACGCACTGACAGGCCGCTCCAGTGCTCCCCCCTCTCCATGCACTGACAGGCTGCTCCACTGCCCCCCCTCTCCACGCACTGACAGGCTGCTCCAGTGCCCCCCCCCCTCTCCATGCACTGACAGGCTGCTCCACTGCCCCCCCCCTCTCCATGCACTGACAGGCTGCTCCAGTGCTCCCCCCCTCTCCATGCACTGACAGGCTGCTCCACTGCCCCCCCTCTCCACGCACTGACAGGCTGCTCCAGTGCTCCCCCTCCCCATGCACTGACAGGCTGCTCCAGTGTCGTCCCCCCCCTCTCCACGCACTGACAGGCTGCTCCACTGCCCCCCCCTCTCCATGCACTGACAGGCTGCTCCACTGCCCCCCCCCTCTCCATGCACTGACAGGCTGCTCCAGTGCTCCCCCCCCTCTCCATGCACTGACAGGCTGCCTATCAATCAGAGCAGGTGTACAGACAGGGAGGGGTCCCGCACAGCCTCCCCATGGGACCTCCCTCCCTCCCGCACTCACCCATTGTGATCTCCTGGGCGAAGGCCAGTGATATGAGGAGCAGGGGAAGCCCCACCGCGATGCACGACACGATCTTATCCACCGCCAGCTCCAGCCGCAGCCCCTTGTACTTGGACTCGGGCGGGTCTTTCAGCAGGAAGTCTGAGAAGACATACTCCGTGGCGATGTGAGCGATGGCCATGTCTGTGAGGGAATGAGAGGGGGGGGGGGGGAGCCCGGTCTGAGACAGAGACACTTCCGCCCGGCCCGAGGAGCCGCGCAGTGATTGAGGCGCCCCGCCGCGTGTGTCTGCTCAGCGCACACGGGGCGGGGCGCGCGTAACACTTAGCGGGGGAGGACCAATCCCTGCTACCTATCTGCTCGCGAGAACGCGCACAGCACTGCGTGTGTGAGGCGCTGATCCCAGCGAGGTGCTGAAAGAAAGGCCAGTGAATCACGTGACCTGTCAGCCTCTGCCATGCCCAGCACCTCCTCACAATGTAAACATGTCATGTCCAGCCCCTGCCTCACACACCCCCCTCCAGCCCTCTGTAAGGTGCATGTCAGGTACTACAGTGACTCCTGTCTGTACCAAAAGCATTAACCCTTTCAGCTTGTTATCAGACTACAATATGGATTGCCAGATCGGCCATGTTTTTCTGGACACACACACAGGGCTGAATTCCTACCTAACACTAAAATGGGGAAAAACATACCTGAGCTAAGAGCTGGCAGCTGAATGAGATAATACAGGGAGCTTAAAAGACTTCTAATCAACCGCCTGATGATGTCCTTTGAATACATCCCACACAATACAATGATGTGATCGACCCATTCACTCCATTCTATGGCCAAAGCCACACAGTGAGGAGCGAGTGATGGAAAGATACTGGGGTCAATTTACATCACAAACGATGCACCCAGTGACACATATAGAGGGAAATATTTTCTAAACATACATACATTCTGGCATCATTCTGCATTTTTAATACAAGTACTTGGTTGGCAGAATGGAGGGTGCCACCAGGGCTCGGTTACTTTTCGATTGGCAGATTCTCCGCGTTTCTTGGCAGCAGTTCTGGTGATATCTCAGACGCACAAGGTGAAAGTTCATCCCTGCTATTTTATTATCATGAGCATAGGTGTGCGCAGGGGGGGGGTGCCCAGGCACACCCTAAATGTTGGATGAAGAAGTCCTCTGTCACCTCCTACATTGACGTTTTAGATGTCCCTTATGTGTTTGATGAGGTAAAGCATAAAAACTGACAGGCTCTCATTACAGGTTTGATTCTTTCTAACGAAAACTGTGCATTTTGTTGAAAAATCTTTGAAACATAAGTTTTCAGTTAACCCCTTAAGAACAGGGGCAATTTTACAAGTTCGTAATACTTCTAAAAATAGAATTTCAGCTATTCGCCTGTACAACCATAAATTACCTCTTTCCTATTAAAGGGATACTCTAGGCAACAAGAACACCTAAGCTTTTTTAGGTGGTCATGATGCCCTGAGTATGCCCTCGCCTTTCCCCCTCCCTCCGCTCAGCTGATTGGCTGAAACAGCTGAGAGACGCGGAGAACTTTCCTCCGCCCTCCCAGCTGTCAGTCAGCAGAGCGGGATTCATATTTCCCGCTTCTGACGACTATTGCCGAGTAGGAGACGTCATCGCACTTTCAGCACGATGACGTCTCTAACTCACCGCAGTAGCTGGCGGGAGCGAGCCGCCAGCATAGTCTGTGGCTGGGATTAGTGTTGCCTGCTGATTGGCTGGCTTACGTGAGAGGCGTGCATGCGCGCTTCTCACGTAAACCATTAGCCAAGTTACAGATTTACAAGGACGGAAGAGGAGGGAGGTGAGTATATAAAAAAAAAAAACCCGTTGGAAACAAGTGGATTTTAGGGTAAATATTACAGTAAAAAAATGTTTAAAAAAATCCCTACCTAGTTATTGGGGTTAAAAAGAGAACAGGTCTGTGCTGGCAGAAAATAATGGAGGCAAAAATCAAAATGAAATTGATATGGGGGCATAAATTAATTGAAATGGGAATGTAGGAATAATTCAAATCAAATGAAACCAGAATAGAGGCATATACTAATTAAAAAAGGAAAGAGGGCATAAACTAAATGAAATATGATAAGTCAAATTAAATGGGACTGAGGAACAAATCAAGTGAAATGGGGGCATAAATTGAGTGAGATCAAAATGGGGCACAAATAAAATGGTAATAGAGGCATGATCAAATGAAAAAAAGGAAAGGGGCATAAATGAAATGGGTGAATAAATAAAATTAAATGAGAATAGGGAATATATAAATTCTAATGACATTGGGGCATAAATCGGATAAAATGGGAATGGAGGAAAAAGTAAATGAAAAGGGCAAAGGGGAATAAACCAAATGAAATGGAGAATAAATTAAATGCGAAAGGAGACATATTCAAATGAAAAGGGAACCGAGGCAATAAAAAGTGGACATGACTGGCGCCGAAGAATTCATGCAGCATAATGAACAACACAGACTATTTTTAGAGAATTTTTTTGAGGGGCATAAAGAAAGTGACTCCGTCTTAGTCTAGGGTCAGACGAGCGTGATTTCTACGGACTGTACGTCCTTGCACACGGACGTACGTCAGTACGGAAGACACAGTAGTGGCCACACAGTCCGTTTATTCACTGACGTATATTTTGACGGATGTAGGAGGGAAAATAAATTAAAAAGCAAAACCATTTTGTCCGTGAAAAATGCTGGACGTATAAATGCAGTCCGTCTGACCACGTTCCATCACTCACACACAAAGCTATGCAGACGTTGTGGACGCAGCGCACTTTGTGCGGCCGTTCTAGGGGTTGTACGTTCTTGCCTGCCTTGCGTCCGTTTGCCGCGGCCGTTGTGCGTCCGCAGTTCAGTGCGGACGTACTTCATGTGCCGGGCTCCGATGGGCTTTCTGTCATGCTATCACGGACGTACTTTTAGGCGCAATCACGGACGTGAACACTACGCTCGTCTGACAGCAGCCTTAGGCTAATGTCAGACGAGCGCATTCTGAGCGCACTCTGCGTGCGTGCACATCGGGACAGACCTTCTCAAAGAAGATACGGTAGACACCACATGGTCCGTTTTTTATGACGGACGTATAAAAAAAGAGAAATATGGGAAACAAAATTAATATGAAAAATGATATGAAAAGGCATTTTGTGCGTCAAGGTGCTGGACGTCGCAAATGCGCTGCGTCTGACGTCTCCTCATCACGCGCACAGAATGCTACGCGGACATGGTGCACTCTGCGCGTCTGCCCTAGCAGTTTTACGTTCTTGCCTAACTTGCGTCCGTTTGCCACATGCGTTGTGCATGCGCAGTTCGGTGCGGATGCACTTCGTGTGTACGGGTCTCTATTGTTCATGATTCTATGCTACGGCGGACGTTAAACTGTGCGGCAACACGGACGTGATCACTGCGTTCGTCTAACGCCGGCCTTAATTTTACTTAAAGGGTTATTCAATAAGCACTGAACTTGCCACCGGATTTCACCGAACAGTGAGTTTCTCTATACGGTGCAATTTTGTGGCAGTTCGTATATTCAGAAAGCTGTGAATTTGCCAAATATTGGCGAATTGCCAGCTAAATACGGTGCAGTGCACCGCAATTCGGCGACAGCTAAATTGTACCATAGAGAAGTAATGCTTAATTTATTCAGAGAAAGCTGAATTGCACCGAAATGTTGCCCTGATTTGCAGTGGTTCAGTTCAACAGGTTTGAACAGGCAAATCCCTTAGGATTCAAGGAAATAAAATAAAAATCTTGTTTTTATTATTTTTTATTCAACCGTTTATTCTTTTCAGTTTCAACAAAAAGCCTTTTTATTTATTTATTTGTTTAAATTTTTTGGGCATTTTTCAGGTAAAATGTTTGATTCCCATTTTCTTTAATGACGTTTTTTTTTAAACGACTGTTTTTTGTTTAAGAGGGCTTTATTATTTCCATGCATTTTTATTGTTTTAAACACCTTTTTAAATTAGCAGAGTTCCATTATTTTTTTTACCAGTTCGGCGACGTTTGTGGCTGATAGGCTTTTTTTTTCCGGGAGCATGCAGCGGTCAGTTCTGCGGATCGTCAGCTGTCTTTCTTTGACGGCGTGCGGTGGATTGTCGGCTATTTTCGGCGGTGTTCAGTGGGCTGGTCAGCAACGTTCGGTGCACTTCGGGGACCCTGTGGTGAATACTGAATTCCCTGCAGGGTTGGTGAACTGAAATCACTGAAGCGCACTGAAGCACACCGGAGTGCGCCGAACGAGAATTTCGATGCTCTCCTAATAACCTTCAGATTTTCATTTGATTGGTTTCCATCCCATGTAATTTGATTAGGCCATTTGAGTTATTCCCCATTCCAGTGTCATTTGATTTATGCCCTCTATTGATATCATTTATTCTACCATTCCATTTAATTAGATTTCTGTCCCATTCCCGATTTGATTCATGCTTTCATTCTTATTTTATTCCCCATTTCATATGATTTAATCCCCCATTCCCTTTTTTCTTTATTTATACCACTGTATCCATTTCATTCGATTTTTGCCCACATTTTTTCCTAAGTATCATTTTTTTTTTGTGGTCGCCAGATTTGCTATGCTACTGTAGCGCTCACCCCCGGAGGAGCCGCTGAATAAACCTCGGGATAGTCTCACCGCACTAGGAAATAACTATACACCAGCACTGTTGTGGATTTTTCTATATTATATTCTTTACTCATTTGAGTAACAAGAATTCGTAACGTGGGAAAAACACACGGTGGTAAAAGAAACCGGTTAACCCCCTCAGTTCTGGAGTGTAAAGTGTAAGTCCCGTGAAAAATAGCTCAAAAATATATATGTGTGTTGTCTAGGGCAGTGGTCCCCAACCCTGGTCCTCAGGGCCCACTAACAGGCCAGGTTTGCCAGATATCTGAAGCACAGCACAGGTGTTATGATTTGCTGCTCAGTGATTGCAGGATTCAGTCTGCTTTTCCCCATGGTGATCTGCAAAATCTGGCCTGTTAGTGGGCCCTGAGGACCAGGGTTGGGGACCACTGGTCTAGGGTACCCGGGTACTGTGTTCACCTGGCCAGTGAATGAAACAAAAACAATCTTCGACTAGTCACCGTTGGGGCCCTTAAAGATACAATAAACAAGTGCACAATGTTCTGCGTTTTCACCAGGCCGAAACCTTCTCAGCCATCCGGTGTAACCCCTTCTCAGCCATCCGGTGTAACCGCTTGTCCTGGACCGGTGAACGCTGGAGAAAAGGATCTCTCTCGAGAGGATCTGTCCTCGCTGCCACTTGGAACTCGATGCTGTTAACGCCTGCACTCCCGATCGGGTTCTCCTCCGCCAGAACACAAACACATAGGCCGCCAGCAATCCTCTCCAGTTTGCAGCCTCTCCTCACACGATGTCCCTCTTCTCCCAAACCGCACTTTGTCAAGAACAGTTCAGCATAGTACACAGCCGGCCGATGCACACTCGCTCTCCGATCACTGCAGCAATGGATGCCGCCGTCTCTCTGCGCTCCAACTCTGCGAAGAATCCAGAAGTGTCACCTGTGCCTGTTCTCTCTCTCCGCTCGCTCTGTACTCAACGCTCAGGGAACAACACGATCTTTAATAGGACTGTAGCAACTTCCACACTCCGACCTGGTTTCAAACCCTAACAGCCTCAGCGTGCGTCCTACGTCTCTTGTGGCTCTACTCACACTGCCCATGCCTTGCACGAGGCTGCTGATGTCTTTCCTCCTCTTTGTACCACCCCCTTCCTGTCCTCACGCAAAGGGTAACGGGAGATGGAGTCCGTTTTGCCCAGCACAGTCCACAATGTCTCCTTCTGGTGGCAGCAATAGTTCGATGCACCAGAATACAGTTTTAAAGCAGTGCTACACTACGTATTGTGTGATGCGTTTATACCATAATGTCGTAAATATTGTCTTGTTGTTCTTTTGGGTTAAAATCATAGCCCAACCCCCTTCTTATTGTATGTTCTGTGACCCCTGATACTGTATATGCTTTCCTCATATCACAACAATGCAGAAAGAAAATGATATAGTCGATGTTGCATAGTAACGCATTTTTTTTAAATAAACTTTATTAAAACGAGACCGATGGGAGCAATACAGCAGATATCGATGGTTAATTCAGTGACACAATGTATAAAGAGCACTCCCCGCTGTCTCATTCTTCAACTATAAAAACCCAAACCCAAACGGAAGGTTTTCAAGTCTGATCTTTTGGGGGACGGAGATTACAATGCGAGAAAAAGAGGTTTGTGAGGGTCCTGAGAAAGAACAACGGCACTAGTGGCCTGCTCTATGTGGGGCCCGCTCAGGTCTCACAAGGTTTTAGCTCAATTGTGCCATTACAGGGATAACTGGCTCCATATGCAAATCAGACACAATCACCAATTAAGGGTGGCCAGTACTGAAATGCCAAGGACGTCATCCCAGCACGAGAGATGCAGCAACCCCGACGATCATTTTGGCCTTGTCAGGAGGGGGTATAGCTGACACCCCTCTAAGCACATTGAGCAAGGGGTCCGCGTTTGGATTACCCTGAAAACTTAAAGTGAGAAAAAGAGAGGTTCGTGAGGAGATTACAATGTTATTTTTACAGATATAAACATGGGTGTTTGTAGCATCTTGTAGACCATTCTAAAATAAGGGAAAAAAAGATGGCTTCCCCAATGCCGATCTCTGAGGCCGCCATCCACTCACACAAACACAGTGATACATAAACACCAAACTCTACATCCAGCCTAACACTTTGAGGTAGAAAACCCAAATTTATTTTAAATTTGTAAAAACAATCCAGTACAAAAAAATATTAATACAGCAAACATTATCACAACATTTTTTTTTGTCTGTGCGTTCTGCATTTTAAGAGTAAGTTAAGGCGGATTGAACGAAATATCCAGTGGATTTTCACCGAGATTGTAAACATGATCAATAAAGTGCATCGAGGATAGGCTGAATCTGAGAAATTGATACATAGGGTGACGGCTCGCCGACTTTGGCACGGCAGGAGCTTGAGAACTACAGTTCCCATGATTCTCTGCAATAGTTAGCCATGTGTGTGTGTGTGTGTGTGCATTCACAGATTGTTAAAAGGAAGGGATCCATGGTGAATGGTGTTGTACCGAGCCCTCTTTGTTGTGCCGATAAAAAGTGCGAAAGCCATCATCAGCAAAACCAAAAGCAAAAGCCCGATCGCCAAAAGACAGATCAGGGCAATGTGTGCTTCGGAAACAGATATGACTCGGCCAAAAAAGGGAACTCCGGATGGGTTTGAATCTGTGAAAGGAACAAAAAGAAAAACACGTCACACAGAAGTCAGAGGAATCATGTCGTCAAAGACACGTCGCTTACTTGGAAGCGGAAACTTACCAAGGGCTTCTCCAGGAAAGGCCACTTCTCCTGCGTTTAAAAGAACAAAGATTAGCTTTCCATTAAAGATTTTACATTGCGTGCAATTCAATGAAATCCGATAAAAGATGTGTCAAATAAACAGAATGGATTATTGTTCAATGTGTGTCTCCATCTCCTCCTTTATTAGCAGGTACATCCCATCACGTCCACTTCGCTCGGCCATTGATCTGAGGTTAGCAATGCATCTCCACGTAGCCGCACCCCCAACTCTCACCTCCAGGACTTCTCCCGAGCTGCCCCCTTTCTATAGAACTCCCTCCCCCACAACATCAGACTCTCCTCGTCTCTCCAGTCCTTCAAGAAGTCTCTGAAAACAGATTACTTTATAGAAGCCTATGGGCTCACTCCTTAATTCCCCCATTGTACATTTCTTGCCCCCACTGGCACCCCACTACTTCACATAATCTGTCACCTAGTGTGCCACCCCTCTCCTCTTAAATTGTAAGCTCTTGAGCAGAGTCCTCTCTCCTACTGTTCTGTGTTTTTAACTTGTATGGACATTTGTTATTCTGTCTCACCCATTGTACAGCGCTACGGAACTTGTTAGCACATTATAAATACCTATAACTGTGGGTATGTGATTAATTATATACAGTATATATTTAACCAGCACTTTGTTGTCCTCAGCATTATAGCTATGAATGGGATTTATATGCCCTGGTGCCAAATCCAAAATGTATGTATGCCAATGTTCCCAGAGGACACGCTCAGGGACTTTTAAAAACAATGTTCCCTATTGTGCGCTAAAACGGCAACGCTAATGGGGAAAATCTGCACCTGCAGCGTCCCCATTTTAACACTGGATTCTGGGGCAGGCGCTACCTCAGCACCTTGCCCTGGAATGCAGTGCTATCCCCGGTGATACTCACGGTACTGCTTCCAGGCTGCCGCCAGTATCACTTCCTATAGGACTCCGTAGAGAGTGATCTCAGAGGGAGACTGGGAACTATTTCCCCTCAGTCTCACTCTGCTCGCGGCTAGGAGAAGCAGTGCATCTGACCACCATTCTTGCCGCAGGATGAGAGGTGAGTATGGGATTTATTGGGGGAGGGGGGTTTAGGGGGTACCAAATGATTTTGTAAATGAGGAATCATTTAGCACCAGCTTCTAGGTGTCGCAGACAGGATTATTCAAAGAGAATCAAAAAGTCACCGCACGTTCAGTGACTTTTCGTTCTCTTCAATTCGGTGCGATTTGGCGATCCCATTTCGGCGACCCTGCGGTGTATTCAGCAAGCACCACAGGGCCGTCGTAATGCAGGGAAAAGTCGCCGCACACCCGACGAATACTCACCGCAAAACCCCGGCGAACGCTCACCGAAACACACAAAAACATCTGGATTAACCCCGCCGAACACGCCGGAGAAACCCGAGCAGGAGCCGATCAGAGCACAGAGCAGCCGCCGGAAAAACCCGACATCGCAGACGAATGGAGTGGAAAAAAAACAAAAACACAGTACTCTTGAATGTTTGAATAGTGAAACGCTGTTTGCAAAGAAACTACAGAACGAAAATATCTGGAATTTACATATAAAATCCAATGAATGATAATAAAAAGGGCTGTTACAGAAAAAAGAAAAAATGATTTAAAAAAAATAAAAAAAACAGGAAAAAAAAGTGTCGCCAAAAAGTCCAAAAAAATGCCTAAAAGATCCTAAAAAAAATCTATAAATAAAGAGACTTTTTACTGCAGAATATTATAATGAACGGTTTATTAGATATTGAATTAAAAAGGGAATATTTTTAACATTGAAGCCTATGGGATTCGCCTGAATAAAGCTGTCTAATGAAACCACCGAACAGCAGGGCATTTCGGCAACTTTTCACTGCTGGTTTTGTTCTCTGAATAGCCGAAGCTTTGCTTCTCTATGGGGATTTCACTGCCCTCGAACAGGCACCGTATGTGCAGGCAATTCGCCAACATTTGGCGAACTGCCTGCTCTCTGAATAGCCGAATGGCCAGGAAAGGTAACCGTACGTTGAATTTCAGCGTTCGGTTACCTTTCGCCATCCATTCGCAGCTCTTTGAATAACCCTGTAAATTTTTGCTTTGCGCGTCCCTGCCGTAATTATCATTGTGACTATGTAATACCTTACTTATTGAAATGCTAATTACTGATTGCGCTCTCCATGTTAAGTATAGGGTGCGCAAAGTACAGTAAGCTTGCAGAAGTGAGCGCAATCAATCGGAAGGTAATATGGGGGGCACGCGTTAAACACACTCATCCAGGTGATAGCGCTTACACATCCGAACGCTAACTTTAGTGATCACTGGGGAATAGAGCCCGACATATTCATTAGTAATCCATTAAAAAGCAAAAAAACGACATTTCGATGTTGAAAAAGGCCTCTAGGAGCCAAAACGTCATGTTGGTTTTTGCCGTTTCATGGATTACTAATAAATTTGATGGTTTTAAAAGTCCCTGAGCGCGTCTTCCAGGAATTTCATTGCTTTGCGTTTTGGCACATTTCATCTCACTCCAGTGAATCCATTTCACTGAAAATTCAGCAATTTTACTATTTATCAAATGGTCACCATATTGGAGTTGCTGAATCAGTTATTGGAAATCGAAAACTGCCGAAGCGCACCGATAACCGTCGAATTGGCATCGGCCCATAGGAGCTTAAATCAATAAAAATGTAGTAAAAAGCTTTCCAAATAAAAAGGTCTGTTACAAAAAAGTCTTAAAAAGAATAAGAAAAACAAAACTGTCTTTAAAAAATAAAAAAGGGTTTATTGAAAAAATAATATATCTATATATATATATATATACACACTGTATATATAAACGGTTTAGGATTTTTTTTAAATATATTCCATTTATTGCACTGAAACCTATTGGATTCGCCTATTTAAACCTGTCGAAACACTGAAAATCTGGTCAGTTCGCCAACATTTCGGTGCAATTCAGTGTTCTGTGAATAGAATAATCGATACTTTTCAATGGGACAATTTCATTGCTGCCGAATTGCACCGTATTTGGCGAATTGCCCCCGAAATTGCATCGAACAGTGAAATTCAATGTGGTGGTGCGTTTGGAGGTTGATAACCCCTACTGTTAACATTAAAAGGATTTTAGCCACGTTGAGCACATTTTGTTGGTCGGCATCAATGTGTGCGTTGCCCTTGAGGAGGTCTCACCTGCTTTCTTCACAGTAAAAGTGGTTTCCATGCCTGCGTGAATGTGGTCCGTCACATGACAATGCAGCAACCAAGTCCCAGGGTTACTAGCTACCAGTTCTATGGATTGAAATGTTCCTGGAAAGAGGTCGAAGACATCAGCCCGGTGCTCCTTGTCTCTCTGCAAAGCACAAAACACCAGGACATCCAGATCACAACTCATTCGATTCCAAAAATCCTCAAATGATGCAACTGTCAGTTTACCGATGCTCGTTGCTTTACCTCAGCCACAAAACTCACAAAAAAGCACATCTGCTTTGCAGAGGAACGTACCGGTCGTATACAAGATGTATGGTCTCATAGATTGACACGTAGATTACCGACTTGTGTTAAATGGGAAAAGAGGCGTATGTCACTACTTAAAATGCATATTCTGTGTTTACAGGAAATAAAAACCAAAATATTTCAGAATTCAATGTTTTTTAGAGGAAGTAGATTGCGGCGGGAGAGCTGCAATCCCCTTACTAGTGCTGCTCCCAACACGCTAGGAGCACTGTGCAGCCTTGCCTCCTTGAGAGCATGTTGCTTAGAGTTGGTGTGACTCTGTGCAGCATGTCACACGGTGGGGCTGGCCAGAGGCTTGTGGCACATTGCTGCATTGCTCAGGTGTCGAGTTCCCGAGTAGCAGCGACCGTATGGAACGCCACTTTTTAGAGTCTTCTGGATTTTAGAGTTCAAGATAAGGGGTGCCTGGGGGAGGGTGGTCGGCTGTGGCAGGGAGCAGATGTACTTCTGTAGAGCTCTGCTCAATTTTGCCGAATTCAGCAGCGATTCAGTAGCGATCAGAGCGCCCTCCCCCCCACTGGACTGCACTGGAGTCCCTGTTTGCGGCCCTCAAGGACAGCCTGGAGCTGATGACAGGAGATGGGGAAAGACTGATCACAAGGGGCTCCTTGCACAGGATGATGGCCGTGTTGAGGATCGACTGGGAGACGGAGGATCTGGCTGTGGTGGAGTCGGAAGACGTTTTGCCTGCTGAAGGTCTGGAGGTCTCTGGTGCTATCGTGGATGAAGGTGGGCTGCACAGGGCTGGGTCGTGTGATCCAGCCCCTACACCGTGCCTGGATATTCCGCTTATGGGCGAGGCCCCTGACCCATGCTGTGGAGCCAGGAGGTCTGTCTGTGAAGGCCCTGCTGTTATGGCGGTCACCGGGTCAGTTGCCATTGTCCCCCTCTCGAGGTCTGTGCTGCTGACGCTGATTGGGACTGATCGACTGTGCACTAGGGGAGGCAGTGTCGGTCTGGGTCCTGAAATGCAGCGACTGATGTGGCCTGGTGGCTGTATGCCCACCATGTCTTTGGCGGAACACTTGGACCTGAGGACAACTTTCACCTCGATTTTTAAAGGGACACGAGCTGAGGAGGCCCATCGCTATCTAGATTGTTTACTCATCCTTTTTGACCCTGGCTCACCCCAATCCACCGAGACCCCCCCAGTGGCTGTCTAATGTTTATTAATCTGAAGACTGTTAGCATTCTTTTACTTTTCGAGAATCCCCTTGCTGAGAGATCCCCCCCACACACTTTTTGCCAAGTTATTTGCTTTCTAAGAGGACTTCTTTTTCTTTTGTTTTTCTTTCCCTTATATAATCGTCTGATGGGCGGCCTGCCATGGCCCTGCAAAGCCATTTTGCTTGTTCCCTTTGTATTATGCAAAGCAAAACCCAAAAATAAACAATTTAAAAATAAAAAAGATAAGGGGTGCCTGACCTGTATCCTGTCTATTACTGCAGTTAAAACTCAAAGCTGGATTTTACAATCCAATTATTGATATTTCATCAAGATCAGTTTTGGTTAGTGA
The DNA here is from genome assembly GCA_009667805.1 of Leptobrachium leishanense. Taxonomy (NCBI): domain Eukaryota; kingdom Metazoa; phylum Chordata; class Amphibia; order Anura; family Megophryidae; genus Leptobrachium; species Leptobrachium leishanense. Next base: position 429,887,414 of record CM019064.1, on the reverse strand, counting down.
ATATTTAATACTGATATTATGCTTGTGATCTGTCCAATGTGTCACTTTAATCAATGTGTAGATCAGTGGCTCCCAACCCCGGTCCTCAGATACTCCTAATAGGTCAGGTTTTACAGATTCCCTTGGGGAGACGCAGACTGAATCCTGCAAATCACTGAGCGGCGGCTGGAATGAAGCGCGGCCGCTCGCCTGTGATCTATCCAACAGAGAGCCGCGATCTCGGCGGGCCGGCAGCTAAATTTTTTCGGGCCTGGCATCTGGCAGAGAGGTGAGCTGGGGGCAAATATATCCATGAGCTGCTTGGGGGCAAATATATCCATGAGCTGCTTGGGGGCAAATATATCCATGAGCTGCTTGGGGGCAAATATATCCATGAGCTGCTTGGGGCAAATAGATCAATATGAGCTGGGGCAAATATATCCATGAGCTGCTTGGGGGCAAATATATCCATGAGCTGCTTGGGGGCAAATATATCCATGAGCTGCTTGGGGGCAAATATATCCATGAGCTGCTTGGGGGCAAATATATCCATGAGCTGCTTGGGGGCAAATATATCCATGAGCTGCTGGGGGCAAATATATCCATGAGCTGGGGGCAAATATGTCCATATGAGCTGGGGGCAAATATATCCACATAACCAGTGCTGGGTATATTATTCTGGGGGCTCAGTGCTGGGTATATTATTCTGGGGGTCCAGTGCCTGTGTATATAATTCGGGGGGGGGGCTGTGCCTGTGTATATAATTTGGGGGGGGTCTGTGCCTGGATATTTATATGTATGTGATATATATATTATATATAACGTGTTAGTCCAGTTGCCAAAATCACGAGTATACCTGTACCTAGTGATACCTTTCACTGATCAGTATAGTTTCCAGACCTGAAGAGGAGAGGTTACACGCTTGAAAGCTTGTCTTTTAAATGTAATGTTGACCCAATAAAAATGGTATCACCACGTACTGCTATACTCGTGATATATATATATATTTTTTCTTCGGGTAATAGTTCCCTAAGAACTAATAGTTCCCTCACTTTTTTTTCCCAGGACTTGACCTCTGGGCATAAGGGTCACCTATCTTGAAACAGTTTGTATTTTAGAAGTTGGTTTGTGTTTGATATACAATGTAGACATACTGTATTACATAAATTGCAATCAGCAGTACCATTTCATGCAGGGAGAGGTTAGATCGAAAGCTTAGACAGCGATACCTTGAACACGTCTGCTGTGTATCTGCTATCTCTCCATCTCTCATTTTCCCCGACTTTAGCTTTTTTTAAAAAAAAAAAAAATTCCGAGTGTTGGAAAATGAAAGATCATGTCTCATCAAGGTGACAATATATTGCTGGAGGATACCATATCTCACCTTGAAATTCTGGTTATAATCTGGTAAAACAGGTTTCCCATTACAAAGGAGTAATGTTACCTTTACTCATACAAGACATGGAATGCAGTGTGCATGCGCGGGCCCGTGGAGTGGCTGTGCTTGTTTAGGAGTATATATTTCTCACCGAGCAATCTCTTAACCAACATGTTTAAGTCTAGATCAGTGGTTCCAAACCGTGGTCCTTAAGTCCCCCTAAAAGACCAGGTTTTAAGGATCACCTTGGGGAAATGCAGACTGAATCCAGCAATCATTGAGCAGCAAATCATATCACCTGTGCTGTGCTTCAGATATCTGGAAAACCTGGCCTGTTAGGGGGACTTGAGGACTGCTGTTGAGAACCACTGATCTAGATAATTTGGTTCCCAACAACTTCCTAATTGTAGTAATTAAAGCTCTACTTGTTACATACAGAGTGCTGCCATCTTGGCAATAGCATTGGCACGGAGTTGGCATAACACTCTGAGGTCCAATCAGAGCTGCTGGTGTTTACAAGTCAGGTGAGCTCAGAAGAGCTGACCTGTAGGAGACAAGCAATGGCAGCACCCAACAGGTAATCGAGGGCTGGATATAGATACACGTGTGTTCTCAGGTAAATGTGAGCTTCTTGCGATGCCTAGCCATGGCTAGAGTGAAGGAAGTGAAGCTTTGCTTCACAGGAAGTGGGGCTGGGCCAAACTAACTATGTGAGTTAGACAGGGACAGTGGATAATACTGTAGCCTGTAGCTCAGCTGCAATGATATTTGTCTGCAGCTTGTGACCCCCTTAACACACACTCGTTTACTGGGTATTATTTTGACATTTCTGTGTGTGCCTCCTCCTATTACCAAAAAGTGTCTGGTATATATAAATCTTTTTGGACACTTCAGTTTATACAGCGGTGGATATTTGGGGCAAGAACCTCATACCCGCTTATTCTGTGGTTTACCCCCTGTGACGGAACGGCCGCCACAGGATTTATTTAGTTTAATTTCATTCTTATTTTGTTATATTTAATTTACCCTTTATTTATAGGAACTAATTTCCTTTGTTAGATTTAGTGTAAAACTGTTGCTAGACTTCTAATTAATCATGTTTTTCCCCTGCACCCATCCTGCTAGTTTATGCTCAGATATATTGTGTGGTTTTAAATGTATTGTCAATCGCTCATTTTTAGTTTTAAATAGACTTATATTTCTTTAGTTAAATGTGGTTTTTAAAAACACTACCCGCCACTAGAGTCAAATGTTTCCTTGCTATAGAATGTACAATAGGTTGTGTAACTTGTGGATTATGCAAAAGTGCTTTCTCTGTAGATATCTGTTATCTGTTTACCTATTCTGAAAGGCTGGGAGTCACATTGTCTCAGCCACCCACTATCTGATTCCCTTTACAATGGGTTATGTAAATCACTGTATGTGGTCACTGTGAGGTGAAGACTTCATCTGCATACAACCAGTGGACCCAAGTGAAGACTTGAGAGGACCTGAGAGAAGCCTGCAATGGTCTTGGAACCAACCAATCAGAACCTGGGCATGGCTAGCCCCTGTGCAGAATTCACTCCAGGGGTCTGGGGGCGGGCATGGGAGAGAACAATGGGACTGTACCATATAAAAGGACCATGTATGTTCTGCTGTTCATTAAACATTCTGATTTACCTTCAAACCTGTACTGAGTCACGACTAGTATTTGGGGAGGGCATAATCACTGAAGAAGCCAGCTTTACGGAATCCTTCGCTTCCAGATCATCCAAGGACCGCTGCTAATCTCTATCCCACCTTGCTAGCTCGCTACCCGGCTAAACTCTCCAGCAAGACTCGGCGCCGCAGACGGAGCTACCCCTGCAGGGTAGCTGATCCGTTACATTGGTGGCAAGCGGTGGGAGCTCCGAGACCAGACAAGCAGGGGGAAATATAGCCGCTTGCTTGACCCCGGTCTCGAGCACCACAACCGCCGAGCGCCTGGAGCAGCACATCACCTGGGGAGATTCTGAGACCAGCCCAGCAGGGGGAAATACAGCCGCTGGCTTGACCCCGGTCTCAGACACCCGGGGATTCGAGAGATTGCTACACCGTTCTACAGCCGCTCACCCCGTATTGCTCAGCGCTACGACGGCTGGAAGCGCACGGTCCTCAAGGAACTTCAAGGAACTTCTCAAGGAACTTCTCCAGGGATAAAGCGGTCAGCGGTAAGCCAAAGGCTGCCCTCACCAAGGACCTGATGGAGGACGAACAGGCAAGTCTGGCCCTCCACGAGGACTCAGAATCCACAGAATGGCGCCGGGAGGTACAATGGAAGCTGGCCCTGTTCGGAGCCAACCCCCCGGCGGAGGTGATCGCTATCATTTTGGCAGGGGTCAATCAGCTCAGAGTGACCGAGTTGCGGTACCAGCTCGGAGAATCTACAGCGTCCCAGGAGATACTCCCTGCAGTTGTGGAAGAGGAGTTCTGGGACCAAGGAATGGAAGCGCCTGACCAGCACAGTGATCCAGGTTTCGGCCAGGAGGTGTTGTGGCATAATGACTCGGCACGGCAGAAGCTCTGGAGGGACGTCCTACAGCTTGAACAGGACTACCTGGTAAAGATTCTTCCTACCTTGGGTGAGAAATACTGGAGACTGTGGGACCTGCGGGTGCCATTCCTAGGAGTGCAACCCCAGGTAGAAAGACTATCCCAACTGGAGAACCTGATCCAGACGGAGCTATGGCTGGAGGATGGGTACCGGGCACTGGAATGGTATGCTGCCAACCTGTGTCCAAAGTTGGAGAGGAAAGATCCTACGGAGGGCTATGACTACGGCGGCCCGGGATTAATATTTGACGCTCTTCAGGACGACCCCTTCTTTGGCAGTACAGCTAAACTGAGATGGGAAGAGATACGGGACTTTCGGGAATGTGAGCACCTTGACGACCTCGGGCTGAGCAGTGATCTGGACTGGCTAGTCACTCAAGAGTGGGAGCTGGAGCAGGGATACAGGAGATTGTTTGAGGACGCTCCCCCGCTCGCTCTCACCCCGATGGACATGGCAGAAGAGCTGCCAACAGAATCCGGTGGTGCCAACCTACTTTCAGGATCTTCTGCTGGTTCGGAGCACCAGGGTGAGGAGGCAGTCGGCCCCTCTCCCCAGCTGCAGAACGCATCCCAGGCCTCAACTGCTACAGAGGAGGTGACTATCCTGCAGCCGCAGCGCAGCATGTTGTCCGGGGAAAAGACAGAGGACTCAGCAAGTACCGTCAGCGGAGCAGAGTGACCAAGTACTTCGGACACCTACCAAGGTCAGTGGAAGTGCACCGGTGGATGGGACTGCGGTCTCCACCAACAAGAGCCGTCAGGACAGCGGTCCACTGTGGAAAGAGAACTGGAAGACAATGGGTGAGATTGAGGCCCACCCAGGCAGAGGGCCAGAGGGCTCACCAGGAGACCCAGAGTCCCATTGGAGTGCTCCTGCTCAGGGATGGGTGGAGGAGCTAGCGACAATGTCATGGCCCGCCAAGGAAGAGGCTGCGGTCCTTTCCACGGAGCCCAGGAGATGTGGGGCAGTTTGCCCAGATTCACTGCTTGCACCAGCAGGCACTTCAGCGCGTGAAGAGGACAATTTATGTACGGGGGAGCGGTTCCCCAACCCAGCAGCAGAGCTGGTATCGGGACAGAGGTCGGCTACCCTCTGCCCCCAGCTGGAGGCTCCAGAAACCGGGGAGAATATCGGGTGCCAGACGAGGGAGGGGGAGACTCAGGCCCCCCCGTGCCAATTGCTGGCGTACCCGGCAGGGAACCCCGAACCCCAACCAAATGCTCCTACCCACGTATGGATAGAGGAGCGGGGGACAGCGGACATGCTACGGCCTGCTGTGAATGAGGCTATGGTCCATTCCACGGTGCCTGAGAAGTGCAGGTCAGCTAGCTCAGGGTCCTGGCTGGTGGCGTCAGGGATCAAGGATAGCCATTCATACATGGGGGAGAGGCCCCCCACTTCAGCGGAAAAACTGTCACCGCGGCAGAGGACCGCTAACCTCTACCCCTGCCACCGCAGAACTTGAGGAGAAAGAGGAGAACTACCTTCTCACCGAGGAGCCCCAGGGACTGACAATCCGCTCCTCTCCTGAACTACAGACCAAGCTCCTGGCCTCCACTGCTACGCAGGAGGCAGAGAGCCTACAACTACAGCACAGCATGCCATCTGGGCCGGAGAAAGCATCAGACTGGGCAAATACAGTTCGTCAGGAGCTATCAGCAGAACGCAGTGCCTGTGATGGTGCGCCGCATTACGAGTTCCAGGGTGGGGAGTCAGTCGGTCTCCTTCCACCACAGCAGCGGCTACCCCAGGTAGAGAGTACTGGCGGTACCTCTCCCCAGCGACAGGTAATAATCCCGGAAGGAGAGATGGCAGATCTTTCTCCCCAACGTTTTGAGCCCCAGCGTGAGGGTGGAGGTGTCCCCTGTGCCAAGCAACGGCGTGCTGCTGCTCCCGTTCCCCAGGATGTGGGAGACTCCCATTGTGGAATTGTTGATGGTGCTGGGATTTGCAACTGGGTGACCCCGAGACGCTGGGCAGATGGCCCAGATCCACAACCACTTTTTCTGGAGACACCGGTCACCCCATCTCCCACCCAGCTTCTGACCGAGGCACCAGGAAAGGGTGCTATCGGCCCGTTTTTCCTGCGGCTGACTGTGGCACCGGGAGAAGGTACAGGCGGTATCCCTCCCCAGCGGGTCATGGCCCCAGGAAATGGTGCCAGCAAGGCTGCCCACCAGCGAGGGGCTAGGAGACCAGGAGGAGAAAAAGCCCTCAACGTCCCACCCGGGCCAGTTGTTTCCCCATGGCAGGGTACCAGCCCCGGGTATCTGTATGGTCCGTCGGACACCGGTCCAGACCAAGGGGGCAGTTGGAGAAGCCCGGGGGCCAGCCTCCTCCCTACGGACTATGGACCGAAAGACTATCGGGGTTGGCAAAGCCTTGCCCCAGCAACCCAAACGTGAGACTGTTTAAAGACACTTGCACCTGGACATCCCCAGGCGGACCCGTAGAGGGTCTCACCGGGTCTGCCATCATGGGACTGGGGGAGCTTTGTGACGGAACGGCCGCCACAGGATTTATTTAGTTTAATTTCATTCTTATTTTGTTATATTTAATTTACCCTTTATTTATAGGAACTAATTTCCTTTGTTAGATTTAGTGTAAAACTGTTGCTAGACTTCTAATTAATCATGTTTTTCCCCTGCACCCATCCTGCTAGTTTATGCTCAGATATATTGTGTGGTTTTAAATGTATTGTCAATCGCTCATTTTTAGTTTTAAATAGACTTATATTTCTTTAGTTAAATGTGGTTTTTAAAAACACTACCCGCCACTAGAGTCAAATGTTTCCTTGCTATAGAATGTACAATAGGTTTGTGTAACTTGTGGATTATGCAAAAGTGCTTTCTCTGTAGATATCTGTTATCTGTTTACCTATTCTGAAAGGCTGGGAGTCACATTGTCTCAGCCACCCACTATCTGATTCCCTTTACAATGGGTTATGTAAATCACTGTATGTGGTCACTGTGAGGTGAAGACTTCATCTGCATACAACCAGTGGACCCAAGTGAAGACTTGAGAGGACCTGAGAGAAGCCTGCAATGGTCTTGGAACCAACCAATCAGAACCTGGGCATGGCTAGCCCCTGTGCAGAATTCACTCCAGGGGTCTGGGGGCGGGCATGGAGAGAACAATGGGACTGTACCATATAAAAGGACCATGTATGTTCTGCTGTTCATTAAACATTCTGATTTACCTTCAAACCTGTACTGAGTCACGACTAGTATTTGGGGAGGGCATAATCACTGAAGAAGCCAGCTTTACGGAATCCTTCGCTTCCAGATCATCCAAGGACCGCTGCCAATCTCTATCCCACCTTGCTAGCTCGCTACCCGGCTAAGCTCTCCAGCAAGACTCGGCGCCGCAGACGGAGCTACCCCTGCAGGGTAGCTGATCTGTTACACCCCCGCTTTTCCTATTATTGTCCCCTGTATGGTCCACCTCAGGGGTCAAGTCCTGGGAAAAAAAGTGAGGGAACTCACCCACGAATTCCACAACCCCCATTACCTGAAGAAAATATATATATATATCACGAGTATAGCAGTGCGTGCCGGTGATACCATTTTTATTGGGTTAACTTTACATTTAAAAGACAAGCTTTCAAGAGTGTAAACTGGAAACTATACTGATCAGTGAAATGTATCACTACGTACAGGTATACTCGTGATTGTGGCAACTGGACTAACGCATTATATATATATATATATATATATATCCCCAGGCACAGACCCCCAGAATAATATACACAACACTGTGCCCCCAGAATAATATACACAGCGCTGAGCCCCCAGAATAATATACACAGTGCTGAACCCCCAGAATAATATACACAACACTGAACCCCCAGAATAACATACACAGCACTGAGCCCCCAGAATAACATACACAGCACTGAACCCCAAGAATAATATACACAGCACTGGTTATATGGATATATTTTCCCCAGTTCACATGGATATAATTGCCCCAGCTCATATGGGTATATATTGCCCCAGCTCTCGTGGATAATGCCCCCAGGTCTCATGGATATTGCCCCCAGGTCTCATGGATACTGCCCCCAGGTCTCATGGATATACCCCAGGTCTCATGGATATTGCCCCCCCAGGTCTCATGGATACTGCCCCCAGGTCTCATGATATGCCCCAGGTCTCTGGATATATGCCCCAGGTCTCATGATATGCCCCAGGTCTCATGGATATTGCCCCCCCAGTCTCATGGATATTGCCCCCCCAGTCTCATGGATATTGCCCCCCCAGGTCTCATGGATATTTCCCCCCAGTCTCATGGATATTGCCCCCCAGTTCTCATGGATATTGCCCCCCCAGGTCTCATGGATATTGCCCCCCCAGGTCTCATGGATATTGCCCCCAGGTCTCATGGATATGCCCCAGGTCTCATGGATATGCCCCAGCTCTCATGGATATTGCCCCCAGGTCTCATGGATATGCCCCAGGTCTCATGGATATGCCCCAGGTCTCATGGATATGCCCCCCCAGGTCTCATGGATATGCCCCCCCAGGTCTCATGGATATGTCCCCAGGTCTCATGGATATTGCCCCCAGGTCTCATGGATATTGCCCCCCCAGGTCTCATGGATATGCCCCAGGTCTCATGGATATGCCCCAGCTCTCATGATATTGCCCCCAGGTCTCATGGATATGCCCCAGGTCTCATAGATATGCCCCAGGTCTCATGGATATGCCCCCCCAGGTCTCATGGATATGCCCCCCCAGGTCTCATGGATATGCCCCCCCAGGTCTCATGGATACCCCCCAGGTCTCATGGATATGCCCCCCCAGGTCTCATGGATATGCCCCCCCAGGTCTCATGGATACTGCCCCCAGCCCAGCTCACCTTTGCTGCTCCTCTGCTGCTGCTGCTCCTGCTCCTGCCGCACATTGCCGGCGGCCGCGTGCTTCCTGCTTCAGCGGCCGCTGACAGGAAGTGCAGCCGCTCGCCTGGGATCTATGAAACAGCCAGGCGAGCGGCTCCACCTCCTGTCACCGGCCGTTGTAACAGGAAGCACGCGGCCGCCGGCAATGTGCGGCGGCGGCGTTCGGGCTCGGGCCACAGCGGGAACGCTACGTTCCCGCAGCGTTCCCGCTGTGGGAGAAGTGCGGGAACGCCGTTCCTGCGCGTTCCCGCTCGACTCGAGCCCTGGTCCACCTACAATTTGGGTTTGCTTTTCTCTTTCATAACATTGTCCTCCCCATAGGAGACCTGTGCGAGCTAATCTACCGGCCGTTTGCCGGTTAAACATTCTAACCATACAGCAGTGGCTTGTGGGGCGAGAACCTCACACCTGCCTGTAGCTCAGCTATTGCAATGCTATTTATCTCCAGCTTGTGACTTCTTAATACAAATTATTGGTCCAATAATTCAAATATTGGTGCATGCAATCGTGGCACCTTCTGATCTGTTTACCCTATTTTTGTATAGGAAACATTACAGCTAACTTTAGCCGACCAGTTACATTGTATTTTAGAGACCTATTTACTGGCAACATCTGAGATTTTGCTGGCAAGGGATATATCGCATTTATCTTATGGAACTGGATATACATATGTTACTGTGATTCACCAATTACGTTCCGACCAGCAGGATAAGAGTGCTTTACTTCCAATAAGTCTATTAGCAGTAATTTTAAAGTATCTTTTCTTTCTCTCTTTTTTTGCTGTATATATATATGTATTTTGTGTGTTTAGGCTCTTTTTTGACCACTTTGCCGCGATTCGAGCATTGACCTTTTCTTTAACTGTCCTTATTAGGACGCAATAAAAAATAAAGATTTTTTCTCCTGTTTTTTGCAATAATATTTTGCATTTTTACCCATTATTTTCTGCATTTTCATCCTGTAATCTACTCTTTAAAGACAGACAGGGACAGTGGACTAATCCATTCTAAGTAAAGCATAGGGGGAAACAAATAAGAAATCTGGTTCCATGATAGTAACAATTCCACATCCGAATGCTAACATTAGCGTTCACTAGGGCCCTATCAGGGTTATTCAGAGAGCGGTGAAAAGCAGGAGAATGACTGGAGAATGGAAAATTCTAGGTCAAAATAGCCAAACCAGAAAAATTCTCCCTTTCATCTCACTTTCCAAATCGGCTATTTTGACCTAGAGGGTTATTCAAAGAGATCCGAATTGCTGGCGAAAGGTAACCGAACAGTGAAATTCAGCGTTCGGTTACCTTTCTTGGCCATTCGGCTATCCAGAGAGCAGGCAGTTCGCCAAATGTTGGCGAATTGCCTGCACATACGGTGCCTGTTCGAGGGCAGTGAATCCCCATAGCTTCGGCTATTCAGAGAACACAAAACAGTAGTGAAAAGTTGCCGAATTTCCCTGCCATTCGGTGGTTTCATTCGACAGGTTTATTCAGGCGAATCCCATAGGCTTCAATGTTAAAAATATTCCCGTTTTAATTCAATATCTAATAAACCGTTCATTAGAATATTCTGCAGTAAAAAGTCTCTTTATAGATTTTTTTTAGGACCTTTTAGGCATTTCTGGGATTTTTTTGCAAACATTTTTTTTCCGTGTTTGTTTTTAAATCGTTTTTTCTTTTTTCTGTAACAGCCCTTTTTATTATCATTCCCTGGACCTCATCTGTGAATTTTAGATATTTTCGCTCAGTAGTTTCGTTGCAAACAGCGTTTTACTTTTCAAACAATCAAGCAAATGTTTTTTTTTTCTTCACCTCCTTCGTCTGTGGTGTCAGGTTTCTCCGGCTTGTTCGGCGTGTTAATCCAGATGTTTTTGCCGGTTTCAGTGTGCGTTCGCCCTCGTTTTGCGGCGGGTTTGCGGCGACTTTTCCCTGCATTACAGCGGCCCTGTGGTGCTTGCTGAATACACCGCAGGGTCGCCAAAATGGGATCGCCAAATCATACCGAATTGAAGAGAACGAAAAGTCACCGAACGTGCGGTGGCTTTTCGATTCTCTTTGAATAACCCTGCTAGAATTTTCCATTCTCCAGCTATTCTCCTGCTTTTCACCGCTCTCTGAATAACCCTGTATATTTTTTAGGCAAAAATTTTTAGCGATCAAATTTTTTTATATAAAAATTTGTATCTTTTACTTAAAAAACTTTCAATATAAAAATGATGAGTTTAATGTAAAAATTGGTGTTTTAATTTAAAAATGATTATGTTTAAAAAAATAATGAATATGTCTATACTTTTTAATGTAACTTTTTAAAATTATTTAAAAAAAATAATGTATATGTAAAAAAACTAAGCATTAAAAAGTGATTTTTATATATAAAAAAAACATTTATAGACATAATAATTATTTTATTTACTTTATGTTATTTATTAGTCCTCAGCGTCTGGAAATCTGTTTGAAATAAAATTCTCCTGGCTTTACCTGGATCATCTGGAACCATTGTCATCCCCTCTGTGGTTATAGAGGAGCCATACTCCATATCATTTCCATCTTCTAAAGAGCTTTGCATAGTAGTAGATGTCGTATGAAATATCAGTTAACTACGACGGGAGATGGTTGTAGGTCAACCAACATCCAAAATAAGGAGACTGAAGGCTGGGGTCAGACTAGCGCATTTTTAACGTGCGTTTAGGCGCACTTAATCACGGCCGCAGTAGCAGCAAATGATGCGCAATGACAGCCAATATACAAAGTACGGCCGCCGAAAGTCCGGCCGCGCAACGCAAGTGGAAAATGAACACATTTTTTCGAGAACGCAGAACCGCTAGTACGGACGTACAGAGTGCGCTGCGTCCACTAGCGGCGTGTGTGTGTGATTAGGAGACGTCAGACCCTGATCATGTCCGGCCAACATAACGTCCAGACACCCAAAGTTTCCTGTTTTGGATCCGTAAAAAATCACGCACGAAAATGCGCATCGTATGACCATTTTCGCGCATTCCGTGAAAAAATACGTCAATGCGTTCGGACGCACTTTTTGACGGTCGCTGCGAATAATGCATTCGTTTGACCCTAGCCTAAGGGGTTAGAGCTAAGGGGTTATTCGAATAGCACCAAAATGTCAGTGAAATTTCAGTGCCTTTTCGTTTAGCGCACTTTGGTGTGCTTCAACAATTCCATTTCACCGACCCCTGCGATGAATACACTATTCACCGCAGGGTCACTAAAGTGCGCAGAAGATGGAGCTACCGAAGACCGAACTGAAGGAAAGAATAACGGAAGTACTCAAATTCTTCGAATAGGTGTTTAAACCTATAAAAATGCATTAAAATGTGTGTAAATAACAAAAAAGGTCCTTTAAAAATACACTATATTGCCAAAAGTATTCGTTCACCCATCCATATGCGAGTCAAGGCAGGTGAGCGAATACTTTTGGCAATATAGTGTAATAGGAAGGTCTGTTAATACAGAATTTAAAAAAAAACACCTTTTAAAAAAAATTGGGAGTCAAAAATTTTGTCTGGAAATTATAAAAAAATACAAAAAGGTTTTCCAAAAAATAAATTAATTAAAATGAAAATAATGACCGGTCGAATAAAAAAAAAAAAAAAAAAGTAATTAAAATAATACAATTTATTTTAATTGAATCCTATTGGATTCGCCTGTTAAACCCATCGAACGGAGTCAGCAAAAATCAGGGCATTACACTGACACTGTGGTGCAGTTCAGTGTTCTCTTAATAGATTAACCATTACTTCTCTATGGGACAATTTCGCTGCTGCCGAAGATCACTGAAGATTGTCGATCTGCACCATAGTTTGCTGCCAATTCACCAATTATTTGGCAAATTGACAGTTTAGTGAAAAGAGGAACTGCCACGAAATTGCACCATACGGTGAAATTCACCATTTGGTAGCAAGTTTGCCACTTACTGAATAACCCCTTTAAAGTCTGATATATATATAAATCACGAGTATAGCAGTCTGTAGTGATACCTTTTTTATTGGACTAACGTTACATTTAAAGTACAAGCTTTCGAGATTATTCCTCCCTTCGTCAGGTATAGAAGCTAACTGATCAGAATAGTAGAATTAAACATTGGGACAGTCATAGGGCTCACAGTTGGGGGCAGTTTGTATATCGCCAAATGGCATGGTCAGAGGGGGAAAAAAAAAGGGAACATTTAATTGTCTCAGGCAAGATGCAATCATGTCCACTTCAAAGGAAATGTTAAAGGACGGAATGAAAGAAAAAAAAAACAAAAAAAAAAACAACACAAAACAGTGAGTATGGGGAAGACACAGAAAAATAGGAATTATGAATATTATGTGACGTTATTATAGTGGATTAGAAAACCTGAATCTACATTAAGTCCTTGTTTTATACTGTTTTATACTGTACAACATCTAACACCCCCAACTGTGAGCCCTATGAATGTCTCAATGTTTAATTCTACTATTCTGATCAGTAAGCTTCTATACGTGACGAAGGGAGGAATCCTCTCGAAAGCTTGTACTTTAAATGTAACGTTAGTCCAATAAAAAAAGGTATCAGCACAGACTGCTATACTCGTGATTTTGGCATCTGGACTAACACGGCCTACCTAATCTACCTTATATATATATATATATTTTGATATTATCCATCTGTGTGATTCTTTAGGCTTTATATATAATTTTGGTATTTGTAATGTTGAACCAAAGTCTATTGGACCCCTCCCCCTCTATTTGGACCCCCCCCAATTGAACTCAATTTCAATGATTTGCATTTCGGCGATTCCATTTTGCCAAAAATACGGCGCATTCACCTTTCACTGAATGGTCACCATATTGCGCTGAAAATTGAGTCGCCAAAGCAGTTAGACGTTAACAAAAGTTGCAAATTGCACAATACGTGCCGAATTGCGCAAAATTTGTCTTGTCGAATTCCACCGAAGTTAAAAATAAAGTAAAAAAAGGAAGTTTCCTATTTAAATGCACCGTATTTCGCAGTCAGTTTCCCGAATTGACAGCTTTGTAAATACATGAGTTGCCCTGAAATTGCAACTAAGGTGAAATTCACCATTTGATGCGATTTTTTGGCAATTTCGGCGGTCAGTGAATAACCTCCTGTCTGTAGAGCATGCACTGCTAAATAGACGTCATATTACATGTGAAAGCTGGATCTGCACTGACCACATTGCAATGGAAGAGATAAAAAATAATAAAAAATAATCAGGTTTTACGCACTTAAGGCTCTATTACATTCTTTACGTTAAAACGCTTGCGTAGCATTTTGCACGAAGCGTTAAACGTTAACGCGCGTAAATCAACGCTGGTATTACAATCCTCGCGCATTTTTTCATCTGTCAAAAAATAACGCGCGGAAAACGGACGCGCAAAAATGCGTGCGCAGCTGGAAGTCTCTGGGGGTCCCGGCAGGCTGCTCTCGACTAGTGTGTGATGTAATTATGTAAGGTGCAGCGTTAATCCCCAGAACCGGCGTCTCGGTGTGCGTCACCAGAAACACTCGCTCTATAAAGAATCACCCGGTGAGTGCAACTCCTGCGCAGACACTCCACTGAGTCTTCGAGGGTCCCGGGGAGATGTCGGCACTCACCTCATGTCCACTGATGGAGCGGTTAGGTCAATGACCCCATGCTACACATTTCACCGAATCTGAGGATTTGGTGCAGGCGGCTGCCGGCGTCTTCACGGGTATCCTGAGCAGATTTCCAGTGGTGGATGGCTGAGAGTTACTGGACTGGGGATCCGTATCAATCTGGTACAACTGAGCACAGGCCCCCCCCTTAAGCTCGGTGTTTAATGGTTTCAAGTGATGGGCAGCGCGATTTGCCGCCATTATATCGGCTCCCGTCTGTGTGTAATGACAGCCTTGCGTGCGCTCGATTCTCTGCTCTGTATTGGTGGACGTTGACAGCAATCATTACCGTCCACCAATGAGTGGAGCGCATTGACCGTGGCAGGGTCCGACCTGTGCGGCTTTATACAGCAGTAACATGATGTAAACATGAAGCCGCTCGGCCCCTTTCTACCAGATTAACCCCTTAAAAAACAGGGCTGTGTAGCCACTCAGGACCAGAGCAGGCTGGCTTTGTACACGTTGACACTATTTATCCCCACACATGTTATACAGTGCTCTGTAAAAAAAGTCAATCTGCACATATATGCTGCATCAATAATAAAAACACGCACATCTCTCCATTTTGTTATTTGGGTATGTGTAGAATGTGTAACTATACGTTGCTGCGTATTTTTTTTGGGTTGGTGTATTTGGTTTCGGCCAGGACGTTCAGATTTGCCATTACCACCAGCTTTTAAAAGACGTTAAAATTTTATTTTGCGCATAGATTGTAATACCATCCGCATACCAGCGCACAAACGCATTTGCGCTCACAATGTTACGTATAGGATGCGCGCAGTACATTACGCTCGCAAAGGGTTCGCGCAGGTTCACCCGCGGTAGACGTTAACATGCATTTTTTGCACGGACATTGTAATTCGACGTTCTGCGCAAAGGGTTTTGCCCCTCGCGTTAATGCATTTTTGCGCACGCGTTAACATTTGCGTGAAGAATGTAATAGGGCCCTTAATGTGATGAAAACCAGCAGAAACAAATCACTAGTCACCAGGTCTGGCGCTCCTGCTAGGTGAGCTAGGTATCCGCCGACATTGCAGTGCCGCTTAAGGGCGCAGCCAGTCCCGACTAGACAGTGGTGGTTCCGTGGCAGCCGCTTCTTAGGCCACTGGCAGGAGAATCCAACATGGCGGAAGGTGACCCCTCTAATGGCGACAGAGAGGGCGTGCCAGACGTCTTCCGCCTGCCTGCTTTGTGATTCTCATGCAGTCCCCTGTGTTACCACCAGCACCACCATCTTGCTCTACTCACACTGGGGTCTGATGTCTGGGTAAGTATACATGTATCTGGAGGCCTGTGTCTGGGTATACATGTATCTGGGGTCTGTGTCTGGGTATGTATATATGTATCAGGGGGTCTGTGTTAGGGTATACATGTATTGGGGTGTCTGTGTCTGGGTATACATGTATCTGGGGAAGGGGCAGACTGGGCCCGGGTGGCATGGAGGCAAATGCCCCCCAGGCTGGTCTTCAGCCAAATAAAACGGCTGCTGCACTTTTTAATGAGACCAGTCAACTGCTACAGTTTTATTGCTGTGGAGCTCTGTGATACGCTCATATGCGCTGCATATTACTGAGAGTTTTATTGCTACATACCCCTGGGGTGTGGGGGGTTATGGCTATGTATGCGAACATATGGCTGTGTGTGTAAATGTATGTATTTGTTTTTAAACAGTCTGCTGTGCATAAACGTCTGCGCCTGTTTCTTTGTCGCAGCCCAGTGTTGCCCCATAGGCCTGCACCCAAAAGGATGGTTTTGCTCCTAGAACCGCCTCAATAGCTGCTGCCTTCACTCCAAAAAGTAAGAATGACAGCATTGTGACGTACAGGTAGGAGACTAAATATTAGTGTGGGGCAGTAAGAGGTTAATGTGGCACTCTACTCAAATGTTACGCCTTTTTTCCTTTTAACCTCTTTGCTGCTGACGATGTGCTGGGCGCATGCTTTGGTTTCAGGTTTGTGTTCAGAGGATTTACACAGCACGTTGTTGAACTCCTGCAGCTCAGGGCCATTTCTTTCTTGGCATGGTTGGGGCCGGCTGCCCGCGCCATTGATGTCAGTCGCTGCTGTGGTGCAGGAAAGGAGGCGACGAGGCAGTCCAGACCCCAGGGCACATCTCGCTCCACAGACAGCTCATCCCCCTGAGCCGCGTGTACCACTTTCTGGTGACCTGAATCTGGTCACGATGTACAGGGTGAACTGGGGGTTCATTGCCAGGGTGACAGCTGCTGGGTCTCCTGGTCCGGAGGGAGAGAAGCAGCTAGTACGCCCATACAACTTGGACTGCAGAACCAAGCGGCCATCCCATTGAGCGCAGTTCAGGAAGCGTTTTAATTTGTGTTGCTTTAATTTTTTTGGGGGGGTGGTGGCGCAAGTAGCTGGTCTTGCCTAGGGCGCAAAATAGTCTAGCACCGGCCCTGCTAGTCACCTCTGTTGAGTTGACCGGGTATATGGAGGCAATGGATTCTCTATTAATACAGTTCCGGGACTTTTAACCGGATAACTTACCCGATACAGAAAGCTCTGAGCATGGAAGTGCACGGTATGCATATCAATCTCACTCCCAAGACCAAGTAGGTACCAGTAGGTCTTCTCACCCTGCACCATAGTCAGTCCGTGCAAGTTACCGTAGATCTTCCCATTAATTGCTACAAGAAAAGAATTACACTTTAAAAAGAAGCATCTTACCTCCTGCGTGTTAGGGAGACACAAGATGTTCACATGAATTTAGGTTTCATTCGACCATTCGCTTTGCCTTTTCAACTGTAGTAAGAGACAGCTTTGAGACACAAAAGGTGTAACTCATGGTGTCCATTCGTGGCTCTCTAGCAGACAGAGAGCAATTCCAATAATTTCCTGACAGCCAGTGGATGTAACAGAGTGAAATAACAGCTGCAGGGCACGTTTGGAGAACCCCGGTACAGCACGGACTGGTTTAGCTGCTGTGTCGCAGTGAAACATTAGAAAAGCATTCCAACAATGTCTACAGGGGGCAAGAGTGGATTCGCCTCGATAGCATAAAGTTTGAGTCTCTAGTAAAACGCATCAATATAATTGTCTCATTAAGGTTAGGTTCCAGCGACTTTACAGGCAGAATTTTGGCTGGGAGGATTGCATTTTATGTGAAGGAGATTAATGTCGTGTACACCTACTGCATCACTGGAACTCGGTGTGGTGAGGACCACAAATTGGTAACATGGTAACACTTGTAGCGGCAAATTCTTCCTTCCAGAACTCTCTCCAGACTGAGCAAGTGCAGTCAATATCTGTAGAGTGTGCACCCATATGTACACACAAAATACACATCTTGGATTAACAATAATCAGGTGACTGTATAGACGTGTTTCTTGCGCTTCATCTTGGACCAGATACGGAGCATCTAGTGCAGGCTTGTCAAATCTCTGCTCCGCCAGATGTTGCTCTATGAAATCACTGTACCAAGAATTATAGGCCATCAACATCTGAGGTGTCAGAGTTTGACATCCCTAATATAGCAAGGCTAAATAGAACCTAAAACAGGGGACAGTCACTCAGAACCCATTCGGTGAGCCTTCTAGTGCAACCCAGCATACCAGACACACCCGCTGGGCACATCGATGCTCACCAGTTCAGACACAGATATTTCACTTTTGTTAATAAGCATAACAGCCCTTACCTCAAAACCTCACTCTTTCAACTGTGGTGCAGAGAGAGCTGATTGTGGGTCCTGGGGCCCCTTCCCGTTTGGTGTCGACCAGAAAACAAGCCCTGGAGTCTACAACCACAGTGTCTGCTATAATCTCCGCTCATTATGAGGCTCAGAGTCTCTGACATGTGTTGAGGGCCATCACTCCAAATATGTCATACTATATACAAACGACATATATTCACATATTCTGCCAGGAAAGCCACTATGAACATATAAAAATAGCCATTCATGAGACTCGACCGAGACCACCACTATCTGTCCAACACCTGCGTAGACTATACCCTAAGTTTTCCAATGCTGGAACTTGCACAAATATCATGCGTTGCCCCATACAAATTTCTACATTTGGTTATAACACTTACCATGCATTTTATTGCTTTCTTCAAACTCTTCTGTCCTGTTCACTTCATCAGGATTTTTCTGCACATACTCCTCGATGTTGGAATCTAGATACCAGGACAGGTTTTCATCGAACACCAGAAATAATAAGGCAAATTCGCGGGATGCGTGTCTTAAGCCTTGGCTGTTAAGGACACCTTTCCTGCACGTTAATAATGGACCCACCAGGCCACTGTACATGTCCTGAAAAACAAAATTTACAGTATTTTTAGGTAATTTTTATATTAAAATGTAAAAAAAACAAAAAACTTACAAACCCATAGTTCATCAAACTTTAACTGGAGCGGAATAAGGAAATCTCCAATGAGGAAGCTTTGGGATCCTTAGTGAGCCATAAATTCTAACATGTTCTACTCGAGCTGAGACTCGAATGTCTCTGCTACTGCTGCCTAATATACTTTAATGTGGGAGAAGCCAGAGAAGAACGAGTGATTTCAAAGCTGCTCATTATTCGCGCTTGCAGCCGCTAATGAAAATAATTTACCAGCTGGTCAAACCTATAGCTCATATTGCCACGAAGAGGAAGGAGCAAGTCAATGCCTCCTACCACCACAATCAGAAGGACAATAAGAACAAACAGTTCCTAGTGTCCTTTTCTTCAGCCCTAAAAGATCCCATGAGAATGCACACACCCAACCTTGTGCAGATATTACGGTCATCTTAGTGGAGTCCTGCAGACTCCAGAAGTGGATAGCAGCGGCAGTCGTGCAGCGTCACTGCCTGTATCTATTTCTCTCTCCCAAAATACTGCAAGCCAAGCAGCTGACATAACAGTTCAGTCGAAACAGAGCCAGAAAAATCTGTTACAGATAAAAAATATAAGTTTCCATGTAGGCCTCTCTACCAGCACAGAGATTAGGCCTTATGGGACCTTTTTATCTGGAATTTATTGTATCTTTGTATGCATTCAATTGCCCCTTAACAAAAAAAAGTGTATTTTTTGCTGTATTTGGTCAAAGTTTGTATTAAAATATATATATTTATATACTCAATAACGTTATGGTGAGGGGCAAAAAGTGAGATTAAATGCCTCCATATAGCAAATAATAAAGTTTATAATTGTGGAAGACATTTACATCCCAGCAATTCAGAGAACTGCTTTACAGAGCTTGTGTGCTGCATTCCCCATATGCAGCAATGATCTCTGGGTAGGACATGCAAATGAGCTCCAAAATTTCTCACCTTTTTGCTTCCTAGGTCTGTTTTAACACAGATCCCTCCTTGCCAGTGCAATGCCAAACTAGACGGCTATTCAGTCAAGGTCAGGTTATGCGAGTATATATATATATATATATATATATATATACATACATACATACATACATATATACACATATATACACACACACACACACACCTCTATGAGCGCACATCCTAATGAATAGAGCTATGCATGCCAGTGTCCTTATTGCCTATAAGTATTATCTGATGTGACTCACATTAACCTTCTCTCCATAGACATTTCATTATACAAAAAGTGGAGAAAGTCAGAGATCACTCAACATTTTGAATTGAATATTTTTTTTATTAAATTTTTTTCGTGTTCTCTGTAATTCTTTGGATTGTAACTACATTCAGTGTCTTTCTGTTGTGTGTTTTGGACTGTTCACCACCGAGCAGCAGCCAAAACGTCTTCATAAGCATTCCACAAGCCACCGACCATTAGGCTGGCCATCCACTAGGTGTGTAGTCGGACGACCACTTATGGACAATTAGGGATGAGCCGAACACGCCCGAGTTCGGGTTCATACCCGAACCCGAACTTTCCAAATGTTCGAATCCGAACTCGAACTCAATACAAGTCAATGGGGCTGAAAATTCGGTTTTTAGAGTGCCCTCCAAGAGGGCATATATGCTAGATATTTGCCATAAAAGGTGTATGTGGGTCCGGGTAGTGCCCTGGGGGACAGAAAACAAGGACAAAAAGTTAAAAAAAAAATGTTTTTAAAGGGACAGTGAGTTTTCCATGAAATAAGGGTTAAAAATAAAAAAATAAAAAAAAATCCTTCAAATATCGTGCCTAGGAGGTCCCCATAACCTGCCCGTGAAGTGGCGGATTTCTAGGATGTATAGAAACACTTAAAAACAAAAAAATTACGTTTCAAATGACGGTAAATGCTTTTCCTTTAATCTATCCATAAACAACTGCTTGGGGCGGCAGTCTGTATGAAAAGGAGGCATTTTCGGACACGCAGGAAAAGTTTAGTGATTTTTTTGGCTAAATTATTGTGAAATTTATGCAGGCTTTGGATGATAGTAACAATAGGTGCTTTAAAATTGGGCCTTTAGCTTCGGCAACAGTGCCGTTACACCGTAACCCCTCTGAGGATATGAATCTGATACAGGCGTCAGTGGCAGTGCACCCAAATATTGTGCTTTTGGTGCCAGGCCTGCAAGTACTATCATACAGTATCCCCTCTGTAGTATTGTGGAAGAATGCAGGGGTGGAGCTTGCGGTCCTATATTAAAAAGATAGGAATCTGGTAAAGGCGTCCGTGCACCCAGATATTGTGCCTTTGGTGCCAGACTGCCAGCAAGTACTATCATACAGTAACCCCTCTGTAGTATTGTGGAAGAGTGCAGGGTTGGACCCTGCGGTTCAAAAAATTAAAATGATATAGATGTGGCACAGGTGTCAGTGCAGCCAAATATTGCGCCTTTCATGGCAGCAAGTGCATTCACACCGTAACCCTTTTGTGGTATTGTGGAAGAGTGCAGGGTTGGACCATGCTGTTCAAAAAATTAAAATGATATAAATGATATAAATCTGTCCACCAGCTGGAAAGGCAGCAGCTGCAATGCGAGTAATTTTGCTAAGCTGGCATTTAGACGCTGTGCTTGAGGACGGTTAGGACTATATTTTTTCTTATGCTGCAGCAGCTGCGGCAACGTAATCTGACTGCGTAAATCTTCAGCTGATGGGATGATGTCACATTGTGGGGAAGGAGCTGGTACATCCATTACTGTAGCATCATCCCTGTCAGTGGAGGTTGTAGGCAATGACATGGCAGGACATACAGTGGGGGTAGAGACAGATGAGGAGGAGGAGGACCTATGCAAAGTTTTGCGCCAATGGGATGTGTGGCAGGTATTCATATGTCGCCTCAAGCACGTGGTACCCAAGTGTCCGGTGTCTTTCCCACGCTTCAGCCTCATCTGACATAGATTACAAATAGCAACGGTGCACTCTGCTGCACATTTCTTAAAGAACTCCCAGACAACAGAGTTCCTGCATGTGTGCTTTGAGACAACAGTGCTCTGCACTGGAGCAGCTCTGACATCTGATGCCTTGGACTGGCTAGTGCTACGGTTGGTCATAGAGGATGTTGTGCCTCGTGTTTGCTGTGCCTCCTCCTCCTCCTCACTTGATTCCTCTGTTCGATCTGGCACCCAGGTGGAGTCAGTGACCTCATCATCAATGTCATCTTCACCCCCTATGTCCTCGTCAGTGGAGCCAACTTGGCAGTATGCTGCAGCTGCTGGGGCAACATGAGTGCCAGTTATTTGTGTGTCATCACTGGCACCCCCTTCCTCTAGGTTGATTATACTCCTTCAGAGATTGAATCAGAGCACTGTACTTGCTGCGCATCCTCAAGCAGCATGTCACTCTCATTGTAGTCAAACAATTCAGCTGACTCCTCCGTGTGTGATAGTGAAGCTACGGCAGGAGTACCTGTGAACATGGAGGCTGCATTAGATGTTTTGTCAGCTGAGGTGGACTGTAAAGCACTACAAGCCTGGCTGGCAGAGAACTCGGAGGATGAGGATGGCCTGGTTAGCCAATCCACCAAATCCTCAGTATGTTGCTGCTGCTTATGACGGCCAGCACCAGTTAGAAAGGACAAGCGTGCCCCTGTAGAGGATGCACCACGTCCACCACGACCAGAGGCACAGCCTCCCGACACAGGGGCTGCTTGCCCTCTTATCGGTGTCTGGGAGCGTCAGCCTGTCCTTTTTGTTTTTTCAGACATAGTGAGTGATATATAGATTAAATATATACAGAACTCTGATTCAACTCTGGTATAAAGATTAAAGATTTACAGAACTCTGGTATATCTCAGTGAGACACCCTGATAGCTGGCAGCCAGTGACAAGACACAGATTACAATTCCCGCCTATAAATCAGTGAGACCCCCCTGATGGGTGGCAGTGAGAAGACACAAATTACAATTTGCATAAATCTGCTAGAAGTATGTGGGACACCCTGATGGGTGGCAGGGAGAAGCCACAGATTACAAATCTCAGAAACCTCCTATAAATCAGTGTGACCCCTTGATGGGTGGCAGTGAGAAGCCACAGATTACAAGTCTCAGAAACCTCCTATAAATCAGTGTGACCCCTTGATGGGTGGCAGTGAGAAGCCACAGATTACAAGTCTCAGAAACCTCCTATAAATCAGTGAGACCCCCTGATGGGTGGCAGACAGTGAGAACACATTATTATGTCATGATTATAACAATTCCCAAATATTTTGTAGAAATTAGTGACCCCCAAAATACTTGCTGGCAGTGACAAGAGACAGATCACCTCAATTCCCAGACATTTAGTAAAAATTAGTGACCCACCAAAATACTGCGTGGTACTGGCTGTGTGACAAGACACAGATCACCTCAATTCCCAAATGTTTTGTAGAAATTTGTGAGACCCCCAAAATACTTGCTGGCACCAGTGACAAAACACAGATCACCTCAATTCCCAAATGTTTGTTAGAAATGAGACCCCCCCCAGTAGCGTGGCAGACCGGCAGTAAGAACACACAACAACAATCTCCTATGAAATCTCCTCTCAAATGCATGCTGAAGCGGTGCATGGAAATCTTATATAGTGTGCTGTGGGACTTAGCTCTGTGAGCCCATGATTGGGCAAAATTTGCCCAATCAGGACTCTGAGCCGTGATTGGCATACTGTTGAACCTGTCTTGCACCAGACCTGTGGTCAGGTGCAAGGCTGTAGCCAATTACGAGCTTCAGGCCAGTGGGAAAGTGCATTGTGGTCCATTGTGATGCATTGTGGTCGAACACCCGGAAATGTTCGGAGTTCGCGAGCAGACCGAACAGGCCAAGTTCTGGTCGAACTCCGAACAGTCCGAACCAAACAGCTCATCCCTATGGACAATGTCATTGGTCGCCCAGGGTCGTACATTGGAAGCATCTGTGGACGACACAGGTTGGCCGACGGACAAACTGGTGAACTAAAAAAAGAACATAAACCCAATTGCGAGAAAAAAAAACCTCTCCCTGGTCCTGAAATGGGGTTTCAGCACCAAGGACAGCAGCAGTGAATGCGTAAAAAGACTGAATGTTGCAGGGGAACCCCCCTTCCCTGTCGCTGGTGCTGAAATAGATTTCAGTACCATGGACAGCATCGCTGAACGCATATGAAGTATAAAAATAAAAAAAAACACCGTGTTCGGCCAGGGAAAAAAAGCCTCATCTTTTTAAAAAAATTGGGAATCAGAAATTTCATCTAAATGCAAAGAAAAATACTCAAAGAATTCAGGAAAAAAAATCAAATAAAGGCTTTTTGCTGATGATGAAAAGAATAAACTGTTTAAAAAAACAAAATAAAAGCGAAGATATCTTTTTACATTGAATCCCATGGGCTTCACCTGTGTAACTGAAGCACTTCTCTATGGGACAATTTTCCGGCCGCGCACAACTATACAAGTCATCTTTTTTTCATGTAACTTGTACCATCTCGTCCTAGAGTCATCTGACAAATCTCATTGAAATAGGTAAGCTTGCTAGTCTGTTGTAGTCGCACAAAATCATCTGAAGTCGTCCGATGGAAGTCAGAGTCCGTGGAAAAGGGCTGAATCTCATGCATCTTGAGAGACACTGCCCTGAATGGCACGTCACGCCTGGAAAGAAACCCCCCTGGACTCATTAGGAAGGGGGCATGACTGTTAGTCTGGGGCTGGGCAAGAAGGTGGCCTGATCGATCAGGATTGTGTAACGACCTGGACATTCTAAGCCCCTGGCACCCCCTTGAGTCCTGTTGCCGGTCACAACCTGCTTTGCACATGCAGGTTCCAGGACTTTTTGGCTTATTCCTATGTTCAAGCCCTGGAGCCTCACCTGATTGCACCTTGGACTAACGAACTGTGCTTAAAAGACATCATTAGATGTCCTGGGCTTATCTAGGGCAGAGTGAACTTTCTGGAGCTCTTGCCTGTTTCATCGTTACCCTGATATTGCTTAGAACCTCTGCTATATTTATATTTTGCTAACTCATCAACGGTACCCTTCTTTGTTCCCCTGTACCCGGTTATATTGGATCCCAAGTGTACCAGACCTCTCGCTTTGTTTTTTGACAATCCTGTTTGCCTGTTACCTGCTTAGACCCATGCTCTTGTATTTCTGACGATTCTCTGGTGGGCAGATGTTCAAATGGAAACACAAGTTATGATTAAATTGATCTTTATTGAGGTTATTAAATAAAGCTGTGGCCAATGCCCTTCCAAATAATAAAGGGTGTTTTGTGTTTTTGGTTAATTGGGGGGCATGGGTAGTTTATTACAGGTCATAGACATAGGCAGTCATGCCCTGCGCATTCCAGTGCCGGCATATCATAGGCAATGGTGCTTGCCTTTTTCGACAGGAGCACCAATAAGGCACGGTGCACCCCTGTGTTTAAGTATTAACCCCTCCTGCCCCCCAATGTTTTCATACTGTAAATTCTAAATATGATTCCAATGTCAGGGTCTTATTCGGTTCAGTTCCATATTGGCATCCTGCTCCTTCCAGCAACAATCCAAAATGAGTAGGTGCCAGGCGGGTATTAACGTAACCACTTGCGGTATTTCATTCCTTCCTGCAGCAGACACTGGGGCTGAACACTCACTTGAGACACTTCAGCATTGCACTATGTGAGCATCACAGTGTCACGTTTCCACGTTCCAGCCAGGCCCCCTGGTGGTGATAAGCGATCCGGCCAGCTCTTGTGGTGTCTGGGCTAGCCAGTCCAGGCTCTCCGTCCCTGGACTTTCCTGTGGCTGATTTAGCCTGTGGTCACATGACCTGCCCTGTTCCCATATATATGGCTAGCAGTGCATTTGCTCCCTGCTCCTGGATGGGTCCATTTCCTGAGAGTCTTGTTCCTGTAGTTTTGCATTCTATGTCACTGTGTATGATTTTGGCTTGGTATTGACTATTCTCTTGTCCACTCCCTGTACCCTGTATATTGATATTCCTGTGTACCGACCTCTGTTTGTCTGACTTGCTCTCCTGACTCTTTATCCTTGGCATACGGCTGACACTACCCTGGCGTTTAGATCCTCTTTGCTATTCCTGACTATTCTATTATATGTTTCTTGTGTCCTGTTATCTTGTCTCTCTGTCTTTTCCCAGCAGCATTATATATTCAGTGTTAGAAGCCAGCATAAGGACCTCATCATTTTTCAGGGTTCTGTGTTGCTGCTGGACTTATCGTCTTGGCTCTTGTTAACCCCTGTTGTTATTGTGTTATTTATTCCTATTCCTTGCCCGGTATCCTGTATAGAATTAGAAGGCCACTATAAGGACCTTACCCCAGTGCAGGGTTTCCTCTTGTGTGTGTATTGTGCTACTCCAGTTCTGTCATTTGTGTCCAGTGTCTGTGTTATACTCTGTGTGGAGTGTTCTGCATCAATGCAGCCAGCAACAAACCCGCCAAAAAGGCTTTACAACACCCAGTATAAAGGACCCAGCCAGGTGACCCGGGACACACAGGTGGATCCAGGAAGAGGAATCCTTATGGTATTTGGCACCTGGAGCATTACTATCTGTACTCCTGGAAGGCTGTCACGTGAGAGCTGACTGACGGCACTCCACATGGAGGAAAGCAGCCCAAAACCCAAGATGAGTGAAAGAGGGAGATTACCATGACCACTTAAATTGAAAGGTCAGGATTTAGCTTAAACCATCCTGACCCCCACTTGGCCCAAAATCTAAATTTACCTCCATCAAGGCTACAAAAAAATTGTAGCTCCTGATAGTTCGACAACATTAGTGACGAGACTTTCAACTAACCTTTTCACTAGAGTTTTGTTAGGTTTTTTTCATGGTTTATTGTTGCATGTTTTTGGTTACTTGTATTCTAGTTTCAGCAACTAAAGGTTTACCTTGTAAAGGTTCTCTTTGGAGTAATAAGCCCATACCAAACAGTCAGGATCATTGGTTCCCGGTCCTGATCTCTCCGGGATGTTCCACCGATATGTGTTTGTGCCACCTGGAAAAAGAGAGTTTTTTGGTGTAAAAGTGGTCCTGAGTAGTTCGTTCAACACACGTTTGTGTGAAAGGCTGAACCTGATGGACGCATGTCTTTTTTCAGCCTATGTACCTATGTAACATGTAGGTCTTTCTTGACCGACTTACCAGGTGGTGTGGCTTCAACACCGTTTCCTTTGCCAAGGTTCAAAGTCACCACTCCGTGAGCGTATATGGAATAAGGTATCGAGGCTTTATTCTTAAACACAATGAGAATGCTATCTCCGACCTCAGCTCGAATAAAAGGTCCTGGAACATATATAAAAAAAAGGATGGACACTTCAACATTTAGACATATAGCATTGCTACCTTCATTGATTATTCAATTTGCTGCTTAAACAAGGTAGAGTATCCACCACCACTACTGAAAAAAAGGTATTCACGTTTTATTTTGTCAGGATTATCCTCGTTTCAGATTCTGTTACTTTATACAATTACAGATAAGGTGTTATTCAAAGAGCACCAAAATTTCAGTGCCCTTTCATTCAGCAAGCTGAATTCGCCGGCTCTGCGGTGAATTCAGAATTTACCGCAGGGTCCCCCGAAGAGTGCCTAATGGATCCGCCGAACGCCGGTGATAAATCGCCGAACCCATCCGCAGACCACTGAACACCTCCAACCAGCTGCCGAACAACGCTGAAAAATGTCAACCAGTCGCCGTACCGGGGTAAAAAAAACAAACAAAAACACAAACACAAAAAAAATACATGAAAATAGCGAACAACAATAAAAAGGTCGGTTACAGAATTAAAAAATACACCATTTAAAAAGAAGTTCACCGAAAAAATCTGGAGAAAAGCCAAAAAAAAATTAATAAAAAGACTTTTTTCTGAAAATGAAAATCATAAACGTTTGAATAAAAATTTAATAAAAACAGGGATTTTTTTTTTTACATTGAACCCTATGGGTTTCGCCTGTTTAAAATTGTCGAATGAAACCACTGAGAATCTGGGAATTTCGCTAACTTTTTGGGGCTGGGCGCTCGGCATTCTCTGAATAGATTAATCATTACATCTCTATGGGACAATTTAATATTGTTAATGTGAAATATGAAAAAAATATATATAATAAATATAAACAAACTAAATTATTATATATTTGTGCTTCATATTTCACAAAAACAATATTATTGTGATACATTTCTATAGCAATAATAGAATATACTATTATATTTCTATGATTCTAGTGTAGCAGAGGTAGCTAAAATATGTGTGCGCTCTGGGACATACAGGGTTATTCAAAGAGATCCGAATTGCTGGCGAAAGGTAATGGAACAGTGAAATTCAGCGTACGGTTACCTTTCCTGGCCATTCGGATATTCAGAGAGCAGGCAGTTCGCCAAATGTTGGCGAATTGCCTGCACATACGGTGCCTGTTCGAGGGCGGTGAAATCCCCATAGAGAAGCAATGCTGCGTCTATTCAGAGAACACAAACCAGCATTGAAAAGTTGCGGAAATGACCTGCTGCTCGGTGGTTTCATGCGCCAGATTTATTCAGGCGAATCCCATAGACTTCAATGTTAAAAATATTCCCGTTTTAATCTAATATCTAATAAACCGTTTATTATTTTATTCTGCAGTAAAAAAAGTCTCTTTATCTATAAATTTTTTAGGATCATTTAGGCATTTATCGGGATTTTTTCGCAAATTTTTTTAAATCGTTTCTTTTTTCTGTAACAGCCCTTTTTATTATCATTCATTGGATCCTATATGTAAATTCCAGACATTTTCGTTCAGTAGTTTATTTGCAAACAGTGTTTCCCTTTTCAAACATTCAAGCGAACTGTTTTTTTTTTTCACTCCATTCGTCTGCCGTGTTGGGTTTTTCCGGCGGCTGCTCTGCGCTGTGATCGGCTCCTGCTCGGGTTTCTCTGGCGTGTTCGGCGGGGTTAATCCATAAAAAGTTTTTGCGGGTTTCGGTGTGCGTTCGCCAGGTTTTGCGGTGAGTTTTCGTCGGGTTTGCGGCGGCTTTTCCCTGCACTACGGCGGCCCTGTGGTGCTTGCTGAATACACCGCAGGGTCGCCGAAATGGGATTGCCAAATCGCACTGAATTGAAGAGAACGAAAAGTCACCGAACGTGCGGTGACTTTTCGATTCTCTTTGAATAACCCTGCGATAATTGTTTTTATGCAGTGTAAAAAGTCCTACAGAGCAACGAAAGGAACAGAAGATAGTTGCCGTTGAAAAATAAAAGTTTAAATTAAAAAAACGTAGATTTATACAAACTGTTAGAGTCACAAAGAGTACGAATTACTAACATTGCATTTAAAAAAAAAAAAAATTCCCCTGTGGCTTCAAAACACACGTAAATGTAACCTTTAAGTAGAGATCTTCTACTGGAGTAAATACTTTGCTCTTCTTCAGACTTCTGGTGGCGCTACATCTTGATTACTGATGTCATTTACCTAATATCCCTAGATGCTCCTCTTCTGGAGTCCTCTTCTTCTGCACAGAAAACTGTCCGTCTGCGTATTCTCTATAAACCACTTTTCGGTAAACGGAGCCAATGTGTTCATCTCCCTTATCAATGAAGATATTACCTGGACTAGAGAAGAAGAGAATTGTGACAAACATTTATTAAAAGAATTATGCACGGGTATGTGGTTGTGGACCTGGTAGGAACATTGGTCCCAAAAAATGTCGTGCGTAATATCCAGCACCATGATGAACTTGTACAGAAGAAACAAAAAAGCGGATCGGGCAGTCAGGTTAGATCCTACATGAACTTTTGTTTTGACAGTAAGTGAACAACGTTTCGACCCTTGTAAGGTATGAAACATTACTGTATTGTACAGTACTGTATGTCTAAATAAAAGCTCCTGCAGGATCTAACCCGAGTGCCCGGTCCACTTATTTTTCTTCTGGATTGAATCACTAGAGATTTGGACACCCTGGTGGTCCATGTGGCATTTGGTTCCTGGTCATAGCACCCTCCTGTGTTTTTTAAATTTAGTACCATGATGAATCTGTAAAGAAAAAAAAGAAGTGGACTGTGTACTCAGGTTAGATCTAGCAGCATTTGGACAGACGGAAGACAACATTTCAGGTATATTCACTAAAAGGTGAAACTCTGGAGAACTGCTGGAGAAGTGAAAATTCGAGGTCAAAATAGCAGATTTGGAAAGTGACATAAATGTGAGAATTTTTCTGGTTTGGCCATTTTGACCTAGAATTTTCACTTCTCCAGAGTTTCACCTTTTAGTGAATAGATCTGATTGTGTTTACTAGTCTAAATATGAGCTCCCGCAGGTCCACATCTTTTTCTTCTGTATGGAATCACTTGGGATTTGACCTTCCTGGTCCATTTATAACCTGGATCCTGGTCAGAATGCCCTCCTGTGGATTGTTTTTTACATATAACATCATGAATCAATCTAATGAAATAAAGAAAGAAGTGGACCTGGTACTCTGGTTAGATCCTGTAGGAGCTTTTGTTTGGACAGGAAGTACACAACTTTTCAGCCCTTGCAAAGCCTGAAACATTATGTACTGCCTGTCCAAATAAAAGCGCGCACAGAATCTAACCAGAGTACCAGGTCCACTTCTTTTTTTCTGTATTGAATAACCTGGTCTGTGTGCCACCTGGTTCCTGGTCAAAGTGCCCTCCTATTTTTGCATTTGGCCACCATGAATCAATCTTTGCCATGAATAAATCAAGCTATTGTGGAAACAAAAGAAAAAACCTCAATGCAGTCACATTTCTACGTACGAATCACACTTACTCACCTCTCATGTTCCTCTCCATGGGTGGCATGTCTCTCAAGCTCCCACGTCCTCTCTGGAGAATAGTCCCATTCTACCTCCTCTGCTGCAATGAAGTAGGTCCTTACAGTTCCATACTGTTTTACAGCATTATCTTTACAATGGGACACTGTGTATGTGTTTCTCATGCCGTTAATATTGTGATGAGTCGTTTTACAACCTACTTCAAAATCACCTGTAAAATATGAGGAAAAAAATCATCCAACGTAGTCCTTATGGCAATAATCACCTGTAGTAGAGATGTGCACGGCTGAAAAATGTGTTTGTTTCGATTCTTTTAGTTTTAAAATAATTTAGTTTTCGGAATTTCGTTGCTAATTTCGATTAGTTTCGTATCGATTCTAAATTTCAGAAATTAACATTTCGATAGTTAATATATCAATTCAATAGTTAATATCAATTCGAATTTCGGATCACTAAATAAAACCCCAATTAATCAAATTTTGCTGTTAAAAGACAAGCTAGGGTTAAATTTTAAGCTGTGTCACAGATTTAGTATTTGAGTCAAATTAAACAGTGAAACGAAATTAATTTGTTTCATAAAGTTGTTGGCTGACTATTACTTGTATTGTAAGTTAAGATCAATTCCATAGTTGATATCAATTCGATAGTTGATATCACATTCATTTCGATAGTTGATATCAATTCGAAATTTTCACCATAGTTTTCAATGTTAAAAAAATCCTCGTTTTTATTAAATATTTCTTAAACCATTTATAATTTTCAGTTGCAGCAAACCAAAAAGCCATTTTTTTTTTATTGCTGAACGCACACAGACTGTAAGAAAATAATTCAGCTGCATGCGTTCAGCAAAGACAAACAGACCTCATTATTACATTACAAATAAGTTAGGAAACCTAAACTTTCACCCGTTTTCTGTAATTGAAAATTATTAAATGGGAATTTTTTTAACATTGAAAACTATGGTGGAAAAAAGCCTAGCATCTGCGTTAATTAAAAAGCGACCTGTTCCTTTTTTTTCCCGTTTTAGGCTAGGGACAGATGAGCGCATTTTCTGCGGCCACCGTCAAAATGTACGTCGATGCGTGCGCACGCATTTTTTCACGGAATACGCTTAAGTGGTCAGACGATGCGCAATTCTGGACGTATTTCATGACGATGGGGTGAAAAGAAGTCTAGGGAAATCCGGCTGTTTGAACGTTATGTTGGCCGCACACTAGCAGCGTCTGACATCTCCTAATCACGCACACACGCTGCTATGCGGCCGCAGCGCACTCTGTACGTCAGTACCAGCGGTTTAACGTTCTCGAAAAAATGCGTTCATTTTCCACTTGCGTTGCGCGGCCGGACTTTTGTGCGACCGTACTTCGTATATTGGCTGTCATTGCCCGGCATCTGCTGCTAGTGCGGCCGTGATTATGTGCGCCAGAACGCGCGTTCGCACTGCCTCAGTCTGACCCCAGCCTTAGACCTTTCGGTTCAGGTTTTTTTTTACGTTTTCGATCATTTTCTTCTTTTTTTTTATGTCAGATCATTTGGTTTCCGTTTTTTCCCTTTCAGTTCATTTAGTTACAAAATTTATTTCGTTTTTGATCGTTTTGTTACGTTTTTTCAGCATTTCGTATAATTTTCGTTCCGTTTAGGTGTGATAACGAAATGATTTTGTTTGTGCTGAAACTTTGATTCTGGATTTCGTAATTTCAGGCGGACAATATTTCGTTTCGGAAATGTTTCCGAAAGAACGAAAATGGTCAATTTCGTACGAAATTCAATTCGGAACTAAACGGATTGCACATCCCTAACCTGTAGTGACTGATCATGGTGTCACCTACCCTGCTCTGCAGCCATAGCATTTCTACCCTATTGACAGCGACAAAACCGTCACCGAAGAGAAGCTTGAAAAATATCTAGCAAACATGTGTAAATTATCAAGTCAATAGGATTGTTCCTTAGCTGCTGCAGCCCTTTACTAGACGTAATTAATAATTTATTATCTGTGCATGTCTTGGGAACAGGGCTGCGAACAGGGGGTGACAGCCCATGCTACGTTCATGGGCCCAGTAGCTCCAGGGGGCCCAGTCCTTGCCAAATCCTGTGCAGCTTGTCTAAGTGCCACCGATCCCTCCATGCCACACAGGACCAGCCCACCAATATACCAACAAATTGTGCGGTGCGCCGAGGCATCCGGGGCTGGTAAGAGCACTGGCTCATCACTGAGGGATCGTTTAGTATGGTCTGAGCTCTCTTCCGCTAGGGAACCCTTTTTATCCCCTTGCTGGACCACCAGGGATTTATCCCATTCCCTGTAACATAAGGGAAACAGAAGAGGAGGCAAAATGTTTTATCTTTAAATACTTTACTAAAATGGGCAGTGAGGGAAGTAGAGCAGAGCCCCAACCGGTGGGCCGGTAAGGGGCCCCGATATTTCTGATGGCAGCCCTGCCCTGGGAAGCCTGTAGACTCTTTAGTCTATTGTAACCATTTTTTGTAACAACAAAAAAAATACCTGCTTTCAACACCAGGTGTAAAGTAATTTTGCAAATGCAAAATCAAATAACACAAAAAATTTTAAAAGATCAAAAAACATATATACTTACCTTTTGGTTCTACGGTGCGAGGACAATGCAACCTGCTGCCTCCTCTCCCTGCTTGCAGAAGGACACTGGGAATACATAGCTCTCAGTGTCCTTCCACTGGCCTGTATTGTGTAGACATGCAGGGTAATTCAAAGAGAATCGAAAAGTCACTGCACGTTCGGTGACTTTTCGTTCTATTCTATTCGGTTTGTTTTGCCGATCCCATTTCGGTGACCCTGCGGTGTATTCAGCAAGCGCCACAGGGTCCCCGAATTGCAGGGAAAGGTTGCCACAAACACACCGAAAACTAACCGCAAAACCCGGCGAATGCACGCCGAAAACCCGCAAAAACATCTGGATTAACCCACCGAAAACTACAGAAAAACCCGAGCAGGAGCCGATCACACGCAGCGAAGCCGCCAGAAAAAGCCGACACCGCAGACAAATGCAGTGAATAAATTAGGAAAACAGTTTGCTTGAATGTTTGGAATGTGAAACGATGTTTGCAAAGAAACTACGGAGTGAAAAAAAAAAACATAAAATAATCAGGCTTTTTTAAAAAAAAAAAAAATCCAGAAAAATGCTTAAAATATCCTAAAAAAAATCTATAAATAAAGAGACTCTTTACTGCAGAATTTTATAATGAACAGTTTATTAGATATTGACTTAAAACGGGAATATTTTTAACATTGAAGCCTATGGGATTCTCCTGAATTAAGCTGCCGAATTAAACCACCGAATAGCAGGGCATTAGGGGAACCTTTCACTGCTGGTTTGTGTTCTCTGAATAGCCGAAGCAGTGCTTTTTTATGGGGATTTCACTGCCCTAAAAAAGGCGCTGAACAGGCACTGTATGTGCAGGCAATTCGCCAGGATTTGGCGAATTGCCTGCTCTCTGGATAGCCGAATGGCCAAGAAAGGTAACCAAACGCTGATTTTCAGCGTTCGG
Source organism: Leptobrachium leishanense (assembly GCA_009667805.1). Classification (NCBI taxonomy): domain Eukaryota; kingdom Metazoa; phylum Chordata; class Amphibia; order Anura; family Megophryidae; genus Leptobrachium; species Leptobrachium leishanense. Next base: position 429,853,375 of record CM019064.1, on the reverse strand, counting down.
TTACCTTTCTCAAGCAATTCAGATCTCTTTGAATTACCCTGATGGTCTCACAAGCTCTTTTGGGTTTGCATCAAGTCTATGTATTGACAGTGGCCCATGAGTGTTACAAGTCAACCTGCCAATATAGCGGCTCACTTGTAGTAGACAGCCACTACAGAGGATATTCACTAACCTCCGAATTGACCCCGAATTGCACCAGATGGTGAATTTCACTGTTCAGAGTAACTTTGGGGCAATTCATCTATTCACCAAGCTGTTCATTCACCAAATACTGGGGAATTGACAGCGAAATACATTGCAATTCGCTGCAATTCAGCGGCACCGAAATTGCCCTAGAGAAAACTATTGTGTCTTCTATTCACATAACGCCGAATTGTACTGAAATTCTGGCGACATACCCTGATTTTCGGTGTTTCAATGCGACAGGTTTAAAAAGGTGAGTCCCATAGGCTTCAATGTAAAACGTAATCTCTTACTAACTCAGCGCCCCACTACCTGTCCTCACTAATCACCAAATACACCCCAGCCCGCTCCCTAAGGTCAAACAGTGACCTGCGCCTAGCTTCTCCCCGCATCACCTCTTCCCATGATAGACTGCAGGATTTCTCACGCGCAGCCCCCACTCTCTGGAACGCTCTCCCTCGTACTGTCAGACTTTCCCCTAACTTCTCTTCCTTCAAACGCTCCCTTAAGACATTCCTATTTAGAGAAGCCTACCACCCAACTCACTGACGCAACCATCAATCACTCTCACCTTACAGTCCTCTCCTCCTGTTTCCAACCCCAACCCCTCTAGATTGTGAGTTCCTACGGGAATAGGGCCTCATCTCCTCCTGTACTGTTTGTCAAATGTTGTTCAATGTATTGTAACCCTGTCTATACTGTGCCTATTGTACAACGCTGCGGAATATGCTGGCGCTTTATAAATAAAGAATAATAATAAATAATAATAATTATTTATTTTTTTTAAAGACCGTTTATTCTTTTAATTTTTTGCAAAACCCCTTTTTGTTCTTTCAGAGCACCTTTTGTAGTTTTCAGTCTACATTTTTGTTTTTCTTACTTTTTGTCTGCAGAAAATAAAGCGTTCCATTGGCTAAAATTCTTATTTTGCCAAACTAGGGGTGGTCCGAATCCGACAGAACCAGTAATGGGGAGCTGCCAATGTCAAAATAGGCCGTTAGTCATTAACGACTCCCTACTACCAACTGTAATTTGGCCTATTTTTGGTTCGGGAGAGTTAAATAAAAGGGTTACTGGCATTAAATACTGGCATTTCGCAATTCAATTCAAATTCATTGGTAGCGCCGAATTCGGAAAGAATATCAAGTGCTGACAAATGGCTCTATGGGAAAGGAAACCGAGAAAATGACTTTGAAATCTCACTGAATACCCTTAATTTTATTAATAGTGTAGGTTTAGCACTAAAAACTAGAGATGTGCATTCGTTTCAGAAAAATTCGGAATTTGGAGCGAAATTTGATAATTCGTATTCGGAAGTACTTCCGAATAACGAATCGATACGATACGAATTTGAAATGATATGGTATAGAACAAATTTATTTCGTTTTGCACTGTGTCATCATCATAAAAGAAAAATTTGAATAATTGATAACAACTATTGAATTTGAAATGAGCTATCAAATTGATATCAACTATCGAATTGATCTTAACTTACAATACAAGTAATAGTCAGCAAAGGACTTTATGAAACAAATAAATTTTGTTTCACTGTTTAAATTGACTCAAATACTAAATCTGTGACACAGCTTAAAATTTAACCCTAGCTTTTCTTTTAACAGCAAAATCTAATTGGGGTTTTATCTAGTGATCCGAAATTCGAATTGATATCAACTATCGAATTGATATATGAAATTCGAATCGATTCGAAATTTCAAATCGATCTGAAACGAAATTAGTTATGAAATTCCAAAAACGAAAGGATTTAATAAACTACACTAAACAAATTTTTCAGCCATGCACATCCCTACTAAAAACCTAATCCTAACCCTAAAAATAGCCCTAATGCTACAAAATAACCCAACCCTATAAAATAATGCTACAAAGTAACTCTAACCCTAAAAGCATCCCTAACCCTAAACGTGCTGGATACCAGAGGTTACTTTAAGGCTAAGGTCAGACGAAAGCATTTTTAATGTGCGTTTAACCGCACGAAATCACGGCCGTGCTAGCAGCAAATGACGTCCAATGCCGGGGAACACACGAAGAACGGCCGCACGAAAGTCCGTCCGCGCAACGCAAGTGGCAAACGAACGCATTTTTTCTAGAACGTCAAACCGCTACTACTGACGTACAGAGTGCGCTGCGTCCGCATAGCGGCGTGTTTGCGTGATTGGGAGACGTCAGACGCTGCTAATGTCCGGCTAACATAACGTCCAGTCACAAAAAGTGTTTTATTGATGATCCGTACAAAAACACGAACGTAAATGCGCATCGTATGTGTTAACCTGACAGCCCAGCCTCATACCTGAACAAGCAGAGAGCATAACAGTATGACCGCTATCGCGTGTTCCGTGAAAAAATACGTCCATTCGTTCGAATGCACTTTTTCACGGACGACGCGAAAAATGCGTTCATCTGACCCTAGCCTTAGGGCTAGAGTTACTACCCTGGGTTACTTAGAGACATCTGGGCTAGATTACATTCTTCACACTATTTTATTGTGAGATTCTGGGGCAGGCACTATCTCGACAACTTGCCACGGAACGCAGCGCTTCCCTCAGTGATACTCTTAGTAGCGCTTTGGCACTGCCACGAGTCAGGTCCGGATTAACATAGGGGCAGATGGAGCAGCAGCTCCAGGCCCATGCCCCAGAATAGGCCCACTGAAAGGGGAACTATATCTGCATTGATGGGCATTTGGACCCCTGTATCTCCAACTCCATAGCAGCTACAGGGTCATGTGAGGTATCACTGGAAAGGCCAGAGCATGACCTTTCCAATGATACCAAACATTACCAGGTTTTATGTAACAGTAAAAATATATATATTTTTTCTTTCTAGCACAGCAATATTTTTCACTTTTCAATTGCAAAGTGAACAATGATGCTGCACTAACTCCCCATCACATTTATCAGGTCACCAACAAGTGTGGAGGTGATGGCACAATCCATAGTTACGAATTGTTACATCAAAACCTAAGCCGCCGCACTGCAGCGAAGAGCACTGGGGGGGGGGACTTTGGACCCCTGCGTCACTAATCTTTACACCTCACAAGGTCAAGTGAGGCGTCATTGGACAGGTCAGAGTCTGGCCTTTGCATTGATACCAAACCAAATGTGACCATGTAAATTCTAAAAGAGAACAAAAAAAAACGTTATTTTTAGTTCCAAAGCGATTTTTTTTTCAACAAGAATTCCTTATAGCATATGTAACCACAACGGTTTTTGATGATAAAATGGGAAACAAATATTTTACACGCTGCAAATGATTGAAATCGTAATGAAAAATTAATCACACAGTATCTGCCTGGTTACAAAAACCTGGATCTGCTCTATTAAATAACCTAAAATATGTTTCATTTCACTGAATTCCCTGAAAGGCCACCAAAATATTCCGCTCCAGGCCCATAGAGGTCTTAATCCGGCCCTGCCATGAGTATCTCCTCCTGGAGTCCATTGGACTCCATGGAGGGTTTCGCTGCCGGGCCGAGGAGTGATCATGGAGGCAGACCGGGATCTATTTGTCCCCAGTCTCACTCGGCTCCCAGCGGCAAGAAGCAGGGGGATCGAGCTGCCATTCTCGCCATGGTGTGAGAGGTGAGTCTTATTTATTCAGGGGGTTTAGCCGGTGCTAAATGATTCTGCAAAAGCGGAGTCAGTTAGCACCAGCTTCTAGGTGACAGTAGAAATTCGTTTAGACCATCTCTGCGGTAATTAGCGCTAGGACTTTGTAATACCTTACTTATCCTAATGCTATTTACGGATTGCGCTCCCCATGTTAAGTATAGGATGCGCAAAGTACAACAAGTTCGCACAATCTCCAATGTGCTAATGAATTTTTTTCCCTGTTTAGAGCTTGGGATGTATTATGGGAGGCATGCGTTAAAGTCACTTATCCTGACGTTAATGCTTACATATCCGAACGCTACCGTTATCGTTTGTTATGTAATATAGCCCAAGTTCGGCAACAAATCATTTTATTCCAGACTGATTACTAGCCTGAATTTCATTAAAAAGGGGTAATTCTTCAAACCTTTGCGGTGATGGAATTTTTTTCAATTGAATCTATGAATCTAGTTGATTTTTTTTTCTCTCCAGAAAAAAATAAAAAAGGATCAAAACGTTTAAATAAAGTTCTTATTTCTTGTAGGGATTATTACCTGCTTCATCCGGCAACATGTAGGTGGAGATTGTTGTGTGAGGGAAGATACTGAAAGTGTCTCTATTCATTCCTCCAACACTGAGAGTGTTTCCTTCGAAGTATACTCCATGTACATCAATCTCTGTGCCAAGTCCAATCAGATGCCATGATATGTTTTCCATCGTGCACATATTCAGGCCGGGGAGATTACCGTACATGTATCCGTTAACAGCTGAAAGGTAAACGCACACAATATATACATTAATAGACAAATATATGCATTAATTAACCCCTTAAGGACGGGAGTAATTTTACAACTTCGGCGCGGTTTCGAAGTAGAAGTTTGCTGAGCTCATTTTGACCATTTTTAAACCCGGTTTTAAGTCACGTATTATTATACCACCCAGACAAATGATATATCGTTCTTTCCGGCAGACTTGGAAGATTAATAATATATCATTATTATATGTATATGTCATGCCCTGCCAGAATGCTATAACAAAAAATGTAAAAAACTAATTTAATAAAATTTCAGTCATCCACAGTGTGTAAAGTAATTTTTTTTTAAAATTTATTATCCGAGCCTTTGCGGTCATATGCTATGGGGTAGACTTGTTAAAAAAATTAGAACGGGGAACCCTTTTTTTTTTGGAAGAAATTGCTTGATTTTAGCTAAACCCACCCATTATAATTGAAATGTGAACAATATTGCTGCATTAACAAAAAATACCCCACGTTTTTATTTTAATTAATTTTTTTCTTATTTTTATTTTAAAAATTTTTACACTTTTATTTTACTTATAACATGGTCATGTTTGATATCATTGGAAAGGCCATGCTCTGGCCTTTCCAGAAATATCAGACATGACCCCTTAGCTGCCACCAATCAGGAGAAAAGGTGGTTCAAAGAGCCCCCTGATCTTCTCTATGGGATTACTTTAGGAAATCCCTTTGCAGCTGGGGGTTCCCCGGTTAACTGATATGATTGCGCATGGCGCAATGAGTCAGCTGACGCGAGGGCCCCCACAGAAAAAGGCCACGGTCTTGCACCGATTGATGCCAGGCCGCAACCTGACAACTAAGGGGTTAACCCCCCACAACACTGGAAAGGTCAGGCTGTGACCTTTCCAGCGATGCTGGCCACAGCCTCCTAGTCCCGAGGAAGGATCCCCCCTCCCCGGCGCGATGACGTCAGTGCACCGGGAGGAGTGAAAAACGCCGATCTGACTCCGCGGGAGTCAGAGCAGCGAGGGAGCGACCGGAGGAGGTTAGTATGGCCGGAGGGGGGCTGCAGACACTGTGGACGTACCATTAAGTCCTGTGGCATTAAAGCCCGTCTAATGCAGGACGTAATGGTACGTCCTGCGGCGTTAAGGGGTTAATGATATATGTCAAGGGTAAATTAAACAAACATTAGGAAAAATGTCAGTTTATTCTATTTTGAGGATTTATTTTCATACTGGGGGCCCAATTCCATTCCTCATGCAGACATGGGGACAGTAAGAAGGATAATGTGCGCCTGCAGATTTTCCCTTACCGGCTCCACGTTAACGTCATGTTCCGGGGAAGGTGCTATCTCAGCTCCTTGCCCCGGACTGAATGACTAAGCTGCCTGATACCCACAGTAGCACTTCCCACCACAGCGAGTATTGGTTCATAGAGAATATAGGACTCCATGGAGCCTTGCTCTTCTGGGCTGTGAGCTCTTTGAGGCCTCGCTCTTGCAAGACAAGATTGTGCAGCGCCACGGAGGGAGACTCGGAAATGTTTGTTCCCAGTCTCACTCTACTCACGGCGAGAAGAAGCAGTGGATTGCGCCACGGGATGAGAGGTGAGTATGGGATTTTTAGGGGGGGTTGGAGCAGGTTAAATGATTTTGCATTTGCAGAAACATTTAATACCAGCTTTCAGGAGATGTTAAAAGTCATTATTTTGCTGTCATGGGGGCACCCGGTGTGAGCCCACGTGGGCCCTCGAGACTGCATATTCAGCCCTTTATGCAGGTCTTGCTGCTGGCTGCATGGATACAGACCACAGCACAGAATACAAGACAAGAGAATGACAAAACTGGAACAACAGGAAATGGCAGAACTAAAGGGAACCCCAACTCTGGCATAAAGGTCCTTGCAATGGCCTCTATACTATGGAAGGGAACCTCACAAGAAGTACACAGAAACTGGAAGGGCAAGGGTTAAACAAGATTCTGTCAACACAATAGCTCACAAGAGGAAACCCTGATCTGGGACAAGGTCCTTAGACTGGCCTACTAATACTAATGAATACACAGAAACAAGAGAACAGGATACAGAAATAACAACATTGATTAACATTGCAAGAGGGTCTTACCGCCAAGGTAGTGTGTCAGCCGTATGCCAGGGATCAAGAGCCAGAAGAGTAGGTCAGACAAGCAGATGTCAGAACACAGATTAGAGATATACAGAGCACAGGGAGAATACAAGTGAGTAATCAGAACCAAGCCTAAGACATACACAGAAGAAACGTCAATAACAGGCCAAGATCATACACAGAAAAACCAAGACAATGATTTCAGGAAGCAGACCCACAGGAACAGAGACCCTTCAGGAACAGAAACCCATGCAAGAGCAAGGAGCCTATGTGCTACTTGCATATACAGTATATAGGAAACAGGACTGAGCAGACAGGACATGTGATCCCAGGCCAGAACAGCCACAGGGGAATCCAGGAGCGGCACAAGGTGGAATGGCTTAGCCCAGATAAGGAAGAGCTGGCCTGGATCGCTCTCACCACCAGGTGGCCTGGCTGGAACGTGACATGTTGGTAAATTGTGCCAACACTTTATAATACCTCACTTATCAAGATGGTAAAAAAAATGATTGTGCTCCCCATGATAGGTATAGGAGACGCAAAGTACAATAAGCTCATGCAAGCTGTCAGGCACAAACTGATTTCCCCCCAGTGTAGGGTCAACTATAGAATATCGATGCCAGACGGTAAACTTACTTCTCCTAGCGCTAACGATTACATATTGTGACGCAACATTAGCACAAACTATGGAATAGAGCCTCAGCCTTGGACTTTTTGCCCATTAAGTTACATTATTGCTATAGGTTTCCAAAAATTTGCTGAATAATCATATTAACAAAACAACAAACGGCCAAATTCAGTCAATAACACTTTCAACAATTACTTAATGAATCAACGCAGAAAATGCCACTGCAATGAAACCTACCCGTTTGTGATTAGTGACAGATAACCTTTTGTTCCAAGTCGTGTTTTAAGATTAGATTTTTTGAGCACTTCTTATTAAATCATTCAGTATCTAAATATTGTCAAAACATTATCAAATTATACAATTACATAATATCAAATATCCTTCCCTCCCGAACCTAATCTTATCTCATGCTTCCATATACGAAAGTAGCAAATCACCAACATTAGTAACCAGGTTATTAGATTTTATATTAGTATCCTTCATCGAGAATTCCGAAATATTCTAAAATATGATTTTTAGTTTAAGCGATATGATCTACAAGTGGAAAATCCCAAAATGAATAAAAATATTGTATAAAATGCTCTTCAGGCTGTGTGTATAAGGGGTTTATGAAACATAAATGAATTCTGTGTGTAGAATCGGGTCCCTGAGATAAGATGAGAAGATGAGAAAAAAGACATGCGTCCAGATTATTATTATTATCCTTTATTTCTATAGCGCCACATATTCCACAGAGCTTCATAGGATCAGTGTACAAGGAGTTGACCCATTTAATACCACACATGGATGATACGACCTGATTCAGCATCCTGTGAATAGAAGACACGATATTCTTCTGTGGGACAGACAAATAAATAATTTCTAATGGGAAAATTTCAGGGCCGCCGAATTGTGGCGATTTGCACTGTATTTCGCCGTCAATTTGCCAGTATTTGGCGAACTAACGCTATGTGAATAGACGTCCTACCCCAAAATTGCACCAAATGGTGAAATTCACCATCAGGTGCAATTCAAGGCTAATTCAGAGATTTGTTTAATATTTGAGGTGTTATTCACTAAAGTAAAGAATATGGGGGTTATTTAGAGAGCACTGAAATGTCGCAGACATTTCAGTGCTCTCTCGTTCCCCGCACTTTGGGGAATCAAATTTCCCCACCCTGCAGTGAATTCAGCATTCATTGCAGGGTCCCTGGAGTGCTAGGAAAACCTGGCGCAAACCCGCCGAACATCCGCTGAAAACCCTCCGGAACCACCGCAAAAAACACGCCGAACACATCGGAAAAAGCAGTCAAGCCGCCGATCACAATACAGACTAGCAGCTGGAAAAAGCCGACAAGCTGACGAATGGGATAAAAAAAAAAAAAAAAAAAGAAGTGTCAAAATTGAAACGCGGTTTGCAAAAAAACTACTCAACAAAAATGTCTGGAATTTACATATAAGATCCAATGAATGATAATAAAAAAGGGCTGTTACAGGTAAAAGAAAAAACGATTAACAAAAAAAAAAACAGAAAAAAATTTGCAGAAAAAAATCTCGAAAAATGCCTAAAAGATCCTAAAAATTAGTAAATAAGACTTTTTTTTACTGCAGATTAAAATAAACAAATGATTGATTAGATATTGGATTAAAACCGGAATATTTTTAACATTGAAGCCTATGGGATTCGCCTGAATAAACCTGATGAATGAAACCCCCAAACAGCAGGGCATTTCAGCAACTTTTCACTGCTGTTCAGTGTCTCTGAATAGATTAACCATTGCTTCTTTATGGGTGATTTCACTGCCGTCGAACAGGCACCGTACTTGCTGGCAGTTCGCCCAAATTTGCTGCCTGCTCTCTGAATAGACGAATGGCCCCGAAATGTCACTGTATGGGGAAATTCCCTGTTCAGTAACATTTCGGGACCAGATCAGCTCTCTGTATAACCCCCTACTGTGTCAGTTCTTTTCTTTTTAATACAGCTGTTTAACGTTGTAATTACCGCATCATGCAACAGGGGGCGCCCATGCTCCATCTGCTGCAATACCAAGCTTTTAAAGCTCAGTTAATAACTATCTATTCCTGTTTAATACGCAGTAACATATACATTAGAGAACATTATCAACCCTGCAATGATCCAGTGCTACCAAAAGTATAAAAACTGAATATATACATCTACCATGTATTATGTTGACAAGTGTCACCTTACGTTTGATTTGATTGGCTGACTATGGAAAATTATTCATTAAAATTTTGCAATCTTGTACACAAAGTCACTATTTTGAAGATATTTTCCCAGGACAAACAACCTTGAACCAACTTGTCAAGTGATTAGAAAATGCAGTGCTGTGGGAAAATTACCTGTGAATCCATAAAACTTGCTGCTTTTGCAGTTTATTACTTAATTCAGTGTTTCGCAACATTTTAAGGATTACCTTGGGGAAATTCATACTGAATCCTACCAGCTGGGTAGGATCGTTTTTTTCTTTTTTCTGTAACAGCCCTTTTTATTATCATTCATTGGATCATATGTAAATTTCAGACATTTTCGTTCAGTAGTTTCTTCGCAAACAGCGTTTCACTTTTCAAACATTCAAGCGTACTGTTTTTTTTTCACTCCATTCGTCTTCGGTGACGGCTTGTTCCGGCGGCTGCTCGGATTTCTCCGGCGTGTTCAGTGGGGTTAATCCAGATGTTTTTGCGGGTTTCGGTGTGCCTTTGCCCGGTTTTGCGGTGAATGTTAGTCGGGTTTGCGGCGGTTTTGCCCTGCACTACGATGGTCCTGCAGTGCTTGCTGAATACACCACAGGGTCGCCGAAATGGGATCGCAAAATCGCACCGAATTGAAGAGAACGAAAAGTCACCGAACGTACAGCGACTTTTCGATTCTCTTTGAATAACCCTGTATATCGTATAAAAAAAACACGAGTAATTATTATTATTCACTTATTTACTAGGGATGTGCGTTTTGGAATTTCGGAATTTTCACGAAATTTCCCGATTCGTGCATTCGGATTCGGCCGATTTTCCGAAAATTTTCCGATCCGAAAATGGCAGATCCGAACAAATTTCCGAACCGAAACCAAAGACTTTTCGAATGGACTAGAAATGTGTAAAATTGAAAATCATTTTCGTTCCATTCGTGATTTCGGCTCCATTCCTGATTTCGGTTCCATTTCAGTAATTTCGGACAACGTATTTTTCGGTTATATCGCTGATTCTGTAATTTTGTATCATTCCCATCTCAATGTATCCTTCTTATAAAACATGAGAAATCTCAATGTATCCTTCTTATAAAACATGAGAAATCTCAATGTATCCTTCTTGTAAAACATGAGAATTCTCAATGTATCCTTCTTGTAAAACATGAGAAATCTCAATGTATCCTTCTTGTAAAACATGAGAAATCTCAATGTATCCTTCTTGTAAAACATGAGAAATCTCAATGTATCCTTCGTGTAAAACATGAGAAATCTCAATGTATCCTTCTTGTAAAACATGAGAAATCTCAATGTATCCTTCCCGGGAAACCAGAGAAATCTCAATGTATCCTTCTTGTAAAACATGAGAAATCTCAATGTATCCTTCCTGGGAAACCAGAGAAATCTCAACGTATCCTTCTTGTAAACCCAGAGAAATCTCAATGTATCCTTCCTGGAAAACCAGAGAAATCTCAATGTATCCATCCCGGGAAACCAGAGAAATCTCAATGTATCCTTCCCGGGAAACCAGAGAAATCTCAATGTATCCTTGTAAAACATGAGAAATCTCAATGGCAGAATTATAGTATTGACAGAAATATCGGATCCGAAAAACCATTAGTTTACGTCAAAACGAATAGACACTTTGAAACGAGGAGAACAGACGTTCCGAAAAACACGAAAATTTCCGAAATCACAAAAAAAAGTCTATACGAAAAACGAACCGTAAACTAACCGAACCGAAACGGAAATCGGCCGAACCAAAACGGAAATCGGCCGAAACGAAAATTTAAAAAATCTGAACGAACCGAAAAAAAAATAAAAAAATTGGTGCAATATTTACAGGGTTATTTCACATTGTGAACAAAATAGAACGTAACTGGTGAGCGCAAAGAGATGCTCTGAAGCCAGAGCATCGCTTTGTGCTCACCAGTTACGTTCTATTTTGTTCATATTCTATGGTGTGGGGGAAACCACTATTTGCTGGTGTAGCAATGGAGTTGGGGTGATCACGGCGTATTGTGTGGCGCTTACCATCTGTTTCACGTTATTTCACATTGTAATTACCGCATCATGCAACATCTCCCGTTCCCGCACTTCCGCGAGCCAATTCGCTGACCCTGCAGTGAATTCAGCATTCACTGCAGGGTCCCTGAAGTAAAGGGAACAAGTCACTAAACGCATCTGAAAAACTGGCGAAAAACCCCAAATCGATTTGAAAAAAGCCGAAGACCTGTCAAACAAAGTGCCAATCAGCCGCTGGAAAAAGCCGAATAGCCGACGAACAGGCAAAGAAAAAAAATAAAACCCCCGCAACTTTTAAAAGCTGTTTGTGAAAAAACTACTGCAGAAAATTCTTGGAAATAATATATAAGGTCCTATGAATAATAATAAAAAGGTCTGCTACAGAAAAAAAATAAAAAAATTCTGGAAAAAGATCTAAAAAAAATGCCTAAAAATCTTAAAAAATAAATAAGTAAAGAGACTTTTTGCTGCAAGTGAAAAGAATAAACGGTTGAATGAATATTTAATAAAAACGGGGATTTTTTTTACGTTGAAACCTAAGGGATTCACCTGACTAAACCTGCTGAATGAAACCACCAAATATCAGGGCATTTCACTAACATTTCTCTGCTGTTCGGTGTCTCTGAATAGATTAACAATTGCTTCTCTTTGGGGATTTCACTGCTGCCGAAGTTCACCATATTTCGCTGGCAATTCGCCAAAATATTTGGTGAATGACCTGCTTTTTGAGTAGACGAATTGACACAAAATTGCACCGTATGGGGAAATTCACGTTCGGTGCAATTGCAGAGCCAGTTCGGCTCAATTTGTTAATGCGTGAGCATTAACGTTAGCCGCGGTGTCTACAGCATATTACAATCCAAACGCCAACGGGTTAAGAAACTCGTTTGCATTTGGTACCTTGCGCTTTTCAGCGCGAGGTTACTGTACTTTGCGCTCCCTATACTTAACATGGGAGCGCAAAGTGTCAATCAGCGTTAGGATTACAAAGTCCCAGCACTGATTAACGTCCGGCTCTGGTTAGCGGAAAGTTAACCAGAGCCAGGACTTGGTGTTAACGGATTCCACTTCTGCAGAATCCATTAACACCAGCCAAATGTTTTTAAAAAAGAATCGTATTCTCACCCTCTGTCCTGCGGCGAGGACCTCGGCTCTGTCCGCCTCCTCCATCCGGCGGGAGTAGGGAGAGACTGGAGGAAAAAGTTCCTCAGTCTCCCCCTGCGTATCCCTACGCCGACCAGCCGGATCTCGCAGGTGATGTGATCACCGGCGCATGGCTCAATGGAGTCCTATGGACTTCATCGAGTGGATGCTCACAGCTGCGCTCAGCGCTGCCGTGAGCATCCTGGGGTGTAGCGCCGCTACAAATGCAGGCAGCATTTCTTGCACCTGCATTGCAATCCCCCATTAAAACGGGGGCGGTAGGGGTAAAACTGCGGGTGCAGTTTTTTCTCCCTAGAGCCCCCGCTTAAACGCGGGGATTGTAATGTAGCCCTGTAGGTTTTAAATAATCATACAATACAGAGTGAAAATGAAAAAGCCCGCCAGCATTCATACCATGCATTTTGTTTGATTCCTGAAATTCTTCATCCTCCTTATTAATTTGCCGTTCGTTGATGTTTTTGTCAAGGTACCAGCTTAAATTTTCATCGAAAACATTGAACAGCAGATGGAATTCTTTGTCTACGTGTACCTGTAACGATATGAAATATTCTTTGAGGGACGGGTAATTATCCGGAGAATATGTACGAAGCTATCTACTAGGTTCATTGAAGAAAACAAACAACCCACTGAGTCGCACAATCCCATAACGTATGGAAACGGCCATCATTACCATATGCAGGGCCCCATTTTTTTTTTTACACATATTTGCATATTAATATACACACACAAATAGTCTCACATTTACACGCAATCACACACATACACATTCTTACAGATCTCTGTACCCTGCCTGGATCACATCTGTTAATGTCGCTCCCTCGTTCTCCCACCAGCAGTCTTTCGTATCTTTCTCCAGCCCTTAGCCGAAGCTTAAGGATGGGTACACTGAAAGCACAGTGATAGCATCCCCAGAAATGAGGCAGCATGCAGATCTTTGAGTTTGACCGGAACTTAGCCTTTAATGAATAATACATACAGTGCCAGAAGGGGCCTAGTGGCCAATGGGAAATGACACCCTGGTCATACTGCTCTACATCAGAAATCCCACCCTGGCATCTTGGTTTCAGGACATAATTAGATTAGGGACAGATAATGGAACTAGTTTTGGACAATAACACGCATTATGCAACATCTCAACGAATCAGAATAACAGAACAATAGCAGATACAATAGTTGGTCACAGATGTAAACATATTCTAGATAGGGGGCGTTGGAAAGGGCTACAGTCAGTGACCCACACAGTAATCCTATTAGCAGAGAGTAACATAAGCATAGACATTAACAATAATAACAATAACAGAATTCATACATAACGGAGACAACACAAACACCCTGCACCTAGAACTGTAGACAATAACCCCAGCAGGGAATGTTTTGTTTGGTTTTTGCTACTGGTGTCTCTCACCTAGCAATCAAGGGGATAAATAGCTCCTGCTTGAGAAAGAGGGGGAGGTGAATAATGAGACCGAGAGCGTTTGAGAGACACAGACAGGATGGTGCTACGCCTGAGGTGGGAAATGTCTGCAGTAGGTTCAGGATGTTAAACCAAAGGTTGGTTTAAATGTTGTGTAGAGTCCCCTGGTATAGAGAGGGATGATCTGTATCTTAGTGCTCAGACGAGCCAGGTTTTTATTTTGTATTATGAAATATTAGTTGCTGCAATAAAGTCTGGAAGCTACCACTTGTTAATATGGTGTGATGTGATTGCCCTAGAGGACTGTGCTATTTTGCCCTGTGACGGTGCTGGATCACAATACCTAGGCACATATTTAGAAAAAACAAACATGATTACACACATGCATACAGACATACTTACTCACTCTCATACATAAATACATAAGCAGCATAAGTGGCTGGACTAGACTTGCATATACCGTTGCACAAAAATAAAATTTCACTGCATTACCATGTGGCTCATTTTACCTGTGTGTTTTCAGAAGTGAGTGAGTCTTTTTTGCAGACGAGGAGAGGACCCACCAGTCCAGAGTTTGTGTCCTTGACTGGATCAACTGCTGAGTAGTAAAGATACGTAAGACAGCTTGGGTCGCTGGTTGTGGGTCCATCACCTTCGAGGACTTGCCATGTGTATGTAAAGGTGTCTCCAGATTCCACACGGGCTCCACGTTTCGAGGAACCTTCATAAGAATGACATAAAAACTATCAATGAAGGTTTTGTGTATATGCATAGATATGAACTAAACAAAAGGACTGCTGAGACTAAAGTGATGTTTCGGTCCCAACTAGGGATCTTTCTCAAGCTTGAGAAATGACGGCTTGAGAAAGGCCCTGAATTGGACTGAAACGTCTATTCTTTCCAAATGCTGTACTGAATAAACTGGAGTAATTGAGGATAGTCGGAGTGCTGCTCCGTTATTTTCATTGTATTATATACGGTTGTGGTGGAACCAAGTGACCCTTGCACCCGGGGCTGAGGTTGCCTTCTGATGAGAAAGTCAGTGCTGCTTCACTATTTTGATAATGATTAATCAAGCTTATCCCATTTTAGGGAGATGTGCACAAAAAAGCTAAATTGACAGAAAACCAGCTTATACATTAATCCACAAGTCACAAAATCCTAAAATACAGAAAGACAGTGGGCAGAAACATAAGTATGGCAAAAGGAGCACTGGTCTGCGTGTGGCAAAAAGGGCAAGTATGACTAGTGTGCGGTTAATAGGATTCGGGATGCAGGACACCACTCGCCTGCAGTCACCATGCTATCAGTTACCGTGCAGGTACAGGTACTGCCGTGTGTGTTCATATTGCTGGCACTTAGACATGTGCATTCGTTTTAGTACTAAAACGATTTAGTCCGAATTTTGGGATAATTTAGTTTTCGTATGACTCAAGAGAAACGAAACTGCTCACTACAAAAAACGAAAGAAACTAAAATAAAATGCACTACATTTTAGTTTCAGTCCTTTTTGTGATATTACATTGATGAGTGAAGGAGACCAGCAATGAAGAGCGCAACATCCGAAGTTCTGCACCCTCCACATGCCAATGCAGTAGGATGTTCTATACAGAGAGGGGCATTAATTAATGCAGGAGGATGTTCTATACATTATACAGAGAGGGGTATTAATTAATGCAGGAGGATGTTCTATACATTATACAGAGAGGGGTATTCATGCAGGAGGATGTTAAATACATTATACAGAGAAAGGTATAAATTGAGGAGGATGTTCTATACAGAGAGGGACATTAATTAATGCAGGAGGATGTTCTATATATTATACAGAGATGGGTATTAATCAATGCAGGTGGATGTTGTATACATTATACAGAGAGGGGTATTAATTAATGCAGGAGGATGTTCTATACAGAGAGGATCTGTTTTTTTTCAGCCCTTTAAATCCAGTGGCTGTGAGCGCTGAGATCGGCTGCTTGTTACATTATCTCTCAGTACAATATATCAGGCTCAGCTATTACAGTAACTGACTGTAACAGCGCTCTCAGAGTTTCAGTAAAAAAAGGAAATAATATTGTTCTAACATCATATATAAAAATATTATTTACTAGTTTTACTGAAACTCTGAGCACTGTGATGAGCAGCAGTCAGTTACTGTAACAGCTTTGCCTGACACGGGGCAGTATTACAATGTTGGTGCTAACTTAACCAGAGCTGTTGTAAACTGAAAACCTCCATAGGCTATTATGGCTCTGGGAAGTTTACAACAGCTCTGGTTAAGTTAGCACCAACTATGTAATATGGCCCACATTGTGCTGAGAGTGAGAGATACTGTAACAAGCAGCGATCTCAGCCCTCTGAGGAGCCACTACAATAGTAATTGTATCCACTGGTTTTCGGATGAATGAAATTAGTTTTCATACTAAAGAACTGAAAACAAATTTCTTTAGCAACTAAATAAATTGCATTTTAGGACTAATCCATTAGTTCAAAACGAAATTTTGTGCTGTGCACATGTCTACTGGCACTTACCATCCACATAGTTTGCACCCTCTGAATCTTTCTGAAAAGACACTCCATGGGCCATGATGCTGTACGGTCTGTCTGCCTTGTTGGCAAAAACAACCATAATGGTATCACCGACTTCAGCCTTAATTACTGGACCTAGAACACATTGAAAGGAGAAAATGCTGTAATTAGTAAATTTGAATGCTCTTACTGGACCTAAAATCTATTAAACGGTGTGAAAATTATGCAAGGGTTATTTAATAAACGCCGAACTTGCCACTAAATTGGTGAATTTCACATACGGTGCAATTTTGTGGCAGTTCGTCTATTCTGAAAGACGTCAATTTATCAAATACAGGCGAATTGAAAGCAAAATACCGTGCAGATCGAAGCAGATCGCAGCCATTTGTTGATCTTCGGCGTCCGTGAAATAATGGTTAATCTATTCAGAGAACGCCGAACTGCACTGAAATGTCAGTGAAATGCCCTGATTTTCAGTGTTTCATTCAACAGGTTTAAATCGGCAAATTCCATAGGATTCAATGTAAAAAAATATTACCGTTTTTATTATTTATTCAACCATTTATTCTTTTCCGTTTCAGCATAAAACTGTTTTATTTATTTTTTTGAATTTTTTTAGGTATTTTTTGGCGATATTTTTGCTTCACATTTTTTTTTAACAGCTTTTTATTATTTTTTTATAGGATCTTTTTTATTATTTCCACACATTTTCATGCACTTTAATTGTTTTACATGCCTTTATAAAATAATAGAGTTCCATTTTTTTCCCTGCAGTTCGGCAGCTGCCTGATCAGAGGTCGGCGACGCCACCGTTCGGCGGTCTTTGGCTACTGATTGTTCGGCACACTTTAGGGTGAATTCACCGCAGTGTCAGCAAATTAAAATCGCCGAAGTGCACCATACAAAATTCCCTGAAATTTCGGTGCTCTTTGAATAACCCTCTGTTACATTCCGCTGCTATAAAATCCTGATACAATAGCACCTGATACACCGTGGCACTAACAGGGTTATTCAAAGAGCTCCGAATTGGGGCCCAATGCTGTACAGGGTTTTAGGGAATTTAGTGTACATTTGTAATTGTATTCAGAATGAAATCCTACAAGGACTTTTTAAAGAACCATATGCAACTAAAATGACATCAATTGGTTTTGTAATACAGTAGTAAATGTTTCTTTTGTGAATTCTTCATTGACACAATTATTCAACCCCTTAAAGATTACCACTCTGAAGAACAGAGGTTCATTCAAGTGTTTTCAATCAGGTATTGAAAACACCTGTGGATGTCACGGAGCAGCAATAAAGCATAATAAGCACCAATTAGGCAGCTTTAAAATGACTGTGATACTCAGCTCCTTCTAGACATTTACTGGTGTGGTTACAAACATGGTGAAGTCAAGAGAATGGTCAAGGAAGACAAGAGAAGAGGTGATTACTCTTCACAGGAAGGGCAATGGCTATAAGAAGATTGCAAAGATGTTAAACATACCAAGAGAGACCATAGGAAGCATCATTCACAAATTCAAGGCAAAGGGCACTGTTGAAACGCTACCTGGTCATGGCAGAAAGAAGATGCTGACTTCGACTGCTGTGCACTACCTGAAGCGTAGAGTAGAGAAATGTCCCCGTGTGACTGCTGAGGAACTGAGAAAAGATTTGTCAGATGTGGGTACTGAAGTTTCAGCTCAGACAATACGGCGCACACTGCGTAATGAAGGCCTCCATGCCAGAACTCCCAGGCGCACCCCCTTGCTGTCTCCAAAGAATAAGAAGAGTCGACTGCAGTATGCCAAAAGTCATGTGGACAAACCACAGAAGTTTTGGGATAGTGTTCTGTGGACTGATGAAACATAATTAGAACTGTTTGGGCCCATGGATCAACGCTATGTTTGGAGGAGGAAGAACAAGGCCTATGAAGAAAAGAACACCTTGCCTACTGTGAAGCATGGCGGGGGGTCAATCATGCTTTGGGGCTGTTTTGCTTCTGCAGGTACAGGGAAGCTTCAGCGTGTGCAAGGTACCATGAATTCTCTTTAGTACCAGGAGATATTGGATGACAATGTGATGCAGTCTGTCACAAACCTGAGGCTTGGGAGACGTTGGACCTTTCAACAGGACAATGATCCCAAGCATACCTCCAAGTCCACTAGAGCATGGTTGCAGATTAAAGGCTGGAACATTTTGGAGTGGCCATCGCAGTCACCTGACTTAAATCCGATTGAGAACCTCTGGTGGGGCTTAAAGAAAGCAGTCGCAGTGCGCAAGCCTAAGAATGTGACTGAACTGGAGGCTTTTGCCCATGACGAATGGGCGAAGATACCCGTAGATCGCTGCAAGACACTTGTGTCAAGCTATGCTTCACGTTTAAAAGCTGTTATAACTGTAAAAGGATGTTGTACTAAGTACTAAGATTGAATGTCACTTGGGGTTGAATAAAACTGATAATGATGTGAGCACAGAAAAGACATTTGTGGTCATTTCATTATAAATGTTATGTTATATTTGTCTGACCTACACGTGCCTCTTTGATCAAAATCAATGTCAAACTGGCCAAAACACTCAATTTCAGTGGGGGTTGAATAATTTTGAACACAATTGTAAATTCCAGACATTTTCGTTCAGTAGTTTTTTTTTTAGCGTTTCAATTTTGACACTCAAGTTTTTTTGTTTTTTTACCCGCTCGTTGCCTTTTCCCCGCAGCTGGTCTGCACTATGATAGTCAACTCGTCAGTTTTTCCACCGTTTTTGGCGTGTTTATTTGCGGCGGTTCCGGCAGTTTATCGGCAGGATTGCAGCGTGTTTTCCCTGCACTCTGGGGACCCTGCGGTGAATGCTGAATTCACCTCAGGGTGGGGAACTTTGATTCCCTGAAGTGCAGAAAACTGTGCGGAACGAGAGCACTGAAATGTCGGCAAAACATTTCGGTGCTCTCTGAATAACCCCCATAGTGTTTGTATAGAAACATCTAGCTTGCCAAGGTTGACTATCCATAGAAATGGAAGATAATCTCATCATACCAAGAATTCCGAGATGCTCTTCATCACGAGAGCGTTCCACCTTTTTAGCGAATTGTTCATCGACATATTCTGTGTACTGCACCTTCCAGTATGATCCTCCGATTCGCTCATTGTTTTCTGTAAAATATCTTGCAGAATCGCTGAAAACGCAAAGAAAACACTTTAAAAACATTCCCTCGTTCCTCTAAGAAGGTTTGTTTTTGTGGAACGGAACCCTTAAGGGGCTCTTTGTCCTATTTTAATGGGAAACTCTGGTCAAAAAGAGGAAGTGGAACAGAGGGGTTAATTATTTAGCCCCTCCGGACCACTTCATTGCCATCTCTTCTTTTTACCATAGCTTGAAGATAAGTTTGGAATCATCACTCCGTGTCCCCTTTCCAGTCTCCCCCCACCCCTTTACTGTTCCTTTCAATTTTTGTTGGTTCCTTTAAAAAAATATTACTGGGATGAAAGGTTCTAAACTCTAGATGGCGCCTTTTCTCTTGATCAAAGTCACACAGGGTCTGGATTATCAGCATACAGGCAGAAATGGCCTTTGTGTCTCATACAGTGAATGTGATGCTGACAGATAATAAATATGGTGAGATCTCCTGCTTATAGGGATTTGTAGTGATCATAATGAGATTATTTGTGGGAAATTTACACAAAATTTCTCCTTCAGTGTACCTCAGCACCCTTTATTCGAAGACCCTGCAGTGAATTCAGCATTCGCCGCAGGGTCCCTGAAGTGCGCCGAATCGATGCTACTGTTAAAAACCCACCGAAAAACCATAGAACGAATCGTAAAACCAGTGACTCGATCAGAACAACAGCTGAAAAAAAGGGTGAATCAATCCGACGAAACGCCGAACAGACCGCCGGACGCATCTGAAAAAAACCGACAATTCGCCGAACAGGGGCGAATTTTTTTTTGCTGAAATATAAAAAAAATTGCCTAGAAAATCATAATAAATAGACTTTTTGCTGCAAATGGTAAGAATAATCGTTGAATAAATATTTAATATTTTTTTTACATTGAATACTATGGGATTCGCCTGCTTAAACCTGTCGAATGAAACCACCGAAAATCAAGGCATTTCACTGACATGTCGGTGCTGTTCGGCATTCTCTGAATAGATTAACCATTACTTCTCTATAGGGATTTCACGGTCGCCGTAGGTCGCCATATTTCGTTGGCAATTTGCCAATATTCAGCGAATCGCCAGCTTTTTCAATAGCTGAATGGCCCCGAAATTGCACTGTACGGTGAAATTCACTGTTTGGTGCAATTTGGTGGTCTTTGATTAACCCCTTAAATACCATAGTGTATATTGTGTTTAAGAGGGAAATAAGGACAGATCTGGTGTTAAAAAAAACAAGCCTGACCAGACTAATTTTATGAAAGTATGTTGCAGCCAATGGTAAGACCCATCCTAGCTGGTGGTTATTAGGTCAAAATAAGTCATGCTGTACCTGTCAGTTTTATTCAGCAAGTCGCCAGTGAATCGGTCCGAATACATCGGGGCGTAGTTCCAAAGTACAATTTCAGCTGCTATATAGTATCGCTTTACAGGTCCAGTTCTTGGAGGTTCTGGATCCTTTCCACAAGGCTCCACTTTATACAGCCCCATCATTCCAGCTGCGGGAAAGAAGAGAAACATATTCTAAATTCAAAATGTCTCTCGTCGTCATAATCTCACATCAGAGGCGGCTGTATCATTAGGCAAACTAGGCAGCCGCTTAAGGCCTTGCATGATGACATTTCTGTAGAATATTTGTATGCACGTGGCTTTCTTGTAAACACTGACACGCCCCACTAATATGCTCCTACAGTCAAATACAATTGTCTACTAAGAATTCCGAGTTCTAAGTCACTGGATTCCATTTAGCCTTTCTTGCATAACTAGAAGGGACTCATATCTGAATGTTGCCTAAGGGGATCCCTCTGCTCCAGTCAAGAATTATCGATTGTTCATTAATAATTCTCAACAGCTCATGGGGTGAGCATAAAAGATAAATCGCCCACCAGGGACATAACTACAAGAGGTGCAGAGGGTGCCGCCGCACCAGGGCCCTTGAGTCCAGGGGGCCCACTCTCGCCTGCCTGGGGGCGAATATATATATATTATATATATAGAATTTCTTTTTTGAATTTATTTTATACTTATTTGTGAGTTTTTCTTTGGAGCTCTGTGATATACTCATACACACCATATATTACTGTGAGTTTTGTTGCTGTAAACCTCTGATTTACACTGATACACACTGCATGTTACTGTGCGTTTTATTGCTGTGGAGCTCTGTTATACGTTCATATACACCACACATTGCCGTGAGTTTTATTGCTGTGGAACTCGGTGATACGCTCATACACAGCGCACATCACTGTGAGGTTTATTGCTGTGGAGCTCTGTGAGATACACATAGAATGTACGTAAGAGGTCATAGTGGACCTGGAAAAAATGAGACCCTGATTGTCTGGAGTCAACATTGTGGACCTGGGGTGGACAAATGCATGTTATTGGATGGGGGAACAAAATATGTTTTTTGCCTAGGTGGGGGGGGGGCGTCGTGGTTCCTGCACCTGGGCCCCGAGGTTTCTATTTACGCCTCTGTCGCCCACCTTTACCCTAATTGTCAATCATTTCTACAGCAGAGGTCAGAAGGTTTGAAAAGTTTCTTTAAAAGTGAAAATCCATGCTAGGTTTGCCTTATTCGATTACATATACAGTCAGGTCCAGAAATAATGGGACAGCGATACAATTCTAACATCTTTGGCTCTATACACCACCACAATGGAGTTGGAATGAAACAAACACAATGTGCTTTAACTGCAGACTGTCAGCTTTAATTTGAGGGTATGTACATCCAACTCAGGTGAACGGTGTAGGACTTACAGCAGTTTGCAGATGTGCCTCCCACTTGTTAAGGGGCCAGAGGTAAAGGGGCAGAATAATAGTCATAAATCAAACGTTCCCTTCTTAATACTTGGTTGCAAATCCTTTGCAGTCAATCACAGCCTGAAGTCTGGAACGCATAGACATCACCAGACGCTGGGTTTCATCCCTGGTGATGCTCTGCCAGGCCTCTACTGCAACTGTCTTCAGTTCCTGCTTGTTCTTGGGGCATTTTCCCTTCAGTTTTGTCTTCAGCAAGTGAAATGCATGCTCAAATGGGATTCAGGTCCGGTGATTGACTTGGCCAGTGCATAACATTCCACTTCTGACCCTTCAAAAACTCTTTGGTTGCATTTGCAGTATGCTTTGGGTCATTGTCCATCTGCACTGTGAAGCGCCGTCCAATGAGTTCTGTAGCATTTGGCTGAATGTGAGCAGATAATATTGCCCGAAACACTTCAGAATTCATCCTGCTGCTTTTGTCAGCAGTCACATCATCAATAAATACAAGAGAACCAGTTCCATTGGCAGCCATACATGCCCACGCCATGACACTACCACCACCATGCTTCACTGATGAGGTGGTATGCTTAGGATCATGAGCAGTTCCTTTCCTTCTCCATACTCTTCTCTTCCCATCACTCTGGTACAAGTTGATCTTGGTCTCATCTGTCCTTAGGATCTTGTTCCAGAACTGTGAAGGCTTTGTTAGGTGTTGTTTGGCAAACTCTAATCTGGCCGTCCTGTTTTTGAGGCTCACCAATGGTTTACATCTTGTGGTGAACCCTCTGTATTCACTCTGGTGAAGTCTTCTCTTGATTGTTGACTTTGACACACATACACCTACCTCCTGGAGAGTGTTCTTGATCTGGCCAACTGTTGTGAAGGGTGTTTTCTTCACCAGGGAAAGAATTCTTCGGTCATCCACTACAGTTGTTTTCCGTGGTCTCCCGGGTCTTTTGGTGTTGCTGAGCTCACCGGTGTGTTCCTTATTTTTGAGAATGTTACAAACCGTTGTTTTGGCCACGCCTAATGTTCTTGCTATTTCTCTGATGGGTTTGTTTTGCTTTTCAGCCTAATGATGGCTTGCTTCACTGATAGTGACAGCTCTTTGGATCTCATCTTGAGAGATGACAGCAACAGATTCCAAATGCAAATAGCACACTTGAAATGAACTCTGGGCCTTTTATCTGCACATTGTAATTGGGATAATGAGGGAATATCACACACCTGGCCATGGAACAGCTGAGAAACCAATTGTCCCATTACTTTTGGTCCCTTAACAAGTGGGAGGCACATCTGCAAACTGCTGTAAGTCCTACACCGTTCACTTGAGTTGGATGTACATACCCTCAAATTAAAGCTGACAGTCTGCAGTTAAAGCACATTGTGTTTGTTTCACTCCAACTCCATTGTGGTGGTGTATAGAGCCAAAGATGTTAGAATTGTGTCGACATCCCAATATTTCTGGACCTGACTGTAGATACACAGGCTGAAAACAGACACGTGTCCATCGGGTTCAGACTCTCACACATCACCTACTGCTGTTGATCCAAAAGAAGGCAAAAAACCCAGTCTGAAATGCTCGCCAATATGCAACAAACTGGGGAAAAAATTTCTTCTTGACCCCAGATGGCGTCAGATTTCTTCTTGGATCAAGAAGCTTTTACCCACATATTAAATATTATAACCCTTAATATTCTGTGTCTGCAGGAAGTCATCCAGTCATTGTTTAAAAGTCTGTACGGTCTCTGACCCAACCACCTCAACAGGCAGAGAATTCCATATCTTTATTGTTCTCACTGTAAAATAACCCTTCCAGTGCTTTAGGCGGAATTTCCTTTCATCCAGTCTAAATGGGTGACCTTGTGTCCTGTGTATAGTCCTGTTAATGAGTAGGTCTCCAGACAATGGTTTATCAAGTCCCTGTATTTTGATTATTTTATTCCAGTAGACCTTTTTTTTTTTTCGACAAAAAGGAGACTAACAGAGTGAACAAAACAATGACTGACTGGCACATGCAACAGAAATGTAATGGTGATCACTCAATCACAATAAAAAACAACAAACCTAACTTTACCAATATGATGACTGGCAAGAAATAGCATCAACAGTCCCCCACATTAACATGAGGTCAACCACCAAGCCCCCCAAAATTTGAATCAATCCCAAATTAAATTTTGAAAACAAATCTGTTTAGTTTTACTGATTCACAAAGCGCCTCGTCCCTGTCAATTGGCTGTGGTGCTGAATCTGTTGTATTCAGCACCGTCCGCAGGCCAATAGGCAGCTTAATATTTAACCCTAGCTTGTCTTTTCTTTTTTAAAGCTTTATTTTGGGGTTTTGCAAAAACAGAAAGAATGTATATGAATGAAAATGGCCGCGCAGGGCGAAAGCAAGAGTTCAGCAAAAAAGTATCTCTGGCAATCAAAAAGAACAAATCGTCCCCAGCTGGGGAACACCAAAAAAAGAGTCATCTGTATCAGCTGAAAAATGGCAAATAGTCCTCAGAAAAAAGGCAAAAGGGGGGGGGTCATCAATAAGGTGAAGTGTCTCATGAGAGTAAAGGGGTGCTCTCAGTCAGCGTCCCAGAATAGCAGCAGTTGTGAAACAGGCTGGGTGATGCAGGGCAGGCCAGGCCAGTTGGCAAACCCAGGCCCGGTGTGAAGGAATGAGGCTGGCAGGTCAAACAAGCTCCCACCCGCACCGCAATACCCATCACCAACATCTCGGGCTAGGGCCGCAGGAACAAGGGATGGCAGAAGGGATCCAGATGGCATCTTCCTCTCGGACACTGAGGGTAAACTCAGCTGCCACCAGACACCGGCCGGAACCAGCAGGTGACACCAGCACACCCACCAACTCCGCCCGGACAGGTGACTCATGGCAGGCAGGTGCCCCTGGTTTGTGCAGCGGGGACAGCACCTCCAGTGGCGAGATGGTCTGCGGCATCAGGGGATCTGGCTCCCCATCATTGTCCCGCAGCACTCCGGCCTCCTCCAGGACCACACAGCCATGCAGATCCATGTCGGGCTGATTGCCCTCAGAAGCACTGCTGCTGCTCAAAGCATCAACTCCCCGGCCGGGTCGCAGCACGGCCATGACGCGGCGCATATTCCCTCGCATCAGTAGACGCTCATCATCCCCCAGCAGCAGCAGTAAGGCATCCAGACTCACCGGGAGACATGCGCACACCGTCTCCACGGCCCTCATCTTGGTCCCCATCGGGATCAGGGCACTCGAGGTGGTTAAGCAGGGAAACGACAGGATCCAAATGGTAGGCCGCAAAATGGTCGCCGGCAGAATACGCCAGTCGGAAACGGCAGCTAGCAGGCGAGTCTCTGGACCGGGGGGCGGCAAATCTGGCTCCGGTCGGTACACTCCTGATGGCCAGCCTCTCGGGAACCTCGGGTAAGAAATCTCTGTGGTAAAGATCAGTAAAAGGCCCCGGGGAGAAAGGAACGCTGCAGAGCTCTGTCAAGATGTGACCTCTCCCTTCTGCAGCCGGCCGCGCCCCACCATCTTGCCTTTTAACCCTCATGTTTAACCCTAATCTAACAGCAAGTGATTTATTGGTTGTTTTTTTTAGTGATCCGAATCAAATCAAAATTACGAAACGAAATTACGAAATGTAATTACAAAAGGAAATTACGAAAACGAATTCTGTTTCGGGCGAAATTATTTTCGAACCAAAAAAAAACGGAACAAATTTTTTTCACCGGAGGAATAAATTCCTGACTTCATAATTATAGTATTGTGCGCCGAAGACTTTTTTTTTTTTTCTGAGGAGTTTTTTGGTTGAAAACCAGGCTGAATGGAATTTCCCATTATTCACTGGTTCCCACTTACTTTACACGACTGCACGTAAAAATACGTAGGCATTGAGCTGAATCAGATGTTACTGTGTCAACTGGTCAGAGCAAGTATAGGTAAAGACTCACTTGCAAATACTTGGAATAGAAACACTCCATGGGCTATAATTATTAATATTTATATTTTAATTATTTTATTATTAATTTTAATTATATTTATATTTTAAACATTTTATTATTAATTTTAATTATTAATATTTTTACCACTTTTATATTTACGTAGAACATATTCTGTTTAGTGTTACAATTGGGGAATACAAAGAAATGAGGCATATCGTCACAGAGGAAACAAAGGCTCCTGCCGTGTGAGAGCAGTTTGGCAATTCTAGTGCTTTAAACAAGAGTTCTGCCAGACGGCCCTGTGAGCTTACAATCTAATGCTAATGGACCATGTGGCAAAAGAGAGCGGGGGGGGTTTGAATATGGTGGGTAGAGAAACACTTAACGGGTTATTCGGAGAGCGTCAAAATTTTTGACGCACTTCAGCGATTTCAGTTTGCAGACCCTGTGGTGAATTCAACATTCACAGCAGGGTCCCTGAACTGAAGTGCGCCAAATGGAATCTGCCGAACGCTGATCAGCACACCAAACAGACCGCCGAATGACGAAGAGATTTAAAAAAAAAAAAAGAACTATGTTAAAATAGGGGTTTAAAAAAAATAAAAATGCATGGAAATATAAAAGGTCCTATAATAAAACGGTTGGTTGCAAAATAAAAAAAAAGTCATTTAAAAAAATTAAATCAAAAATTTTGCCTAAAAAAATCCAGAAAATAATAATAACACTAATATTTTTAAACATTGAATCCTATGGGATTCGCCTGTTTAAATCTGCTGAACTGAATCACCGAAAGTCTGGGCATTTCGCCAACTTTCGCTGCTCTTCAGCGGTCTCTGAAAAGAATAACTTTACTTCTCTATGGGGAATTTCACTGCCGAACTGTGGCGATCTGAGGCGAACCGCACCGTGTTAGACTGACAATTCGCCAATATTTAGCGAATCGCCAGGTTTCTGAATAGCCAAATTGCCACGAAATTGCGCCGTACGGGGAAATTTACTATTCGGTGCAATTCGGTGGCAAGTTCGGTGCTTATCGAATAACCCTTTAAGAGGCATTTACAGAAAGAAAAAGCTGAATTCTCAGAAAGAAAAGCAGAAACGCCTTCACAAAGATGTAACGTAAACAATCTCAACGAATGAAGAACATTTTGCAAAGTCAAAAGAATGTGCGATTGCATAACGAGCTGACGAGATCAGTCTGTTCTTTTTATCTTTTTTTAACATGCCGAATGCCCAAAGAGTCACATTTCTACAACGGACTCATGGTGAATAAATACATTGAACCTGGAAAAAAAGGAACAGAAACAAAATGAACGATATTCTTGAAAATCAGGAGCAGCATCTGGACGTGCCGTTTCTAGGGCTGGACGGATTTGAGCTGAACGGGAAATTTCCACATCTAAATCTTAAATTCCGATATACTGTATGAGGAAGTCTTGGATGAGGACGTATCCTTGCCTCTTCAACCACGAATGAAAGGGAACGGGACCTTAAGGCCGAGAGAAGTCCACAGGATGAAACGTAAATCTACACATTGTTCTCGCTCCGAGTCATAATTAAAGAGATACGCTATTGAAAAATAGAATTCACATTCTTTAGCGCTTTTTTTTTGGCCGATTTTACTCACCTTTTGCCCCTCGATTGTGCACAGGCCCTCCGGTTCGACTCAGGGGCTCCCTAACCCGGAAGTCCCTGATGCTTTTCTGTGCAATTCGTACTCCTAAGAAACGTGTGTGTCGCAGGAATCGCAAATTGCGCAGCACTACAGGACTTGCACACTTTACGAACGCAAGTTCCGAAGCGCCTGCGCAGAGCGACGGATCGGAGTTGCTCTCGTGCGCAGATCCGATCCCTCAGCTGCCTCTATGAGACCGTTTGCTGCAGCGATTGGTCTCAAAGAGGGAGGCGGCAGCATGTGACATTACTCGTGACCGATCTGGTGACCGGCAGGCGGGAAATTCTAAATTCAAAAGCGTCATTAATGTACGTTAAGGAGAAGACATAAGTAAAGCTTGCAGCAAGGTCGGAATAACGTCTCTCAAGCCAACAAAATAAAAGGTTGAAGCCTTTAACTTAATAGTGGTGTTGAAAAAGGTCACTTCTCTTAACATTCCAAGGATGGAAGCATTTTTCTCGGTAGATCCATCATCCACCACGGAATATCCAGTGGGATTCCTGAAGGGCTCTATTACATTCCTTGTGCAAACGTTAACAAGTGCGCAAAAACACATTAATGCGAGGGGAGAAACCCTTTGCGCAGAACGTCGTGTTACAATGTCCGCGCAAAAAATACGCGTTAACGTCTACCGCGGGTGAACCTGCGCGAACCCTTTGCGCGCGTCCTATACTTAACATTGTGAGCGCAAATGCGTTTGTGCACTGGTACGCGGATGGTATTACAATCTATGCGCAAATTTTAACGGACAACGTTTGCGCCCATAATTTTAACGTCTTTTAAAAGCTGGTGGTAACGGCAAATCGGAACATCCTAGCCGAACCCAAATACACCAGCCCGAAAAAAATACAGCACAGTATAGTTACACATTCTACACATACCCAAACAATAAAATGGAGAAGTTGTGCGTGTTTTTATTATTGCTGCAGCATATATACTCATTGATTTTGGCAGGCGCAAAAACTTAACGAGAGACAATTGTGGTTCTTAATTCTGATTGGCTGAATCGAGTGAAAAAAACAGTCCGCACACCGATTTCTGCGCGCAACGTTAATGCGCGCGCGTTTTTGTGTGTCTTTTTTACGCGCGTTATTTTTTGACAGATAAAAAATGCGCGCGGGTTGTAATACCAGTGATAATTTAACATTTACCTTTGCACATAAATTAACGCGCTGCGCGAGCTTTTTTGTGCGAGGAATGTAACAGAGCCCGAAGTGTTTTTTGCACTACAATTTAAATCTGTACAACACGGCCTCTGTAACCGCTTGCATTGTGTGCCACCTCTGATAAAACATGTACACGTAGATCGCTATTCTTTTGTATTGCAGCAGCATGTTACCTTGAATGTGGTCATTGACTTGACAACTCAACATCCACTTTCCGACAGTCGTTGGCTTCATCTCAACAGTTACAAACGTAGCGGGAAAAAGGTTTATGACGTCAACTCTGTGTCCCTGGTTGGTGACAGTATGACCGTGGAAAAATGCGGAGTGAATATCAACCTCATTGCCAATCCCAAACAAGTGCAAGGACACTAGGTCGCTGAGGCACATGTCCACATCTGGAAGGTTTCCATAAAGGTAGCCATTGATTGCTGAAAGACACATTGAACTTAAGGTAAGGGATGTTAGATGTGATGGTTTTAACTTAAATCAAATTAATAATGATACGTTTAATCCAACCAAAGAATTAAGTACAGATGGAGAAACGTAGAGAAATGAAGAGGTGAGAGGACTTGTGTCCTTTATTGGCAGACGCAAGGGACAGCAGACTGGGATAAACTTACAGAACATCAGGATGGGGTAAACAAAGGCGCTACTGGAATAGCAGTAGCCAAAATAGGCCCCATATAAAATGAATAATCCTTGTACCAAATGATCCGACCCAGGGAGGATAAGGACTGGAGCAGGGCTGTCAAGCCCCCCCCCCCAGATGCTTCTAAACTACTATTTCCATGATTCTCTGGCCAGCTAGTGCAATCAAAGAATCCTGGGAACATCTGAAGAGCCCGAAGTTTTACACCCCTGGACTAGAGGCTCTTTGTGGACAATAATTTAGCATTTAATCATCCCATCTCTATGAGTAGAACATAGTTTCAGACAGGAGTTTAGCCAGAGGGTGGAGGGAGAACAGGAAAAGACACATCTAGGTTGAGAGGATAGGGGTTAAGGGGTTAGAACACTGGGGCAAAGGTAAACAAACACAATGACTAAAGGGATGACAGACACAATGGAGGATAGGGCTGTAGAACAGAGGAAGAGTATTTATAGAGGGCGGGGAGAGAGGCAGAGTGAGAATGAGAGTGATGGGCAGAGAAGTAGAGGGTGAGAGGGATGAGACAGGAGCACGCAGGGGTGTATTGGTTGGAAAAAGTCACAATGTGTCAGGATCAGCACTATCGATATCTTTGAAGGAATAAATATACGTGAGGGAACAAGGGTGGAGGCAGGAGCAGGAGAGCCAGCAAGCAATGATGTTATACAGGGGTTGCATAGGGTTGACCACGGTGGATGACAGGAGAGGATACCAGGAATCTTGAATACAGCAGGGGTTTTGTGAATACTTGAGAAGGGACAAGGTGAGGCTGAAGGTACCAGGACACTTGGGAGACACTGGGAACTTTGAAGGTACCTTTGGGTGGAGGACACAATGGTGCTGTAAACAGGACATAGGACGCAGTAGGGATCCTTTTGCAGTACAAGAGGAATATCCAGAAAGCTGTGGTCAAATGGGTACGCCGGGTCTATACACAAGTATATCGGGAGCGCAGATCAGGAATACACCGGAACTCTTGCAGGGATAGAGTCTCAATGCTGAGGCCCTGAGGGAAGTGGTGAGTGGTCCTTTATTCAGGCAGGGGGGTGCGGTGTGTGTTTTGTGTTTAACTGTTTCTGGCACTGATTTGCCAATGCTGAGGCTGAGCAGCACTCTTCATGTGCTGCCCACTGATAAATGGCAGGCAATAAACAGTCAGCGGCGTGGAGCCTGACACAATGGGGGATGTGAAGGACGAGACAGAAGTCCTATAGGGCTACAAGGATGGGGCAGAAGTGCAATGGGGTTAGGAACATGGGGCAGGGGGACAATGAATGGGATGAGGCAGGGCACAAATGGGGTGAAGAACTGGTAAGAGGCACAGTGGAGGTAAGAAGCATGAGTATGAGTACCACCATATGTGTAAATACAATTATAAGTGTCCGGGTAGTAGTTCTGACAGCATCATCTTATAGTAACTTACAATGCATTTTATTGCTTTCTTGAAAATCTTCATCATCGACATCTACGGTGTCAGTGCAAAATGTTGCAATGTTGCCTTGCAAGTACCAACTCAGGTTTTCATCCACAACGCTGAACATCAGGATAAACTCCTTATCAACGTCCAAACGGTTTGAAGATTTATCTAGTGTCCCTGCACATTGTTGGTAGAGAACAAAAAAAAAAGTCAATTTCTTTGTAGTATAATCAAATGTTAAAGCTTCAGTGAAATTAAATGAAAGGAATCGCGCTTAAAAATCCATAGCTGACATGAACGTAAATTAATGAAACGGCCTAGGATTTACCACACATTTTCTAACTGTAAAATGAATTCTCTGACCTGGTCTTAAAATGTAAATAATAATAAAATTTGTTGTTAAACTCTTTCCTTTGACCTCCACTTGGGTTGGGTAGGCAGTGTTGCTGCAGCAAACAATCTATGATGTACAATTGCTTGGAACATATAATAAAAGGCTTCTTTTTTTTAGTATTTTACCAGGAAGGATACATTGAGATTTCTCTCATTTTCAAGTATGTCTTGGGTGGCGAGTGTGTACCGTTAGGTGTCTTGCCCAAGGACACTTACTGGAGAGGTGCTCTTGCCAGGATTCAAACCTGGGTCTCCCACGGTTATAGAGCAGCAATGTTATCTCTACTCCACCCAGCCAGTACTACATTATACACATGGACTCTATATTTTGAGTCAGGTCTAACATAAATGGCTGGGTTCATATCCAAGGACGGTCAACATTAACATAGGGGCCATTGGAGCTGCAGCTCCAGGCCCAAGTCCCAATATTGGCCCTTTGAAAAGTTACGTATTTAAGCATCAATTGCTACTAACACAACAAGAACAACAGACAGAGGACAATGGCGCAATGGAGAGGTGTGTATGAAGAATGGGACTGCAATCCACTGGGAAATGTGAAGAATGGGACAGAAGAACAGAGGAAGTTGAGAAAAATGGAGGGAAGGAACAAAGGAAGGTGAAAGGAATGGTCCGGGAGAACAAAGGAATGTGAAAAGAAAGGAGCGGAGGAGCAAAGGAAGGTGAAAAGAATGGGACGGAGGAACAAAGGAAACTGAGTAGGATGTGACAGATGAACAAAAGAAGGTGAGAAGAATGGTGTGGAGGAACAAAGGAATGTGAAAATAATAGGGTGGAGGAACAAAAGAAGGTGATAAGAAAGGGACGGAGGACCAAAGGAATGTGCGAAGAATGGGATGGAGGAATGAAGGAAACTGAGTCGGATGTGACAGAGGAACAAAAGATGGTGAGAAGAATGGTGTGGAGGAACAAAGGAATGTGAAAAAATGGAATGGAGGAACAAAAGGAAAATAGGAAAAATCAGGAATATAAACCATTATAGATAAGAATAAAGGGCAGAGGAACAATGAGCGGTGAGACGAATATTGAAGAGGCAAACTGGAGCTGAGTTGTTTGCGGCAGAGGCCTACTAAAATCTTCAGCTCCATAATAATAGAGTGCTTAACCCAGCACTGATACCAGGCATAGCTAAAAAGTATAAAAATTATCCAAAAATAAAAAGGTAAGTCAAAGGAGTTCACAAAGCAGTATTTTCCAAATACAGGCCAGGTCTGGTACACAAAGAATTACAAAATATAGAGTGACGCACTAGGCAGAAAGGTCAAAAAGGTGACAAAGGTGAAAAGGCCTGAAATACCTGTCCACAAGAGAACCCCCAAATGATGTCAAAAAGACCACCAATATGTCTCAATCTGGATGCAGTGTGTAGAACGATGCAGTGTAGCGATGTATATTGGGTTAATAAGTCGTTGGTCTTTAGCAGCCAGTGTCAAACATGACAGCAGCATGTGATGCGAGTGAGATCAGTGTAAATACATGTGATGTAAGTGTCCTGTCCACATCAACTGTGCCAGCAGGCCTGTACATAGACATCTTTTACATATGGTGAGAAAAGTGCCTTTGCTTAAAATTTTGACTGAGACATATTGGAGTAGAATCCAAGTAGGTGTAAGCTTAAGCAGATCTATTGTATACTGGCCAACTCCATAGACTCTAATGGTCTCTGCTAAGTTTGCGATGGCTCTGATCGGGTTCTCACCTGCCTCGGAATCGAGTCCACTGGTTTGTAAGTATGTATGTTGTTCTAAATTCTTATCATCGCAGTTTTGATTTTCCTATGAATATTCTTTACTTATTGATTGTATAAATTTGTCTATATATATTTATGCTCTTCTTTTTCATGCTTCTGTGGATCAGGTCGTTTTTTTCTGTATTTAAAGTCAAATGGGTCAACACTGTTTAACGGATTGCTTGCATTTCTCTTACGGTCTGTGGCAGAAGATTTCTGATAAATGACAGTGTGTTTATTGTAGGTGAACTTTTACAGCAGTGTTTCCCAAACCTGTCCTCAGGACCCTTTGCCTCGCCAGGTTTGTTTGACAGATATCTGTTGAGGCTCCCGAGGACAGGTTTGGGAAACACTGCTTTACAGCATCTTGTGAGTCATCGTACGGTGTATATTTGTTCCCGTTATCGACTGCTGACACTTCACAACTTGCTACTTAACCTTTTGAACCATAGGATTATGTCATATAGTAATTTCTGTGATTGTAAAATCTTCTTTCCAATATATTATTCTGCATTAACCTCAGTTGACTTTCATTTGTTTAAACACAATGTTTACACAACAGAAACTGATTATTTTCCTTTTATTTCACATGCAGACGCGAAAGTAACGGACAGAATAAAAGGAGAGAACAGAGTTACAAGGAAAGTGTTGATAAAAGAAAAATGCCTGACAATGGAGCAAAATGGAAGAAGATAGTTTATTTATTTATTTATTTATTTATAAAGGATTTTACCAGGAAGGATACATTGAGATTTCTCTCGTTTTCAAGTATGTCCTGGGTTCAAGTACATTGAAGTGTTACATTTACAGAAATACAAAGTAATACAATGCAAGATATTAAAAAAAACAACACAAATATACAGATTAACAGAAAATAAATATGTAGGAAATATAGTCACTAGGTTACATGTTTACAGGTGCATTCTGTATTGAGGTATGTTAGTAAGGAGCTTTTGAGTGACTTAAGACTGGGGGAAGATTTGATGGTGTCTGGGAGGTTATTCCATAATTGTGGTGCTCTGTAGGAAAATGAGGACCGAGCCACTGTCTTTTTGTATTGTGGTATTGCAAGTAAGGTGCTGGTCCTGGATCGGAGGTATAGGATGAGGGAGCTGCTGGGGGAAGCAGTCTATTCAGGTAGGGTGGCAGCTTCCCAGAGATGCTCTTAAACACCAGGCTGGAAAGGTGAAGGGTGCGTCTGGATTCTAGCGATGGCCAGTTTAGCTGTTTTAACATGTCACAATGGTGGGTGCCGGCTATAGAGCCAAAGTCCATGTCCTCTCCACTATACTACAAAAGCCAGGTGGGCAGAATCCATGGAAGAGGCAACAGATTCAAAAAAGAAGACCAAACCTTGCAGAAGTGCTCCATTCGGTCATGGAGCAATGACATGAGAATCTGTGTGTTAAAGACATATTTGACATCGTTGTGAGATTTAGAGGATGTTTGAGCCTTGAATTTATGTTCAGATAGCTGCAGAGATTTATCAAAAACTTATGCTGTAGGCCCTCGGTGTGTTGCTGCTCTTAGGCTTAAGTTCTCAGACTCTGACATTGTCTAGTAAAATGCGTTGTCCACAGAATATTTTCCCACAAGTGTTTTAAAACATCCAGGTGGTCTTGGGCGTCCGAGACATGGTGTGCCTCTTTCACCTCCATTATGTAACTAGACATATCCCTTCTCGCTGGTCTACATCCACTAATTACTGTTATGGTCAAGACAGGAGTTATCCATTGTAATGTCTCCCGACTCTAACACGAAGAACCGATCACCTATCACAACCTAAACTGCCAGTCCTTAGAATGGTTGAGTAAAGCTAACTAATAGACAATCAGACACATAAAGCGAGGTCAAACAACAATCCAAGGTCACCACTAGAGGGGGGTAGTTGTACTACCAGCGGACAATAAACAGAGAGGGTAGTTGTACCGGCCATTAAACAGGGACACCAAGAATCACAATAGTCATTAAGGAATAGCCAAGGTCAGTACACAGATTCTCAAATATATGACAAGGTACAAAGAACCGTGACAGGGCACACCACAGTGTGCAAGCGGAGTTTATATAGGGACTACTTTTCCAGGGTCAAATCCAAACGCCACAACATCTGAGAATGAGGCAGGCATAATAAACCTTCATACAACATTGCCCGAGAATAACGTGTGGCATCAGGAGCATATGAAACATGGCAGCCAAATGGCCAAAGTCAAAATCACTGACAGCCTTATCGGCGAGAAAGGAGGGGGTCAGAAACAAGTGCTGGCAGCACCCGGATAACACTGAGGTCCAGTTAATGTGACTTCCATGTTACAAGGAGAAACTCCAACATAGGCAATTAAGTTGACGGAAATCATTGCTGACTGTTCGGTGGGGCTATTTTGGTGCATGGGCCTGGAGCTGCAGTAGTCCCTATGGTATTCTGGCCCTGCACCATGGCACTCCCCTTTGTAAGAACCCGTTTGCATAAGGTGTGATTTGCGTTGTACAGTTGATGGAAAAACTGGAACCAACTGCTGTGGAAGGTACCATAGTAGTGGAAGCTACAGCATAACAGAAAGGATTATGTTTATACATGGGAGCAGCAGGTAACTAAAATGCAACTAGTAGCAACACATTAAAGTATCCATAAATAGTTTAACACTGAAAATGTCAAACACGAGATTTTATCCCTTTGTGTTTTGGTAGGGCGGGGGGGGGAGATAAAAAGACCAACAGGTTTCCTGTTAATGTATTAAGACAAAGGACTGAATAACAGTTACCTGCACATTGCACAAATGATCTCCCCTTGATTCCCAGCCGCGTAGAACATGGCAGGGGGCGAGTTTATCAATTGGTAAGCATCCTTGAATTGGTGTGATATACCTTTTTTGCAGGTCAGTAAGGTTCCTATTAATCCACTTGCTATGTCCTTGGGTGCGTCAATATGTGAATGGTAGATCCAAGTGAGACAGTTGGGGTCTTCTGCTGTGGGGGCATAGTCTTGTTTGACTATCCATGTATACGTATGATGTCCACCAGGAGGAACGTAGTCATCCTGCTTATCAGATTTCTTGGTTCCGTCTGGATATAAGGCCCCTAAAAACAAAGAACTGTGATACATTCCGTATTATTCAACAGACTTCCTAAAATAATATTTGGGGGGAAACTAGGTTCATAAGAACACTTAGATACCTAGCCCTGAAATAATATTAACTAGACTTGTGCATTAGGGTTCAGAGAAATTAAGAGAGAATTTTTTGTTGGTTCATCTATTGATCTTACGCATGAATCAACGAAAGGACACCTCAACAAAGGGACTGCTTTGTTTGTGCTATTTGTTTCGGTTTGTCTCAGCGCACCTGTATGTACAACTTGTGGTTGCATTGCATTAGATTGAAATCGGAGAAGGTTGTAAGCTTGGTAGCCTCCAACCCGACAGCAACTAATGACCACTGTTCGCTTTCCCTTTCCCTTTCTACTGGCTGTTTCCACTCCTTGCAGATTGAGAAAGATGGTCATTCTGCTCCCTGGGTCATACTGACCTACATTGACCCATTGTAGAGCCAGCCCTGAAAGACCCCCCATATCTCAAAGTCAAAAATTATGAAACAATTTTTTTTTTTACCATCTAAGATTAACCATTACATGCTGATTCCCATAGACCAGAACTCGAAGCTTTTGTTATAGATCTTAAATTAATTGATGAGAGTTTCGGGAAATGTACCTCCTCTTATGTTGAGCACATCGCATCACAGCAAGTGCTCGAGGTAGCTGTTGTTTTCTGTTACGCACATGTATGTTGATGCATCACTGCATGTTGTTGCTAACATGTCTCAAATGTGGCATCATGAATGTTTTGGAACGCTTTCCTAATGTTATCCACCATGATTGATCCTGTGCACTCCTTCTTTCAGATAGCCCCACAATAAGATGCTTAGGCTGGCAAGATGGGGAGAGTGGGGGTGGCTGCAGATTCTTAGAAATGATTTGGTCCTTAAAAAGGCTCTGTATTGCCACCATTGACTCATGTGACGTGTGTCATGTTGAGCCATCTAACTGGAAGTAACTGTTGACGTGGCTGTGCTGCCACCTAGTATCCGCATCCAGCAGGGGCTTTGATGAGATGTGCTCAGCATAAGAGGAGGTACATTTCCTGAAACTCTCATTAAGTTCCTTTTATTTGATTATGATCTATAACGAGCAATTTGGGTCCAGGACTAGGGATGAGCTGTTCGGTTCGGAGTTCGGCCTGAACTTTGGTTGTTCGAAAGTTCACGAACTTCGAACCTTTTGGGTGTGTTCGGTTCGAGTTCGAAAAAAAAAAAGAAATTTTGAAAAAAGTATAGAAAATGCTTAAAAAAAATACAAAAAAATCTAGAAATAAAGAGACTCTTTCCTGCAGAATATTATAAGCAAAGGTTTATTAGATATTGAATTAAAAACTAATGAGTACGTGCAAAGATTCTCAACTTTAAATGGCCTCTGTTCACAAACGGGCATAAACACCAGGTGTTTTTAGTCTGTTCTAATGAATTTGATACTTTGTATGTATGTAGACTATACTGAGGGGTGTGGTGTCTGCTTTTGAGAAGTGTTAATTTCTCTCCTCTAATATGCTGCCTTTCTAATGAGACCAAACACGATCATGTAGAAAAAATACAAAATTTCCTCATTTCCCGCTTTTAACATCTAAAGCAATGTTATTTCTCACCTCCGGATTAAACATTCACAGGGTTATTCAGAGAGCGGTGAAAAGCAGGAGAATAACTGGAGAAGTGAAAATTCTAGGTCAAAATAGCCAAACCAGAAAAATTCTCCCATTTATCTCACTTTCCAGATCGGCTATTTGGTCTAGATTGTTCTCTTCTCCTGCCAATTCTCCTGGCTTTCACCTCTCTCTCAGGGTTGTTCAGAGAACGGTGAAAACCAGGAGAATGGCAGGAAAAGAGAACTATCTGGACCAAATAGCCGATTTGGAAAGTGAGATAAGGCTAGGGTCAGACTAACGCATTTTTCGCAGCGACCGTCAAAAAGTGCGTCCGAACGCATTGCCGTATTTTTTCAGGGAATGCGCGAAAACGGTCACTACGATGCGCATTTTTGTGCGTGATTTTTTACGGATCCAAACCAGGAAACTTTGGGTGTCTGGACGTTATGTTGGCCGGACATGAGCAGGGTCTGACGTCTCCAAATCACGCACACACGCTGCTAGCGGACGCAGCGCACTCTGTACGTCCGTACTAGCGGTTCTGCGTTCTCGAAAAAATGCGTTTATTTTCCACTTGCGTTGCGCAGCCGGACTTTCGTGCGACCGTACTTCTTATATTGGCCGTCATTGCCCGTCATTTGCTGCTAGTGCGGCCATGATTAAGTGCGGCTAAATGCACGTTAAAAATTCGCTAGTCTGACTCTAGCCTAAATGGGAGAATTTTTCTGGTTTGGCTATTTTGACCTAGAATTTTCCATTCTCCAGTCACTCTCCTGCTCTTCACCGCTCTCTGAATAACCCTGACAGGGTTATTCAGAGAAAGGTGAAACTCAGGAGAATGACTGAAGAGAAAATTCTAGGTCAAAATAGCCAAACCAGAAAAAGTCTCCCATTTATCTCACTTTCCAAATCGGCTATTTTGACCTAGAATTTTCCATTCTCCAGTCATTCTCCTGCTTTTCACCGCCAAAAAATCAGTAAACTTTTTCTGCGTGTCCGAAAATGTCTCCTCGTTTCATACAGACTGCCTCCCCAAGCAGTTGTTTATGGATAGATTAAAGGAAAAGCATTTACCGTCATTTGAAATGTCATTTTTTGGTTTTTACATATTTCTATACATCCTAGAAATCCACCACTTCACGGGCAGGTTATGGGGACCTCCTAGGCACGATAATTGGAGGAATTTTTCGTTTTTATTTTTAACCCTTATTTCATGGAAAACTCACTGTCCCTTTAAAAACGTTTTTTTTTTAAAACTTTTTGTCCTTGTTTCCTGTCCCCCAGGGCACTACCCGGACCCCCATACACCTTTTATGACAAATATCTAGCATATATGCCCTCTTGGAGGGCACTCCAAAAACCGAATTTTCAGCCCCATTGACTTGTATTGAGTTCGGGTTCGGATCCGAACATTTGGAAAGTTCGGGTTCGGGTCCGAACTGAACTCGGGGAGTGTTCGGCTCATCCCTATCCAGGACTATATGAATAACAAGGTACACTGACAACCTCAAAGTCCCTCTATATCCATGTAGACTTTGAGTACCTTACCATGTAGAATTCACTAGGGACTGTTCTATTTTCCTGTTTTCTGAGTTCAATATAACAGCAGTGATTATTGTTGGAGAAGAATGACCTTACCTTCTGAATCCTTGTCGTAGAAGACTCCGTGTGGATGAAGCGTGTACGCTCGGGAGGCCATGTTCTTCAGACGCACAATTATAGTATCTTCCACTTCGGCCTTGATAATAGGCCCCAGGAAACCAAGCCAGGCCGGCTTAATAATTTCCTTGTTGTAGTCCAAATTAGTGAATTGTTTGTAAATAGCTTTTTTGTAAACGCGTCCAATTTTGTCAGTTCCATTTCCCAAGAACACTGATGCATCACTGGAGAAAATGTAAAAATGTTGAAACATCAATGAAAACCAGTACATTTCTGCATTTGATTTCATGAATATATCAGAAAAAGAAGTGAAAACCTGTGCATGAGAATCATTTCTCTAGATTGTTATTTTTTAATTAACCTCCCTGGCGGTCTAATTTTTTCAAAATTTCGTGTCTAAAAGCGTCTCAATTTTTTTTAAAGGAAACGTGTTTTTGTACATAGTTAGCCTGTAATAATTAGGAATCACGTACTGAAATCCGTGCAATCAAGATCCTTACTGGTAAAATCCTTTATAAATAAATAAATAAATAAAAAATAGTAAATACACTGAGTCCGATAAAGTTTGAAACCTGACATAATAATTTATTATCCCAAAAATAATTATCCAAAATAATGCAAATAAATGATATTCAATAAAATACAACAAAAAACACTGAAATCTGTCTGAAAACAAGGGTGAGACGATGTATGGTCTGTTTCTTATCATGTAGTGCCACCTAGTGGCTGTTCATAAACATTGCACTTTGGATTATACAGTGTTTTATGAATTTTTTCTAAGTTTGCTGCCTGGTCCCGCCCCCTGCATCGTGTGACTCGCAGGGAGCCTTACCTGGAAGCAGCTTGCCACGATCACACTGCGGGGGACAGCGAGGGAGCCAGGAGGAGGTGAGTATGCATCCAGCCCGAGTGTGGCTCAGGGTTACCGTTCGCGATAGTGAAATTTAACCCCGAGTCACACTCGGGAATACCGCCAGGGAGGTTAATAAGGGGAAATGCATTTTTTCCGCAAAAGTTATGTTGCAATTTTTTCTAGAATGCTTTCTATTTCTCCAAGTTTACACAATCCACTGAACAATAGTTGGGGAAAGAATATACATTATTATTCAAAGTTCAAAGGGTTATTCAAAGAGATCTGAATGGCTGCCGAATGGTGAGCGCTATATTGGCAGGTTGACTTGTAACACTCATGAGCCACTGTCAATACATAGACTTGATGGAGACCCAAAAGATCGAGACCATCAGGGTAATTCAAAGAGATCCGAATGACTGAAGAAAGGTAACCGAACGCTGAAAATCAGCATTCGGTTACCTTTCTTGGCCATTCAGCTATCCAGAGAGCAGGCAATTTGCCAAATCTTGGCAAATTGCCTGCACATACGGTACCTGTTCGAGGGCAGTGAAATCCTCATAAAAAAGCACTGATTCGGCTAATCAGAGAACACAAAACAGCAGTGAAAGGTTCCCAAAATGCCCTGCCATTCAGCGGTTTAATTCGGCAGGTTTATTCAGGCGAATCCCATAGGCTTCAATGTTAAAAATATTCCAGTTTTAATTCAATATCTAATAAACCGTTCATTATATTCTGCAGTAAAGAGTCTCTTTATTTATAGATTTTTTTAGGATATTTTAAGCATTTTTCAGGATTTTTTTTTTTTTTAAGAAAAATTCCGATTTTTTTATTAACTTTACTTATTTTTTCTGTAACAGCCCTTTTTATTATCATTCATTGGATCTCATATGTAAATTTCAGACATTTTCGCTCAGTAGTTTTTTTACAAACAGCGTTTCACTTTTCAAACATTCAAGCAAACGTTTTTTCTAATTTATTCACTCCATTCGTCTGCTTTTGTCGGCTTTTTCTGGCGGCTGCGCTGCGTGAGATCGGCTCCTGCTTGGGTTTTTCCGGTGTTTTCGGCGGGTTAATCTAGATGTTTTTGCGGGTTTCGGCGTGCATTCACCCTCGTTTTGCGGTGAGTTTTCGGCGACCCGGTGGTGCTTGCTGAATACACCGCAGGGTTGCCGAAATCGGATCGCCAAATCGAACCGAATTGAAGAGAACGAAAAGTCAAACGTGCGGTGTCTTTGATTCTCTTTGAATAACCCTGTATGTTTCATGGTAAAGTGTTGTGGTGAAGGGAGTAATAATTTAATTTCCAGGTATAATATATAACGGCACCACCTTGTGGTTGCTGTAGGAAATGTCGTGGTGATTCAGTCGTCCTATAAACAGTTTTTTTTTTAAAAAAATGTTGAATTAATTAGTATGCATCAAAATAATACAATGCTAGTGTTATTTTACTGATGCTGGTTTTAATTTAGGGTTAGGGTGACTTTTAAAATTAGGATTAGGTTTTGCCTTCGCTCTATGTAAAATGAAAGCGCCGCAGCCTGTACCGGGTGGGAGCCAGCTTCCAAGTCTAACCACGAGGTCACTGCAAAGAAGGGATGCCATAATCCCAGGGCATAAATCCAAACCAAAAAAACAGGACCTAAAAGCGGGGAGTAGTGCCGATAGTAATTTTATTCAAGGGGGAAGCAAATCCCGCTGGATCAGTGATGTTCCGGCCCAGCGGCCCTACTCATGCATGGATTTAGCCTTCAGTCTAGTCCCGGAATGAACTCTAACCCTAAAACAAGTGTAGCACTGCTTTAAAAACTGTATTCTGGTGCATTGAACTATTGCTGCCACCAGAGGGAGACATTGTGAAATATGCTGGACAGAGCGGACTCCATCTCCCATCACCCTTTGCATGAGGACAGGAAGTGGGTGGTACAAGGAGGAGGATAGACTGGGGAGCCTCGTGTCTGGCGCGCGGAGAGTGAGCGGAGCAGTGAACGGTGAAGGACGCACGTTGGAGCTGTCAGGGATCGCAACCAGGCCGGAGTACAGACACTGTCTTACTGGTGCTGGAGATTGGGACAGAAATCGTATTAGGACCTACCTACACAGCACTGAGAGGTCTGGAGGACAAGCTGGTTCCGGCAGGACCCCGCGTTAGGAGGCCGCACAGATCGATTGGGAGTGCAGGCGGCGGATTGTTTGTTCCAGTTGCGGAGATTTGGCAAACAGGGAGCAGATTCAGTGGCACGGAGTCCCAGTACACAGCGGATAAGATCCTTTGGTCAAGGCATCGAGTGCTGGACAGTTTCGTTCGTCGGATGGGTGAGAGGCCTCCAGGCCACAGTTCCAAAACAGAAACGCACGCTGCAATATTGTTTAAATTCACAGGGCCCCAACGATGACTAGTCGAAGATTGCTCTTTTTGTTCACTGGCCAGTCGAACACAGTACCCGGGTACCCTAAACTTTGTACATATATATATATTGAGCTATTTTGCGGGACTTACACTCCAGAACTGAGGGGGTTAACCGTTCTTTTTCCGCTGCGTGTTTTTCTCGCGTGACGCATCCTGTAATTTCATTCAACGCGCATTTATCTTTTAGTAAAGCATATAAAACTAGAAAATCCACAACAGTGCTGGTGTGTAATAATTCCTAGTGCGGTGAGACTATCCCGAGGTTTATTCAGCGGCTCCTCCGGGGTGACCGCTACACAAGCACAAGGTGCAACCCTAACCCTAATACTAACCTTAAAGAGATACTCTATTAAAAATAGCATTTTTCTGTTTTGTGCCCTGAAATAACTGGGTAGAGGCTGCAGTACATTGCATAAGCAGACTTATGCAATGTATGATCATATTTTTTAACCTCCCTGGCGGTCTAAATTTTTTAAAAAAATTGTGTCTAAAAGCGTCTCATTTTTTTTCCACAGAAAACGTGTTGTTTTATATAGTAAGCCTGTAATAATTAGGAATAGCTCACTGAAATCCATGCAAATAAGATCTTCAAACCATATATATATATATATATATACAGTGAAGTCAAGTTTTATGGTCTGTTAGTGCCACCCAGTGGCCGTTCATGAGCCATTCATGCTGTAAGTTTGCTAATTTGCTACCTGGTCCCGCCCCCTGCATCGTGTGACTTCCAGGGAGCCTTACCAGGAAGCAAGTTGCCGTGATCACACTACGGGGACAGCGAGGGAGCGCAGGAGGAGGTGAGTATGCAGCCTGAGTGTGGCTCGGGGTTACCGTTAGCGGTAGTGAAATTTAACCCCGAGTCACACTCGGGAATACCACCAGGGAGGTTAACCAAATCCCTGTCATTTATTCAAAAAGCATCAGGTCTATTCAGTAAACGTGAAAATCAGGAGAATTTGTAGGAAAAGTTAAAATTCTAGGTCAAAATAGCCAACCCAGAAAAATTCTCCCATTTATCTCACTTTCCAAATCGGCTATTTGGTCTAGATTGTTCTCATCTCCTGCGAGTTTCACCTTTTAGTGAATAGACCTGCATATGTTTTTAAATTAATCTATATTTAACCCCTTCACTGCTGAGCCACTTCACCTGTAGGTGCTGAGCCATCCTATGCTTAAATGCAATTATTTGAGGTCAGGTTTTATTGTAGGACCCACACAAATTATATATCTTTTTTTCAGCGGACTCTGCAGATTCACAATATATAGTTACTACATGTATACGTCAGAATGCTGTATCAAAAGATGTAAATTTCCATTCCGCTTTCAGACTCTGGCCTTTCTAATGATATCTCCTATGACCAAGTGGGACATATGGTTCCAGAGATAAAGGGGTCCAAAGGACCCCTGTATCTCTTGTAATGACATTTCCCCAGCCAGGAGGGGGGGGGCCCGGTTTCTGATTTCATCACGCCCATGCGTGACGGCGGAGGGGGTGGAGTTCCACAGTGAAGACAGACTTCCAAGTAGTCAGCCTGCTGCAGGAGATTGGTGTGATCACCAATGGGGTTATGCATTGCTGCAGAGACATTGTGACGAAATACAGACTTTGTC
This sequence comes from Leptobrachium leishanense, assembly GCA_009667805.1. NCBI lineage: Eukaryota > Metazoa > Chordata > Amphibia > Anura > Megophryidae > Leptobrachium > Leptobrachium leishanense. The sequence continues at coordinate 429,808,679 of CM019064.1, read as the reverse complement.
TGCGCACAACAGTAAATATGGACGATGTCCTCAGCAGCTAATGGGTTAATTGTGTGCTCTGAATTTTGCATTCTGGCACCTACGAGTGGTTTCAAAATATCTGGACTCGAGTCGCCAATACAGTGGCTCAGGTGCAATAAAGCCATTAATACCAAGTTGCACATAAATAAAGGCTCTCGCACAATGTATTCGTTCATGAACCGGTACTCTCTGCTCGATAGTCGCTTATATATTTGTGTGGATTTGGGGACATCAGAGAGTAGTATCTCAGACAAAATAAAATGCGTTAAGAATGTGCTCTGTGACAAAGTACAGCAAAACAATTACAATTATAGCTATATGGCTTACGGGGGAGCATTAAAATAGCAGCAGAAATTCACTAAAATCCCTCCTCACTCAATGTTCTCCAGGTGCTGGGAAATTCCTTATCTCGTTCATGACTGGTGTGACGTACAGAGTGCATTAGTGATGGATAACAAGCCTCACATGTCACCGAAGGAAAGTGTTTTGGTCAGTTCGGCCTACAGCTAGATTGGCCTTCTGGGCTATTAACTGAAGCTGGAATCAATTACTGTATGCCTCATTTAAGCAATGAGCGTGACAGCTCAGCAAATGTCTAGAAAGGCCGGGGTCAGAGGAGCATTTTGCAGAGCAGAAGGAACGTTCGGGAAAGTGGACATTCTTTCCACTCTGACACCCGTCTGGCCAGCTCGCTGAGCACAGTTAGTGAGCTCAGCGCTGCAAGGCTCGATCCCCCTATGGAGGATCGCGCTTGAGAGCCCCGTCGAATGAGCGTCATAGCACTTCGACGGGGAGGCTGGCAGCACGGCCGCTGTTGCGCATGCAATTCATGAGCAAGCTACAGCGTGTGGTCGGTCCTGTCGAAACATCACAATGCTACGACGGACGTTGGGAGCCAAGTCAGTACGGGTGCACAGAGTGTGCTCCTCTGACCCCGGCCTTATAGGGCAGAAAACAACGATTGCTATCTATAAACATTTTGTTTATATATATATATATATATATAAACAAAAACATGGAGAGAGCACTCCAGACAAACACATTCAAAAACCTGCAACAACAGTTCCATGCATGGGTACATAATACCAGTGTAGCGCTCACTCCCGGAGGAGCCGCTGAAAATGAACCACGGGTCAGTCTCCCCGCACTAGGGAATAAATATACTCCAGCACCGTTGTGGATTTTATAAATTATATAGTTTACTAAAGTAAAAGGCATATAATGAGACACGGTGTTCGTAGATATATTTACAGTATTTCGTATCGCGGTAAACGCGCAGCGGAAAAAGAAATACGAGGCTTCGTATTTCGGGAAAATGCGCAGCCGAACAGAAAAAAATACAATGCTTCGTAATTTCGAGAAACGCGTAGCGGAAGAAGAATACAATATTTCGTAATTCGAGAAACGCGCAGCGGAAAACAAAATAATATGCAAATCTTTACCCCTTTTTGAGATATCAGGGAGTGAGTCCCGCACAGGTTAAGTCCCGGACTGTAAGTGTATGTGTGTGTTATGGTACCCGGGTACTATTCAATTGGCCAGTGAATCTCTTAAACGATGTCTTCGACTAGTCAAGTTGGGGCCCTGTGGGTTTTCAGAAATAAACAGCAGCGTGCTTTCTTGACTTTATAAACCAGCCTTGGAGGCCTCTCACCCATCCGCTCGATCACCAAGGTTCCTCTGATCCAGGACATCCCTCCGCTCGGTGCCTTGCTGGGATACTGGCTACTGGATCCGTTGTCTGGCTCTCCTGGCTTCGACAGTGGCTGGTCCAGTTACCGCCTGCTCTCCCATCCAATGGACCTGCGGTACTCCTCACTCGGGGGTCCTCCGCTTCCTTGACAGCTCGCTTGGGTAATGCCTGTGGATCACTGGGTCTCCTTCTTGAGAGGCTGGATAACCCAATCTCGAATCCCGGTAGGCCCCACCTGCGCTCCGGCCTAGTCTCTGCTCCGCTCTGCAATACTGTGTCCTCTCTCATGCACTCCCTGGCGCGCTCTGCCCGCTATCTCCACGAGGCTCAGGATGTACAGGGTCTTACTCCCGTAAGGCCTTGAGGCATTCTGTTGAATTCAAAGAACCCCAGTGGACAGATGAATGCAGTCTTCTCTTTGTCTTCAGGATGCATTGGTATCTGGTGATACCCGCTTCGCAGGTCTAGTACACTAAACCATTTTGCTCCAGACAAACACTGTAAGGCATCTTCTATCTGAGGAGTAGCATATTGGTCTGGGATGGTTCTCCGGTTCAACGTACGTTAGTCTATGCATAGGCGGACAGAACCATTCTTCTTCCGGACCATCACTATTGGAGATGCATATGGACGCCTGGACTCTTGAATCACCTTGGTTCTTTGCAATTCATTCAGCTGTTCTCGGAGATCATCCAAGTCTCCCAGCGGAACTCGCCTTGACCTTTCACGAAACGGCTTGTCTTCTTGTAATCGAATGCGGTGTTCAGAACTTTTAGCTAGGCCTACGTCGAACTCATCTTTCGAGAACAATTCTCTCCACTTTAGAACTTGAGACTGAAGACGTTTCTTCCACTCGGATGAAATGGGAGCGTCCTTGGGGTAGAATCTTTCATCTGGAATCTCTTTATCCACTCCCCCTCCTAAATCGGTGGAGAGGGGCGTAGCGGACTCTACTTGCCCGATAGGCATTCGTGCTTTAAGGACTACTGGAGAATCAGACACATTGCACACGGTGACTGAGACTCTTCCTCGAGTTCTTTTCAGAGCTTTAGTGGAGATTATTTCAGGGATTACTTCGACTCCGGCTTCACTCCCATGATTAAAATCGGTTTCCAGCACCACATAGGGACCTGGTTGCGACCCGTTCAACTTGACTGAAGCTCGGAAACTCGCTACTTCTCCTGCTTGCAGAACCTTCTCTGTTCCTTCTAATCTCCATAGGCGCCCCACTTCGGCAGGTGCCTTCTGTTCTTCGACCATCCTCTGATAGACCGGACGTAACATTGGGTGTACTCCTTGAGTAGAACCTTCTTCCAATACGATAGGTGTCAGGAGACGCCGCACCAAATCCGTATTCGTCCCCACTATCATGGAACTTCTGTTTGCACCTGAGGGTCGAGGACACACAATGGCCAATGCATCACAACCTCCGGACTGTCCGATGACTTTGGATCCGATCTCCAATTTCACCTGTAGATACCCGTCATAAGGGAGTTTCTCAGTTCCGATACCCCAGATTTCTAGATCCTTCAATTTCTGTAGAGGAATGTGCTTCAAATGTTTCTCGTAAAAGTCTCGGTAGATCAATGTCACTTGAGCCCCTGAATCCAACAGGGCTTTAGTGTAGACTCCCTCCACTTGAATTGGCACAATAGGAGAAGGACCAATCAGTTGGTCAGGAAACTTGGTGGCGGTATCAGGACACTTAGACCCAGTTTGCTGTACCCTGGCCTTTTTCTTGGCCCGTGTAGGTTTTGGGTGTGCATTGCTTCCCCATGACGTAGGTCCGGATGCTAAGGGAGTGACTCTTTCAGTCTTGGCAGGCTCAGCAGTTGGCCGGACTTTGGGCCCTCTCGCCCTCTTAGTCCTGGCTTGATTTTTGGAGCGGGGTTCAACCTTCGGGCACCTAGGTTGCTCCTCCACTGGTGCCCTCTGGCATTTCCCACCGGTGAGGTAGATAACAGTCCTTCCAAGGCTTTTAACAGCTCCTCAACTCTATTCCTCTCAGGCTTTCGGTCTTTGCATTGTGCGCGGAAGTGGCCTATTTCTCCACAACCGAAACATCTCTTCTTAGAAAATGGAGACGCAGTCGCCTGTTGTGATTCAGTTAAAGGACCTTGGCTAGACGCCACAGCAACTCCGGTTGTCTGCATGCCTGTAAGGAACTTCTGCATCTCTGCCTGCATCTCTGTCACCTTCATCAACACTCGGCACAGTTCCGCGTGCGCCTGTTGCAATTCAGCTTGAGCTTCCTGTACTTGCTTAACAGTTTTGTGTAACTCACCACGTTCAGAGAGGTGTAATTCTTTGGCAGCCCTCTCTGTGGATTTAAAAGCGATCAGGTGCTCTTGCTCGTCCACGTCGGATCCGTAAGTATCCAGCGAGTCGCTTTCAGGCTGCAGACCGTCGTTATGCCTTACAGGTTGTGCGTAAGCTTTTTCCCCTCGCCTGAAGGATTTTTCCTCCAGCAAAGCCTCCTCCTCTCTGACAGCTCGGATCAGTTCCAGGTACTTCAGTTCTTGATTACCTGCTCTGCTTCTCAGCTGCAGCATCACTGGATCTAGAGGTTGAGAGCCCCTCAGGATCTGTTTTATTCGGATCTTATCCACTTCGGCCGGCTCGGCCCCTTTCTTGAGGAGTATCTGGTGCAGAATCTTATCTCATGTATTCGGTCATTCTCTCACCTTTCTGCTGATAGGTGTGTTCATACTGATATACAAGCTCTGCGGCCTTTTCTGTTCGCCCAAAAACTTCCTCCAAAACGTTTAAATAATCTAAAGCAGTACAGTCTTTTCTACTCAGTTTTAGGTTTCTCACCGCTTCTGACGCAGGTCCCTTTAAACTCTCGGTGATCCTTTGCTTTTTCTGAGCTTCAGGGACGTCCCACTCATCCAGAGCCTGCATCGCCTGTTCCACCCATTCCTCAAAGGTTTCTTCTCCCGCCGGAGTTGGTACGTTTCCTGTAAAATTTCTCAACCGTCGATAACCGAAGTTAGTGTGCGGAGGGCTTGTTCTCTGACACTTAGCCAGCAAATCTCCAATAGCCACTATGAATTCAGGCCCGATCATGGCCAACGGACTGGGTGCAGGAACACTTGCGGATTCGCCACGTGGCGCACTTGGCTGAATCAGTTGTACTTCCACCTCATCGGTCAGCTTCATGCTCGCGCCCTGAAAACACACTGGAACACCCCCTTCTCCATTCAAAAAGAACATACGTGTGAGAGGTATCTGTGTTCTTTTTAATGTCCAGGATTAACCCCTGATGATCTGGTGTCAGCGCGGCCACGGCCTGGCGAATCTGATCTTCGGCCCAAGTGTCTGCGGGAATATCCATGACTATACAACATTCTAGCTGACTACTGTGCTCCTCACACCATTCGGCAACAGTGTCTGGATCCATATTTAGGCTAGGGTCAGAGTGGGGCAGTCGGAACGCGCGTGCAGGCGCACTAAATCACGGCGGCAGTAGCAGCACATAACGGCCAATGACGGCCAATATACGCAGTACGTGCGTACAAAAGTGCGCCGACACCACGCAACCAGCAAATGAACGCATTTTTATCAGAACGTGAAACCGCTGCTACTGACGTACAAAGTGCGCTGCGGCCGCATAGCAGCGTGTGTGCGTGATTAGGAGATGTCAGACGCTGCTAGTGTGCGGCCAACATAACGTTCAAACAGCCGGATTTCCCTAGACTTCTTTTTACCCCACCGTCATGAAATACGTCCAGAATTGCGCATCGTCTGACCACTTAAGCGTATTCCGTGAAAAATGCGTGCGCACGCATCGACGTACATTTTGACGGTGGCTGCAGAAAATGCGCTCATCTGTCCCTAGCCTAACCCTTTAGATGCGGTTTTCCAGAGACTGGATCCCGGAAACGAGCCCCCACGTGTAGCGCTCACTCCCGGAGGAGCCGCTGAAAATGAACCACGGGTCAGTCTCCCCGCACTAGGGAATAAATATACTCCAGCACCGTTGTGGATTTTATAAATTATATAGTTTACTAAAGTAAAAGGCATATAATGAGACACGGTGTTCGTAGATATATTTACAGTATTTCGTATCGCGGTAAACGCGCAGCGGAAAAAGAAATACGAGGCTTCGTATTTCGGGAAAATGCGCAGCCGAACAGAAAAAAATACAATGCTTCGTAATTTCGAGAAACGCGTAGCGGAAGAAGAATACAATATTTTGTAATTCGAGAAACGCGCAGCAGAAAACAAAATAATATGCAAATCCTTACCCCTTTTTGGGATATCAGGGAGTGAGTCCCGCACAGGTTAAGTGTAAGTGTATGTGTATGTGTGTGTTATGGTACCCGGGTACTATTCAACTGGCCAGTGAATCTCTTAAACGATGTCTTCGACTAGTCAAGTTGGGGCCCTGTGGGTTTTCAGAAATAAACAGCAGCGTGCTTTCTTGACTTTATAAACCGGCCTTGGAGGCCTCTCACCCATCCGCTCGATCACCAAGGTTCCTCTGATCCAGGACGTCCCTCCGCTCGGTGCCTTGCTGGGATACTGGCTACTGGATCCGTTGTCTGGCTCTCCTGGCTCCGACAGTGGCTGGTCCAGTTACCGCCTGCTCTCCCATCCAATGGACCTGCGGTACTCCTCACTCGGGGGTCCTCCGCTTCCTTGACAGCTCGCTTGGGTAATGCCTGTGGATCACTGGGTCTCCTTCTTGAGAGGCTGGATAACCCAATCTCGAATCCCGGTAGGCCCCACCTGCGCTCCGGCCTAGTCTCTGCTCCGCTCTGCAATACTGTGTCCTCTCTCATGCACTCCCTGGCGCGCTCTGCCCGCTATCTCCACGAGGCTCAGGATGTACAGCGTCTGTGTCCCACCCACTTCCTGTGTCTGTTCGCAAAGCATGCCGGGAAACGTAGTCCCAATGTTCAGTGTCTCTTATCGCGCTTGTCTCCCTCCGGTGGCCAAAAATAGGTACTGCCACAGTAAGAGTTTAAACACAGCGCTACACCAGCTTTTACCACATGGTGAAAATTTCATAACTCTGAGCTTTGCTGAATAAAATGGTGGAAATTTGGTTTGCAATGAACGGCCGTAAATTGCTTTAAGCCTGCCAACAGCGTCAGTGTAATCCACCCTCTGGCAGGTCCTACTCTGCAAACCTAATGACTGCCATAATGGGATAAACTCACTTACTGAGGAACAAGCCCCTTCATGGAGCTCCTGCAGATCAAGGTTAAATAGAACCTGGAGGAGGAGTACCTGTGGCAGGGAGGGGTGCATACCCAGGAAATACATACAAAAAACATGAGGGGGGGGGGTAGCACTCAGCCTTAACTAAGCGTTTCAGTGCGGGTGCGTCTCAGAATAAAATATGTGGTAAAAGCTGGTATTATGTACCCATGCATGGAGCTGTTGTTGCAGGTTTTTGAAGGTGTTTGTCTGGAGTGCTCTCTCCATGTTTTTGTTTTGTATTTTATTCTGAGACGCACCCGCACTGAAACGCTTAGTTAAGGCTGAGTGCTACCCCCCCCATGTTTTTTGTGTGTATGTATGTATGTATGTATATATATATATATCCTGGTCCAAAAACGTTACACACTCTAATATTTGGTTGTGTCACCTTTTGCTGTGATTGCGGCATGCATTCGCCGCGGCAAGGTGTCAATAAGCTCATACAATGTCACAGCATTTATTTGCGTCCAGAGCCACATTAATTTGTGGCCAAGATTGGGAATAAAAAATCCATTGATGGAAAAACCTGCTCATTCAGTATATTCAGGGAGTCACATGACATAATTTTTGGACATAATGTTGCTGAACCTAGACCTGACCAACTGAAGCCATCTCAGATCATAACAGGCCTCTACAGCAGTTGGTGGCTTTTTTTTGGCCAGACATATATATATACACACACACACAGTATATATCATGGGTTTTCATTAAAGATTTCTTGGTTCCACTTTTATTTCAAAATTAAAATTTGGCGTTCAGATGGCCATGCTTGAAATTTGAAGTAATGTTGGAACGAGGAAACCTTTAATGAAAACCCGTGAGCGCCAGATATTTTTTCATTTTGGATTATAATTAACCTCTTCACTGCTGAGCTATTTCACCAGTGTGCTGAGCTCATTTTCACCGCTTTTGCTCATAATGGTTAAACGCGATTTTAAGTCATGTTTTATTGTAGGACCCAGACATATTATATATCCATATTTTCAGTAGACGCAGATTCATAATATATCATTATTATATGTATACATCATGTCCTGCCAGAATGCTATAACAAAAAATTTAAATTTCCATTCAGATTTCAATCATTTGCAACTTGTAAAGTGACAAATGGACAATGCCATTGCTTAGGTACAAAATAAATAAACATTTTAAATAAATTGTTTTAGGTTTGTTTGTGTGTGTTTTTTTCTTTACAGGACATTTTGCATGGACATGTTTGATATCATTAGAAAGGCCAGACTCTGACCTGTCCAATGACACCTAAAGTGACTTTATGGTGGGTAAAGAATGGAGATACAGTGGTCCAAAGTACCCCCTCTCTCCTGCAGCAGTGAAGCGGATAGTGTTGTAGATGGACCAATGTGTAATTATGCTTTGAGCCATCACCTCCATATTTGGTCCTGGTGTGGGAAATGAGAAGGTGAATTAGGTCAACTCCATTGTTTCCTGTAAAAGTAAAACCACATATTTCCGCCACCTTAGAAATGAGGGGAAAAAAATGTGCATTTTGCATTTAATTTTTTCTTTTTTTCTATTTTTGCATGTTGGTCATGTTTGGTAGCATTGGAAAGGCCAGACTCTGACCTTTCCAATGACACCTCATGTGACCTTGTGCCGTGTAAAAATCAGAGACATGTTATGGTGCAGGAGTTACAGGGGTCCAAAGCACCATAGGGAAGTCCCATTCTGATTCTGTCATCATTGTGCTGGGGCGGGAGAAGGTCCTGGAGGCAGGGCTGTCATACAATATGTCAGCTTTCATTGGGAGAAGACCGCGGTCGGCACCATATCAGCTCGATGGAAAAACCAAGCAGGAAATTAGAGGGTGCGCACAGCTCTTCGTCCGCAGCCAAGTGGTTAAGGGAGGTGGGAGCACTGAGACATGATGACTGACCAGAAAAAGAGAGACGGCAACTTTGGAATATAGCCCCTTGTAGGCAGAAAATAAACAAATAGTTCAAATAGCTAAGTCGCCTCTTTTACCAGGTAGATCCATAAAGGCTTATTTAAAAACTACTAGAATGCCCTTTTAAATGGATATTCTGTTGAGATATGTCACAGACTGTGTCAATAAGCCATGTCACTTTATCCTGAATTGCCAGAGGAAGCAGTTGCTATTAGGGATGAGCCGAACACTCCCCGAGTTCGGTTCGAGCCCGAACTTCCCATTTGTTCGGACCGAACCCGAACCCCCATGCAAGTCAATGGGGCTGAAAATTCGGTTTTTTAGAGTGCCCTCCAAGAGGGCATATATGCTACATATTTGCCATAAAGGGTGTATGGGGGTCCGGGTAGTGCCCTGGGGGACAGGAAACAAGGACAAAAAGTTTTAAAAAAAAAAGTTTTTAAAAGGGACAGTGAGTTTTCCATGAAATAAGGGTTAAAAATAAAAACGAAAAATTCCTTCAAATATCGTGCCTAGGAGGTCCCCATAACCTGCCCGTGAAGTGGCGGATTTCTAGGATGTATAGAAACACTTAAAATCAAATAAATGACGTTTCATATGACGGTAAATGCTTTTCCTTTAATCTATCCATAAACAACTGCTTGGGGCAGCAGCCTGTATGAAAAGACATTTTAGGACGCGCAGAAAAAGTTTAGAAAAAGTTTAGTGTTTTTTGGGCTAAATTATTGTGAAACTTATGCAGGCTTTGGATGAAAGTAACAATAGGTGCTTTAAAATTGGGCTTTTAGCGTCGGCAACAGTGCCGTCACACCGTAACCCCTCTGAGGATATGAATCTGATACAGGTGTCAATGGCAGTGCACCCAGATATTGTGCCTTTAATGCCAGGCCATCAAGTATCATCATACAGTAACCCCTCTGTAGTATTGTGGAAGAGTGCAGGGGTGGACCATGTGGTCCTATATTGAAAAGATATGCATCTGGTTAAGGCGTCAGTGCACCCAGATATTGTGCCTTTAATGCCAGGCCAGCAAGTATCATCATACAGTAACCCCTCTGTGGTATTGTGGAAGAGTGCAGGGGTGGACCATGTGGTCCTATATTGAATTTTTTTTTTTTTTTTAATGGGCGTCAGTGCAGCCAGATATTGTGCCTTTCATGGCAGCAAGTGCCTTCACACCGTAACCCTTTTGTGGTATTGTGGAAGAGTTCAGTGCTGGAGGTTTTGTAAATGCAGAAGAGGACATCCCCTATCTATTCCATTACTTCAGCATCAGGGGATTGATAGCTGCTGATCCAGGACTGATTCATTTTTATAAATGTCAGCCGGTCTACAGAGTCGGTGGACAGACGCACTCTTTTGTCTGTGACAAAACCTCCAGCGGCACTGAACGTCCTTTCGGAAAGCACGCTAGATGAAGGGCAACCTAGTAGCTGCATAGCATATTGGCTAAATTCTGGCCAGTGATCCAATCTCAACACCCAGTAAGCCAGTGGATCATCTGCTGGAAAGGTATCCAGGTCTGCCCTTGCCCCTAGGTAGTCCTGCACCATATGGTGAAGACGCTGGCAATGGGTGCCTACATTTGACGTCCCTGGGCGTCGAGGACTAAAAAAAATTAAAAATGCATCAGTCAAACGGCCCTGGCCTTCACCACTATTCCTCTGATCATCCGCAGCCTCAGAAGCACGTGTGTCAGCACTTGGTAATCTACCAGTGCCTGGAAAGGTGTTACACAAGTGTCGCTTTAGAGCGTCCTCAAGTTTTTTCATCCTGTGCTCCCTCTGTGTGGGCAGGATGAGCTCTGCAACTTTCCCCTTGTATCGTGGATCAAGAAGGGTTGCCAACCAGTAATGAACCAGAGGCAAAGTAATTTATAAGAGCTTCCAAAGCACACGCAGAAGAGAAAATAGCTCAGTCAGTAAAAAAGGGGGACAAAACATTTTTTAGATACATAAACGAGAAAAGAAAAGTAAAACAAGGATTAGTTAGATTAAAAACAAAGGAAGGAAGGTATGTAGAAGAGGATAAAAGTCTCGCTGACTGCCTCAATGAATATTTTTGTTCAGTCTTTGCAGAAGAAAAGGAAGGAAAGGGACCTCAGTTAGGAGAGAACACTAAAGAGACATTTACATATGAGTTTACAGAGGAGGAGGTTCTAAAGCAGCTGTCTAAAGTAAAGACAAATAAGTCAATGGGGCCTGATGGGATCCATCCTAAATTATTAAAAGAGCTCAGTGATGTAAAAGCAAAACCGTTAACAGATTTATTTAACCAATCCTTGTTAACAGGAGTCGTCCCAAAAGACTGGAAATTAGCAAATGTTGTGCCCATTTACAAGAAGGGTAGTAGGGAGGAATCGGGGAACTATAGGCCAGTTAGTCTTACGTCAGTAGTGGGGAAATTAATAGAAACCATGTTAAAGGAAAGGATTGTTGAACATCTAAAAATACATAGATTACAGGATCAGAAACAACATGGGTTTACCTCAGGGAGATCATGCCAAACTAATCTTATTGATTTTTTTGATTGGGTAACAAAAATAATAGACACAGGTGGTGCAGTAGACATTGCTTATTTAGATTTCAGTAAGGCTTTTGATACTGTTCCGCATAGAAGGCTTATCAATAAATTGCAATCTTTGAGCTTGGATTCCAATATTGTTGAATGGATTAGGCAGTGGCTGAGTGACAGACAACAGAGGGTTGTGGTAAATGGAGTTTATTCGGCGCAAGGTCTTGTTACCAGTGGGGTACCTCAGGGGTCAGTACTTGGACCCATTCTCTTTAATATTTTTATTAGTGATATTGCAGAAGGTATTAATGGAAAAGTATGTCTTTTTGCTGATGACACAAAAATTTGCAACAGGGTTGACGTTCCTGGAGGGATCAGCCAAATGACAAATGATTTAGGTAAACTAAAAAAATGGTCGGAGCTATGGCAATTGAGTTTTAATGTGGATAAGTGCAAGATAATGCACCTGGGACGTAAAAACCCAAGGGCTGAATATAGAATATTTGATACAGTCCTAACCTCAACATCTGAGGAAAGGGATTTAGGGGTCATTATTTCAGAGGATCTAAGGGTAAGTAGTCAATGTAATAGAGCAGCAGGAAATGCTAGCAGAATGCTTGGTTGTGTAGGGAGAGGTATTAGCAGTAGGAAAAGGGAAGTGCTCATGCCACTGTACAGAGCACTGGTGAGACCTCACTTGGAGTACTGTGTGCAGTACTGGAGACCGTATCTCCAGAAGGATATAGACATCTTAGAGAGAGTTCAGAGAAGGGCTACTAAAATGGTGTACGGCTTGAAGGAGAAAAGTTACCAAGAAAGGCTTAATGATCTTAACATGTACAGCTTGGAAAAAAGATGAGACAGAGGAGATATGATAGAAACATTTAAATACGTAAAGGGAATCCACAAGGTAGAGGAAGGGAGTATATTTAAAAGGAAACAAAATAGCAAAACAAGAGGACATAGTCTTAGATTAGAGGGGCAAAGGTTTAAAAGTAACATCAGGAAGCATTATTTTACTGAGAGGGTGGTGGATACATGGAACAGTCTTCCAGTAGAACTGGTAGAGGCCAAAACAGTAATTGAATTTAAGCAAGCATGGGATAGGCATAAGGCTATCCTAAACAAAAGATAAATCCAGGTCAAGTATCCATGTAATTGGGCAGACTAGATGGGCCGAAAGGTTCTTATCTGCCGACATTTTTCTATGTTTCTATGTTTCTATGAACCCTCTCCTTGATAGCACGAATCCTGGGGTCCTTTAGCAGGCTTTGCATCATTAGGGAGCCCATGCAGCGTAGGTTGGAGGTGGCATTAACTGCCGAGTCTTCCTGGTCAATGAGGATGACCGTATCGTGCACTTCCTCCTCCCAGCCACGCACAAGCCCTTCTGTTTCTGGGCACACAAAACCCTGTCTTGTGGAATCCCCACCTTCAATGCCCCCACTACTTAAATAGTCCTCCTCCTCCTCATCATCATCCTCATCCTCCTCCTGTCTGATCTGAGTAGGACCCGCTGGAATGCTGTCTGCGGAAAGACTGGGGCCTTGAGAGCTAGGGAAGGCCTCCTCTTCCTCCCGCTGCTCTGCCTCTAGAGCCACATCTATAATTCCCCGCAGAGTGTGCTCCAGCAGGAACACTAAAGGAATTGTGTCACTGATGCATGCACTGTCCCTGCTCCCCATCCTCGTTGCCTCCTCAAATGGTGACAGTACAGTGCATGCATCCTTGATCATCAGCCACTGCAGGGGGAAAAAAAAAGCAAGTTGACCTGAACCTGTCCTTGTGCCATACTCACACAGGTACTCGTTGATGGCCCTCTGCTGCTTGTGCAGACGCTGCAGCATTGCTAATGTCGAATTCCACCTGGTGGGCATGTCACAGATCAGACGGTTTGTGGGAAGGTGGAATTCTCTTTGAATTTCTGCCAGGCGAATGCTTGCTGGGAATGACCGTCTGAAGTGGCTGCAGACTTTTCTGGCCTGGATGAGAAGCTCTGGCAGCCCTGGGTACTTGGTTAGGAAATGCTGTACCACCAGATTTAGGACGTGTGCTAGGAATGGTACATGCGTCAATTTACCCTTGCGTAGGGCGGAGAGAAGGTTGCTGCCATTATCGCAGACTATCATTCCCAGCTCAAGCTGGCGTGGTGTTAACCATCTCTGCACCTGCCCCTGCAGAGCTGACAATATTTCTGACCCGGTGTGGCTCCTGTCCCCTAAACAAACCAGTTCAAGCACAGTATGGCATATTTTTGCTTGAGCCATTGCGTAGACCCTGTCAGGCATCTGTTTAACTGCCACTTCGCCAGAGACAGAGAAGGAGGAGGAGGAGGAGGAAGAGGTGGTGGTGGTGGAGCAGACAGACCTCATACAAGCAGCTTTCTGGAGGCGTGGTGGATGAACAAGCTCCAGCACAGAGCCCCGTCTTGGATCCCTCCCAGCTGCAATCAGAGTTACCCAGTGTGCCGTGAAGGAAATGTAACGACCCTGTCCATGCTTGCTGGACCACGTGTCTAAAGTGACATGCACCTTGCTGCTGACTGCCTTTCCCAATGACTGGATAACATTGTCTTCCACGTGCTGGTATAGTGCTGGAATGGCCTTGCATGAAAAGTAATGGCGTTTTGGAACCTGCCACTGTGGTACAGCGCATTCAGCAAATTCACGGAAGGGAGCAGAGTCCACCAGCTGGAAAGGCAGCAGCTGCAATGCGAGTAATTTTGCTAAACTGGCATTTAGACGCTGTGCTTGGGGATGGTTGGGACTATATTTCTTCTTTCGCTGCAGCAGCTGCGGCAACGTAATCTGACTGCATAAATCTTCAGCTACTGGGATGATGTCACAATGTGAGGAAGGACCTGCTGGTACATCCATTACTGTAGCATCATCCCTGTTGGTGGAGGTTGTAGGCAATTGCATGGCAGGACATACAGTGTGGGTAGAGACAGATGAGGAGGAGGAGGACCTACGCAAAGTTTTGCCCCAACGGGATGTGTGGCACTTGTTCATATGTCGCCTCAAGCACGTGGTACCCAAGTGTCCGGTGTTTATCCCACGCTTCAGCCTCCTCTGACATAGATTACAAATAGCAACGGTGGGGTCTGCTGCACAGTTCTTAAAGAACTCCCAGACAACAGAGTTCCTGCATGTGTTCTTTGAGACAACAGCGCTCTGCACCGGAGCAGCTCTGACATGTGATGCCTTGGACTGGCTAGTGCTACGGTTGGTCACAGAGGATGTTGTGCCTTGTGTTTGCTGTGCCTCCTCCTCACTTGATTCCGCAGTTCGATCTGGCACCCAGGTGAAGTCAGTGACCTCATCATCATCAAGGTCATCTTCACCCCCTATCTCCTCGTCACTGAAGCCAACTTGGCAGTATGCTGCAGCTGCTGGGGCAACATGAGTGCCAGTTATTTGTGTGTCATCACTGGCACCCCCTTCCTCTAGGTTGATTATACTCCCTTGCTCAACCTCAGAGATTGAATCAGAGCACTGTACTTGCTGCGCATCCTCAAGCAGCATGTCACTCTCATTGTAGTCAAACAATTCAGCTGACTCCGTGTGTGATAGCGAGGCTACGGCAGGAGTAGCTGTGGACATGGAGGCTGCATTAGATGCTTTGGCAGCTGAGGTGGACTGTAAAGTACTAGAAGCCTTGCTGGCAGAGGACTCGGAGGATGAGGATGGCCTGGTTAGCCAATCCACCAAGTCCTCTGTATGTTGCTGCTGCTTAAGACGGCCAGCACCAGTTAGAAGTTAGAAAGGACAAGCGTGCCCCTGCAGAGGATGCACCACGTCCACCACAACCAGAGATACAGCTGTCACGGTTCCCAGATCCCACCACGCAGTACTTAACGCCCAACACTCCACAGAGCCCAGAAGCTACCAACAGAGTAGCCATGAAAGATCTCTAACTCTCTGGTCCTTAGAATTGGCCAGGTAAACTAGCTAGACAGAAAGGGTTAACAACACGGGGAGTAGTCAGCCGAGCCAGAATCAGGAATACAGAGTTCAGAATGGTCAAATGGAATAGCCGGGTCGATATCAGAGCAGTGGCGTAGTACAAGAAAATGGTCTAGGGCAACAGAAGGCAGAATAGTCAGAAACAAGCAGAGGTCAATAACGGGTTAATTCAATATAGCAGTCAGGTACAAGGAGCTCAGGTATGGATAACCACGATCTGGCAACTGCTGAGAATACACTGAGGGTTTTTAAAGACCTTCACCAGACCACGCCCCCCACTCAAGCCGCACCTCATGCAACCACCTCCCTGCCTGTCTCCATTTAAACCGGGCATTGGTCAGCGAGCAGCATCAGACATGCTGCCCTCAAGCACAGAGGTAGGGCTGGAAGCTCCCAACATTACAGTACCCCCCTCTCCACGGGAGGCCACCGGACGACCAACAGGACGAGCGGCAGGACAACCACCAGGGCGATCGGGGTGCGAGGCATGGAACGCCCTGACCAACCTAGAGGCAGACATGTCGGAAGCTGGAATCCAGGACCGGTCCTCTGGACCATAACCCACCCAATCGACCAAGTACTGCAGAGCGCCCCTGCACAGCCTAGAATCCAAAACCCTCCTAACCTCATACTCAGATTCACCATCAACCTGAATAGGTGGAGGAGGAGGAACGACCCGCGTGTACCTGTTACACAACAAAGGCTTCAGTAGGGAGGTGTGGAAGACGTTGTGCATGCGAAGATGTTTAGGAAGGGCAAGAGCATAAGCCACAGGATTAATGAGGCGAATGATCTTATATGGACCTATAAACCGAGGTGCCATTTTCAAAGAAGGCACCCACAACTTCACGTTCCTAGTGGACAACCAAACTCTATCCCCCACGTTATAGGAGGGAGCTTGTAACCTATGCCTGTCAGCCTTACGTTTCTGGACAGCAACATTGCGCTCCATAGTTTCTCGAATCTGTCTCCAAATCTCTTGCAGTTGAGTGAGATGGTCATCGAGAGCCGGTATGGCCTGTTCAGTAAACTGAAGCGGTAGAGCCGGAGGGAAAAAACCATAGATGGCAGAAACAGGAGAGTGGCCAGTGGTCTCGTTAACGGCGTTATTACGTGCATACTCAGCCCAGGGCAACAACTCCGACCAATTGTCTTGTTGTTGTGTGGTAAAGCAACGTATGTAATGCCCTCTCTGCTGCCCCATTGGTTTGTGGATGATATGCTGAAGAGAAGGCCAATCGCACCCCAATCTCCGCACAAAAAACCCTCCAGAAACGAGAGACGAACTGGGCTCCTCTGTCAGAGACTATTTCAGACGGAACCCCATGTATTCGTACAATCTCTCTAGCAAAGACAACCGCCAGCTCTTTGGCTGTAGGAAGCTTAGGTAGAGGGACAAAATGAGCGATTTTGGAGAAGCGGTCTACAACTGTCAGAACCACAGTATGACCCTTGGACCTCGGCAAGTCCACAATAAAATCCATAGATAGTTGAGACCAAGTCCTCTTAGGCATGGGTAAAGGCTGCAATAGACCGACAGGCAAGGATTTACTGGTTTTGCCTCTGGCACAGACTTGACAAGCCAAAACAAACAGACGTACGTCCTGTCGCATGGTGGGCCACCAGAACTGTCTGGAGATACTGGTAAGAGTCTTAGTAATACCAGGATGACCTGCTGGTTTAGAATCATGAAACATTATGAGTAATTCTTGTCTTTCCTTTTCAGGTACAAACAACCTATCTGGAGGCTTGTCAGGTGGAGCCCCTACTTGAACTGCCTGGAGGCGTTCCAGGAAAGGCGAGGAGACAGACAAGACTGTGGAAGCCACAATACGTTCAGGAGGAACTATAGGATTGTGGTCTTGTGTATTAGATTCATACGGGTCATATTGACGAGATAAGGCATCAGCCTTTACATTGCGGTCACCTGGTCTGTAAGTTAATACAAAATTAAACTGAGACAGTAGCAATGACCACCTGGCCTGTCTCGCGTTCAAACGTTTGGCATCCCCGATGTACGTAAGGTTCTTATGATCAGTGATTATCAATAAAGGGTCAAGAGTACCTTCCAACAAATGTCTCCACTCTGATAGGGCAGACACAATAGCAAGCAATTCTCTGTTACCGATATCGTAATTGCGTTCTGCTGGTGATAATTTTCTTGAAAAGAACCCACAAGGATGTAGAGGTTTTCCTGGAGACTCTCTTTGAGACAGGACAGCCCCAATGCCTATCTCGGAAGCATCAACCTCAAGAACAAACGGAATCCTGGGATCAGGATGCCGTAACACAGGAGCGGAAGTGAAAGCTTGTTTGAGGGCTTCGAATGCTTGTTTGGATTGAGAAGACCAGATCTGGTTCTTCAGACCTTTACGTGTCATATTAATGATAGGGGAGGCTACAGCGGAATAATTCTTGATAAATCTCCTATAATAGTTGGAAAACCCCAGAAACCTCTGTATGGCCTTGAGACCTTGAGGGAGAGGCCATTCTGAGATGGCCGTGAGTTTAGAAGGATCCATCTCAAAACCTTCTGGAGTGATAATATACCCAAGGAATTTCACAGTGGTAATGTCGAATAAACACTTCTCTAGTTTGCAATAAAGACCATTGTCCAGTAATTTTGCTAATACCTGTCTGACATGTGCATGGTGGGTTTTCAGATCGGGAGAGTAAATCAATATATCGTCTAGGTATACTATAACAAAGGTTTGTAAGAAATCTCTGAGCACATCATTAAAATCCTGGAATACCGCTGGAGCATTACAAAGACCGAAAGGCATGACCAAGTATTCATAATGCCCACTCCTGGTGTTAAATGCTGTTCTCCACTCATGCCCCTCTTTTATACGTATCAGATTGTAAGCTCCTCTTAAATCAAGTTTTGTGTATACTGCTGACCCCCTTAACCTGTCGAACAGTTCTGATATGAGAGGGATAGGGTACACGTTCTTAATGGTGATCTTGTTAAGCCCCCTATAATCGATACACGGGCGTAAATCTCCCTCTTTTTTTAGACACAAAAAAGAACCCAGCCCCTGCTGGAGAAGAGGAACGTCGGATAAAACCTCTCTCCAAATTCTCCTTTATATACTCCTCCATAATTTGGTTCTCCTTTATGGAAAGAGGATATACTTTGCCTCGAGGAGGCATGGTACCAGGATGAATATCTATGGCACAATCATATGGTCTATGTAGAGGCAGTTTCTCTGCCTCCCTTTTATCAAATACAGCCCTGAGGTCGGCATATTGGTCAGGAACCTCTGTAGACAATGGAGGAGCTGTGGGTGTGTTCAGGGCACCGACATGCTGAATGGGTATTAAACAAGTCCCAAAACAAGCAGGACTCCAAGACAGTATCTCTCCCTTAGACCAATCAAATTAAGACAATGCTGTTATAGTAGAAATGTATTTGTATAAATGGATTTATGTATGTGCAGCATAAGGAAAACATTCCCTCTTAACCTCCCTGGCGGTATTCCCGAGTGTGGCTCGGGTTTAAATTTCGCTACTGCGAACGGTAACCCCGAGCCACACTCGGGCTGGATACATACTCCCCTCCTCCTGGCTCCCTCGCTGTCCCCCGCAGTGTGATCGTGGCGAGCTGTTTCCTGGAAGGCTCCCTGCGAGTCACACGATGCAGGAGGAGCGGGGCCAGCATTTTACAGTTTACATTTTGGATTATACAGTGTAATGTTTATGAACGGCCACTAGGTGGCAGTACAGGATAATAAATAGACCATACATCGTCTCACCCTTGCTTGCAGACAGATTTCAGTGTTTTTTGTTGTATTTTATTGAATATCATTTATTTGCATTATTTTGGATAATTATTTTTGGGATAATAAATTATTATGTCGTGTTTCAAACTTTATCGGACTCAGTGTATTTACTATTTATTTTTTATTTATTTTTTATTTATTTATAAAGGATTTTACCAGTAAGGACTCTTGATTGCACGGATTTCAGAGCGTGATTCCTAATAATTACAGGCTAACTATGTACAAAAACACGTTTCCTTTAAAAAAAAAAAAAATTGAGACGCTTTTAGACACGAAATTTTGAAAAAATTAGACCGCCAGGGAGGTTAAAGGGTTTAATTGTATGTAGGTATGATGATTAGAAGGAATCCCCATATTGATGCTGTGATTGGGTGAGACCTTGGAAACCTCAGCTGTTAAGCATTTGACCCGATTTTAAAGAGTTTTATAAACTGAAGGGAAAAAGGACTGAAACATTCTGATTTACACTCCTGATGAAGTGGGACAGACGTACCCACGAAACGCGTCGAGTGACTTATTGAAAAAGATCTGACGGTGTGCTCGGAGACCCCGGGAGGAACGCACCTGAGGAGACCTGGGACCTTTGGAAGTAGATCCTGGATGTTCATCGGACATTTATTTCGGGAGGTCTGAGCCATTGTGGCAAAAGTTTATATGCACATTTTGTTATGTGCCTGAAAGAATGAGTGTGTTTTTTGTTGAAGAATTTTTTTAATGATTTTTATTAAAATTCTACGCAATGTACGCTTTTTGATTTTTTTCCAGATCAAAAGTAAAGACGGAGCACAGATTTGGTGATCCAACTATGTCTGGTGATCCAACATTTTGGTATTTAACTGATATATGCACGATTTGCGCCATTGTTTTTTATTTTTTCGTTTCTCTACGTCCGTCTAGCTTTTTCACGTTGATGCCATTTTGGCGTCCATTGCAACATGCATTTTTGTGTGCGTGAAAACGTGCGCATGCGCTTCGTCTGTTGTTCACTGACTCCTTTGAAAAGCTACAACGGACAGCAAACAGTGCGGTCAGACGGACGCAAAAAGTGCGCTCGTCTGACGAGGGCCTAACAGTATTACCCTGTTGTAAAGAAATTTGGACACACAATTATCCCAGGTAATTGCTAAATATTTATTTATTCATAAAGGATTTTACCAGGAAGGATACATTGAGATTTCTCTCGTTTTCAAGTATGTCCTGGGTCATCCTCTTATTTTGTTGATATGTGGGTCCAATCCACAACTTTACGCCCCAAATCCCTTTAGTAAATACCCATTGATTGATGCAGAGGGGGAAATTGAGATATTTTGTTTTGTACTCTTTAAAATCTGAAGATCTAATACGAGCTGAGCGAGGGCTTGTTATTCTCCTTGGTCTCTAACATACCAGTAAGGCTCTGTGCTTCCCAGCAGCATATAAAGAAGGTTTCATGGAATTCCTGGATCTCTGGCGGTGTGTACTGTACATCCTTTGTTGCAGAGTAACGTTCCATTCGTTGCGCTCACTATGCCCCCCTATGAGAGAATTCCAAATCTGGAAATCATTTGGTTAAAGTTATGGAGTGGGAAACCAAAAAGCAAAACTCCTTCACCCTGATCTGTCACATTCCAAGCACCTAGTGCCGAATATCCAGACATTCCAGGGGCAGACGCTACATGTGCTTGCCCAACACTTTGTTGCACATTTTACTCATCCTGACTACTTTATCTTTTTGAAGTGGCCAGAATGTCCAGAGTGCCCCTTCTCCTCCTCCCTGTTGTCTCCTTGTGCAAGAACACTGGGTGAAGTGAAGGAGTTTCCACCACACTAGGTGTCACCAGCAACCGGGATTTTGAATTTCCTGGCTGACAACTGGATCAGTGGCTAGTGACATCAGCATGCAGAGGACGTGCCGGCGTCACCCAGAGACCGCCCATATCAGCGAACGTTCTCAGAGACACAGCGACAGATCACATCTGTGCTCGAGTGACCAGCCCTCTTCCATTGCTCTGCGCAGGCGCTATGGAACTTGAGTACATAAAGTGCGCAGGTCCGCAGTGGTGCACAATTTGCAGTTCTTACGCTCAGGGCGGGCGCTCCCCCTCGGTGAGCTAGTGGCCGCCTAGAGCGCAGGGCTTCCTAGGGTGCAGCCGGCCCCGGAGCCAGGTGTCAGCAACGTGCTGCCGCCGATGCATGCTGTTCCGGCGTCCTGTACGATACCCCACAGGGTGCGCCACATGGCGTCTGCCATCCTATGCCCTGTCAGTAGACGTCACGCCCTGTAGCAGTGACAGTGACTAGCCTAATCAGGAGGAGGCGTGGTTGGGGCTCCCCTCACTGCTCCGGTGAGAAACCCTGCACAGCACACATGCCCCTGCCAAGTCCCCCTTCAGTGGAAAAACCCCTGCCCATCACCCCTTCCCCAAGTATAAACACCCACTGGCCCTCACCTCCCCAGTAAAACACCCCAGCCATCACTCACCCCCCCAGTAAAACACCCCAGCCATCACTATCCCCCTTCTGTAAAATACCCCAACCATTACTCACCCCCCCAGTAAAATACCCCAGCCATCATCCCCCCCCAGTAAATTACCCCACCATCACTCTCCCTCATCTCTCAGTGAGGACCCTATGCTCTGGTGGCAGATGGCACGCGGCGCACCCTGCAGCCAAATTAGAGGGGGCTGGCCGGTGAGGGAGGTAAGTATCGGGTGCTAAGGAGGTTAGGTGGCCCTGATGTACCATGTACGTCCGCGGGTCTAAGGGAGACTTCCCAATCGAACGTACATGGTACGTCAGCGGTCGGGAAGGGGTTAAAGGAACACTCCTATAAAATAGAGTTTCCTTTCTTCGCCGTTAAATAATAATTTCTTTATTTTTTGATCCTTTTTAGGAATTTTTTTTACTCACCATTTCTCCCTCATCACACGCAGCTTTGGCTCAGGAATTCCCGAACCCGGAAGGATCGGACGCTTTTCTGTGCAATTTGTGCTCCTACACAGCTTGTGTAGCTTAGGAACTGCATATTGCAATGGTCAGCGCTACAGGAATTGTGCACTTTTTTACGTATGCAAGTTCCATAGCAGCAGCGCAGTACGAAGGATCGGATCTACACACCTGCACGCAGGATCAGCTGCCTATATGAGACGGTTTACTACAGCGATTGGCCGCATAGAGGGTAACGTCAGCACGCTCTTTGAATGCTAATGGTGAACGATTTGGTGACTGGCAGCCGGGAAATTCAAAAATCCCAGCTGCTGTTGACGGTGGGTGGGGTGGAGGAAAATCCTCCACTTCACGAACCAATATCTCCAGATCGGGGAGCTGGTAGGGGCGGAGCGCACACTTCACTTCCTGTCAACCTTATAACTGTAAAATGGCATGGACGAGTGTCCTTTTCACCAATTGACTGTGGGGGACGCGCTGAGTGCATCCTCCACTTTCCCTCTCGGGTGTGGAGGACCCACTCAGTGCGTTGACGCAGTCCCATGGCCCGGCTCCTAAAATGGTGCCAGTTACGGACCTCTCTTCGAAGTCAGCCCTGCTTCCAGGACCTCCCCTCGCCCATTGTCATTCTGCAAGGGCACGATGATGTCGGAAATGGACTCTCCCTCCCCCCCGAAAAGATTCCGGGGTCCTTTGGACCTCGGTATCGCCTGAACCATAATAGAAGTGCCGGATTTGCATCTCAGGAGCCTGTAGGCACTGAAATGAGGAGTGCCCCTACCCCCCCCCACACCCAAAAAAAAAAAAATACATGCCAAAATGACTTAAATTTTCGTTTTGGGACAAAGTAAAAAAAAATTTAAATAAGCATTTTACAAAACTGAAACAGTTTTTCTCTGCGCTCAAATTTCAAAGAAAGGCAGAATCTGTTGCCTTAGTTGAGTTTGTGCAGTGCCATTGTTTGTTTTATATGTAAAAGCATATATTGCCTCTGCTAGGACAGAAAAAAATACATTTTCCATTTACCTTTTGATATTTACACATTACATGTCATGTTTGGTATCATCATCAACGACCTCCTAACTGCTAAAAAACACGGCCACTATTCTATTCTCATCCTGCTTGACCTCTCGGCTGCTTTTGACACTGTTGACCACCCCCTCCTTCTACAGACCCTCAGCTCTCTTGGTCTCTGTGACACTGCACTCGCTTGGGTTGACTATTTATCCAACAGGTCCTTCTCTGTGTCCTTTGCTGGTAACTCCTCCTCTTCATTGCCTTTATCTGTTGGTGTACCTCAAGGCTCTGTCCTTGGTCCCCTGCTCTTTTCCATCTACACCTCCTCCCTGGGCAAAATCATTAACAGCTTTGGCTTTAATTACCACCTCTATGCTGATGACACTCAGATCTACCTCTCTACCCCTGATATCTCTCCCCCTGTCCTTTCCAAAGTCAGTGACTGTTTATCTGGCATCTCCTCCTGGATGGCCTCGCACCACCTAAAGATCAACATGTCCAAGACTGAGCTCCTACTTATTCCTCCCTCTAATGCCTCCCCACCTCCTGACTTCTCTATCACGGTGGAGGGTATCACCATCTCCCCATCAAACCAAGTTCGCTGTCTTGGAGTTACACTTGACTCTGCTCTTTCCTTCATCCCCCACATCCAGTCTCTTTCCTCCTCCTGCCGATACCAATTGCGTAATATTTCCAGAATTCGGCCATTTCTTACCGCTGTCACCACAAAACAACTCATACACGCCCTGGTAATCTCCCTACTTGACTATTGCAATAATCTCTTATCTGGCCTCCCTCTCTCCCACCTCTCCCCCCTACAATCAATCCTGAACGCCTCTGCCAGGCTAATCCACCTCACCCGCCGCTCAGTCTCTGCCGCTCCCCTCTGCGAGTCCCTTCACTGGCTCCCCATCCACTGCAGAATTAAGTTCAAAATCCTTAGCCTTGCCTACAAAACCCTCACTAACTCAGCGCCCCACTACCTGTCCTCACTAATCACCAAATACACCCCAGCCCGCTCCCTAAGGTCAAACAGTGACCTGCGCCTAGCTTCTCCCCGCATCACCTCTTCCCATGATAGACTGCAGGATTTCTCACGCGCAGCCCCCACTCTCTGGAACGCTCTCCCTCGTACGGTCAGACTTTCCCCTAATTTCTCTTCCTTCAAACGCTCCCTTAAAACGTTCCTATTTAGGGAAGCCTACCACCCAACTCACTGACACAACCATCAATCACTCTCACCTTACAGTCCTCTCCTCCTGTTTCCAACCCCAACCCTCCTAGATTGTGAGTTCCTACGGGAATAGGGCCCTCATCTCCTCCTGTACTGTTTGTCAAATGTTGTTCAATGTATTGTAACCCTGTCTATACTGTGCTTATTGTACAGCGCTGCGGAATATGCTGGCGCTTCATAAATAAAGAATAATAATAATATAATAATAATAGTACAGACCAGACTCTGACCTTTCCAATGTCACCTAACTTAACCTTGTGCTTTGTACAATTTCAGAGATGCAGGGTTGCAAGGTCCCCCCTGTCTCGCCTCACTGCAGCGCCACAGTTTAGGTTGATAATGAAACAATGCGTTGTATCAGCAGCTCCACACTTGCTGGCAATGTGGGAAATAAGAAGGTGAGTTAGCGCAGCATCACTGTTCACTTTAGAATTGTAAACTGAATAGCACTGCGTTAGAAAAAATTAAAAAAAAATATTTTGGTATTTTATTTCTTAAATAAAAATCTAACCTGGTCCATAATCTGGTCCTTCCAATGTTACGTCATACATCCCTCTAGCCCTTAGGGCTCCAGCGATACAGTCGTCTAAATGATTGTAAAAAAAAATTATAGAGCAATGCACCCCCTTGTGGTAGGCACCTGTAGGCACATGCCTATTCTGCCTAGTTATAAATCCGGCCCTGACTACAGCTCCCATGATTCCCTTGTCATCTGGAAATTTTATGCCTCCAGGGCTGGATTACCACAAGGGCTATTAGAGCTGCAACTCCAGGTCCATGCCTCAAAACAAGCCCACAGCCTTTTGTTATAGGGTTGCCTATATATATATATTTTTTTTTTTCCTCTTAGTGGGACCCGGTTACTGATATGGTCATAATCGTGCCCAAATCTTTGTTTTCTGGTGCCTTATGGACCTAGAAAAGCAAATTTCAGATTATATAGTAACACTGAAGGTTTGGAGTGTCTGCTTATGTTGGGTCTTATCACCTGGTGTGAGCTAAAATACCACAGCAAAAGAAAACAATTTGCGCAAGTCGCTAAAACTTATTGCCTGACGACCTACTAACTGATTACTCAGCGAGAGTTTGTGTACAAGGTTGTTTAGCGCACGCTAGGGAAACGCTAAGACTCGGGCTGAGACCCAGCGCTAAAGCGGTTGTGTACAGGATAGAACTGTGTTTTTTCCAGTGCAGAGTACCGGGCCATACCTATCCCCTGCCCTCACAAGCTTGTATAAGTATGAACACATCCGGCAAAGAGCCCACACACTCCAGCATTATTAAAATCCTCCAAGGTGGCCGAATCATCCATGTTTACATGTATTAATTAATGCTGATGGGCGGCATTTATCATGCAATGCCCAACAGCATGAATCATTACACTGCATTTAATAGATCCTAAAGGAAGAAGGTCAGGTGAGCCACAATAACTTACATACTATGAATAACCCCCCAGCATAAAATGTTTAGAATTAGCCAATATAGGGGGGGGCGTGGCTAGCCGGCAACACGAGCAGCCGCATGTTCTGGGAGCTCTGTGCCGCACTCGGTTTTCCCAATCTAGCAGCTAATACAAGGGGCATCCCAATCTCAATTTACATCCATCGGGGTCCTAACACCCTCCTGAAAAAGGCTGCAAAATTCAAGATGGCGGCTCCCCGATCTCGGGTTCTTCTATCTGTGGCCTGGACTTGGAGGAACAGGACGCGGATCTCCTAACACGACCCCAGCATCGGAGAGGGCAATGCATGATATGCTCCAGGGACTCCGCGCTACCCTCCAGGCTGATTTCAAAGAAGCGCTGCAGGAGCTCCGCCGCGATGTTCAGGATTTAGGTGAGCGCACTGACAATCTTGAGACCAAATCTGACGACATTTGCCTAGCTCATAATGATCTTGTGGACAGACACCAGAATTTGCAAATGGCTCATGACGCGCTGGCTACAAAAGTTGCTGACTTAGAAGACCGCTCACGCAGAAACAACGAGCGGATCCGTGGTGTCCTGGAGGCGGTGGTTTTGGCTGATCTTCCAGCATATCTCATGGAGGTTTTCCAACTATTACTCCTAGACCGCGCTCATCGGCTACCCAAAGCGAGACACCTGTCACCTGATGTTCCGAGATGTTATTGTAAGGGTTCACTTTTATCATATTAAGGAGTCCTTAATGTCTGCTGCTAGGAAAGGCCCAACCTTGCCTGCTCTGTATGCAGCCCTGCTATTGCTTGCGGATCTATCAGCGTCGACCCTGGCGAAACAACGTGAATTTCTTCCCTTGACAAAGATCCTGAGGAACCACGAAGTGGCTTACAGATGGGATTTCCCGACCAAATTGCTGGTGTGGAGAGAGGGGAAACTACATGCTGCTATCTCCAACGTTCCATCGGGCATGCAACTCCTTCAGGAATGGGGGTTTGTGCAAGAGTACACCCCCACCTCGCGTGGTAACAGCATCTCCACTTAAGGTTTCGCCGGAGTGGCACCGCGTCAAGCCAAAATGAACGATGGCCTCTGTGACTGGGCCTACATGGCTTTCTCTTCTCTGCCCTGTGGTACATTACCAACTCCCGCTTCTCCTTCACTGATGGGATGATCCACCCCTTAATATGGAACCGAGCTCCCTCACCCCCTGTTGGTGGTTCGGACTCAATACGGTATCACTGATCTGGATATTTACTTTCCCTGGTATACCAGGGATAACCCCCCGTGGGTGTTTACTCTCCTGATTCTCTACCTCGCATTGTCCACAACGGCGAGTTACATCCCTTCGCACTGCGGGCTTGCAGTGTTGTTTTTGTTACTGTATTATTCTAATTTTTTCCTTTTGCTTTTTTTTTTTAATGGTTCGTCTGGTTCCTTATTCCCCTCAGCTCTCTTTTTTGCACAGGTCCCTTAGAGGACTTACGAGCTTCTTACGAGTTGGGGATTACCTGTATTGTGGGGGTGGGAGGGGAAGGGGAGGAGGCGTTCACCAACTGGTGTTTCCCAATATATATTACCTTTACATTCTGATTGATGGGTCCCCCTGAACTGAAATTTTTCTCCTTGAATGTTAGAGGTTTGAATGTTCCTTTTAAACGACACAGCCTTTTCTGAGATTTGCATAAGCATAAACCTGCGATAGTGTGCTTACAGGAGACACATTTTTATCTCACGATGCCCCCCGTCTTCGGTCTCAGATGTACCCTGAAGCTTATCACTCTATGTCCCCAACGAAATCGAGAGGAGTCTCCATCCTCTTCCATAGAGATTGGTTGTTTCAGGTTGCATCTCAACACCAGGACAAGGAGGGGAGAATGTTGATATTGACTGGCTCTCTTAATGATGTTCCGGTGACTATTGTTAATTTGTATTTCCCGAATGTTAACCAGTTGCAGTTCCTGAGGAAAGCCCATAAAAAAAAATCAGTCTCTTAGTCAAGGCGCTGCGTACATACAGTTGTGTTCAAAATTATTCAACCCCCAATGCTGTAAAGGGTTTTAGGGAATTTAGTGTACATTTGTAATTGTATTCAGAATGAAATCCTACAAGGACTTTTTAAAGAACCATATGCAACTAAAATGACATCAATTGGTTTTGTAATACAGTAGTAAATGTTTCTTTTGTGAATTCTTCATTGACACAATTATTCAACCCCTTAAAGACTACCACTCTGAAGAACAGAGGTTCATTCAAGTGTTTTCAATCAGGTATTGAAAACACCTGTGGATGTCACGGAGCAGCAATAAAGCATAATAAGCACCAATTAGGCAGCTTTAAAATGACTGTGATACTCAGCTCCTTCTAGACATTTACTGGTGGGGTTACAAACATGGTGAAGTCAAGAGAATGGTCCAGGAAGACAAGAGAAGAGGTGATTACTCTTCACAGGAAGGGCAATGGCTATAAGAAGATTGCAAAGATGTTAAACATACCAAGAGAGACCATAGGAAGCATCATTCGCAAATTCAAGGCAAAGGGCACTGTTGAAACGCTACCTGGTCGTGGCAGAAAGAAGATGCTGACTTCGACTGCTGTGCGCTACCTGAAGCGTAGAGTGGAGAAAAGTCCCCGTGTGACTGCTGAGGAACTGAGAAAAGATTTGTCAGATGTGGGTACTGAAGTTTCAGCTCAGACAATACGGCGCACACTGCGTAATGAAGGCCTCCATGCCAGAACTCCCAGGCGCACCCCCTTGCTGTCTCCAAAGAATAAGAAGAGTCGACTGCAGTATGCCAAAAGTCATGTGGACAAACCACAGAAGTTTTGGGATAGTGTTCTGTGGACTGATGAAACAAAATTACAACGGTTTGGCCCATGGATCAACGCTATGTTTGGAGGAGGAAGAACAAGGCCTATGAAGAAAAGAACACCTTGCCTACTGTGAAGCATGGCGGGGGGTCAATCATGCTTTGGGGCTGTTTTGCTTCTGCAGGTACAGGGAAGCTTCAGCGTGTGCAAGGTACCATGAATTCTCTTCAGTACCAGGAGATATTGGATGACAATGTGATGCAGTCCGTCACAAACTTGAGGCTTGGGAGACGTTGGACCTTTCAACAGGACAATGATCCCAAGCATACCTCCAAGTCCACTAGAGCAAGGCTGGAACATTTTGGAGTGGCCATCGCAGTCACCTGACTTAAATCCGATTGAGAACCTCTGGTGGGACTTAAAGAAAGCAGTTGCAGTGCGCAAGCCTAAGAATGTGACTGAACTGGAGGCTTTTGCCCATGACGAATGGGCGAAGATACCCGTAGATCGCTGCAAGACACTTGTGTCAAGCTATGCTTCACGTTTAAAAGCTGTTATAACTGTAAAAGGATGTTGTACTAAGTACTAAGATTGAATGTCACTTGGGGGTTGAATAAAACTGATAATGATGTGAGCACAGAAAAGACATGTGTGGTTATTTCATTATAAATGTTATGTTATATTTGTCTGACCTACACGTGCCTCTTTGATTTAATTGTAAGCAAGATGACTGAATGATCAAAATCAATGTCAAACTGGCCAAAACACTCAATTTCAGTGGGGGTTGAATAATTTTGAACACAACTGTATGTGGCGACTTCAATATGACTCCTTGCCCCATGGTCGATAGCCAGTCTTCTGGGGGTCGCTTCCCTTCTCAAAAAGCAAAATCTCTTGGCCGACGTTTCACTGACTTTTTGCACTCTGTTGATCTGTATGATGTCTGGCGTATCTCCCACCCTCAGGCTAGGGATTACACTTTTTTTTCCCAGGTGCACTCCTCCTATAGCAGAATTGATTTATGCCTTATACACTGAACCATGATCCCCCATCTCCTGGATGCTCAAATAGGGCCCGTGACATGGTCTGACCACGCACCTTTGATGCTCTCCTTTCGTGTTTATTTTCTGGCTTGAGGTATGGGCTCGTGGCGTTTAAATGATTCGTTAATTGTGGACCCGGCTGGGAGGGATGGGGCCGCGTCGGTTCTTGAGGATTACTTCAGATTGAACACGGAGGAGGTGGCAATCTCCTCTGTGTGGTTGGCTCACAAAGCAGTTATCAGGGGTCATTTCATTAAACAGGGGGCTTATAAAAAGAAACAGTATGCTCTTAAAACATCAAATCTCTTACAACAAATCTCCTCCTTAGAATCCCAAAAGAAGACTAAGCCGACTCCATCGATTACATCTCAATTGCTTTCCTTGCGGAGGGAGTTGGAGTACTTGGGCCTACAGGCTATGGAACGATCCCTGCGCAAACTAAATTACACTTCCTATACCCAGGGTAACAAGGCGGGAAAGTTACTGGCCTCTAAACTTAGGGCTCGACGCGTTCAAACTAAAAATCACCCATATTGAAAGCTCGGGGGGACAAACGGTGCGTAATCCAGCGCGGATTGTCTCGGAATTTGACAACTATTATAGCTCCCTTTACAACCTCAAACTTGACTCGGCCATTCCTCCACCCTGCTCGGCAGAAATATCCACCTTCTTAGAAGCACATTTACCAACATTACTGCCCGTCAGCAAGCTGACTTGCTGGCCCCTTTCTCTGAGGAGGACGTCTATAAACGATCTGAGCTCTCCCGAAAGGTAAAGCGCCAGGCCCTGATGGATTATCTAACCTTTATTATCAAAGCTTCGCCTCACTTATGGTCCCTACCCTGACTGCCTTATTCAATAACATTAAAACCACAGAATTTTCGTCCCATCTCCCTACTAAATGTTGATATTAACCACTTCGATGCTGAGGACGCGCTCAGCGCGTCCTCAGCATTCCCGCTGGTATGCGGAGGACGCGCTCAGCGCGTCCTCCCATTGGGGTCAGCGTTCGGCCGGGTTCCGGCCGATCGCTGGCCCCCCGGTGCGGGCTGACATCCTCGATGTCAGCCGCACATCCGGGACCGCAGCCGCCGGAATTAGGTGTCATCGCGGCAGCGCGATGACACCTAATTCAGGCGCCCCCCCCGCATGTGCGGAGGAGGCGCCTGAAAGGGAGGGGGGGAGGTCCTTCGGACCTCTCTCCCTCCCGATCGGCGGCTCTGCGGGGGTTAACCCAGGCATCATTTGGAAGGGCACAGCCTGCCCTTCCAAATGGTGCCTGGCATTAACCCCTGGGGAGCTGGATTGCGAATCGGCGCTGAAAAGCGCCGGTTCGCGATCCTTTCCCGGAGCTGGCCGACATCTTGGATGTCGGCCAAGCCTCCGGGAACTCCCCCTGAGGACTGGCGTCATCGTGCGTAGCACGATGACGCCAGTCCTGGACTTAACCCCTAACTGCCACCAACTGTGGAGATAGGGAGTTCCAATGAACTCCCTATCTCCCGATCCGTGGTAGTTAGGGGTTAATGTTTGGTATGGTTGGATCGGCCAGAGCATGGCCGTTCCAACGATACCAAACACTACTGTGAAAAATGTTGTAAAAAAAAAAAAAAAGAAAAATAAAACAAAAAATTTTTTTAAAAAAATAAACACTTTTTTTTCTTTTTTTTGTTTTGTTAATGCAGCAATATTGTTCCCATTTCAATTATAATGTGAACAATGATGCTGCACTAACGATTTTTGTATGCGGTGCGTTTGTTAAAAATAGTGTAATTTTCCCCCAAAAAAAATGTAACGAGACCCCATCTCTAATTTTTTTAACAAGCGCACCCCATACAAAATATAACCGCAATTGCTCGCATGTTAAAATGTGAAAAAAAACACTTTACACATTGTAAATTATTGAAAATACATATTTTATTGCATTTTTTGTTATAATATACAGACATGACATAACGTATACATATAATAATGACATATTATGAATCTACCGAGTCTGACGGAAAGAACGATATATAATATGTCTGGGTCATATACTAAAATAAGCCTTCAAAACACGTTTAAACATGATGAGCAAAACCGGTAAAAATGACCTCAGCACAGGGGCGGGAAAAGCCTCAGCAGCGAAAGGGTTAAACTTTATGCAAAATTGCTGGCCTCGCGCGTCGCGCCTTTGCTCCCTAAATTGATTCACCCGGATCAGACAGGATTTGTGCAGGGGAGGCAGACATGTGATAATACACAGCTTGTTTGATATGATAGACCTAGCTAATCGTTCTGGGACCCCAGGGCTCCTATTGTCTTTAGATGCAGAAAAAGCGTTTGAGCGCATGCACTGGGGTATTATGCGTCAAATGTTGGAGGCCTTTCGGTTTCCCGCCTTGTTTATCTAAAGTGTTATGGCTCTGTATTCTACCCCCTTGGCAAAGGTGTTGAGTATGGGATTTTCGTCCCCTACTTTTCCAATCACTAAATGGCACTCGTCAAGGTTGCCCTTTATCTCTGCAAATTTTTGTCTTGGCTTTGGAACCGTTGGCATCTCATATTAGATTGAACCTGCTTATATCAGGTTTGACTACACCGGCAGGTGAGCAGAAGCTCGCTCTGTTCGCAGATGATATTCTCCTATACTTATCTACCCCAGAAACCTCCCTACCTCCACTTTTTAATTTACTTGGAAAATATGGTCGGCTATCCTACTATAAAAACAATGTTGGTAAGACTCAGGCCCTCCCTTTGCAGATTCCTGGTCCCTTGCTGGTTGCCCTTAAAAACTCAATACTCCTTTGATTGGCGTTCGGAATCTATCAAATACTTAGGAGCTCCATAGTTAAGCATAACTTTCTCCCTCTCCTGCAATCTATCGAAAAACAACTGCAATCATGGCACACAGTGGAACTGTCCTGGTTAGGCCGCATGGCTTCCTTATAAATGTCAATCCTTCCGCAAATCCTTTATTATTTTCGCAATGTTTCGATTTTTCTCCCGGCACATATCCTCCTGCGCATGCAGAAACTGCTGTTTGCTCATATCTGGAAACGCAAGCCCCCTAGAGTCTCGGCTACTACGATTACAACCCCGAGAGAGATGGGCGGCCTCGGCTTCCCTGACCTGTTAACATATTATAGAGCTTCCCTACTAGCCCAATTACTAGCTGTGCTGCACACTTCAGATCCTCCCTTATGGATGTGCCTGGAGAAGGCGGTTATCGCCCCCAATTCTGTTCATGACTTTCTGTGGTATGACCCTCTCCCTAGAAATAAACTGGAAGGGATACTTCCCTCCTCTTATCTCTTGGTCTTGACCTGGCGTCACTGGGGCAGACCGTTACTAAAACCGTTTCGGCTGCTCAGTTGTGCACCTCTTAGGCTAGGGTCAGACTGAGGCAGTGCGAACGCGCGTTCTGGCGCACTTAATCACGGCCGTGCTAGCAGCAGATGCCGGGCAATGACGGCCAATATACGAAGTACGGTCGCACAAAAGTCCGGCTGCGCAACGCAAGTGGAAAATGAACGCATTTTTTCGAGAACGTTAAACCACTAGTACTGACGTACAGAGTGCGCTGCGTCCGCTAGCGGCGTGTGTGTGTGAATTGGAGATGTCAGACGCTGCTAATGTCCGGCCAACATAACGTCCAGACACAAAAAGAGTTTTATTGATGATCCGTACAAAATCACGGATGAAAATGCGCATCGTATGACCGCTATTGCGTATTCCGTGAAAAAATACGTCCATTCTTCGAACGCACATTTTCACGGACAACGTGAAAAATGCGTTAGTCTGACCCTAGCCTTAGCTTTTTAAGTAGATTGTCTCCTGACCTATGCCTTGCCTCTTGGAGGCTTCAGGGAGTGACCCCTGTCCAAAACGTTCTCACTCCAACCACTATTAAACCATTCCCAGACTTGGTACAAGAATTTGGTATCCCCCTAAACAAACTCTTTACCTACCTTCATATTAAACATATATTGTTAACTCACAGGGTCGGGGCAATTCCAGTCAAGGATATCACAGCTTTCCACAGATTTTGCTTGGGTAAAAAAAAAATAATGAAACCACTGTCTCTATGTTACGGAAGCTTAGTGTCTCCTCGTAAGGAACATAAAATTGCCATATATGCTGAGATGGGAAAAGGACCTACATTTATCATTTTCACGAGAGGACTGGTTTTATGCCACGTCATCGGTAGATCGACTATCTAAAAGCACTGACATGAGAGAAGCACATCTTAAGTTGTTGTACCGCTGGTCTCTTACCCCTGCTCGACTGCACCATATCTCCAAGGGTACTAACATATGCTGGCGTTGTTCAGCAGACAAAGGTTCTTTGCTTCGTGTTTTTTGGTCTAGCCCAAAAATTAGCCCTTACTGGGCCGACATCCGTTGCCTGATCAAATTATGTACCTCGTTAGGTATGTTTCCGGTTGGAGAGGAATATCTATTACATTTTATCCCCATTAACATTCAAATACCACCCCGAGGGCTGATATCTGCAATCTTAGGGGTTGCCAAATCAGTGTTGGCTAGTCACTGGAAGTCTGCCTCTACCCACCCACTCACTCACTCTCAGAAGTCCTGAACCATCTAGAGAGTATCTGTAAATATGAAGAAATGTTTGCTTCGGCCCATAACGCCCTCCCACTGTACCGGGCCACCTGGGATGGTTGGATATCCCACAGATCCTCCAAGAGAGTCTCTTAAAATCTCTTTAAACCTGTCGAACCGTACTCTTTATTTTTTGGTTTTCCTTTTTCGTTTATGCTTAATTACTGTATTTGCTATTTGCTGTTTACCATAGAATATAAAATGTACCGTATAATGTTGATAAACACCCACCTGCACTTATGTGACTTATATTGTTGAAAGGTCCTGCGCGGCCTCTGTTGTCATTACTATATCTTTGTATTTAAACTTCTGATGGTACTCAAAGAAAAAGAATTAGCCAATATATTTAGGATATACGTCAATAAAGGATACATTTATAATAGAGCCTACTGCAACAGCAGCAACATTGCTGACCAGATCCATTACTATGTATGAGGCCAAGAGAAAACCCGGGGCTGCATTCCTTTCAATTGCCTTTTAATTACCTGTTAAACAGGTCATCGCCCAAAAATTATGTTGTTTTGGAGTTAACACCAGAGTTTAGCAGTAGGTAAATTTTCACGATTAACGTCCGTACAGAAACTAGCGCAGGCACCAAGTGATTTGTTGGTTACAATAGCGCAACTGATCTCTAGAACTCCCCATGTTAAGTATAGGACACTAAAAATTCAGTAAGCTCGCGCAACGAATCGCAAATTACCACGCGCTGAGTGATTTTTTTTTCCCGTTTCTAGTGGGCAGCAAACCTGTTGGTCCGGCGCTAGACTGCATTTACCTGGCACAAACGCAAAAACTCGCCAACGCTAGGGTTAGCTCACATCAGCTGATAGGTTTTATCTTGGCTTAGGACCCGTATGAACCCGGATCATTATGCTGCACAGGGGGAATAAAGTGTTAGAGAACCAGATGTTTACAGGGAAAGTTTTTAGTGCTATATTGGTGTTAAGCGAAAAAACGAATGACAACCAGATGAAAAAAATTTAACTTGTACACTTATAACCTCTTCACTAGTGATTCCTTTTTTGGAAAAAAATTGTAGCTTTATTGTGAAATCCGGGACAAACACCCAAAGCAATGCTGCTCCTATCTAAAAATATCTGTTGCAAATGTGTCATAGTTTCTCATTTCTTCATTTTTCCTTTAACCCTTTCACTACGAAAGGGGTTACTCAGTAAGCGGCGAACTTGCCACCGAATTGCACCGAACGGTGAATTTCCGCATACGGTGCAATTTTGTAGCAGTTAGTTTATTCAGAAAGCTGTCAGTTTGCCAAATGCTGGCGAATTGACAGAAAAATATGGTGCAGATCGTCCCAATTCGGCAGCAGCAAAATTTTCCCACAGAAGTGATGGTTAATATAATTAGAGACCGCCAAACTACACCGAAGTGTCAGTGAAATTCCCCGATTGTCGGTGTGTTTCAGTTTGACATTTTTAAACTGGCAAATCTCATAGGATTCAATGTAAAAAAAATGTTTTGTTTTTATTCTATTTATCCTTTGCATTTTCAGCAATCCGTCTATTCATCCATTTTTTTGGAATTTTTATGATTTTTTTTGGTGAAATGTTCGATTCCCAATTTTTTAAAGGCTTTTTATTCTGTATCACACCGTTAAAAAAGGTCCTAAAAAAACATATTTCCAAACATTTTCATGCATTTGTATTGTTTTAAACAACTTGGCTAATCTTTAAAAGTTCTGTTGTTTTTTTATCTGCAGTTCGGCGTCGTTCTTCAGCGGCGTTCAGCAGTTTTTGGCAGAGGTTGGTGGCAGCATTCGGCGGTAGTGGTCTCCAGCGGCTCCACGTGCGGTGCACTTAGGGGATTTATGGGAATATTAAGTTCACCTCAGGGTCGGCGAACTGGAATTGCCGAAGGGCACCGAAGGGCACCGAAGTGCGCTGGATGAGATAGCACCAAAATTTTGGTGCTTTCTGAATAACCCCTTATGCAGGGGCGGACTGACAACTAATGGGGCCCCCGGGCAATAGGAGATCATGGGGCTCCTTGTGTCGCACCCACACCCATAAAAAAACACCCCCTACAACACAACACCCACATGTACATTATTGTGCTTACACATGGATATAGATATATATATATATATATACCCCCAGCAGCTTACACATGGATATAGATATATATATATACCCCCAGCAGCTCACACATGGATATATATATATTGCCCCAGCAGCTCACACATGGATATATATATTGCCCCAGCAGCTCACACATAGATATACAGTCATGGCCGAAATTGTTGGCACCCCAGAACTTTTTTCAGAAAATCAAGTATTTCTCACAGAAAAGTATTGCAGTAACACATGTTTTGCTATACACGTTTATTCCCTTTGTGTGTATTAGAACAAAACAAAAAAAGGAAGGAAATAAAGCAAATTGGACATAATGTCACACAACTCCAAAAATGGGCTGGACGAACTTCTTGGCACCCTTTCAAAATTGTTGATAAATAAGATTGCTTCAAGCATGTGAAGCTCCTGTAAACTCACCTGGGGCAAGTAACAGGTGTGGGCAAAATACAAATCACACCTGAAAGCAGATAAAAAAAGAGAGACGTTCACTTAGTCTTTGCATTGTGTGTGCCACACTAAGCATGGACAACAGAAAGAGGAGAAGAAAACTGTTTGAGGACTTGAGAACCAAAATTGTAGAAAAATATCAACAATCTCAAGGTTACAAGTCCATCTCCAGAGATCTAGATTTGCCTTTGTCCACAGTGTGCAACATTATCAAGAAGTTTGCAACCCATGGCACTGTAGCTAATCTCTCTGGGCATGGACAGAAGAGAAATATTGATGAATGGTTGCACCGCAGGATAGTCCAGATGGTGGATAAGCAGCCCCAAACAAGTTCCAAAGAAATTCAAGCTGTCCTGTAAGCTCAGGGAGCATCAGTGTCAGCACGAACTATACGTCGACATTTAAGTGAAATGAAACGCTATGGCAGGAGACCCAGGAGGACCACACTGCTGACAGACATAAAAAAAGACTACAGTTTGCCAAAATGTACTTGAGTAAGCCAAAATCCTTCTGGGAAAACGTCTTGTGGACAGATGAGACCAAGATAAAGCTTTTTGGTAAAGCACATCATTCTGTTTACTGAAAACAAAATGAGGCCTACAAAGAAAAGAACACAGTACCTACAGTGAAACATGGTGGAGGTTCAATGATGTTTTGGGGTTGTTTTGCTGCCTCTGACACTGGGTGCCTTGAATGTATGCAAGGCATCATGAAATCTGAGGATTACCAAAGGATTTCGGGTCTCACTGTAGAGCCCAGTGTCAGAAAGCTGGGTTTGCGTCCGAGATCTTGGGTCTTCCAGCAGGACAATGACCCCAAAACATATGTCAAAAAGCACTCAGAAATGGATGGCAACAAAGCGCTGGAGAGTTCTGAAGTGGCCAGCAATGAGTCCAGATCTAAATCCCATAGAACACCCGCGGAGAGATCTTAAAATTGCTGTTGGGAAAAGGCGCCTTTCCAATAAGAGAGACCTGGAGCAGTTTGCAAAGGAAGAGTGGTCCAAAATTCCGGGTGAGAGGTGTAAGAAGCTTATTGATGGTTATAGGAAGCGACTGATTTCAGTTATTTTTTCCAATGGCTGTGCAACCAAATATTAAGTTAAGGGTGCCAAGAATTTCGTCCAGCCCATTTTTGGAGTTTTGTGTGACATTATGTCCAATTAGCTTTTTTTGTTTTGTTCCAATACACACAAAGGGAATAAACACGTGTATAGCAAAACATGTGTTACTTGATTTTCTGGAAAAATGTCTAGGGTGCCAACAATTTCAGCTATGACTGTATATTGCCCCAGCTCACGCGTGGATATATATATATATTGCCCCCAGCTCACGCGTGGAGATATATATATATATATATATATATTGCCCCCAGCTCACGCGTGGATGGATATATATATATATATATATATATTGCCCCCAGCTCACGCGTGGATATATATATATTGCCCCCAGCTCACGCGTGGATATATATATATATAATATTATATGGCCCCAGCTCACGCGGTGTGGATTATATATATATATATATGATATATATATATATTGCCCCCAGCTCACGCGTGGATATGGATATTATATTTGCCCCCAGCTCACGCGTGGATATGGATATATATATCTATATATATTGCCCCAGCTCACGCGTGGATATGGATATATATATTGCCCCCAGCTCACGCGTGGATGGATATATATATATATATTGCCCCCAGCTCACGCGTGTGTGTATATATATAATGGCCCCAGCTCACGCGTGGAGATATATATATATATATATATTGGGGCCCAGCTCACGCGTGGAGATATATATATATATATATAATATATATTGCCCCCAGCTCACGCGTGGATATATATATATATAGGCCCGCAGCTCACGCGTGGATATATATATATATATATATATATATATATAGCCCCCAGCTCCACGCGTGGATATAATTATATAATATATATTATATATAGCCCCCAGCTCACGCGTGGACATATATATATATTATATATTATATATTGCCCCAGCTCAGCGCTGGATGATATATAATATAGTGGGGCCCCAGCTCACGCGTGGATATATATATATATAGGCCCCAGCTCACGCGTGGATATATATATATTGGCCCCAGCTCACGCGTGGATATTATATATTATATATATATATATATATTATATAATATATATATATATAATATTGGCCCCAGCTCACCGCGTGGATATATATATATATTATATATATATTGGCCCCAGCTCACGCGTGATATATATATATATATATATATATATTATTGGCCCCAGCTCACGCGTGGAGATATATTGCCCCAGCTCACGCGTGGATATATATATATATATATTGCCCCCAGCTCACGCGTGGATATATATATATATATTGCCCCAGCTCACGCGTGGATATATATATATATTGCCCCAGCTCACGCGTGGATATATATATATATATATATATATATATAGCCCCCAGCTCACGCGTGGATGGATATATATATATATATATTGCCCCCAGCTCACGCGTGGATGGAGATATATATATATATATTGCCCCAGCTCACGCGTGGATATATATATATATTGCCCCCAGCTCACGCGTGGATATATATATATATATATTGCCCCCAGCTCACGCGTGGATATATATATATTGCCCCCAGCTCACGCGTGGATATGGATATATATTGCCCCAGCTCACGCGTGGATATGGAATATATATTGCCCCAGCTCACGCATGGATATATATTGCCCCCAGCTCACGCGTGATATGGATATATATTGCCCCAGCTCACGCGTGGATATGGATATATAGCCCCCAGCTCACGCGTGGATATGGATATATCTTGCCCCCGCCCAGCTACGCGTGGATATGGATATTACTATTGCCCAGTCACGCGTGGATATGGATATATATTGCCCCCAGCTCACGCGTGGATATGGTATATATATATTGCCCCCAGCTCACGCGTGGGTGGATTATATATATATATTGCCCCAGCTCACGCGTGGATATATATATAGCCCCAGGTCACGCCGTGGAGATATATATATATTATATATATTGCCCCCCCTCACGCGTGGATATATATTATGCCCCCAGCTCACGCGTGGATATGGATATATATATTGCCCGAGCTCACGCGTGGATATGGATATATATTGCCCCCAGCTCACGCGTGGATTATGGATATATATTGCCCCCAGCTCACGTGGTTGGATATATATTGCCCCCAGCTCACGCGTGGATATGGATATATATTGCCCCCAGCTCACGCGTGGATATGGATATATATGCCCCCAGCTCACGCGTGGATATGGATATATTTGCCCCCAGCTCACGCGTGGATATGGATATATATATATTGCCCCCAGCTCACGCGTGGATATGGATATATAATATATTGCCCCAGCTCACGCGTTGGATAATGGATATATATATATTGCCCCCAGCTCACGCGTGGATATGGATATTATTATATTGCCCCAGCTCACGCGTGGATATGGAATATATAATTGCCCCCCCAGCTCACGCGTGGATATGGATATATAATTGCCCCCAGCTCACGCGTGATATGGATATATATTGCCCCCAGCTCACGCGTGGATATGGATATATATTGCCCCCAGCTCACGCGTGGATATGGATTCATATTGCCCCCAAGCTCACGCGTGGATATGGATATATAAGGCCCCCAGCTCACGCGTGGATATATATTGCCCCCAGCTCACGCGTGGATATATATTGCCCCCAGCTCACGCGTGGATATATATTGCCCCCAGCTCACGCGTGGATATATATTGCCCCCAGCTCACGCGTGGATATATATTGCCCCCAGCTCACGCGTGGATATATATTGCCCCCAGCTCACGCGTGGATATGGATATATATTGCCCCCAGCTCACGAGTGGATATGGATATATATTGCCCCCAGCTCACGCGTGGATATGGATATATATTGCTCCCAGCTCACGCGTGGATATGGATATATATTGCCCCCAGCTCACGCGTGGATATGGATATATATTGCCCCCAGCTCACGCGTGGATATGGATATATATTGCCCCCAGCTCACGCGTGGATATGGATATATATTGCCCCCAGCTCACGCGTGGATATGGATATATATTGCCCCCAGCTCACGCGTGGATATATATATATATATATATTGCCCCCAGCTCACGCGTGGATATATATATATATTGCCCCCAGCTCACGTGTGGATATATATATATTGCCCCCAGCTCACGCGTGGATATATATATATATATATAATATATATTGCCCCCAGCTCACGCGTGGATATATATATATATGCCCCCAGCTCACGTGTGGATATATATATATTGCCCCCAGCTCACGCGTGGATATATATATATATATATATAGCCCCCAGCTCACGCGTGGATATATATATATATATTGCCCCCAGCTCACGCGTGGATATATATATATATATGCCCCCAGCTCACGCGTGGATATATATATATATTGCCCCCAGCTCACGCGTGGATATATATTGCAAAGCAAGGGGGGTGTTTGTGAGGGTCCTGAGAACGAGCAACAGCACAATGGCCTGCTCTACGGTGGGTGCCCGCTCAGGTCTCACAAACAAGGTTTTTAGCTTGCTTGTGCCATTAGAGGGATGAATTTTCCATATGCAAATCAGCCTGCTCTCACCCAGAAAGGGTGGCCAGTGCTGACTGCCAAGGACGTCATCCCTGCACGAGACGTGCAGCAACCCCCGACGATCGTTTCGGCCTTCTTGGGCCTCGTCAGGAGGGTATAGCTGACACCCCTCTAGGCACATCAAGCAAGGGGTCCACGTCTGGATGACCCTTTACAATTGTAGTGAAAAACAACACCTTGTTTGTGAGACCTGAGCGGGCACCCACAGTAGAGCAGGCCATTGTGCTGTTGCTCGTTCTCAGGACCCTCACAAACACCCCCCCTTGCTTCTCACTATAATTGTAAAGGGTCATCCAGACGTGGACCCCTTGCTTGATGTGCCTAGAGGGGTGTCAGCTATACCCTCCTGACGAGCCCCAAGAAGGCCGAAACGATCGTCGGGGGTTGCTGAACCTCTCGTGCAGGGATGACGTCCTTGGCAGTCAGCACTGGCCACCCTTTATGGGTGAGAGCAGGCTGATTTGCATATGGAAAATTCATCCCTGTAATGGCACAAGCAAGCTAAAAACCTTGTTTGTGAGACCTGAGCGGGCACCCACCGTAGAGCAGGCCATTGTGCTGTTGCTCGTTCTCAGGACCCTCACAAACACCCCCCCTTGCTTCTCACTATATATATATATTGCCCCCAGCTCACGCGTGGATATATATATATATATTGCCCCCAGCTCACGCGTGGATATATATATATATATATATATTGCCCCCAGCTCACGCGTGGATATATATATATTGCCCCCAGCTCACGCGTGGATATATATAATGCCCCCAGCTCACGCGGAGATATATATATATATATTGCCCCAGCTCACGCGGAGAGATATATATATATATATATATTGCCCCAGCTCACGCGTGGATATATATATAATGCCCCCAGCTCACGCGTGGATATATATAATAATGCCCCCAGCTCACGCGTGGATATATATATATATTGCCCCCAGCTCACGCGGAGAGATATATATATATATATATATATTGCCCCCAGCTCACGCGTGGATATATATATAATGCCCCCAGCTCACGCGTGGATATATATATATATAATGCCCCCAGCTCACGCGTGGATATATATAATGCCCCCAGCTCACGCGTGGATATATATAATGCCCCCAGCTCACGCGTGGATATATATATAATGCCCCCAGCTCACGCGTGGATATATATATTGCCCCCAGCTCACGCGTGGATATATATATATATATATATATATATATAGCTCACGCGTGGATATATATATATATATATATATATATATATATATTAAATATATATATATATAATATATATATTGCCCCAGCTCACGCGTGGATATATATATATTGCGCCCCCAGCTCACGCGTGGATATATATATATTGCGCCCCCAGCTCACGCGTGGATATATATATTGCCCCCAGCTCACGCGTGGATATATATATTGCCCCCAGCTCACGCGTGGATATATATAATATTGCCCCCAGCTCACGCGGGGATATATATATATGCCCCCGCTCACGCGGGGATATATATATATTGCCCCCAGCTCACGCGTGGATATATATATATTGCCCCCTTCACGCGTGGATATATATATATATTGCCCCCAGCTCACGAGTGGATATATAGATTGCCAGGCCCCTCCTGCAAAATATTGCTGGCCGCCGCGTGCTTCCTACGAGCGGCCGCCAGCTTGAAACTTTGCCGCTCACATGGGTTCCACCAGCCAGCCGCGATCTCGCGAGATCACGCGGCTGGCTGGTGGAACCCACGTGAGCGGCAGAGTTTCAAGCCGGCGGCCGTTCATAGGGAGAACGCGGCAGCCGGCAAATATTTTGCAGGAGCTGCCTGGCAGAGGAGAGGTCCACGGCACCAGTCAAAACTGGGCCCTCACTGACCCACGGGCAGTGCCCGCGTGCCCGATGGGTCAGTCCGCCCCTACTCTTAGGACCCAGTGATTTTATGGACAATGACTTTCCACTACACACACAAATATACAGATAGTTGTCCCACTGTGCATGTTCACTGTAGGTCAGCACTAATTGACAGGTGGGGGGGTTCTTCTGGCCA
Organism: Leptobrachium leishanense; assembly: GCA_009667805.1. Taxonomy (NCBI): domain Eukaryota; kingdom Metazoa; phylum Chordata; class Amphibia; order Anura; family Megophryidae; genus Leptobrachium; species Leptobrachium leishanense. The sequence goes on along the minus strand of CM019064.1, from coordinate 429,765,266 downwards.
AAAAGAGCTACTACAGCTACATTATAGTTTGGGCTCTGTGTTTCCGTGCAGGAAAATGATATCACAAAACTTTTCAAACAATTTCTAAACATCAGCTGTCACTGCCACATGCTGCACAAACCAATAAATTCATGATGAAACCTCTGCAGTAGTTGGTTTTTAGTTGATTTCATCCCTCTGGTAGATGGTTTCCTTGTTTGTTGTAAAATTTACGAATCACGAATTGTTTAGACCACTAGCGCAAGAAAGTATCGAATGGATTTTAAGTAGAGGTGTGCATTCGTTTCGTAATGAATTGGAATTCGTAACGCATTTCGTTAATTCATATTTTGGAAGTACTTCCGAAATAACGAATTGATGTGATCCAAATTGAAAAGGAAACAGTATATAACGAATTTAATCCGAATCGATATCAACTGTCAACTATGGAATTGATCTTAACTTACATTACATATAAGTACTACAGCAAACGATTTCATGAAACAAATCAGATTTGTTTCACTGTTACGCAAAGCACCTCTGTTGTCAGCACCACAGGGCAATGTAAAGCTCAACATTTAACCCTAGCTTGCCTTGTAAGCCAAATTTGATCAATTGGGATCTTATTTACTGATCTGAAATTCGAATCTATATCAACTAGCGAATTGATCTTAACCTACAATACATACAAGTACTATAGTCAGCAAATAAGTTTATGAAACGAAATTCAAATCGACAACTATCGGATTGATTTTAACGCAATATCAAACCAAACTAAATTATGAAACAAAACAAAATTAATTTTCAAGCCGTGCACACCTCTAATTTTAAGACAAAATTAAAAAAAAAGGTACAAAGGATGTATTTCAATACCGAGATCGAGATAACTTGGTATTGGCCAATTGACAGTGATTTATCTCAATCTGCAGCTGACCAGGACATTAACAAATGAATTTAGTTTGCATTTGGCCTCCAGAACATGCTCCTAAAAAGTTTTAGCAACCCGGACATGATGTCCGAGGCGCTGTCAGTTTTTGAAATATCCTGGGGATATCTAGCTGACATCTCCCCAACTGCTAATGCATGGGGCCCTGAACTGTAGTAAACTGTTTGACCAGTAGATGGCGACATCTGCCTTCCAAATAGGTTATTACAGTAAGGAATACATTAGTAATATTGCCAAATATGTCATCCTTTAGCCCCTTCACTGCTGAACCATTTCATGTCTGTGTGCGGAGCTAATTTTACCGCTTTTGCACATCATGTTTAAATGCGATTTGAAGCCACGTTTAATTATATGACCCAGACATATTATATATCGTTCTTTCCGGCAGACACGTCAGATTCATAATATATCATTATTATATGTATACGTCATGCCCTGCCTGAATATTATAACAAAAAAAATGCAATAAAATTAGAATTTTTAATCATCTACATCGTGTAAAGTGGTTTTTTTTCCACATTTTATCACACGAGCCTTTGCGTTTATATATTTTCTATGGGGTGCACTTGTTACAAAAAATTAGAAATGGGGACTCCTTAAATTTTTTTTGGGGGGAAATTACGGGACTTTGAGCAAATACACCCCATAGAAAAAAATAATTAGTGCAGCATCATTGTTCACATTATAATTAAAATGGGAAGAATATTGCTGCATTAATAAAAAACGCACACAAAAAAAAATTATTATTATTTTGTTTTACTTGTAACATGGTCATGTTTGGTATCATTTGACCCTTGACAAAGGTCTGTTGGACCGAAACGTTGGCTGATTGTTCTCTCCTGTCTTGTTGCTCTGCAGGTTTCCCCTGGTATCTATTGTATTTTTTCTTCTTCGAGGTTATTTTGTTTTGTTTTGCCACATCATTGTATGGCTGCATGACTATACAGTGTATTGCTCTTTTTTTATGCTTCACTAACTGCTTGTTCCATCTATACAGGGTTATCCAAAGAGATCCGAATTGCTTGAGAAAGGTAACCGAACGCTGAAAATCAGCGTTCGGTTACCTTTCCTGGCCATTCGGCTATCCAGAGAGCAGGCAATTCGCCAAATCCTGGCGAATTGCCTGAACATACGGTGCCTGTTCGGTGCCTGTTCGAGGGCAGTGAAATCCCCATAGAGAAGCACTGCTTCGGCTATTCAGAGAACACAAACCAGCAGTGAAAGGTTCCCCTAATGCCCTGCCATTCGGTGGTTTAATTCGGCAAATTTATTCAGGAGAATCCCATAGGCTTCAATGTTAAAAATATTCCCGTTTTAATTCAATATCTAATAAACCGTTCATTATAAAATTCTGCAGCAAAAAGTCTCTTTATTTATAGATTTTTTAGGATACTTTAAGCATTTTTCATATTTTTTTTTTTTTTTTTTTCAGTTTACTTATTTTATTTGTAACAGCCCTCTTTATTATCATTCCCTGGACCTCCTGTGAAAATTTCAGACATTTTCGCTCAGTAGTTCCTTTGCAAACAGCGTTTAATTTTCCCAGATTCATACAAATGGTTTTTCTAATTTATTCACTGCCTCCTCTACGTCACAGCTGCTTCGGCTCTGTGTGATTCGGCTCCTGTTCGGCTTTTTCGAAGGTTAATCCAGATGTTTTTGCTTGTTTTCAGCGTGCATTCGGTTAGTTTTCGTCAGGTTTGCGGCAGCTTTTCCCTGCAATTCGGGGACCCTGTGGTGCTTGCTGAATACACCGCAGGGTCACCAAAATGCAATCGGCAAAAGGAACCGAATTGAAGAGAACGAAAAGTCACCGAACGTGCGGTGACTTTTCGAATCTCTTTGGATAACCCTGATAGTGTTATATTGTGGTTCATTGGTGGTCCATTTAAATTAGGTAGCTCAGTTAGGGTTTTTTTTTCCCGTGGGCTAGTGCACATATATGCACTTTTAGTGTTTTGTGCACCCATCATATGGTTTCATATTTTTATTTTTCTGTGATATACTGCAGGGCAATGATTATGCTTAGATCTTAAGAAAAGTCCCAGCAGGGACTGAAACGTCAATCCATGTAAATAAAGAAATTTTTCTATATCTATTATTTTTTTTTACCAAGAAGGATACATTGAGATTTCTCTCATTTTCAAGTATGTCCTGGGTTCAAGAACATTGAAATTTTACAGTCGTTACAGAAATACAAAATAAATGCAAGATATTAAAAACAAAACACAAATATACAGATTAACACAGAAAATAAATATGTAGGAACTAGTCACTATGTTACATGTTTACAGGTGCATTCTGTGTCGAGGTGTGTTAAGAGATCTTGAGTCTTAAGTGACTTAAAACTGGGGGAAGATTTGATGGTGTCTGGGAGGTTATTCCATAATTGCGGTGCTCTGTAGGAAAATGAGGATCGAGACACTTTCTTTTTGTGTTGTGGTATTGCAAGTAAGGGGCAGGTCCTGGATCGGAGGTAATAGGATGAGGGAACTGCTAGGGGAAGCAGCCTATTCAGGTAGGGTGGCAGCTTCCCAGAAAACCTCTTAAACATCAGGTTGGAAAGGTGAAGGGTGCGTCTAGATTCCAGTGACGGCCAGTTTAGCGCTTTTAAACATGTCACAATGGTGGGACATTGTAGCACAAAGCGGCAGAATGAGTTATACAATGTAGTAAGTTTATGAAGGTGTGTTTGAAGGTATAATAGAGTAGATGTAACACTGCTCTAAACTGTGGAGACACAGGTTTGAATCCCAGCAAGAGCACCTCTCAGGTGTTTTACCCAAGGACAGTTACCAAACGGTACACACTCGCCACCCAGGACATACTTGATAACGAGAGAAATCTCAATGTATCCTTCCTGGTAAAATACTTTCTCAAAAAAAATATAAATATATTTATATTAAATTTAAGAATCAAAGTATAGCAGTACGTAGTGATACGTTAGTCCAATAAAAAAAGGTAACATTTAAAAGACAAGCTTTCAAGAGTATTAGGCTCTTCCTCAGGTCTGGAAGCTTACTGATCAGTTCCTAGAATTGAATATTAGGACATAAAGGGTCACATGGGTGGGGGGGGTTAGATGTCGTAAAGAGTGAGTCAAATGGTATGTTCAAAATGGGAAAAATAAAATGCATGAGGGATCTTCGGCTCACTCTTTACGACATCTAACCCCCCCCCCACCCATGTGACCCTTTATGTCCTAAGGTTTAATTCTAGGAATTGATCAGTAAGCTTCCAGACCTGAGGAAGAGAGGAATCCTCTTGAAAGCTTGTCTTTTAAATGTTACGTTAGTCCGATAAAAAAAAGGTATCACTACGTACTGCTATACTTTGATTCTGGCAAACTGGACTAACATGGTATATATATTATATATATATATATAATCTCCACTATCTATACTCCAGGGGCTCGTCAAATAATATCATTCCTTTACGTAACACATCAACATTTCAGCTTGTTCACCACAAGTTTTCCTGAAGAAAGTTTGTGGTGAATAAACTGAAACACTGATGTCTCACATAAAAGAATAAAACTATTTGACAAGCTTCTGGAGTGCCGCTATCTATGGGAGAGTATATACAGCCGAGCGATGCACCAGGCATTGGAGCATGTACCTTTGAGTGCTGGATTAATATATATAAATATATAATTATATGTGATTGACCGTCACAAATTAGGATCAGTAAGTTTATAAAGTTGAACAGACACTGGAAATCCTTTTAACAAGACTTTATTTGTTCAATGAAAGGTGTTTCACGTGCAGTTCAAAATAAAATTAAACAGAAAACAAATCCTCGCTCTCACCAGAACACTAACTAAACAGTCAATCCCTGACTCACACTGGATGGCGAACTCCATTTACCAGTGAAGCAAAACTCTCATCACATGGAAACACATATATACCTTTCAGTCTTTTCACCTTGAAAGTTCTGTCCTCTCTTGTTCACCACCAGAAAAGGAAGACCAAGGCCATGAGCAGTTCCTGCTCTGAACTTTTAAACAGCATTTTTTCCTCGCTTAACCTTAAGTGTGGTTTGAGTAATCCCACACCTGCAGAGCTGCCTGCTGGGAAATGTAGTTCACCCATGTAGTGGGTATAGGCTATGCAGAATCCTAGGTCCCAAATACTTGCCTTCCACAACCACACCTCTTACACAGTCACAATATACAGAGATTATATATATATATATAATCTCCACTATCTATACTCCAGGGGCTCGTCAAATAATATCATTCCTTTACGTAACACATCAACATTTCAGCTTGTTCACCACAAGTTTTCCTGAAGAAAGTTTGTGGTGAATAAACTGAAACACTGATGTCTCACATAAAAGAATAAAACTATTTGACAAGCTTCTGGAGTGCCGCTATCTATGGGAGAGTATATACAGCCGAGCGATGCACCAGGCATTGGAGCATGTACCTTTGAGTGCTGGATTAATATATATAAATATATAATTATATGTGATTGACCGTCACAAATTAGGGATCAGTAAGTTTATAAAGTTGAACAGACACTGGAAATCCTTTTAACAAGACTTTATTTGTTCAATGAAAGGTGTTTCACGTGCAGTTCAAAATAAAATTAAACAGAAAACAAATCCTCGCTCTCACCAGAACACTAACTAAACAGTCAATCCCTGACTCACACTGGATGGCGAACTCCATTTACCAGTGAAGCAAAACTCTCATCACATGGAAACACATATATACCTTTCAGTCTTTTCACCTTGAAAGTTCTGTCCTCTCTTGTTCACCACCAGAAAAGGAAGACCAAGGCCATGAGCAGTTCCTGCTCTGAACTTTTAAACAGCATTTTTTCCTCGCTTAACCTTAAGTGTGGTTTGAGTAATCCCACACCTGCAGAGCTGCCTGCTGGGAAATGTAGTTCACCCATGTAGTGGGTATAGGCTATGCAGAATCCTAGGTCCCAAATACTTGCCTTCCACAACCACACCTCTTACACAGTCACAATATACAGAGATATATATATATATATATGCCCTATAACATTCTACACGCAAATTTTTGCGCGAAGCGTTAAACGTTAAAGCACGTAAATTAACGGTGGTATTACAATCCTCGCGCATTTTTTCATCCATCAAAAAATAACGTGTGTAAAATGGACATGAAAAAACACGCGTGCATTAACGATGCACGCAGAAATCTGTGTGCGGACTGTTTTTTTCACGCGATTTAACCAATCAGAATTAAGAACCACAATTATCTCACATTAAGTTTTTGCACCTGTCAAAATCAATGAGTATATATGCTGCAGCAATAAAAAAACTCACAACTTCTCAATTTTTTGGTTTTGGTATGCGTAGAATGTGTAACTATACGAACTATACTTTTCAGTATTTTTTTTTCGGGCTGGTGTATTTGGGTTCGGCCAGGACGTTCAGATTTGCCATTAACCAGCTTTTAGGAGTTGCTAAAATTATGCGCGCAAAGGCTATACGTTAAAAACTGTGCATATATTGTAATACCATCCGCATACCAGCGCACAAACGCATTTGTGTTCACAATGTTAAGTATAGGATGCGCGCAGTACAGTACGCTCGCAAAGGGTTCGCGCAGGTCCACCCACGGTAGACGATTGCGCACGTTTGTTACGTGGACATTGTAATACGATGTTCTGCGCAAAGGGTTTTGCCCCTTGCGTTAATGCATTTTTGCGCATGCACAAATGTTTGTGTGAAGATTGTAATAGGGGCCCATAACATAGGCATGCGCACGGGGTGTGCCTGAGCACACCCTAATCCCACCCGCAGCACACTCTGGGTCCCGGCTGGCCACAACCCACGGATAGCCACCGGGATCCTTTGCCTCTGCAAGGCAGGCAAGCCTGTACTTCCCTGGTGGTCCAGTGGCTGTGGGATCTGCAATGCGATCTGTGCTTCTTGCACAGAACGCAGAGCACGTCCCACAGTGGCCTCGAGCGCCGTCATCCTCTGATGACCGGTCACCTGACTGCCGGCGCTCTGTGACACAGTCAGTAAGCACCGGCGGTCAGGTGACCAGTCATCGGAGATCGCCGGTGCACGAGTCCAGTGTGGGACGTGCTCTGCATGAAGCACAGATCGAATTGCAGAGCCCACAGCCACCAGGGAAGTACAGGCTGGACTTCAGAGGAAGCGGTCCAGTCGCATAGGACCAGACCGGACCATCCCCATCTCTGCCAACGGACATGTTCTACCCCCTCCCTGCAAGAAAAAAAGGTGAGCAGGAGAGGGGGCAACTTTCATATATTTTTAAATATTAAAATTTTATTTTAGGACAGTGGATTCTGTGATATGCACCGCACATTACAGAGAGTTTTATGGCAGTGGATTCTGTGATATGCACTGCACTTTAGGGAGGTTTTATACAGTGGATTCTGTGATAGACTCATATACACTGCACATTACTGAGAGGTTTATTGCAGTGGATTCTGTGATACAGTAATGTACAGTGTATAGGAGTGTGAGTTTTATTGCTGTGGATTTTGGCTGTGTGTGTAAATGCATGTATTGGTCTTTAAATAGGCTGCTGTGCGTAAAATTCTGCACCCGTGTCCTTGTCGCAGTCTGGCATTGCTCCTAGAATCGCCACATTATCTGCTGCCTGCAAACCACAAAGTAAGAATGACAGCGGGCGTCTTGGCAGCATCATGAGGTACAGGTAGACTAAATATTGGTGCGGGCAGCAAGAGGTTAAATAGGTACTCTACTCAAATTTTTCCCCCTTTTTTCCCATTTAACCGCTTTGCTGCTGACGTGCTGAGCACATCCACATGTTTGTGTGCAGAGGATGTACTTAGCACTTTGTTGAGGTCCTGCAGCTCCGTGCCATTTCTTTATTCTTTCACAGACATTTTTCCCTCACTGTGGGACTTCCCCTGGACACTGATATAATCGCTTAAGGGTGACTATGTCAGAGTCTTTCCCACTCAATCCCCCCTGTGAAATCCCTTTAGGCTGGGGTCAGACTAATGCATTTTTAACATCCGTTTAGGCGCACTTAGGCTGGTGTCAGACGAGCGTAGTGTTCACGTCCGTGATTGCGCCTAAAAGTACGTCCGTGATAGCATGAAAGTAAGTCCATTGGAGCCTGACACATGAAGTACGTCCGCACTGAACTGCGGACGCACAACGGCCGCGGCAAACGGACGCAGGTTAGGCAAGAACGTAATACTGCTAGAACGGACGTGCGGAGTGCGCCACGTCCGCAACGTCTGCATAGCTTTGTGTGTGAGTGATGGAGCGAGGTCAGACGGACGGCATTTATACGTCCAGCATTTTTGACGGACAGAATGTTTTTTCATTGTAATTTATTTTCCCCTCCTACATCCGTCAAAAAATAACTTCAGTGAAAAAACGGACTGTGTGACCACTACTGCGTCATCCGTACTGACGATGTCCGTACTGCACGACGTACAGTCCGTAGAAATCACGCTCGTCTGACCCCAGCCTCAATCACGGCCGCAGTAGCAGCAAATGACAGCCAATATATGAAGTACGGCCACACGAAAGTGTGGCCACGCAACACAAGCGGCAAACGAACACATTTTTTCAAGAACACAAAACCGCTAGTACTGACGTACAGAGTGCGCTGCGGCTGCATAGCGGTGTGTGTGCGTGATTAGGAGATGTCAGACGCTGCTCATATCCGGCCAACATAACATCCAGACACCCAAAGTTTCCTGGTTTGGATCCGTAACAAATCACGCACGATAATACGCATCGTATGACCGTTTTCGCACATTCCGTGAAAAAATAAGTCAATGCGTTCGGACGTACTTTTTGACTGTCGCTGCGAATAATGCGTTCGTTTGACCCTAGCCTTACTGGAGATACTGGTGTCCTTTGGGCCGCTGTATCTCTGGTATCGTAAGGTCTACATTGTCATATGGGGCTTCAGTGGATAGGTCAGAGTCTGCGTTATTGCCCATTGTTTCTTCTAAAACAAAAACCACTGTACCGTGTGGGGAGAGGTGGGGGTGTCCTATGGACCCCTGTATCTCCATTCTTTACACTCAACAATGTTAAGTTAGGTGTCATTGGAGAGGACAGAGCCCGGCCTTTCTAATGAGACCAAACACTATCAAGTAGAAAAAAAATACAGCATTTCCTCATTGCCCACTTTTAACATCTAAAGCAATGCTATTTCTCACCTTGGGATTAAACATACAGGTTTATTCAGAGAAAGGTGAATCTCGGGAGAATGACTGGAGAAGTGAAAATTCTAGGTCAAAATAGCCAAACCAGAAAAATTCTCCCATTTATCTCACTTTCCAAATCGGCAATTTGGTCTAGATTGTTCTCTTCTGTCATTCTCCTGGTTTTCACCTCTCTCTGAATAACCCTGATAGTCATATAATTCATAAAACACAATCAGTCACAATGCTCAGCCACTAATTAGGTTAGTCGACACTCATGGGAAATGCAGTTCAAAAACAGCTGGATGGCCAAGGTTGCTGCACCTCTGAATTATACACATAGTAATGATATATTTAGGCTGAATGTGTGTGTGTATGCATAAAGGGTATAAGTACATATATATATACTTTCACGTGTTTGCGCTTTTGGGTGCACACCCCAATACAATAGGCTGCGCACGCCTATGGCCCATAATGTGTTTCAACAAGCCAAGGGCACTCACAGGTCTTCACATCAATCTCCAATTTGTTTTGCAAATTAATCAGCGTTTCAGCTCGTTCGAGCCTTTATCAAGCAGTCTTAATAAACCGAAACGTTGATGAATTTGCAATAAAGATTGGACTTTGATCTGAAGAACCGTGGGTGTCCTCAGTTTAACTAGCACTAATTAGCACTATTGTACTGTTGAGGTTGCTCCGGGGCTGATTCGCTTAATGGTGATTTGAGGACTTGTGAGCCTGTGTGCATAATATATATATATATATATATATATATATATGGTATGCACCCCTCCCTGTTCACAGGTGCTCCACCATGACAGCCTATGAAGGCCTCGAGCTGCCGGGGAGCTCCAGGGTGAGTGGATCCTGTAAGTGCAGACTCGGTCAAGTTAGATTGGCGACTGTGACAGTCTTAAGCAAATTATGATCATAACTTTGTGAGCTGAATCCCCATCATTTTACCTCAGTCAGGTTTTTTGAGCATTTTTAAAACTTTTTTTCACAGAAAGTGATGGAGGAGGGTGGTCAATAACATGGAGTGCTCTTTCTTGGTTTTTTGTATTTGATGTCATGGATGCACCCGCTTAGTTTTGAGGTTGAGTGCAACCTTCTGCTGTTTTTTTAATAAATATATATTTTTGTACCCAACACTTTTCAAACAGTAATTTGAAGCTTTGATTTCTCCATTCATCTCCCGTGGCTTGTTGAACCTATGGACCATCTTGTATGAATGGATATTTATTTTATAAAGGATTTTACCAGGAAGGATACATTGAGATTTCTCAGTTTGCGTCATGTATTGAGGATTGCTACCATCATCTATCTCCGTGTTTCCCAAACCTGTCCTCAAGATCCTCAACCAGGCCAGGTTTTAAGGATCACCTTGAGGAAATGCAGACTGAATCCTGCAATCACTGAGCAGCGAATCATATCACCTGTGCTGTGCTTCACATATCTGGAAAACCTGACGAGGCGGAGGGTCCTGAGGACAGGTTTGGGAAACACTGATTTATATAGTGCCAACATATTCCGCAGTGCACCACAGCACGAATAAACTTTTTTTTCCAGTTTTACAAACCTTTGCACTTACCTGTCGTCTGCGATGTCGCGTCCCGTGATGAGGTTTCTGCCGGAGGGGGCATAGTCCCATTCCTCCTCCACTATACCAATGTAGTAGGTCCTCGTGTGCGAGTCGGCGAGGCGGAGGCTGGCGCAGAGGAGCACCAGGATGGCGAACGTGCACATGCAGTGTGAAGGAGAAGACATGGTGCTTAGCCGCTGCAGCAGAGCAGGAGCCGGTCTCCACAGCTTTGCCCGGAGTGCTGGATTAGGCTCAGCAATGAACAAAAGACAGCTCCTCCCCGGGCTGCTCAGGGCTCGACGCTGGGGGAACTGAAAGCTGAGAACAGCATGTCAGCATGGGCGTTACTATGGGAATAGGCCTGGTGCCACTCACCCAAAAAAAAAGGGATATTTTGGTATTTTAGCCATCAGACGTGTTTGATATCTGTTTGTCCAAAGCCCGTAAACCGCGACGATAAGTGCTTGCGACATAGGATTTAGTAATGATTCATTGTGACCGTCAATAAAAAAAATCCTCCAGTATTTGCTGTCGCTAATCCTGACCAGACTGAGGAGCTTTATATAGTCTGACCGAGCTCCTTCAAGAACACAACGATCCTGTGGGGTTTGTTTTCCTCTCAAGATGTATCCAAAGTTCCCCAATGCCTGTATTTTCTCATGACTATTGAAAAAATTAAACAAAAATAAAATTATATATATATATTTTTAAAAAATTATAATGGCTCTTTTTTTTATCACTTCAGCTGTAACTTTATTCCCCTGACAATTGTCGCTTGTTTTTTCAGTAATTAAAGTTAGAAATTCAATGTACGGGACATCCAGATCATGGTCTGTCAAACTCCGGCCCTTCAGATGTTTCTGACATACAACTCCCATGATTCACTGGCCATCTGTCGCATTGAAAGAATTCTGGGAACTGTAGGCATCAACATCTGGAGGGGGGGGCGTGAGTCTGACAGCCCTGCTATAGATTGTATGGTCATCTCTCAGGTTATGTGCTGCTAAAATGTGCTTATGCTTCAATGTATTATCCCCTTGTCTTGTACAGCGCTGCGGAATCTGCTGCCGCTATAGCAATAAGTAATATTATTAGTATTCTATATACACTGCCTGGCCCCCCCAAAAAAGTCACCACCTATCTGTACAAAACCTGTTATGATCTGGGGTTGGTTCAGTTGGTCAGGTCTGGCTTCAAGAATGTTATGAACCCAAAACATGAGGTCATGTGACTCCCTGAATATACTGAATGAGCAGGTTTTTCCATCAATGGGTTTTTTCTCCCCTGATGGCACAGCGGGCATATTCCAAGATGGCAATGCCAGGGTTCATCGTGCTCAAATTGTGCGAGAGTGGTTGAGGGAGCATGAGACATCATTTCCACACATGACTCTCCCATCATCAATACAAGATCTTGGGCACAAATTAATGCGGCTCTGGACGCGAATAAATGCTGTGACATTGCATGAGCTTATCGAAACGATGCCGCGGCGAATGCGTGCCGCAATCACAGCAAAAGACGACACAACCAAATATTAGATCTTATTAGAGTGTATTTTTGGCTGAGCAGTGTGTGTATATACAGAAAGATAGAGGTATTATATGTGTATGTGCAGCTATATACAGGGCTGCTTCAGATTGATAGGAGTCACACACACCGCTCTAAGGCTAGGGTCAGATGAGCGCATTTTGTATGGACTGTGCGTCTGTGCAGTAGGGACGGACTTACTGACTGACGACAAGGTAGTGGCCACACAGTCTGTTTTTTTCACTGACGTATTTTTTGACTGATGTAGCAGGGAAAATAAATTACAATGAAAGAACATTCTGTCCGTCAAAAATGCTGGACGTATAAATGCAGTCCGTCTGACCACGCTCCATCACTCACACTCAAAGCGGACGTTGTGGACGTGGCGCACTCTGCACGTCCGTTCTAGCAGTATTACGTTCTTGCCTAACCTGCGTCCGTTTGCAGCGTCCGTCAGCCCCCGCACTTCTGTGCGGACGTACTTCGTGTGTGCGGCTCCATTTAACACAATTGTATGCTATCACGGGCGTACTTATGTGCGGCAACACGGACGTTAACACTGCGCTCGTCTGACCCTAGCCTTAGGAGGTTGTTACTTTCATTTTACGCCGGGTCCTGCCCCTGTTGACTTCATTCATTCTCTGGACAAGGGAAGAGGGAAATGCCATGTTTCCGCTCCCTGGCACATTGCCTGGCATGCCAATAAAGGGCGAAGGACAAAACAAAGGGGGTGGACTCATCCAGGCGTTAGCTGAGCCCTGCATCCTGCAAATCCGGTCTATCTAATGAGCAGCTAGGCATCATGGGAGATGTATCTATCCCGACTAGGGGTCCGACACTATATTATTCAGAAATTTGCTGGAACAACCAGGTTTCAGCAACCTTGACCCCTACAGATGTCATGGAACTACATGTCCCATGATGCATATTGACTGTGAGTCATGGGAAATGAAGTTCCAAAGCGTCCAGTAGACCTTACCTATGTGTTACATAACCTCATTGTGAATGACACTGTGTTTGGAGTTCACACACCTGCCAACACTTCAAATGGGCAGAGAGAGCCACTTGCATATTTAGGGAATGTTGCCGGAGACGGGGGTTGGAAACTAGGCCAGTGATGACGAACCTTGGCACCCCAGATGTTTTGCAACGACATACCCCATGCTCCGTCAGGGTAATGCTCCGACAGGTTTATTGCTATCTAGGTATCATGGGACATGTAGTACCGAAACATCTGGGGTCTCAAGGTTCACCATCACTGGTCTAGGCTGTTCCCAGACTGTTTAGCTAACCTGACCACCACCCAACTGGGTCATTTATATCGATAAAAAGGTCATGCAGAATAAAACCTCTTCAAACAACATATTTTCCAGTTTAGAGACTCCTTGCTGGGAGTTTTATTGCTTTGCAGCTCTGTTATATACTCTTACAACATGTATGTATCAAGGAGCGCCGAAAAAAATGAGGTGGTATGAAAGTAAAGAGGGACACATTCATCGGACCTCAGAATAGGGACTGTTCCTCCAAAATCAGGACACTTTGGTGCTATGGAATTTATTTGTTTATTTATAAAGCATTTTACCAGGAAGGATGCAGTAGGCAGCCCCCCTCACTATAATCCCCCCTTAGCAGGCAGCCCCCCCTCAATAGAATCCCCCCACAGCGCACATTTCTTTGGGATTATTGCTGTGTTGCTCTGATACGCTCATACACAGCGCAGATTTCTGTGGGTTTTAATGCTGTGCAGCTCTAATACACTCATACACAGTGCACATATTTATGTGGGTTTTATTGCTGTGGAGCTCTGTGATACGCTCATACACGGTGCACATTTCTGTTGGTTTTATTGCTGTGGAGCTCTGTGATACGCTCGTACACACTGCACATTTCTGTGGTTTCATTGCTGTGCAGGTCTGTGATCCGCTCATTCACGGTGCACATTTCTGTGAGTTTTTTACTGCTGTGCAGCTCTGTGATACGCTCATTCACGGTGCACATTTCTGTGGGTTTTATTGTTCAACCAATTAGAGCAGCTGTGATCCAGTATACTTGACATGCATGGCTGATCTTTTTAAAAAATGGTTGAATTTAAACATTTCATAATTTTATTTGATTATCTCAATAGATACAACATTTGAATTGATATACAAAATATACAAGTGAAAGGAACTCTTTATGGCACCTATAGCCAGTGTAATTCTCCAGTATATGTCTAAACCGTGTGTGTCTTGAGCACAGTGGACACTTTGGCTTGGGTCAGACTAACGCATTTTTCGCGTTGTCTGTGAAAAAGTGTGTTCGAACGAATGGACGTATTTTTTCACGGAATACGCGATAGCGGTCATACGATGCGCATTTTCGGTCGTGATTTTGTACGGATCATCAATAAAACACTTTTTGCGTCTGGACGTGATGTTGGCCGGACATTAGCAGCGTCTGACGTCTCCTAATCACGCACACACGCCGCTAGCGGACGCAGCGCACTCTGTACGTCAGTAGTAGCGGTTTGACGTTCTCGACAAAAATGCGTTCGTTTGCCACTTGCGTTGCGCAGTCGGACTTTCATGCAGCCATTCTTCGTATGTTCCCCGGCATTGGACGTCATTTGCTGCTAGCACGGCCGTGATTTAGTGCTGCTAAACGCACGTTAATACTGTGCTCGTCTGACCCTAGCCTTTAGCAGAACCTCGTAACTGCTGCAGGAATGGATACAAAAGCAAAAAATGTTCCTGTGTGTGGCGCTGCTCCCGGTAGTGCTGATAAATTTCTGTATACCTGGTTTGGGTAGCAGCTATATTCTGTTCGCTGTTCCAGCGCAAAGCTTCAGATATACAGCCACGGCTTATTTCTGGGGGATGCTAGCAAGGCTCTCTATCAGGGTTATCCAAAGAGATTCGAAAAGTCACCGCACGTTCGGTGACTTTTCGTTCTCTTCAATTCGGTTCCTTTTGCCGATTGCATTTCGGTGACCCTGCTATGTATTCAGCAAGCACCACAGGGTCCCCGAATTGCAGGGAAAAGCTGCCGAACACCTGACAAAAACTAACCGAATGCACGCTGAAAACAAGCAAAAACATCTGGATTAACCTTCGAAGGAGCCGAACAGGAGCCGAATCACACAGAGCCGAAGCAGCTGTGACCAGACGAGGCAGTGAATAAATTAGCAAAATAGTTTGTATGAATCTGGGAAAATGAAACGCTGTTTGCAAAGAAACTACTGAGCGAAAATGTCTGAAATTTTCACAGGAGGTCCAGGGAATGATAATAAAGAGGGCTGTTACAAAAAAAATAAGCAAACTGAAAAAAAAAAATCGGACTTTTAATTTTTTTTTAAAAAATTCAGAAAAATGCTTAAAGTATCCTAAAAAATCTATAAATAAAGAGACTTTTTGCTGCAGAATTTTATAATGAACGGTTTATTAGATATTGAATTAAAACGGGAATATTTTTAACATTGAAGCCTATGGGATTCTCCTGAATTAACCTGCCGAATTAAACCACCGAATGGCAGGGCATTAGGGGAACCTTTCACTGCTGGTTTGTGTTCTCTGAATTGCCGAAGCAGTGCTTTTTCATGGGGATTTCACTGCCCTCGAACAGGGACCGAACAGTCACCGTATGTGCAGGCAATTCGCCAGGATTTGGCGAATTGCCTGCACTCTGGATAGCCGAATGGCCAGGAAAGGTAACCGAACGCTGATTTTCAGCGTTCGGTTACCTTTCTCAAGCAATTTGGATCTCTTTGGATAACCCTGTATGTGTACCCATCTTTAACCCTTTCACTGCTGTGGCATTTCACCTCTGTGCTGAGCTCATTTTTTACCGCTTTCGCTCATCATGTTTAAACGCGATTTGAAGCCACATTTTATTATACGACCCAGGCATATAATATATCGTTCTTTTCGGCAGACTCAGCAGATTCATAATATATCATTTTATACGTATACGTCATGTCCTGCCTGTATATTATAGCAAAAAATGCAATAAAATTTGAATTTTTAATCATCTGCAGCGTGTAAAGTGTTTTTTTTTTTTTTTCACCTTTTATCACATAAACATTTGCGGTTATATTTTCTATGGGGTGCGCTTGTATAAAAATTAGAAATGGGGACTTATTACATTTTTTTGGGTGGAATTACGAGATTTTTAGCAAACGCAACCCATAGAAAAAAATCATTAGTGTAGCATCATTGTTCACATTATAATTGAAATGGGAACAATATTAATAGAAACAACACACAAAAAATATATTTTTTTTTAAAATTATTATTATTTTTATTTTTTTACTTTATACCTGGTCATGTTGGGTATCATTGCTCAGGCCTTTCGAATGACACCCTCCATGACCCCGTAGATGCCACGGTTCTGGAGATAGGAGGTTCGTTTGAACCCCAATATCTCCACCAGGGGATTTCCTTGGGAAATCCCCGGGCAGCTAGGGGTTCCCCGGCTATCTGATGTCATCACGCTATGCGTGAGGACGTCAGGCAGCGAGCGAGGACCCGAGGTTGGAGCCGCCATCCAAGACGGCGGCCCCCACCGGAGCTAGGCCGCACTTCAGCCCCGCAAGGTGCCGAAGTGCGACCTGGTGCCTAAGGCTAGGGTCAGACGAACGCATTTTTCACGTTGTCCGTGAAAAAGTGCGGTCGAACGAACGTACGTATTTTTCCCCGGAATACGCGATAGCGGTCATACGATGCACCTTTTCGTCCGTGATTTTGTACGGATCATCAATAAAACACTTTTTGAGTCTGGACGTTATGTTGGCCGGACATTAGCAGCGTCTGACGTCTCCCAATCACACACACACACCGCTATGCGGACGCAGCGCACTCTGTACGTCAGTAGTAGCGGTTTGACGTTCTCGAAAAAATGCGTTCGTTGGCCACTTGCGTTGCGCGGACGAACTTTCGTGCGGCCGTTCGTCGTATGTTCCCCAGCATTGGACGTCATTTGCTGCTAGTACGGCCGTGATTTCGTGCGGCTAAACGCACGTTAAAACTGCGCTAGTCTGACCCTAGCCTAAGGGGTTAAAGCCAGGCACCGCTTAAAAGGAGAGACTCTCCCCTTCTAAGCAGTACCTGACTTTTCTTTGTGGGACCTCCCGATCGGGAGGGAGAGGGATCCGAATGGATCCCCCCTTCCCTTCCTGGCGATCTGCCGCCTGGAAATGACATCATCGTGCATGGCGCGATGACATCATTGACGTCCGGCGGGTCTTAACTTCAGTGTCTGAGGACGCTGAAGTCAGACTGCCGCGGGACCCCGGACAGAGAGGTGATTATCTCCGCTGGGGTCCCGCAAAGCTGATGACGTGTGGGACGCGTCCTCAGCATACAGCTGGAGTAACTGAGTATGTGTCGTCAGCAGTGAAGGGGTTAAGCTGCGGCTAAGGACCGGGAGAAAGGCACGAGAGTCATGCGAAGAACACGGGGGTCCAGCAAGGCAGATGTGACCCTGTTGGGGTCCTGAGATCTGTTACAGGGACGTCCTCTGCATACAACGGGGACACTCCATGACGTTTACCACACGTCGTCCGCAGCGAAAGGGTTAAGCAAGGCGACAGCGTATCTCAAGACCAGCTCATGCCAAAATCAGAGAGCACAAACAAAAGAATTCCCACCTGCCATGAGGATTATAAATATGATTACTACATATATAACAGACCTCACCTTTAATTCGGCATAGTTTAAAGCATGTCAAATGGTGTTTATGTTAATCTGTTTGTTGTCCTCGTTGTTTTCCCTGAATAATGACTCATAATCAGTCACACCTAATAACATGTCACATCGAGTGGCATATTCAGATTAAAATGTCCTCTGCTGTTTGCCTGTTAAACATTACAGATGCGGTTAATCTGTTTAGTCATGTATTAGTTTATACATCGAAGGTGTCATATTTACTTTGGCCGTTTGGGAAATAGAATGTTAGAGGATGGAGAAATTATGGGGGAATTCCCAGAGTCTCGGCAAACACTGCTAACAGGAGCTCTGGCTGGCGGCTTGCTGGACAAGGCAATGCTTTATGGAGTATCTGGGTTTGGCAGGAGCACTTGTTTACTGTGTAGCGCTCACTCCCGGAGGAGCCGCTGAAAATGAACCACGGGTCAGTCTCCCCGCACTAGGGAATAAATATACTCCAACACCGTTGTGAGTTTTTATAATTTAAATAGTTTACTAAAATAGTAAGCAGACGTTGAGACACGGTATTCACAGGTATTATTACAGTATTATCGTATCGCGGTAAAAACGCGTAGCGGGAAAGAGACGAAACACGAGGCTTCGTATTTCGGAAAAATATTATATTCGCAACCGAACAGAAAAGAAATGCAATTGCCCGAAAATTCGGAAAAAGGGACACGTAGCGAAACCCAAAAAACACAATCTCTTCGTATGTCGATAAACGCGCAGCGGAAAAGAGAAAAATATATTCGGAACGTATCTTTAACTCCCGTTCCGATTCGTAACAGAATGAGTCCTGCACAGGTTAAGTCCTGGAATGTAAAAGGTGTGTATGTGTGTGTATGGTACCCGGGTACTGTTCAACTGGCCAGTGAATTTACTTAAGGAATGTCTTCGACTAGTCAAGTTGGGGCCCTGTGGACTTTAAAGAGAAAACAGCAGCGTGTTCCTTATTTACATACAGCCTTGGAGGCCTCTCACCCATCCACCGGTTGCTTTAGGCTCCGCTGACCCAGGACGTCTCTCCGCTCGATATTGACTGGGGATACTTGCGGCCGGATCCGTTGTCTGACTTTCCGTAGCTTGTCCACGACTTGTCCAGCTCACCGCCTGCTCTCCGTATCCGATCAACTCGCGGCAACTCCTCACTCGAGGTCTTCGGTTTCTTTGATCTGCAGCAATCTCTGGAACTTGGAGGTCTCCTTCTCCTAGGGCTGAATGACCCG
Organism: Leptobrachium leishanense; assembly: GCA_009667805.1. NCBI lineage: Eukaryota > Metazoa > Chordata > Amphibia > Anura > Megophryidae > Leptobrachium > Leptobrachium leishanense. The sequence goes on along the minus strand of CM019064.1, from coordinate 429,746,181 downwards.
ATAAAGGAACTGACAGGTCTCACTCGCGCTCTGGCCTAGGCCCTCTAGCGATGTCTTGCACTGCGTCTGCTCTCTCTCGTTCCCTCGCGCGTTCTGGCAAGTTCTCCACGAGGTTCGGGATGTAAGCGTCCTGTGTCCCACCCACTTCCTGTCTCTTTGCAAAGCACGCCGGGAAATGTAGTCCCAATGTCCAGTGTCTCTAATCGCGATTGTCTCCATCTTGTGGCCAAAAATAGGTACTGCCAGCAGCAAGATTTTAACACAGCGCTACAACTGGAAAACTGATATAATGTAAAAATGACAAGAAACCGCCGAAACGTAAACACAAACTAATGTATAAAAAAGAGAAAACATAACGCGACGCTCAGTCTGTTAAAAGATTACAGACCCTATTCCAAACAAGCATTTATCCATTGTGAGTGAGCCGATAAGTAGAACGGTCCCAGTTGTTAACTCCTTCACCACCAAGTGATTTTTGTTGTAAAAGGTTTTAGGCTAGGGTCAGACGAAAGCATTTTTACACGCGAACGTAAAAAAGTGCGTCCGAACGCATTGATGTATTTTTTCACGGATTATGCGAAAACGGTCATACGATGCGCATTTTCGTGCGTGATGTTTTACGAATCCAAACCAGGAAACTTTTTGCGTCTGGACGTTATGTTGGCCGGACACGAGCAGGGTCTGACGTCTCCGAATCACACACACACACCGCTAAGCGGGCGCAGCGCACTCTGTACGTCCGTACTAGCGGTTCTGCGTTCTGGAAAAAATGCGTTCATTTTCCACTTGCGTTGCGCGGCCGGACTTTCGTGCGACCGTACTTCGTGTATTGGCTGTCATTGCCCGTCATTTGCTGCTAGTGCGGCCGTGATTAAGTGCGCCAGAACGCACGTTAAAAGTGCGCTGGTCTGACCCCAGCCTAAGCATCACATTTATTTGAAACATAGGATGTGACGTTAACCGTTAAAAATGGAATAAAATAGACGTTTCGAACTGAAATCGTTATTCCGAGCTAGTTATAAAAGTAAAATTAACGTTAATTTGCTCATTTTTAATTTTTTATGTATTCGTTTATCCTTTACAGAAATATTGTTTTACTTCTGCATCGCATTTAAGGGCAGTATCGTCTTTTTGTCATCGTGCTCATTTTTTTGTGGTTGCTGTTTTTATTTCTTGACACCGGTTTGGGGGGGGTGCTTTTTGAGCGTGGTGACGTGCTTTATTGGTTATTACACACTATTTGTTAGATATAATTGTTCTCTTCTCCTGCCAGTTCTCCCGAGTTTCACCTTTCTCTGAATAACCACAAAAATAACCTCAAAATGAATATTCCTCCCCCATTTCTAGGGACAATTAGGGCCAAAATAGAAATCTGTAATAATTATAGGGTGAATCTCAGGAATTTATTTTTCTTGCTGATTACTGTATATTGAGTTTTTTTTTTTTTAATACCCTGCAGTATTTGTCTCTTTTTTCATCTAGCCTTGCTATGCTGTCAACTACGGGGGTTGAACCTAGGATTTAATATATATATTGTGTATAATAAGATATTTCTGGTTGGACCCCCCCCAGCGGTTTCTAGGGGAGGGTTTTGTATATGTAGATGACCCATGTGTGACCGTATAAATGTATGTGTGTGTGTCCCTGACTAAAAGAGTTCCATTCTAACCCCAAAAGACCTCAGATCTACAGCCTTGTCTTATTTCTGGGGGATGTTAGCAGGCTCTCTATGTGTCCCGGTCCTTAAGCTTCGTCTAAGGACTGGAGGAAGGCACGGGAGTAGAACTGCCTGGGTAGAACACGTAGCAAGGAAGCGGCATTGGCAGATGTGACCCTGACGGGGTCCTGAGATCTGTCACAAGTAGTATATTTGTGTGGTATATCACTACTATTACGGACGTCTGCATACTGTAGTGCCACACAGATACCATTATACGAGGCTCCCGTTTGAGCAAGGTCTTAGGCAGTCACCTATTTGGCCTAGTTATAGAGCCGTCCCTAAAAGTACTTCACAGTGTCCTACTCTTGACCCACTTGCGTAAATGCATGCTGAGCTCATACATGTCTATGTGGTTTCCCATGGATTGCAGAAGATGGTTCAGCAGCTTGAAACACACTTTGACATGGTTTTCTTTGCTTTATTTTAGTTTCCTGTGTGTAACTATTTTTAACGTGTTACATTCTGCATGCAATTATCTGTCTCATGACATATAACTTCCTGCTGTTATTCTAAAAATAGTCTGTTATGAGCCATAAAACCTTTAGAAATACAAATTTCCCTAAAAGTTTTAATAATTTTGGTCACTAGGGTACTTATTTAGCGCTTACTGAGCGACTATCACGGTGGCCAAACGCAGGAAAAAGCTACCCTCTAATGTCCAGGTTCTGAACAGCAATGCTCCTGAGCCTGGTTACGTGATGAGCCTATACGATCCACAAATTTTCTGAATAATATAATATCAGACCCCTTGTCAGCATCGCCAGGTTGAAAACAGCTGAGACTCTATTCAGTTTGACTATTTTCGCCTACAATTTGCTGTCCCTGGTGCACTGGCATACCTAGGGGGGGGCGGGGCGGGCCGGGCCGCACCGGGTGACACCACCCCCTAGGGTGACACCCTAAAAAAATATTTTTCTTTACACTTTTGCAAAGTATTTTACCAGGAAGGATACATTGAGATTTCACAAATTTTCGAGTATGTCCTGGGTAAGCAAGGCCTAGGCTGGCACTTTTCAAGGGGCAGCAAAAAACCCACCACTAAAGGGGTTACTCACAGAGCACCGAATTGACGGCAACATTTTGGTGTTCTGTTGTTCCCTGCACTTCGGGGAATCAAATTTCCCCACCCTGCAGTGAATTCACCATTTACCGCAGGGTCCCCGACGTGCAGGGAGTCGGCCTACTTAACGAAAATGTCTGGAATTTACATATAAGGTCCTAAGATTGATAATAAAAAGGTCTCTTACAGAAAAAAGAGAACCCACTATAGGATGGATATGTTGTGAGTTTGCAAAATCACTTAAAAATAACAATTATTCAAAAAGAATCTACACTCGCCCCTTATTGCACAGCACAGAGGACGCATGAATGATCCACCATCGGCAGATTCATAATATATAATTATTCTATGTATACGTCACGTCCTGCCAGAATGCTCTAACTAAAAATACTTGTAAAAACTTTAATAAGTGCGTGTGATTATTTTTTTTTACATTTTAAATTGGGGCGAGGTGCCAAATATAGGATCCGCCCTGGGTGCCAAATGTTCTAGGTACGCTCCTACCTTGGTGTAACCGAACGCATTTTTCACGTTGTCCGTGAAAAAGTGCGTTCGAAGGAATGGACGCATTTTTTCACGGAATACGCGATAGCAGTCATACGATGCGCATTTTGTCCGTGATTTTGTACAGATCATCAATAAAACACTTTTTGTGTCTGGACGTTATGTTGGCCGGACATTAGCAGCGTCTGACGTCTCCTAATCACGCACACATGCCGCTAGCGGACGCAGCGCACTCTGTACGTCAGTACTAGCGGTATCACGTTCTCGAGAAAATGCGTTGGTTTGCCACTTGCGTTGCGCTGCCGCACTTTTGTACGGCCGTTCTTCGTATGCTGCCCGGCATTGGACGTCATTTGCTGCTAGCACGGCCGTGATTTAGTGCTGCTAAACGCACGTTAATACTGCGTCAGTCTGACCCTAGCCTTAAGGTCTCCTGTCATCAGGGCTGCCATCAGAAATCGTTGGGTCCCTTACTAAAGATCTGGTCAGGGCCCGCTTCTGTCAGCTGCTCATTTCAATAAGCTAATTAAAAATATAACATGTTGCCTCTTTCTGCAAACCTTATTTTACATTCTGCATTGCATTTAAGGGCAGTATCATCTTTTTGTCACCGTGCTCATTTTTTGTGTGGTTGTAGGAGAAGAGAACTATCTAGACCAAATAGCCGATTTGGAAAGTGAGATAAATGGGAGTATTTTTCTGGTTTGGCTATTTTGACCTAAAATTTTCACTTCTCCAGTCATTTTCCTGAGTTACACCTTTCTTTGAATAGACCTGTTTGTATATAAGCATACAAGTACCAGAAAAGTCAAACATTGTCACCATAAGAAGAATGTAACACTGATATCAGAGACCCTGGACTAGGACCCCAACATTTTGGTTAAAAAGCCTTCTTCCAGGGACAGCATTAGTGTTAGTTAGATCATGATGTATTAACAAAATATAAAAAAATATTTTCGATTACTATACAGTCTTGTGTTATTTTAATGTTAATTAAAGTTGTGTTTTTTTTTATTTTTTGCCGTGTCATACTTATTGAGGATTGCATGATAGTATTGGTTTTTGAGGGGTTAAGTACATGACTACATATTATTTTGCCATTTCTAAGTCTCTGAATGTCAAATCTAATCAAAATAAGTTTTATTGGCAGGACCAAATACATTTTAGCATTGCCAAAGCATATGGGGAGGTTATATGGGGTGGGGGGGGGTAGTGGGACATATATATGGGGGGGAATGGGCAAGTCCATGGACATTATCAGGGGTAAGGGATAATGTGAAGGGGGATGGGGCGAGTCCGTGTTGGGGATTTATAAGTCCAGGATCTCTCATGTTCCTCTCAGTCTGTGACATTCTGCGACGTATTGGGCAGATATTTTCACCGCCGGCTCCTCTTCTCCCAGTATGATGTGGAGTTTCCTCGTCTCTTATATAGAGGTGAAGTCCGGGATGAGAGCGGAGAGTCTTTGGAAGTGAGTTTCCCTCAGTGCTGAGTACTTGGGGCACTGTAGGAGGAAGTGGACCTCATCTTCCAGGGCCTCCTGGTCACAATGCTGGCACAGTCTATTCTCCCTGGGCTTGTAGGTCTGTCTATGCCGCCCTGGTTCGATTTCCAGGCTGTGGGCGCTCAGTCTGTACCAGCTCAGGATCTGTCTGTCCTTGGGGTCTTGTAGTACCTCCAGGTATGGGGCCAGTTTGTATTCCCTCTGTAAGGATTGGTAAATGGTGAGTTTCTTGGAGTTTGCTATATCATGTCTCCATTCTCTGATATAGTTTTCCCTGATTCTGTATTTATATTGTGGCTCCTGATCTTTGGCTAATCCTATGAAATGCAATAAACCACTTTTTGGGGAAAAAAACAATAATATATGTATACAGATTACAAACCCTCTCCCCTATACAGCTCTGTGTGATCATTCTTACATCACAACCTTCAGCTACTATAAGGACATTTTCATTTAATTCATTACATAGAGTTATTTTCCATCAATTTTCTGGCAGAAAGTGCAGGTAATGCTATTTTATTAATAAAGTAAAATCACTAGGTAATTACTAGGTGAAATTGCTTGAAAGGATTTACTAATTTGAATTAATTTCAATTATTTGTATTTTTCCTCCAGAACATCATAAGGCTGTTGACTGTCCTAATCGTGCCGATGGCACGTCAGCGGGTAGTGATGGGTCAGCAAGCAACACCGCAGACCCTGACACCCAGCTGAGTTTCCATGAGATGAGAGAAAATGTCCAGCATGAAAGAAACAATCTCTGCCGCCACCTAGAGGTGGTTTAATATAACCAAAGTCAGCTGTAAGAAAATAAATTGTATAGAAAGTAGATTCACAATTACAATCAATAAATCCACAGTTCAAATGAGTAGATAGAATATAAGTCCAGGTTCAAAACCTTTATATTGAATCAGCAGCTGCTTCACTCCGTTAGGTGGTTTATCCAAACCCACCAACAATATGAAACGAAAAAGGGGGAAACAGATGGTAGAAACAGCGCTTCCTTCAGTAGTAATTCCTTTTTTCTCTCTATCTTGTTCTTCCGTATGGAAGGAAATGTACCTCAAATAGAACAAAAAATTCCATAGTGTAGTAAATTGAGTACATGTGTTTGAAATGGACAAGAGAAAAGGAATCCAATCACATTTTTCAGTGTCTCGATCAAACACTAGATATGATCAGCAGCCGGCAGCATTAGGGGGAGCACCGGATCTCCCGTACAGCCTGTAAACTCCTTTTCGCTCCAGCCAATAAGTCAGGATGCAAGGAAATAAATTTTAAGGCTAATTTATTAAAACAAATAAATAAAATACATACAGTGGACGGGCAAAGCACCCAAACGCGTTTCGTGATGTTATCGCTTCATCAGTAGGTGTATGTACACATCATACACCTACTGATGGAGCGATAACATCGCCAAACGTGTCAAAGTCACCAAAGCCACGAAGCATTTGCAGGATGTGGATGACTTCTTCTGCAAGTCAACCGCAAGACTGGAGGAGCTCAATAACTGGCTCCAAAACGTCAATGCCTGCATTGCTGACCGTGAGGATCTGCATCTTTCAGGTAAGTGTGAAGGCCTGAAATGAGGAGAATGAGGTCTCTCCTGGAGATGCAGCAGCACGAGAGCTCAAAGTAGTTCACCTGGACAACGTTGTCACTCCAGCAGAAGAAGACATTTCTGAGCTGGAAGAAGTCAACTTTGACGACGTTATTCTTCCGCTGTTTGAAATAGACAAACAGGAAACGTGCGACATGGAAGATGTCGTTCTACCAGTGGAAGAAACAACCGAGTCTGAAGTGGTCAACGTGGACATGATTCTTCTAAAATTTGAAGATCTGATAATGCCTGCAATGGAGAAAGTCATCTTTCCAACAGGTGAAGTTACACCATATATGGAACCAGTCCACGTGGACAGCGTTTACGTCCCAGAGCCTGAACTTGAATGGTAAGATAAGGTGTATTTTGTGTTGAGCAAAACGTTTGTTGTATTAATGTTATTTTAGAGGGGGTGGCAGAAGAAATTTTCAATAATGAATCTGTTCCTTGTTTCACAGTGTCTAGAGGCTACCACTGGAGCCGAGCTAGACTTGGCAACAACTGGAGCCTGCCGAGGCTTGGCCACAACAGGAGCCTAACGAGGTTTTGCAACATCTGGAGCATGGTGTAACGTTGGGGGCTTCCAGCCTTTCCAGTGTGCTTGAGGGCAGCATGTCTGATGCTGCTCGCTCACCAACACCCGGTTTAAATTGAAACAGGCAGGGAGGTGGCTACATGAGGTGCGGCTTGAGAGGGGGGGTGCGGTCTGGTGAAGGTCTTTACTCCTTGTACCTGAATTCTCTCGTGATTTAACCTGTTATTGACCTCTGCTTGTTTTCTGACTATTCTGCCTTCCGTTGCCCTAGACTATTTTCTTGTACTACGCTTCTGCACTTATATCGACCCGGCTATTCCATTTGACTATTCTATACTCTGTATTTCTGATTCTGGCTCGTCTGACTACCCCGTGTTGCTCACCTGGTTTTGTATTACGACATTGTCTTTGATTAACCCTTTCTGTCTAGCTAGTATACCTGGCCAAATCTAAGGACCAGACAGTTAGGGATTTTTCTACGGCTACCCTGTTGGTAGCTTTTGGGCTCTGTGGAGTGTTGGGCTTTAAGGACTGCGTGGTGGGATCTGGGAACCATGACATTACGATCTGGCCACAAATGGATCCCGCAGACTTAAGACAGCATTTGAGTAACTTTGTATCCAGACAGGTTTGACGGTACTCCCTCGGAGTGCCGGGGATTTTTGGTCCAGGTGGATATTCATTTTAAATTAAATCCACAAATGTTTATCACTGACATAGCCAAAGTGGGGTTCATTATTAACCATCTGTCTGGCAGAGCGTTGACATGGGCAAATCCTTTATGGAAGGCAGAGAAGCCTATCATACTGAACTATAAAGAATTCATAGCCGAGTTAAAACGTACGTTTAATCCTACCAGAAAGGCCAAGGTAGCTGGCAAATCCTTGTTCCGCATACGTCAAGGGAACAGGACTGTATCTGATTATGCTATAGAATTTAAAACGTTGGTTTCTGACGTGAACTGGACTAATGAGGCTCTGGTTCTGGCTTTCATGGAGGGGTTATCAGAGTCATTGATGCATGAGTTGGCTCCTCGTAAATTACCTGAGGTGTTGAGTGAATTTATAGATTATTGTATAGATCTGGATGATCAGATAAGGGACAGAAGAACTCCAAGAGAGAAACCTAAGAGACCGTTACCAAGGTTGGCCCCTGTCTTTCAGGCACCACCAAGAGAGTTATCCCCTCCCTCTGAGCCTATGCAACTAGGCCATACTAGGCTTACAGAGGAAGAGAGAACAAGGCGTCTTCATGAGGGATCATGCCTGTATTGTGGTTTTAAAGGACATTTACGACTTCAATGTCCCACTTGCCCTAGAATGCATGATAAGTCGGAAAACTACCGCACCTAAGACAACTGAGGAGACAGGCCTTGGGTGTGATGTTCATGTCTACTGTCAAAGACACTAGACTCTTGTTACCAGTATCTGTGGCTTGGGAGACCAAGACCACACATACTACTGCTTTTGTTGACTCTGGGGCTGCTGGTAATTTCATTGATGTTGAATACGCTTCCTCCATTTCTCTCCCTCTGGTTGTAAGAGAGACACCTTTGGCCGTCGAAGCCATAGATGGTAGGCCGTTATCCTGTCCCAGAATTACTCACGATACTGTTACAGGGGTTGTTACCATTGGTCTCTTGCATAAAGAAGAGATCATATTTCAGGTTATCCGTTCACCTTCCAATCCTGTTGGGCTTGGTTTACCTTGGTTGGTGGAACATAATCCTGTTATTGATTGTGCTAAGGGAGAGATACTGTCTTGGAGTCCTACCTGTTTTGGGACTTGTTTAATACCCATTCAGCATATTGGTGCCCTGAACACACCTACAGCTCCTCCATTGTCTACAGAGGTTCCTGACTGGTATGCCGATCTCAGGGCTGTATTCGATAAAAGAGAGGCAGAGAAACTACCTCCACATAGACCGTATGATTGCGCCATAGATATTCATCCAGGTACCATGCCTCCTTGAGGCAAAAGTATATTCTTTATCCATAAAAGAGAACCAAATCATGGAGTACATAAAGGAGAATTTGGAGAGAGGTTTTATCAGACGTTCCTCTTCTCCAGCAGGGGCTGGGTTCTTTTTTTGTATCTAAAAAAAAAAGGAGATTTACGGCCGTGTATCAATTATAGGGGGCTTAACAAGACCACCATCAAGAATGTGTACCCTATCCCTCTTATATCAGAACTGTTCGACAGGTTAAGGGGATCAGCAGTATACACAAAACTCGATTTGAGAGGGGCTTACAACCTGATATGTATAAAAGATGGGCATGAATGGAAAACAGCATTTAACACCTGGAGTGTGCATTATGAATATCTGGTCATGCCGTTCGGTCTCTGTAATGCTCCAGCTGTATTCCAGGATTTCATTAATGATGTGCTCAGAGATTTTTTGCAATCCTTTGTTATCGTATACTTAGACGATATACTAATTTACTCTCCCAATCTTATAACCCACCATGAACATGTCAGACAGGTATTAGCAAAACTACTAGACAATGGTCTTTATTGCAAACTGGAGAAGTGTTTATTCGACATTACTACTGTAAAATTTCTTGGGTACATTATCACTCCAGAAGGTTTTGAGATGGATCCTTCCAAACTCACGGCCATCTCAGAATGGCCTCTCCCTCAAGGCCTCAAAGCCATACAGAGGTTTCTGGGGTTTTCCAACTATTATAGGAGATTTATCAAGAATTATTCAGCTGTAGCTTCCCCCATCATTAATATGACACGTAAAGGTCTGAAGAACCAGGTCTGGTCTTCACAATCCAAACAGGCATTCGAAGCTCTCAAACAGGCTTTCACTTCCGCTCCAGTGTTACGGCATCCTGATCCCAGAATTCCATTTGTACTTGAGGTTTATGCTTCCAAGATAGGCATTGGGGCTGTCCTATCTCAAAGAGAGTCTCCAGGGAAGCCTCTACATCCTTGTGGGTTCTTTTCAAGAAAATTATCACCAGCAGAACACAATTATGATATCGGTAACAGAGAATTGCTTGCTATTGTCAGAGTGGAGACATTTGTTGGAAGGTACTCTTGACCCTTTGTTGATAATCACTGATCATAAGAACCTTATGTACATCGGGGATGCTAAACGTCTGAACTCGAAACAGGCCAGGTGGTCATTACTACTGTCTCGGTTTAATTTTGTGTTGACTTACAGACCAGGTGACCGCAATGTAAAGGCTGATGCCTTATCTCGTCAATATGACCCGTATGAATCAAATACACAAGACCACAATCCTATAGTTCCTCCTGAACGTATTGTGGCTTCCACGGTCTTGTCTGTTTCCTCGCCTTTTCTGGAACGCCTCCAAGCAGCTCAAATGGGGGCTCCACCTAACAAGCCTCCAGATATGTTGTTTGTGCCTGAAGAGGAAAGACAAGAATTACTCATGTTTCATGATTCAAAACCAGCAGGTCATCCTGGTATTACTAAGACTCTTACCAGTATCTCCAGACAGTTCTGGTGGCCCACCATGCGACAGGACGTACAGTTGTGTTCAAAATTATTCAACCCCCAATGCTGTAAAGGGTTTTAGGGAATTTAGTGTACATTTGTAAATGTATTCAGAATGAAATCCTACAAGGAGTTTTTAAAGAACCATATGCAACTAAAATGACATCAATTGGTTTTGTAATACAGTAGTAAATGTTTCTTTTGTGAATTCTTCATTGACACAATTATTCAACCCCTTAAAGACTACCACTCTGAAGAACAGAGGTTCATTCAAGTGTTTTCAATCAGGTATTGAAAACACCTGTGGATGTCACGGAGCAGCAATAAAGCATAATAAGCACCAATTAGGCAGCTTTAAAATGACTGTGATACTCAGCTCCTTCTAGACATTTACTGGTGTGGTTACAAACATGGTGAAGTCAAGAGAATGGTCCAGGAAGACAAGAGAAGAGGTGATTACTCTTCACAGGAAGGGCAATGGCTATAAGAAGATTGCAAAGATGTTAAACATACCAAGAGAGACCATAGGAAGCATCATTCGCAAATTCAAGGCAAAGGGCACTGTTGAAACGCTACCTGGTAGTGGCAGAAAGAAGATGCTGACTTTGACTGCTGTGCGCTACCTGAAGCGTAGAGTGGAGAAAAGTCCCCGTGTGACTGCTGAGGAACTGAGAAAAGATTTGTCAGATGTGGGTACTGAAGTTTCAGCTCAGACAATACGGCGCACACTGCGTAATGAAGGCCTCCATGCCAGAACTCCCAGGCGCACCCCCTTGCTGTCTCCAAAGAATAAGAAGAGTCGACTGCAGTATGCCAAAAGTCATGTGGACAAACCACAGAAGTTTTGGGATAGTGTTCTGTGGACTGATGAAACAAAATTAGAACTGTTTGGGCCCATGGATCAACGCTATGTTTGGAGGAGGAAGAACAAGGCCTATGAAGAAAAGAACACCTTGCCTACTGTGAAGCATGGCAGGGGGTCAATCATGCTTTGGGGCTGTTTTGCTTCTGCAGGTACAGGGAAGCTTCAGTGTGTGCAAGGTACCATGAATTCTCTTCAGTACCAGGAGATATTGGATGACAATGTGATGCAGTCCGTCACAAACCTGAGGCTTGGGAGACGTTGGACCTTTCAACAGGACAATGACCCCAAGCATACCTCCAAGTCCACTAGAGCATGGTTGCAGATTAAAGGCTGGAACATTTTGGAGTGGCCATCGCAGTCACCTGACTTAAATCCAGTTGAGAACCTCTGGTGGGACTTAAAGAAAGCAGTTGCAGTGCGCAAGCCTAAGAATGTGACTGAACTGGAGGCTTTTGCCCATGACGAATGGGCGAAGATACCCGTAGATCGCTGCAAGACACTTGTGTCAAGCTATGCTTCACGTTTAAAAGCTGTTATAACTGTAAAAGGATGTTGTACTAAGTATTAAGATTGAATGTCACTTGGGGGTTGAATAAAACTGATAATGATGTGAGCACAGAAAAGACATTTGTGGTTATTTCATTATAAATGTTAGGTTATATTTGTCTGACCTACACGTGCCTCTTTGATTTAATTGTAAGCAAGATGACTGAATGATCAAAATCAATGTCAAACTGGCCAAAACACTCAATTTCAGTGGGGGTTGAATAATTTTGAACACAACTGTACGTCTGTTTGTTTTGGCTTGTCAAGTCTGTGCCAGAAGCAAAACCAGTAAAACCTTGCCTGTCGGTCTATTGCAGCCTTTACCCATTCCTAATAGGCCTTGGTCTCATCTATCCATGGATTTTATTTTGGACTTGCCGAAGTCCAAGGGTCATACTGTGGTTCTGACATTTGTAGACCGCTTCTCTAAAATGGCTCATTTTATTCCTTTACCTAAGCTTCCTACAGCCAAAGAACTGGCGGTCATCTTTGCTAGAGAGATTGTACGAATACATGGGGTTCCGTCTGAAATAGTCTCTGTCAGAGGAGCTCGGTTCGTCTCTCGTTTCTGGAGTGATTTCTGTGCGGAGATGGGGGTGCGATTGGCCTTCTTTTCAGCATATCATCCACAAACCAATGGGGCAGCAGAGAGGGCAAACCAGGGTCTCGAGCAGTGAGTGTGCTTTACCACACAACAACAAGACAATTAGTCGGAGTTGTTGCCCTGGGCTGAGTATGCACGTAATAACGCCGTTAACGAGACCACTGGCCACTCTCCTTTTTCTGCTATCTATGTTTTTTTCCTCCGGCTCTACCACTTCAGTTTGCTGAACAGGCCATCCCGGCTCTCGATGAACATCTCACACAACTACAGGATATTTGGAGACAGATTCGCGAAAACATGGAGCGCAATGTTGCTGTCCAGAAACGCAAGGGTGACAGGCATAGGTTACAAGCTCCTTCCTACAACATGGGGGATAGAGTTTGGTTGTCCACTAGGAATGTGAAGTTGCGGGTGCCTTCTATGAACACCTCGGTTTATCGGTCCATACAAGATCAATCGCTGCATTAACCCTGTGGTTTATGCTCTTGCCCTTCCTAGACATCTTCGCTTGTACAACGTCTTCCACACCTCCCTACTGAAGCCTTTGTTGTGTAACAGGTACACGCGGGTCATTCCTCCTCCTCCACCTGTTCAGGTTGATGGAGAGACGGAGTATGAGGTTAGGAAAGTTCTGGATTCTAGGCTGTTCAGGGGTGCTCTGCAGTACCTGGTCGATTGGGTGGGTTGTGGTCCGGAGGACCGGTCCTGGATTCCGGCTTCCAACATGTCTGCCTCTAGGTTGGTCAGGGCATTCCATGCCTGGCACCCCGATCGCCCTGGTGGTCGTCCTGCCACTCGCCCCGGTGGTCGTCCTGCCACTTGTCCTGTCGGTCGTCCGGTGGCCTCCTGTGGAGAGGGGGTACTGTAACATTGGGGGCTTCCAGCCTTTCCAGTGTGCTTGAAGGCAGCATGTCTGATGCTGCTCGCTCACCAACACCCGGTTTAAATTGAAACAGGCAGGGAGGTGGCTGCATGAGGTGCGGCTTGAGAGGGGGGCGCAGTCTGGTGAAGGTCTTTAAAAACCAACAGTTCCTTCTAACCAGTGCCAGATCGTGGTTATCCATACCTGAGCTCCTTGTACCTGAATTCTCTTGTCATTTAACCTGTTATTGACCTCTGCCTTCTGTTGCCCTAGACTATTTTCTTGTACTACACTTCTGCACTGATATCGACCCGGCTATTCCATTTGACTATTCTATACTCTGTATTCCTGATTCTGGCTCGTCTGACTACCCCCGTGTTGCTCACCTGGTTTTGAATTACGACTTTGTCTTTGATTAACCCTTTCTGTCTAGCTAGTATACCTGGCCAATTCTAAGGACCAGACAGTTAGGGATTTTTCTACGGCTACCCTGTTGGTAGCTTTTGGGCTCTGTTGTTGGGATTTAAGGACTGCGCGGTGGGATCCGGGAACCGTGACACATGGTGAGGTTCAGCTTTACCTGGAGCTTGGTGAGGTTTGACAACAACTGGAGCCCAGCGAGGCTTCACAATAACTGGAGTCTGGCGATGCTTGGCCTCAACTGGAACCTTCCTAGGTTTGGCCACAACAGGAAGCTGGTGAGGTTTGGGGACACCTGGAGCCTGGTGAGGTTCAGCTGTACCTGGAGCCTGGTGAGGCTTGGCCACAACAGGAGCCTGGAGCACAGTGAGGTTCAGCAACAACTGGAGCCTGGCGAGGTTCAGCAACAGTTGGAGCCTGGCAATGATTAGCCACAATTGGAACTTGATGAGGCTTTGCCACAACTGGAACCTGGCTGAGTGGGAGGTTTAAATTAATGTCTAAAAGATCAGGATACAATGAGGCTCCCTCCTCCAGCCAATCTGCATACAATAGAATTGGAAAAAGTGGTAAGCGCCCACACTATCCACATCCGAACACCCAGCAAACCAGATGGTAGTGGTTTCCCCCAAACCAATCAATACAAATAATAACAATACGTATCTGGTCTGCGCGAAAGGACGCTAGGGAATTCAGATAGGTTTCTCATGAGACGTCTCCAACATATTCACATGTGGGAATAAAAAGATAGCAACTCTAAGTGCAGTAATTATAAACAGAAGCTGAATATATGATATCTTGTAGTTATTCAACTCACAGACACAGAGCCCATACACTGGCTCTGAGTGGATCGTAGCCTTTGGGTTGGTTATCTTCACTTAGTTTCTCAGGAAACCCACTCCTTATTGTAGATAACTCGTCACATCCAATAAGTATGGAAGAGAAGGAAAAAACACTTCCTTGTGCAGATCTGACATGCAGCAATATAATAACAAATAAAGGTGAAAAACTCACATTTGTTAGAGCTATTCCCAGCTCTGGTACGAAGGCATATGGGTTTAGTGGGTCAAACCCAATGAAAGACCAAAACATGCAGCAACGGTTCTTCTAAAAAATTTAATAATTGTATAAAATAAAATCAAGAAATAAAGCCAGGACGCGTTTCACCGTCGACACACGGCTTCATCAGCTGGTCTCAGAGCCAGTATATGGGCTCTGTGTCTGTGAGTTGAATAACTACAAGATATCATATATTCAGCTTCTGTTTATAATTACTGCACTTAGAGTTGCTATCTTTTTATTCCCACATGTGAATATGTTGGAGACGTCTCGTGAGAAACCTATCTGAATTCCCTAGCGTCCTTTCGCGCAGACCAGATACGTATTGTTATAATCTGCATACAATGTCTGCTGCTGCCTCTGGCGCTAGCCTAGGTTCAAGACAATGTGTGCCATAATTGCCCCTAGCCCGAGCCCGATTCTGGTGAACGATGTCAGGGCCTGTAGCTCGAGCCCTCTTTGGCCTTATCGGATCAGAGTGGTGTGCCGGTTATGTGTTCTATACAGCCTTATATTCTGACTTCACTGTCCAGTTATTTAGGGGTGATTCCAATGAAGCGGCAGCACAACCCAGACACGGCCGAGGAGTTTAGGTCCCCCAGTTACTGCTGACCAAGAAGCGTCCTGATCCACACATGAGGGACCGAGCGGTGAGCTGTAGAAGTCCGACAGCTGCTGCAATGTACCCGGGTACCAGTTACACCTGAGTGGTTGCGCTCTCCTAGATGTTGGGGTTCTCCCTCACAGAAATATCCCCATGGCAGGCTTCTTCTTTTAGGGGCACACCACCCAAAAAGCGCTGTGTTAGGCTGTAGCGCTCAGAGGCAAGTTCTGGCACTTGTCGGGTCGCGGTTGGCCCTGGCTCGTTCCACATAGATCGCGGGGAGGGAAAAAGCAATTATGGGAATGAAAGGGTACATTATAGGACAAATACAATTGCATGATTAGGATGAATAAATACAGGGGAAACGAAATCTAAGGAAATAACAATTAAAATAACCATAAATAAATGTGAAATAAACAAAGTGGCGGTTGTACAGTCACAATTACTTCAAACAAAAAGAAAAGAACCAGTAGCATGTGTTTAATAATGTGTTTTATAATGAAGGCTTGAAGCACTTAAGGCGTAAGGCCCTTAAGTTGCCTCTGATGCCAGGACGCAGGGAGGATTTTTCTAGAAAGGTTTTCTAGCGCGTGAGGAGATTGAGCGGGAGTGGTGTGGGAGGAGTCGCCAGGAGGGTACTTAAGGCGCGTGTGGAGAGGCTCTGCGCGCCTTTTTTCTCCTGGGGTAGAGCGGTGAAAATCTGAGCTGCGTCAGAGAGCGGTGTATTTTCGGCTTTGCCTTAAAAAATTGTCATGTGGAAGGCAGTGATCTGGAGTCGCTATTGGAGGAGGTGCGGGAGGCGGCTCGGCATCGTGGTGTGGAGTGGGCTAGAAGAAGCCTGTCAGAAGTGCTGGCGGCGGAATTGGAAGTGGGATCTCGGCCTGCCAGGATTTCGAGGCCTCCGGAGCGGTTCAGTCCGGGAGGCGAATCCAGTGGTGTATCGGCGGCTGAAAGGTTGAGATTGGAGGCTGTGAGAGGCCAAGGACGGTTGGTTCAGCGGATGTTGGCTGGTGGTGACGCAGTTGAGAATGAGGCTGGCGTGAGCGATTCCAGACGTGTGGAAGGTAGGAGCTCGAGGCCAGTATCGGGGGCTAAGGATCCTTCTGGTCAGAGGGTTGGTGTGGTGAGCTCTACCAGGAGAGAAGGAGTGCGGAGGTCGAGGAGTTCCTCGGGGAGAAGGAGAGTTCGGTGGTCCGCCAGGGGTCCCAGAGGAGGAGCAAGGGCTGTCTCAGGGACGGATGTTTCGGCGGTAAGACAGTTGGTGGATGGGGTTGTGGACGGTGGTGTGGTACAGGGTGTTGGTGTGCGGGATGAGGTCACTCAGGAGCTCGAAGTAAATTGGTGTTCAGATGGTGGAGCTGATGGGGCTCCAGATTTTTGTGTGAGGGAGCGAGTTAATGATTTTGGTACTTCGGGTTCTGGGGCTCATTGCACAAATGTTTTTTCGTCCACAGTTCCAATGGTTCGGGAGAGGAGTCCACAGCCGGTTGGTGGTTTTGTCGGTGGAGTTGGTGCAGGGGGTTCAGAAACTGTGGTGCAGGAGGTTCCAGGAAGTTCGGGTGGACCTCGTGTGGCAACAGGTAATGGAAATGGTGGTGATGTGAGTTCTTTCATGTCTTTTTTACAGGGGGCCTTTAAGGCTTGGTCGGTTTCACCAGGGGGTGTGAACCAGGGAGTGGATTTGGCTCAAGCATGGAAGGGTGCAGGTGGGCCAGTTGTGAGAGCTGGTGGAGCTCTTGGTGGTGAAGCTATGGCTTCAAGAGGGCCGAGTGGCGATTTGGGTTCACTCGGTGAGTCCGCAGGGGTGGCGGATGTGGCAAGGAGGAATGCTTACGTGTCATTTACTGGGCCTTTGGGGTTTCATTTGAAACAGGAGGTTAAAGAAGGCATATGGCGGGGTGAGTATGTGGAACTTTTTCCCTGCTTCCGTTGGATGAGGTGGCTGGGGTAAAAGATGATTCATCTAAGGACGGTTTAAAGGAGGAAGAGGAAAGGAAAAAGAGGTTTTGGAGGATTCCTAAGTCATTCGGGAATTGGCTCCGGGCTTTTTGTATTTTGGCAAGTCTGGTTGGGGAGAAGAGCCCACAACACTGTTCGGGTCTTTTTTGTTATGTGGATGGAATTTTGGAGGCTTATCGGACTTATGGTGGTTGGGCGTGGTAGAAATACGATGAGCAGTTTCGGCAGCGTTTGGCGGCTCACCCAGGGATGGGGTGGGATCAAATGGACATAACGCTGTGGTTGCGTTTGATGGGGGCACAAAAGGCTTTGCCCTTTAAAGGGGGAGCCGGTGGGGGAGGGGTCAGTTCCCCACCGGTAGGTGTTAAAAAGGGATTGTTTTACGGTTTAACGAGGGTCAGTGCAAGTTTGGTACTGGGTGCAGGTTCAAGCACGAATGTTCAAATTGTGGAGGATTGCATTCATTGTCCAGATGGTTTAAGAGGGCAAGACAAGGAGGTCTGCCTTTTGGTGGGTCTGCAGAGGGGCGCTTCCCCAGTGAATCTCGACGCGATGTTACCGTGGCTAAGGCTTTACGGAAGACATAGGGATGCAGAGTTTTTATGAGACGGTTTTGGTGATGGTTTTCGGATTCCTTTCGTGGTAAGGCCAGGGGGTGGCAAGTTAAGAAATTTAAAGTCGGCTAGAGTGTATCCAGAGGTAGTCCGGGAGAAGGTGTTTAAGGAGATTGGGGCTGGTAGGATGGCAGGTCCATTCTCGTCTCCTCTGGTGCGGGATTTGAGGATATCCCCGTTAGGGGTTGTGCCGAAGCGGAAGGCAGGAGAGTTTCGTTTGATTCATCATTTATCCTTTCCACGGGGGGGGAATCGGTGAATGATGATATTGGTGAGGACTTGGCCTCGGTGTCGTACGTGTCATTTGATTCCGCGGCCAGTTTGGTCCGTGATGCAGGAAAGGGGGCTTTGATGGCTAAGGTGGATATTGAGTCGGCTTTTCGGCTATTACCTATTCATCCTTCGTGTCATCATCTTCTGGGATTTTGATTCGAAGGCGAATTTTATGTGGATCTATGTTTGCCTATGGGTTGTTCCATTTCCTGTTCCTTTTTTGTGTTTCAGTACATTTTTGGAATGGGTGGGCCGTGAAGTGGCAGGGTCGGATAAGCTGACACATTATCTGGATGATTTTTTTGTGTGTGGGAAGGGAAGGGACAGGAGAGTGTTTGCACATTCTTCGGTCTTTTCAGTGGGTGGCACACTGATTTGGTGTTCCTTTGGCTTCTGATAAAACGGAAGGTCCAGCGTCAGTTATCACTTTCTTGGGAATTGAGATTGAATTCGGTGAAGGGTGAGTGTCGTCTACCTGTGAGGAAAGTGGTGGAAGCTTTGAGGCAAGTGGAGGGGGCCCTGTCGGTTAAGAAATTACAGTTGAGAGAGCTGCAATCGCTGATTGGTCGTTTGAATTTTGCGTGCAGGGTCATTCCGGTTGGAAGAGTCTTTTTACGTGGATTGGCTTTGGCGACACGGGGTATTCGGGAAGGTCATCATTTTGTTCGACTATCTTGTGCCATGAAGGAAGATTTGGAAGTGTGGAGATCCTTTTTGGTTTTGTTTAATGGGGTGGCCATTTTCCCTTCGAAAGAGGTTTTGGCGAAGGAACTGGAATTTTTCACGGACGCCTCGGGAGGTGTTGGTTTTTGGGTATATTTTGGGGGGCGTTGGTGTGCTTCTCGTTGGCCTGATCATTGGTTGGCATCTTCATTGGTGCGGAATTTGGCATTTTTGCAGTTGTTTCCATTAGTGGTGGCCTTGGAGCTGTGGGGAGGTGCTCTGGAGGGGAGAAGGATTCTGTTCCGTTCTGACAACATGGCGGTGGTGTCGACGGTTAATTCTTTGTCGGCTTCATCATTGCCAGTCATCAAATTGTTTAAGAGGTTTGCGTTGTTTTGTCTTAAATTTAATGTTTTATGCAAGGCACGTCATGTTCTGGGTCGCCTTAACTCAGTGCTTTGTCTCGTTTGCAGTGGGACAGGTTTCGTTCCCTGCTCCGTTGGCGGAGGAGGTGGGCACCCCTTGTCCGGAGGGCCTTTGGCCGCTAGGCTCGGAATTTTTGGAAGATGGGTGAGAGGTTCTTTGTCTGAGTCCTCTTGGAAGGCCTACTCGCGAGTGTGGAGGTATTGGGACGCATTGGCTGAACGGTTCAGGTACGTTTTGGTGGGTGGATTGGATGAGGAAAGTTTGCTTAGGGCATACCTCAATCGGTTATTCGAGTCAGGGGCATCTCCTGGAGTGGTACGGCAGTCTTTGGCCGCCTTGGCTTTCCTTTTTCAGGTATCGGGAAAAAGAGCTGTCACTAAGGATTTTGTTATCAGATGTGCAGTTCGGGGTTATGTGAAGGGGAGGTGCAGGGTAGACGCTCGGCGTCCAGTGTCGAAACAATTATTGGAGGGTCTATGGGATTTTGTTGGGAATTTTTGTTCTTCACCTTATGAGGTTCTGCTTATGAGGGCAGCTTTTTGTTTGGGGTTTTTTGGGGCATTTCGAGTGGGTGAGCTGGTGTGTAATTCTAGGAGAGGAGGTGGTGGTTTGGGAGCTGATGCGGTTTGGTTGGGAGTTAATGAACTGGTTATTTGGGTTGCTAACTCCAAGACTGATCAGTTGGGTAGGGGGCGTAGAGTTGTTTTATTCAGTGTGGATAACTGTGTGGTGTGTCCAGTGAAGAACGTTAAAGGATTTATGGAGGTACGGGTGGAGTCTGGTGTGGCCTTTTTATGTCAAGCGGACGGGTCAGCTTTATCAAGGTATCAGTTTGTTTCCATTTTTAAGAAGGGTTTGTTGAGTTTAGGGAGAAATCCAAAGGAATTTGGTTCTCACTCTTTTCATATTGGGGTAGCAACGGAAGCTGCAAGGTTGGGTTTGTCTGCAACGGAAATTCAAGAATTGGGAAGATGGAACTCCAGGGCTTTTCAGTCCTACGTTCGTCCTGGTTTGGTGTTATGAATTTTGGAAACCCTGGGTAATGCTGGGAGGTAATGTGGAGAACAGTTGCTGTATGATCTGTTCTGGTAAATTTTGTCTTCTTTAAAAAAAAAAAATGAATGAAATTTTGAAATATGAAAAATATCAAACTTATATATGGAATATGAATTTATATCTTTTACGAAATATATATATATTCTATTTTATCTTTGTATATTTGTTTTGTTGTTTGGGGGAGGAGTGTGGGGGTTGGAGGATTTGGAGGTGTGGTTCTTGTTTATGTTATATTTATTTTTACAGGTCTGGACATGGTTTATTGGGTGGTGTGTGGTGGTTTGGTGGAAAAAAAATTCTTTTAAAGTATTTTGAGTAGTGGAGATGTTGGTAATTTGTTTTTGGTTTTTGCAGATCCTTCAAGAGTTGTGTGGATCATTGGAGACTCGCTGATTTTTTTGGGTGAGGAGAAGGGCGTTGGTGCGATCATCTGGAGTACAGATGGGTCTGCTTGGGTCGGCGACACGGGTACGGTGGTTCAGGATCCGTGGACTCCTATGGGAGGAGTTTAAGCCGACGATTTTGGGTGCCCTTAGGCACGGAGAAAGTTCCCCATGTGCTGGTGGTTCACATGGGAGGGAACGATTTGGGGGTGGTCCCTCTTGGTATGCTGCTGGAGCAGATGCAGGAGGTTCTGCGGCAGTTGAGGGTGTGGTCACCATGGACAGTGGTGGTGTGGTCCGAGGTGATGCCAAGGATGGTGTGGAAACAGGCTGAGAATGAGGAGGCGGTGCGGTTTTGCTGGATTAAGGTGAATCGCTGTATGGGAAGGTTTGTGAGGCGGATGGAGGGTGTGGTGGTGCGGTATCTACCGTTTGAAGAGGAAGATGCGGCGTGTTATTTCATGGCGGATGGCGTTCACCTGACGGATGTGGGCCAAGGATCTGTTCATCCTGGGACTCAAGGAAGGGATTGAACAAGCCCTGTTTTTTCTTGGTGGGGGAGCTCTCCCATAAGGGGGTTATGTGAGGAGCTCATGGCGGGGGCTTGTAGGCAGTGCTGGCTAGGGGTTCCTTTTTATTTAGGATGATTTTGGTCAGATGGTTGGGAGTTGGGAAGTTTTTGTGGTTGGTTGGTTTGGAGGTGTGTGGTGGTTGTGGGGAGTCCTCTTTCAGCACTGGGTTATTGTTTTATTTTGTTATGGGAATGGTTATGTCATGGTGGTGGGGTTATTGTGTGGAGTTTTTTAGCTGTGGCCTATATATAATAAATATATATATTATTCCACAGTTATGTGTTTGTGTATTTTTGTGTATTTATTGTCTCCCTGCGTCCGACCCGGTCATCAGTAGGCGACTTATATGGTTTTGTTTGTTATGTACAGGTAATCTAGTTTGTAGTAATGCCCTTTTAAAACACAGAGAAAGAGCACTGTTTAGTGAACAACCCTGACAGTGAATGTCACATTTCTAGTCCGCCCCCTGGTGGTGAGAGAGTGATCTGGGCCAGCTCTTACATTGTCTGCTAGCCATTCCATGCTCTCCACTTCTGGATTCCCCTGCAACTGGTCTGGCCTTAGGTCACATACTCTGCCATGTCCTCCATAAATATCCAGCCTTGCAATTGATCATTGCTCTTGCATGGGTCATTTCTGCCTGAGGGTCTGCTGAGTTATGTTCTGCTCTGATTCCTTGTTTTATCCCTGTGCTCTGTTTACTGTATATTGGCTTTTCTGTGCACCGATTAATTCTTGGCTTGTCTGACTTCCCTTTCTGGTTACTGATTTCTAGTTCTGTATGACTACCCACTCTGCTGTATGATTTTGGCTTTGTATTTTGACTATGTCTCTGGATCTATCCCTTGTGTCCTGTATCTTATTCAGCGTATCACCCAGCAGCATTGTATTCCTTAGAATAGAAGGCCATTCTAAAGGAACACATCCCAGATTAGGGTTTCCGTGTGTGTGTTTGCTGCTGGCTGCCAATATATTCTTGTTTTCTCCCTTAACCCTCGTATGACGGAATGGGATGTTGTCCGCCTGCGGGTGTGCTCTATCTGCGTGCCCCCGGCGCTTACCGCTGGCCCGACTACCCAGGGCCGGATTAACATAGGGGCAGATGGAGCAGCAGCTCCAGGCCCATGCCCCAGAATAGGCCCAGAGAAAAGATAAATTTGTCTGCATTGATAGGCATTTGGACATCTATATCTCCAGCTTCATAGCAGCTACAGGGTCATGTCAGGTATCACTGGAAAGGCCAGAGCATGACTTTTCCAATGATACCAAACATGACCAGGTTTTATGTAACAATAAAAGTAAAATAATAAATATTTCTTTATTTTTTTATTTTTCTTTCTAACAGAACAATATTTTTCACTTTTCAATTATAAAGGGAACAATGATGCTGCAGTAACTCAACATCACATTTTTCATGTCACTAACAAGCGTGGAAGTGATGGTACAATCCATTATTATGAATTATTACATCAAGAGCCTAAACTGCCGCTCTGCAGCGAAGTGCACGGGGGGGGGGGTTTGGAACCCTGCGCCACTAATCTCTACACCTCGCAAGGTCAACTGAATTGTCATCGGACAGGACAGAGTCTGGCCTTTCCATTAATACCAAACATGACCATGTAAAATCTAAGAGAAAAGAAAAAAAAAACTTTTTTTATTTACTTATTTTTGTTCCAAAGCGATGGCATTGTCCATTTGTCACGTATAAAATGAGCAATACCACTGCTATTACTCACCTTCTCATTTCCCACGCTGGGAGCAAGTTCAGTGCTTTATACATAGTCATATTATTCATAAAACACCATTATCCAAAGCACATGGGAAATATCAAATTTTTGGGCTAAAATTTTATATTTTCTCATAAACATGCAGTAACAGGTTCCCATTTAATTTTTTTAACAAGAATTACCTATAGAATATATAACCACAGAGGTTTGGATGGTAAAATATGAAAAAATAATTTTACACGCTGTGATGATTGAAATCTGATTGAAAATTTACTCCCTCAGTATCTGTCTGGTTAGAAATACCGGTATCTGCACTGTTCAATAACCTAAAATAGGTTTTCATTTCACTAAATTCCAAAAAAAGCCCACCAAAATATTCAGCTCCAGGCCCATAGAGATCTTAATCCGGCCCTGCGACTACCGAGTGATGCGGCACTCGGCGTCTCGTGCGGCCTGGAGTGACCCTGGAGAAGGGTTAGCGGGCGGTGGAGGGGGACCCCTGCGTGGAACCAGCCCGACCACTGAGCCACGCGGGACTCAGCGTCTCGAGCGGCTGGTTCACTGACCTTATGGATGCGGGAGACGACTGCGAAACGGCCGGCCGATTATGGGGATCGGATCTGCTGCGGGGAACTATTCGGATCTTTGCGGGAAACGTTTCGGATCTGGGTGCGGATGAATCTTCGGTTCGGATTGCGGGGATCGCCACGGATCTTACCGAAAGCGGCTGACTGTTCGGATCTTATTCCGATCCCTGGAGATACCGAAGCGCGGTACGCGGCCGCGCCCTTCGGATCTGATCCCGGTCGGATGTACCCGGACTCGATGCCTTCACGCTGCGCCTCTGTCCTGATGCTCGATGCAGGCACAGGGCGCTCGATTCGGTTCGGATCGTTGCTGGACACCGCACCCTGAGACCGCGGGGGATACTCAGAGAAAATATGCGGCGGAGAAATAAAGACATCAGACGAGGCTGGATGCACTGGTAAATCTGCCTTTATTATTCACAGCACCTCCATTTATCAACTCTACACAAATTATGAATACAATGGGAATCCCTGCCCGCCCTCACAGGACCCATTGGTCCTTACGGATCGGGGAGTCGCCGATTCGAACCGGATGGTCCGAATCGGCCATTTTACGATTCGAACCGGATGGTTCGAATCGGCCATTTTCCGATTCGAATTCTAAACGGGACCACGAGGTGATCGGAAAATGGCGGCGGGCAAGGCAGACAAAGGGGAAAATACATTTCACAATAACCAACGGGGAACACTTTATTACACCACACACAATCCACATCTAAATAAAAAGTACTTAAACTCTGTGCGTGCCACTGCACCTAGGTGTTCATAGCCAAATCAATGTCCTGGCGCACCGCTCCCCCAGTCCAGGTGAACCCGAGCCGTCTCGAGCCGGAGCACCTTCCCCCCGGCCACCCGTACTGCAATGGTGCTCTGCAGACGGTCGTTCGACTGAACCAGGTGAGGCCGGACCAGGGTAATGGTAGCCCCGGAGTCCCGCAGCCCCTCAGCGGGCCGCCCGTTTATCCACACCGCCTGACGGTGATGACGACGGTTGTCGTCCGCGGCGGCTTGCACGGGGTCGGCCTCGTGTAGCTGCTCCCATTCCTCCGGGGCCTCCGGCCACGAGGTTTCGGCATCGCAGCAATGGACGGTCGGCGACGGTCTGGCGGGCGGTCGAGTCGACTCCGATCGGTTGGGGCAATACTGCTTGTAATGCCCATCTTGATTGCACCCGTAGCACCGGACATTAGCCAAGTTGTTGTTGTTGGGCCGGCTGGTGGGCCGTGCTGCCGGCGTCCGGACAACCGGTGGTGGGGGTGGTGGAGCGGGTAGGGCTGGTCGGACGGGCAGGGATCGCTCCCCTCCTCCGAGTGTCCGTATATTCGTCGGCCCAGGTAGCCGCTTGCTGCACGGTCTGGGGCTTCTTGTCACGCACCCACTCCCGGATAGCGGAGGGGGTGTGCTCGAAAAACTGCTCGAGCAGCAGCAGCTGGGTAATTTCGGCCACAGACTCCGCGTTGCTACCCGAGAACCAGGTGCGTAAGTCCCGCTGCAACCGATGGGCCCACTCAACATGGGTAGCGCCACTGGGCCGGCGGGAGTTCCGGAACTTCACCCGGCTGGCTTCCGGGGTCACGGCGAACCTGCTCAGCAGAGCCTGCTTGACGTGCAGGTAACTGGTGGCCTCTTCGTCTGGCACCGTGCGGTAGGCCTCTGCGGCCCGACCGGTCAGTTTACACGCCAAAACCCTCACCCAGTCAGCACGGTGCACTTCGTGCACTTGGCACAGGCGCTCAAAGTCCTGGAGGTAGCTCTCTATCTCCTCCTCTGCTTCCCGGAACTCCTTGAACGCCTGAAAAGGCACTTTGCGCCCGGTGGAATGATCCGAAGGGGAACGGCTGCTCCGTTGGCTTCGCACTTCCGCCAGCCGCAGCTCGTGCGCCCGATCTTTCTCTCGCTCCTCTTCCTGACTGATTTCGCGAATCAGATTCTGCATAGCAGCCTCCGTTGGGGCCGGTCCCATCATAGCGACCCGCTGCCGCACCTTCCGGTGGAAATCGCTGTCATCGGGCTCGGTGGGGACGGGGCCCGGCGCGATGTCAGCAGGTAACGCTGCGAATGCCGCCTCCTGATCCATCCTCTTCAGTTCCTCCATCATGGCCTCCCGGCTCTTGGAGCCCGGGGCGCCTCCCCGGTTCTCCAGCATGCCACGCAGGACGTCCCGCCTGTAGGCACCGTACCCGGTCATGGTGAGGGTCTCCTAGGGGTCTGCAGAGAGCTTATCCCACCGCTGCCACCAGTATGACGGAATGGGATGTTGTCCGCCTGCGGGTGTGCTCTATCTGCGTGCCCCCGGCGCTTACCGCTGGCCCGACTACCGAGTGATGCGGCACTCGGCGTCTCGTGCGGCCTGGAGTGACCCTGGAGAAGGGTTAGCGGGCGGTGGAGGGGGACCCCTGCGTGGAACCAGCCCGACCACTGAGCCACGCGGGACTCAGCGTCTCGAGCGGCTGGTTCACTGACCTTATGGATGCGGGAGACGACTGCGAAACGGCCGGCTGATTATGGGGATCGGATCTGCTGCGGGGAACTATTCGGATCTTTGCGGGAAACGTTTCGGATCTGGGTGCGGATGAATCTTCGGTTCGGATTGCGGGGATCGCCACGGATCTTACCGAAAGCGGCTGACTGTTCGGATCTTATTCCGATCCCTGGAGATACCGAAGCGCGGTACGCGGCCGCGCCCTTCGGATCTGATCCCGGTCGGATGTACCCGGACTCGATGCCTTCACGCTGCGCCTCTGTCCTGATGCTCGATGCAGGCACAGGGTGCTCGATTCGGTTCGGATCGTTGCTGGACACCGCACCCTGAGACCGCGGGGGATACTCAGAGAAAATATGCGGCGGAGAAATAAAAACATCAGACGAGGCTGGATGCACTGGTAAATCTGCCTTTATTATTCACAGCACCTCCATTTATCAACTCTACACAAATTATGAATACAATGGGAATCCCTGCCCGCCCTCACAGGACCCATTGGTCCTTACGAATCGGGGAGTCGCCGATTCGAACCGGATGGTCCGAATCGGCCATTTTACGATTCGAACCGGATGGTTCGAATCGGCCATTTTCCGATTCGAATTCTAAACGGGACCACGAGGTGATCGGAAAATGGCGGCGGGCAAGGCAGACAAAGGGGAAAATACATTTCACAATAACCAACGGGGAACACTTTATTACACCACACACAATCCACATCTAAATAAAAAGTACTTAAACTCTGTGCGTGCCACTGCACCTAGGTGTTCATAGCCAAATCAATGTCCTGGCGCACCGCCCCTGGCTGAGGGTGTTGAGCCATTCCGTGACACCTCGTCTTCCTGTTCTCTTGTGTTTTTTGTGAGGTTCCCTTCCCTAGATAGACAGCCATCCCAAGGACCGTATTTGGATTCAGGGTTCCCTTTAGTATTCTGTTTTCTCCTTTTACTCCCACCCTTCCTCCTGTCCAGCTGTTCTGTTCTCTGCTACCTGTTCTGTGTTGTTCTGTGTATATTGCTGCCTGCGGCCCACCTGCCTAAAGGGCCCACTTTGGCTCATGCCAGGTGCCCCAGTGATACGACCATTGTGAGTCACACATTATCATGGCCCACCACAAAGTTCTGCACGCTCTAAGTGCTCCTTAATCGTTCTGCACGTCAGCGGCGGCAAATAATGTTAAACAATGTTACCAGCACTGATTTCGCATAAATCAAATAAACTGCAGCTATAGCGCCTGAACAGGTCAAGCAACCATAATCCAAAAGATTAAAAAATCTGGAACACTACTAAAAGTGAAATTCTGTATCAGTGGCACTCTAGATGGACACTGCCATTCGTGAACATGGCTGCTGCAGCATACTGCGGCACATCCGGGGAGCCTCTGAGCAGCCCAGTGTGTGACATGGTGCCGGAAGTCATAAGGTCTCTGGCAGTGACATGTGGTGAGGTCAGTGGCTGGTGAGGCACTGGCTAGTATGAGAGCCAGATATACACAGGTTACACAGTCACAATTTACGCATTTGATTATCGTTATATAGAATAGAGTTTCACTATTTATAATGTAAAGTTTGCATATTGGTTTTTAATGTTCTAAGAGCATGCACTTACAATACTAACCAATAGAGGGTGCTATTACAACTCTTACTTTAAAGAAAGTCACATGACTGTCCTGCGTCAATCAATCCATGGGGGGCATTTTTAAAAAAAATGAATTACTTGAGACCAATGGAGCTTTCCCATTGGCTCAAGCTTTCAATTGCTTTTTGCCTCTGGAGGCACTGAAGAGCGTAAAACCAGGAAGCCAGCTTGAGCTACGCAATTAACATAGCATTCATCTGCTCAAATTGCATAGGCTAGGCTGGCTCAGTGCTGCCCCTGCTGTCTGTGTAGTGAATCACAAACACACACACACATACATAGCAGCCGGCAAACTGAAAGTACGGGGGGAAAGCGGAGGACAGAGAAGCACAGCGAGAGAGCGTGGAGAGGTGAGTATGAGAACTTTTTTCAATAAATAACATTTTATTTACAGATTAAATACACTTTCCAGGGGGCGGCGGCCCGCCGGGTGGCCCCACCCCAAAAAAAAAAAAAATTTTTTTTTTTACTTTTGCAAACTATTTTACCAGGAAGGAAACATTGAGATGTCACTAATTTTCAAGTATGTCTAGGTAGGCAAGGCCTAGGCTTTCACTTTCCAGGGGGCAACAAAAAACCTCACCACTAATTGGGTTACTCACAGAGCACCGAAATTACGCCAACATTTCGGTGTTCTGTAGTTCCCTGCACTTCGGGGAATAAAATTTCCCCACGGTGCAGTGAATTCACCATTGTAATTCACCACCGCTGTATGCTGCCACCGCAAACCCACGGCCTGTTGTTTTCAAAAGAACTACTGAACGAAAATGTCTGGAATTTATATATAAGATCCTATGATTGATAATAAAAAGTTCTGTTACAGAAAAAGAAGAACCGCTATTAAAATTATGGGGGGGGAATCTTGCCAAAAAAAATCTGAAAAATTACTAAAAGGTACTAAAAAAATAAAATAAAATAAAGACTTTTTACTGCAGATTAAAATAATAAATGGTTTATTAGATATTGCATAAAAAAGGGAATATTTTTAACATTGAAACCTATGGGGTTCGCCTGAATAAACCTGCTGATTGAAACCACCGAACATCAGGGCATTTCACTGACATTTCTCTGCTGTTTGGTGTTCTCTGAATAGATTAACCATTACTTCTCTATGGGGATTTGCACTGCCTTCAAACAGCACCGTACTTGCTGGTAGTTCGCCAAATTTGTGTGTGAGCATATCACCAGAGCAGTGGTGTACTTAGAGGAGTGGCGGAGGGCGGGCCGCAACAGGTACCAGTGATTATTGGGGTGTCATTAGGGGGTACTAGGAGGTGCCACTGTCACTGTGTGTCAGCTTTGAGCTGTGTTCTCAAACAACGAGCAGCGGAGCAGGGCGTTTGTATACGGAATAAAATCGAATAGAATAAAAATCCCCCTCTCCTCCCTCCATAGCTCCTCCCCTGCCCCGCAGCTCTAAGAGAGGGGAGGGGGATGTGATTTGTGTCCAGAGAGCGAAGATGACAGTAAACGGCAGGTAAAGGGGGGGGAGGTATCAGCAGAATATGAAGCCCTGTCTGCTTACTGCTGTTTAAAGTGGACCTTTCCTTAACCAACACTGCAGTGATAGAAATTTGTCATTGAGCTGCCTGGCTCCTGGTGAGGCTGCGTGCGTGCAGGTCACACTCGGTCCGGCCAGTCAGGTGGTACTGAGTCTCAGTACCACCTGACTGGCTGAACCATGTGACACGCACGCACGCAGCTGCCCGCCCTTTCCTTAACATGGACTGTCACTCTATTCTGGACTGAACACCCACCGGGAAGGGAATCAAAGCCATGGTGCACCCTCTGGCAGTGGCACCCCACTGCTGACAAGATGGCTCCACGCACAGGCACAGCTGTGATCCTAACGTGGCCTGGAGGGACCTCCTGCAGAGTCTGCACACAGTCCCTGCTGACTCTGCACACAGCCCTACCGCGGACGGAGGCCGGTAAATGTAGAATAAATAATTGCTGTGTGCTCATATACACTCGGTTTCATGGGAGTTTTATTGCAGTGGATTCTGATGCACTCATACACACCACACATTGCATTGCTGGGAGTTTTATTGCTGTGGATTCTGATACGCTGACACACACCACACATTGCATTGCTGGGAGTTTTATTGCTGTGGATTCTGATACGCTGACCCGCACATTGCATTGCTGGGAGTTTTATTGCTGTGGATTCTGTGATACACACTGCACATTACTGTGAGTTTTATTGCTGTGCAGTTCTGTGATATGCTCATACACAGTGCACATTTCTGTGGGTTTTATTGCTGTGCAGCTCTGTGATACGCTCATATGCAGTGCACGTTTCTGTGGATTTTATTGTTCAACCAATTAGAGCGGCTGTGATCCAGTATACTTGACATGCGTGGCTGTTCTTTGTAAAAATGCTTGAATTTAAACATTTCATAATTTTATTTATCTCAATAGATACATTTGAAATGGTATACAAAATATACAAGTAGGCGCTTAGTATCCAAATTTAATAGAACTCCGCCTTTTCCTCTCTTTATAAGAGGAAAAGGTGGAGCTTAAAGAGGAAGGGTGGGGATTAACCAGGAAGAGGTGTGCCCTTGACAGGAAGGGGTGCCTCAAATTTAAATTAGGGGGTGCACGAGTTTAGTCAGGCCTAGGGCAGCACAAAACCTAAATACACCACTGTGTATGAGCATATCACAGAGCTTTACAGCCATAAAACTCACAGTAATGTGTGGTGTGTATGACGGTATCACAGAGCTCCACAGCAACAACACTCGCAGTATTGTGCGTGACTGCTTAGGCCTGTGACCTCCTGATTTTACCCATACCCTTTTCCCCCAATAATTACACAGACACCTTCTTTATTGGAAAAGGGCATGGCCACAGCTTTATTGAAAAACAACATGTAATCATATTAAGCGCTGCGGAATATGCCTGCAGTTTATAAATAAATAATAATAATAATAATCTCACGGTAATGTGCGGTGTTTATGAGAGAGCTCCACAGCAATTATTCTCATACATGCCGCACATTATTGTGAGTTTATCACAGAGCTCCACAACAATAGCACTCACAGTAATGTGCCGTGTGTATGAGCATATCACAGAGCTCCATAGCACCAAAACTCACAGTAATGTGTTTTGTGTATGTGTGTGTCAAAGAGGTCCACAGCAATAAATTACACAGTAATTTGTTGCGTGTATTGGTGTATCAGAGATCCACAGCCATAAAAATCACAGTATCATGCGTTGTGTATGTGTTTGTCAAACAGTTCCACAGCCATCAAACTCACAATAACGTGTGTTGTGTATGTGTGTGTCAAAGAGCCCCACAGCAAAAAAGCTCACAGTAATTTGTAGCGTGTATGAGCTCCACAGAAGTGGGATGGAGGAGGGAATGTTTAGATAAGGCAGAAGGGGGTATATTGTGTTCTCCAGGCTGCCTGAGATAAGAGATGGCAGCTAAATGTAATAAACAGGGCGCTTAAAAGCCTTCTAATATACCCCCTGGTGGTGTCCTTTAAATACATCCCACACAATACAATGATGTGAGCGATTCACCCATTCTCTCCATTCTATGGCCAAAGCCACACTGAGGAGCAAGTGATGGAAAGATACTGGGGGGGGGGCAGTTTACAACATAAAATATCACACAATGGATGCACCCAGTGACACATATAGAGGAAAATATTTTCTTAACTAAACACGAAAGAGAAAAACAAATCACATGTAAGATATGAGCAACAGCAAATAAACACAATAAGGACATTTCATTTTTTGGTGGTAGTGGCCCTTTAAATACAGGTCCCGTAAAGCCCAGGGAACCTCTCTGGGAGGTATGAAATCAGGATTGTAGTGGCTATGCTATTGTATGCAATGCATGTTAGAGAACTAGTTTAATTTTAACTTCGGTCAAAAGGGAACTTTTTTTGTGGTTTCCCCCATTGTAAGTAGAAAAATCTAAATTTTTAGCAAAGTAGGTGAGGCTTCTCCAGAGCTATGTTTATTTAAAAATTCCATCATCCCAACAAGTTAATCAGTGAAATTCGGGAACGATGACCAAGAGAACAGTGTGGCATTCATTGGCCTGATAATCAATAACCCGGGACATCAGTCGTCTCCCCACCCTCGATACAAGTTCAGGGACCTTCCAAATTCTTCAACTCACAGCTAACAGTCACAGGTGAAACGTGCGAGAAACCCAGCGCTCCTTTCTATTAAACATCTCGGGCTTCCAGGTAAGTCAGTTTAGCATTTATCGAAGATACTAATCGACTAAAAATTCATGTGCAAGGTCTGTGTCTCCCCTAATTCTACAGGTACTTATGTCTTCCCAAACATACAGCAGAATATATATATATATATATATATATATATATATATATATATAGCTCATAGGAATCATAATTATTATTTTTTCGTCTTTACTTTTTTTTAGTTGGAGTTTCTTTTTTATTCTTTTTTCATTGGTTCAAGAAATCATTACGCAATTAGATGGATGACAGAAACACATACAGGGTTAATCAAAGAGAGCCGAATTGGCTCTGAAATTGCACCGAACAGTGAACTTCCCCGCACAGTGCAATTTCGTAGCCATTCGGCTATTCACAAAAATGGCAGTTCGCCAAATATTGGCGAATTGCCAGCCAGATATGGTGATCTTTGAAAGCCGTGAAATACCCATAGAGAAGCAATGCTTATTCTAATGGTTAACACCAAACACCACCGAAATGTCAGTGAAATGGCCAGATGTTCGGTGGTTTCGTTCAACAGGTTGAATCCCATAGGATTCAACGTTAAAAAAAAAATCCCGATGTTACTAAATAACTATTAAACTGTTTATTCTTTTCACTTGCAGCAAAAGTCTGTTTATTTATTTTTTAGGATTTGTAGCCATTTTTGGGGATTTTTGCGGCAAAATTTTTTCCCCCAATTTTTTTAAAAATGCCGTTTCGTTTTACTGTAACAGACCTTTTTACTATGTTATTTTCAGGCATTTTCGTGCTGTCGATTTTTTTGCAAACAGCTTTTAAAAGTTGCGGGGGCTTTTTAACCCGTTCGTTGGCTCGTCGGCTTTTTCTGGTGGCTGGTAGACGTTCTGTTCGGCAGGCTGTCGGATTTTTTTTCAGATCGACTCGGCTGTTTTGCGGCAGATCGTCAGATGTGTTCAGCATGTTTTCGGCGTTTTTTTTGGATCGAACGGTATTTATACAGCAGATTTTCAGTCGATACGGTGGCTTTGCGCTGGTTTTTCTGATGCGTTCACCAGCTTGTTCCCTGCACTTTGAGGACCCTGAGGTGAATCCTGAATTCACCAAAGGGGTCGGCGAATTTGAGTCCCTCCGAAGTGCAATAACACTTATGGATACTATCAGCGATTTACCAAACACTGTACACATCGCTATGACATGCATTGTAGCAAAAAAAGGAAGAGGAACCAGCAGGCACAACAGAAGAGGAAACTGTTGTGATGTCAATTCAAGAGTGTTGTGGTTGTTTAGGGGCTAGGAAAGGGGGGGTGTATCAAGTTGGGGGGGTATTTTAAAACCTTCGTTGCCAAGGGGTTTCTCAAAAAACCACGGTCAGGAACCAATGTGTTCTATTTTTTTAATCATTTTTTAATTAATTATACAGTAAGAAATATTTGAGACTATTCCCATTGTATTTTACTTACATTGTATTTTCTTACTGGAATAACCTATTTGGCAGCCATCTACTGGCCAAAAGGAGTTACTGCAGTTCTGGTCTCCATGCAGGATCAGCTGGGAAGATTTAGGGCCAAATTACAATCTAGGTGCTAATGTTAGCCGCGGTGTCTACTACATATTACAATCCATATGCAAACGGGTTAAGTAACCCGTTTGTGTTTGGTGCCTTGTGCTTTTCAGCGCGAGGTTACTGTACTTTGCGCTCCCTATTCTTAACATGGGGAGCGCAAAGTGTTAATCAGCCCTGGATTACAAAGTCCTAACGCTGATTAATGTCCGGCTCTGGTTAGCGGAAAGTTAACCAGAGCCAGGACTTGGTGTTAACGGATTCTGCACAAGTGGAATCCGTTAACACCAGCCTAAAAAAAAATTAAAAAGAATAAGATACTCACCTCCTGTCCCACGGCGAGGACCGCTGCTCTGTCCGCCTCCTCCGCCCGGCAGGAGCAGTGAGATACGCAGGGAGAGACTTTTTCCCCCAGTATCAGTACGCTGACCGGCCGGATCTCACGAGGCGAGATCCGGCTGGTCATGTGACCCCGGTGTCTTGTTCAATGGAGTCCTATGGACTCCATCGAGTGGATGCTCGCAGCTGCGCTCAGCACTGCTGCGAGCATCCCGGTGCGTAGTGCCCGCTACCAATGCAGGCACCAATGCCTTGTAAAGAAAAAACACGGATTCTTAAAGATCTCCATATCCAGAATATATCATTAAAATCCATATTTTTTATGCAACATTACTATCAGCGGCCACAAGGTGGCGACCTGCTGGTTGTAAACCTCTCACAACATCCAATATTACAATGAAGGGCACTTAATGGTTATATAGGCTGAAAAAAAGACGTGCATCCATTGGGTTCAGCCTTTCACACATCACCTTCTGCTGTTGATCCAAAAGTGCTCGTCGAATATGCAATATAGTAGGGGAAACATTCATTCTTTACCCAAGAATGGCGTCAGATTTCTCCTTGAATCAAGCAGCCGTTATGACATATTAAATATTATAACCCTTATATGCCATTTTTGCAGGAAGTCATCCAGTCGCTGTTTAAACATCTGTACCCAACCACTCTGACCCAACCACCTCAACAGGCAGAGAATTCCAAAGCTTTATTGTTCTCACTGTAAAATAAACTATGCTTATAGTTTAGGTAATGTCGCTGGAGATGTGATGAAAGCAAATAATACTTTTTAGGTGACTTCACAGCTCATGGACCGACCTTATTCCCCCGGTGGTCAAGTAGT
Source organism: Leptobrachium leishanense (assembly GCA_009667805.1). Classification (NCBI taxonomy): domain Eukaryota; kingdom Metazoa; phylum Chordata; class Amphibia; order Anura; family Megophryidae; genus Leptobrachium; species Leptobrachium leishanense. The sequence goes on along the minus strand of CM019064.1, from coordinate 429,711,530 downwards.
ATGGATCTACAGGAGGTGGTGGAAACCTACGGAGCTCCCAGGGTCAAGTCAAAGGGCATGCTTGCTCGTCATATGATGCAACAAATGAAAGCTGGTGTAATGATAGAGGAGGGATGTTATCAAGGGCAAAAATCTATTTCTTTGTCAACTACACCTGAACCCTACTACCAAAAATAAACACCGTAAAGAACGGAGCAATATTATTGGTTAACAGCACAGAACTACATAAATTTTGCAATAATAATGTTTAATGCTATGCAGTGTCTGTCTTGTCATTTTTTTTATGTAAATTTACTTTTTCTTTGGTGATCACATTTTCCGATTAGTTAAATCAGACTCTAGATCAGGGATGTCAAGTTAGCAGCCTCCCAGATGTTGCTGCCTACAATTCCCAGAATTCTTTGAATGCAACGGATGGCAGGGAGTCATGGGAGTTGTAGTTCAGAAACATCTGGGGGGAGTTTGACAGCCCTGATCTATATCTTTCCCTGTACAAACGCTGCCTGCTTTAGAAGGCGTATTGACCTATATATAGACAATTTTATTGATTAGTTTATCTTTCCTATTTGAGGTTTCCAGGGACAATGTGTACGGGGAAATGTTCAAGGATGATTGGGATAATCCTCTTTCCGCTCGGGACATGCGCCATCATATGCAATCTTCTTCTCTACTTCCCCAATGGAAAAATTCTGGAAATGGACCAGATAACTGATTATGTCTGGTATTTCCACGGCATCGTTGGAGCAGGATTACTGGTAAGAAAGATACATTTAAAGTGATACTTAAGGGTCTATTAAAAAAGTACCGAAATTGCCTGCAACTTCGGTCCTTTGCATTTCGGCCCAGTTCGACGCATTTCAGCGACTCTATGTCGGCGAACATAAGATCAATTCACCCATTTAGTGAATGGTCACTCGATTTTGCTGAAAATGGAGATGCCGAAGCACTTATCGGATGTCGGCAAAACCCACCAAAGTGCACAGATTTGGTAACGGTAAAGTCCACCAAATTGGGGGGGGGGAGAAGGCTTCTATTCTCCTAATAGGTGTTTAAACCAATAAAAATAGGTCCTTTAAAAAATAATAAAAATGTCTGTTACAGAATAGAATAAAATGCCTCTTAAAAAACATTGAGGTGTTCTACAACATAAAAAAATAAAAAGGCTTTTTGCTGAAAATGAAAAGAATAAACGGTCTTTAATAAACACAAATTAAAAAAGGTATTACTCTTTTTTTTACGTTGAATCCTAAGGGTTTCGCCTGTGGAACAGACAGAAAAAATGTGGATAACCCTTCAAAGACCACACATATATAAATCCGTATCCTTAATGATCAAAGAACGTCTTCTCCTCTTGGCGTTCGGTTAAAGACACTGAATAAAAAAGCTTGAGCAAATCTAGAAAGAAACAAATATACAAAACATAGCGCAATCCAGCAACAATAAATTCACATTAAACTTGGTCCCCTAATAGTTACACTCACAAAATAAAAGCGATTTTCAGGCACATCACGATAATGCTCTTTACTCCACGCCAGTCAGGATTCGCCGGGCACCAGGTGCTAGAATAAATCCACCTTCAGAATGATTTCCTTGAGAGGTCTCCTAGTATTGGAGGGGATCAGCGATTTCCAGATTTAACCACCAATAAGGATGGTATAGATCTCCGGAAGCTCCAGGTCAGCAGAAGGATACAACGACTGACTTTCTTCATAAAATAGGAACTTTATTTAATAAAATAACATTGTTATAGAGTATATTTTATTAAATAAAGTTCCTATTTTATGAAAGAAAGTCAGTCGTTGTATCCTTCTGCTGACCTGGAACTTCCGGAGATCTATACCAACTGCGCCCGCAGTTTTCCCCCTTGCGCCTGCATTTTAACTCTGGATTACAATGCAGGTGCAAAAATGCTGCCTGCATTGTTACCGTACGTAAAAAGCCTGGATGCTCGCGGCAGCGCTGAGCGCAACTGCGAGCATCCACTTGATGGAGTCCATGGGACTCCATTGAGTTCCCCCTTGCCGGTCACATGACCAGCCGGATATCGCCTCTCAAGATCCGGCCGGTTGGCGCAGTGATACGCAGAGAGAGACTGGGGGGACTTTTTCCCCAGTCTCTCCCTGCTCCCGCCGGACTGAGGAGCGGTCCTCGCCGCGGGACAGGAGGTGAGTATCAGATCATTTTTTTTAAATTTTTGATGGTGTTAACAAATTCTGCAGAAGCGGAATCCGTTAACACCAAGTCCTGGCTCTGGTTAACTTTCCGCTGACCAGAGCCAGGCGTTAATCAGCGCTGGGAGTTTGTAATCCAGCGCTGATTAAAACTTTGCGCTCCTCATGTTAAGTATAGGGAGCACAAAGTACAGTAACCTTGAGCTGAAAAGCGCAAGGTGCCAAACGCAAACGGGTTACTTAACCCGTTTGCGTTTGGATTGTAACATGCGGTAAACACCACAGCAAACGTTAATGCTCACGCATGAGCATTCCCGTTTGCGTGAAGAATGTAATTTAGCCCTTAATGCATCAAACTCCAATATTAGAAAAAAAAATTTAATATAGGTTTTAACATTTCTAGCCAAACGCCATGTTTTATAGCCCTTGCGGTAAGCTCTGCTTGGTTCAGCGAGTATTTGGTGTTCAATCTGCAGTTGTAAGAAAAAATATGGTGATGGCACAGGTTACTTTATCCCTAAAAGCTCATTTCTTAGGCCGGGGTCAGACGAGCGTTTTGCAGAGCTTCTACTCTGACGCCCGTCTGGTCACCTCGCTGAGCCCAGTTAGTGCGTTCAGCGCTACAAGACTCAATCCTCCTATGGAGCAGCACGCATTGCAGCCCCGCTGAACGCGTGTAGTAGTGCTTCGACAGGGAGGCTTTCAGAACATCCACAGCACGCCCGCGTGCGTGCGCTACAGCATGTGGCCGGCCCCGTCAAAGCATCACAACACTGCGGAATCCGGAAGGCACGTCAGTATGGGTGCACATAGTGCGCTCGACTGACCCGGCCTTAACCAGCACATAATTCCAAGCAAGTGTTTCACACATGAGAATACAGAGAGATAAACATTAAGGTTTATCTATTCAGCACATCATGTCAAAAATTCCTCCGGGAGCAGACAGAGCATGCCTTAAGTGGTCTTACATGGGGCTGTTTTCAAATATGTCCATAGATCTTCACAGGCTTAGTTGTGCTCAGCAGTTTGTCCAGACAGCCTTCCATCAAGGTGTCTCCACTATTTTTGCAGAAGGAACGGAGTTCCTGTTGGTCCCACACACTATAAAGCCTGTATTCAGGTGATGTCTAACGGCTGGGTGGAGTAGAGGTAACATCACTGCTCTATAACTGTGGAGACCGTGGAGACGCAAGTTCAAATCCTGGCCAGAGCACCTCTCCAGTAAGTGTCCTTGGCAAGACACCTAACGGTACATACTCGCCACCCAGGACGTACTTGAAAATGAGAGAAATCTCAATGTATCCTTCCTGGTAAAATCCTTTCTCAAAGAAATAAACGATAAATATAGAATGTATCTTATAGTTTTGCTTAAATCCACAGATATACATAAATATATCAGATTTGAGCGAGTGTGTATGTAAAGTGCCAGATGAGAATTGTTAATTGGAGAATAAAAATCTTGGTGTGGTCCCATATTTCCTTTTTTAGGACTTGACCCCTGATTCCATCAGAGTGGAGGAGAAATATGAATCTGAGGAGATACTGCCCAGTGACAGCTCAAAGTGTCACGGCAGATTATAACTATCCTTTAAGACCGTGTTTCCCAACCCTGGTCCTCAGGATCCCCTAACAGGCCAGGTTTTAAGGATCACCTTGGGGAAATGCAGACTGAATCCTGCAATCACTGAGCAGCAAATCATATACCTGTGCTGTGCTTCACATATCCTGCAAACCTGGCCTGTCAGCGGGACCTGAGGACCAGAGTTGGGGATCACTGATCTAAGACACATGTGCCCCCCAGATGCTGAATTGATGCCTACAATTCCCAGAAGTCTTTCAATGCAATAAATGGTCAATGATTCATGAGCATTATAGTTCAGAAACATCGGGGAGGCCGGAGCCTGACAGACGTGCTCTAAGAGATGTTTGATTGAGGAGTTTGTGCTTCTACCTTGAGATCATTGAAAATCTGTTGTTGAAATGTAATCTGTAAGACGTGAGAATTTGTGCAAATGACCACGTATCTAGAGCGTTATAAGAATGGGCTGTTAAGCGTCTTACACTGTAAAGGAAATCGTGGAATTTGCTAAAAATCCTTAGAAATGCTGTGAAATGTCCCGTTTTCTCCACAGGTGTTCCTCACGGCATTCATGACACTAGGTGCAGGTGGAGAAGGGTGCTGTGCAAATAGATGTGGGGTAAGTCCAATTCTGTTGTATGTTTGGGCCACTAGAAGGTAGGAGACTTATTAAAGGGCCACAATCCCCAGAAAATGAAATGTCATTATTGTGTTTATTTGATGTTGCTGATATCTTACATGTGCTTTGTTTTTCTCTTGTATGTTTAGTTAAGAAAATATTTTCCTCTATATGTGTCACTGGGTGCATCCATTGTGTGATATTTTCCTCTGTCACTGGATGCATCCATCGTGTGATATTTTCTTCTATATGTGTCACTGGGTGCATCCATTGTGTGATATTTTCCTCTATATGTGTCACTGGGTGCATCCATTGTGTGATATTTTCCTCTATGTATGTCACTGGATGCATCCATCGTGTGATATTTTCCTCTATATGTGTCACTGGGTGCATCCATTGTGTGATATTTTCCTCTATATGTGTCACTGGGTGCATCCATTGTGTGATATTTTCCTCTATAGTGTCACTGGGTGCATCCATTGTGTGATATTTTCCTCTATATGTGTCACTGGGTGCATCCATTGTGTGATATTTTCCTCTATATGTGTCACTGGATGCATCCATCGTGTGATATTTTCCTCTATATGTGTCACTGGGTGCATCCATTGTGTGATATTTTCCTCTATATGTGTCACTGGGTGCATCCATTTTGTGATATTTTCCTCTATATGTGTCACTGGGTGCGTCCCATTGTGTGATATTTTGTTTTGTAAACTGCCCCCCCCAGTATCTTTCCATCACTTGCTCCTCACTGTGTGGCTTTGGCCATAGAATGGAGTCTATGGGTCGATCACTGACTCAAATCATTATGTTGTGTGGGATGTATTCAAAGGACATCACCAGGTGTAGGTTAGAAGGCGTTTAAGCTCCTTGTCATATCTCATTCAGCTGCCATCGCTTATCTCGAGTAGCATGCAGAATACAACACATCCCTGCTACCTTATCTAAACATTCCCTCCTCCACCTAATTAATTGTTAGGACACAGAAGTAAGAAAAACCTTTGGTAAATGTTGCTTCATGGTAAAAATCAACAAAATAGTAGGGAGATTTAAATTTTTTTCCTTCTTACATGCAATTACTTCAAAAAAAGAAAAAAAAACAGCAGCCTGTGTTTTATAATGTGGTTTATAATGTGTTTTTTTTACGGTGATTTTATTTGTAATGCACAAGTAATATAGTTACAGTTTATGTAGGTGCTAGTGTCCCTTTAATGTTTTTCTGCAGCCTGTAATAGTCGCTTTCAAAGATCACATGATGCGACAGCCACCTTTAAAATTATTACTATAGGGGTTATTCAGAGAGAGCCGGTCTGGCCTCGAAATGTCACAGAACAGGGAATTCTCATGTACGGTGACATTTCGGGGCCATTCGACTATTCAGAAAGCAGGCAGTTCGCCAAATTTTGGTGAATTGCCAGCAAGTACGGTGCCTGTCCGAAGGCAGTGAAATCCCCCATAGAGAAGCAATGGTTAATCTATTCAGAGACACTGAACAGCAGGGAAAAGTTGCCAAAGTGCCCTGTTGTTTGGTGGTTTAATTCGGCAGGTTTATTCAGGCGAATCTCATAGGATTCAATGTTAAAAATATTCCCGTTTTAATACAATAACTAATAAACCATTTATTATTTTAATCTGCAGTAAAAAGTCTTACAGGGTTATTCAGAGAGCGTGAAAATTTGGAGAATAACTGGAGAATGAAAAATTCTAGGTCAAAATAGCCAAACTAGAAAAATTCTCCCTTTCATCTCACTTTCCAAATCGTCTATTTTGATCTAGATTTTTTCATTCTCCAGTCATTCTTCAGTCATTCTCCTGCTTTTCACGCTCTCTGAATAACCCTGTTACTTTTTTTTAGGATCTTTTAGGCATTTTTTGGCAATTTTTTTCTTTTTGAAAGCTTTTTTTCCTTTTTTCTGTAACAGACCTTTTTAATATCATTCATAGGATCTTATGTGTAAATTCCAGGCATTTTCGTTCAGTAGTTTTTTTGCAAGCAGCGTTTCAATTTTGACACCTCGTATTTGGTTTTTTTTGGGCTTTTTTTTACCCCGTTCATCAGCTTGTCGGCTTTTCTGGCAGCTGGTTTTCATGCTGAATTCACCGCAGGGCAGGGACGTGCAGTCAGGGGTGGCAGGGGAGGCAGGGCCTCCCCTGCCATTCCAGTAAATTAATGTGCTCATTGTGCTGCAATGAAATGTATGTATAGTTAATCTGTAAATGAAATTTTATTCATTGAAAAAAGTTTTCATACTCACCTCTCCACGCTCCCATGCTGTTCTTCTCTGTCCTCCACTTTTTTTCCCTTTACTTTCAGTTTGCCGGCTGCTGTGTGTGTGTGTATATAATTCACTACACAGACAGCAGGGGCAGCACTGAGCCAGCATAGCCTACGCAATTTGAGCAGCTGAACACTATGCTAATTGCGTAGCTCAATCTGACTTCCTGGTTCTACGCTTTTCAGTGCCTCCAGAGGCACTGAGAGCAATTGAAAGCTTGAGCCAATGGGAAAACTCCATTGGTCTCAAGCAATTCCTTTTTTTTTAAAAAAACGCCCCACATGGGAGGCAGAGCTCCCCATGGATTGATTGACGCAGGACAGTCATATGACCGTCCTCGTCAATCGTTGGGGGTGGGCAGGCAGAGCTCAGCAGTCAGCATGTGTGTAATAGCGCCCTCTATTAGTCGGTATTGTAAGTGCATGTTCTTAGAACTGTAAAAAAAAAGCAAACTTTACTTAATAAATAGTGAAACTCTATTCTCCTATATAACGATAATCAAATGCGTAAATTGCAACTGCGTAACCCTCTGTACATCTGGCTCTGATACTAGCCGGTGCCTCACCAGCTACTGACCTCATCGCACGTCACTGCCACAGGTTGAATTGATTCCCCAAAGTGCAGGGAAGTGCGGGGTACGAGAGAACACTTTGGCTAACGTTCATCACGCACACAGGCCACTACGTGGACGCGGCGCACTCTGGGCGTCCGTTGTAGCGCTTTTACGTCAAGGCCTAAATCAATGCTACGACGGACGTTAAACTGTGCGTCGACACAGACGTGATGACTGCGTTTGTCTGACGCTAGCCTGAAATGTCAGCGACATTTCGGTGCTCTCTTAATAACCCCCTATATGTATTTTAGGGTTCTGTGTAATGATACAGCTCATACATTTTGGTTTTAACACCTGGCCCTGTATCATTGCTTATTGCGAACATTGATGGAAAGAAAAGAAGGTTTTGTCCACACGCATAGTGCAAAGTCGTGCCCTGAGCCATGTATTCTGAGCGCTCATTCATGAATGTCATGAACTCTCTATATAAGTGCTGTACATCTAGTGAGAACCACAAATGACAAGAAATATTCAACACTGTGGGCTCAATTTAAATCTTTCAGATGGTTTGACCAATTGGTTTGGCTGAATCCATGAAAAAGCTCTTGAGAAAGGCCCAATAGAGCTGAAAAGTCACTTGTTTTGGTCCACATAAACCTGCACTGAAGATAACTGGATGTGTCGTGTGTGTACATAACTAGCATTACAACTGGAAATGTGAGCGAACTGTGCACATTTGTGTCACACAGCCAAGAGCTACACATGCATTTGTTAACAATTAATTGCAATACCCACTGCCCGGCCAAAAAAAAATCAGTGTAATATTTGCTTGTATCGCCTTTCGCTGTGGTTCCGGCACGCATTCGCCGTGGCATTGTGTCGATGAGCTCATGCGATGTCACAGCATTTAGTTGTGTCCAGAGTCACATTAATTTGTGGCCATGATCTTGTATTGATGATGGGAGAGACGCAGCGCTGCATAAAGTCTTCTCCAGCACATTATCCCAAAGATTCTCAATGGGGTTAAGGTCTGGACTGTGCGGTGGCCAATCCATGTGTGAAAATGATGTCTCATGCTCCCTGAACCACTCTTGCACAATTTGAGCTCGATGAATCCTGGCATTGCCATCTTGGAATATGCCCGCTGTGCCATCAGGGAAGAATAAACCCAATGATAGAAAAACCTGCTCATGCAGTATATTCAGGGAGTCACATGACCTCATTTTATGCTGAAACATATCAATCACTGCAGTAATTATCCAATGGAAGGCGAGCACCTATTGGCTTCAGAAGGGGACTTTTTTTGGCCAGTCATTGGTCCATACTGAATTTGATGGGCTACACGTCTTTGATCAATTTATCAGGATTAACACACTGGATTTACCATCTCTGGATTGTAGTTATTGGTGTACGACATACTATAACTCTGTACTGATATGTTTACAAATGGAGTAAGTTTATATCATTGTGGCTACAGAAGTGTGTTTCTGTTGGGGACAACAATCTGAAATAGTGTTATTACATGTATTTGGGGCAATTCTGAAGAAGCCTATGTGTTAGACTTGATACTACAGATATGCATTCAATGTATTATAATAGGATGATATATTACACTGAGTGAGAAATATACACGGAGTACGATGACTGCCTTGACCTGGTACATTCTGCTAGACACAAGTATGTGTAACCATAGCAGATGGGTTTATGGAGCGTCACTGTGTGTATCCATCTGAACTTCAGGGTCAGAGGCGGCTCTCTAATTAGGCAAAATAGGCAGCCGCCAAGGGCCTCGCTCCATCTGGGGCCTCAAATGATGGCACCTATGTAGAATGTCATTGTACTGGCATTCCAAGCAAATTCACTCCTACATTCACATACTTGTCGATCGAAAGCTGAATTGGCCATCTTAAATTTATTTGGTTAATTTCTAAATTTCGTGCCCATCTAGTAAGACCTCATATTTAAACTTGGCCTAAGGCCTCACTACTCCCAGAGCCGTCACTGCTCAGGGTTAAGTACTGAAGGAGCAGCGCCATATATTTTACCTCAATATAAACTCTATACGATATTACTACATCTTCAAGAGAGTACAGAGGGGGAATAGCTACAGTTTAACCCTTTAAGACTGTGGGCATACTATGCTGTCCCAGCGGCGGGTGGGCCTAAACACTACGGGCCAGCATAGTACCTCCTACAGCCTGCCTATAGACACTATTGGCCAGCCTACCATGCACTGCAGCAGCCAGTGATGCGACCTGCACGAGCGTAGTGTAGGAGGGCCAAAGGCCAGCCTCAGCACCAACAAGACATCCTATGCTGCCCTGAGAGGCTGAGGTCTCACCTTGCCATCCGGAGCTCCTCAAGGGGTTAAGGAACTGTTAGGGCATTAGCCACCACCTGTATATCAATGATTTAAGGCTAGGGACACATGAGCACGGAAAGAAAGTCTACGAGAATGGACATTCTTTCCGAACGGACGCCTGTGGGCCACCTCGCTGTGTGCACGTTTGGGTGCACAACTCTACCATGCACAAGCCTTGTATATAGGATTGCACTTTGCAGATCCTTCTGATGTCAGTTGTTGCGGCTTGACAATGAGGAAAACAGTTACTTGTATGCACATTGCATCGTGTCGTTCTCCCAGTCGAACCATAGTAACGCTAAGACGGATGCTGGGTGGGGGGTCAAAACAGACACACTTAGTGACTCTCCGCTCTCATCCCGGACTTCACCTCTATAGAAGAGACGAGGAAACTCCACATCATACTGGGAGAAGAGGAGCCGGCGGTGAAAATATCTGCACAATATGTCACGGACTGAGAAGAACATGAGAGATCCCGGACTTATAAATCCCCAACATGGACTCGCCCCAATCTCCATTTACATTATCCCTTACCCCTGATAATGTCCATGGACTTGCCCATTCCCCCCCCATATATGTCCCACTACCCCCCCCCCATCAATCACATATAACCTCCCCATATGCATTGGCAATGCTAAAATGTATTTGGTCCTGCCAATAAAGTTTATTTGAATTGAATAGTGCACCCCTATTGCTCCAGCCTTAGAGTTCATTTAGTTACCTTGTTTGCTTCCTTTCACCTGAGTTCAGTTTGTTGGGCATGACCGGTGACCGGTGCACTTTAAACCCTTAACATTTTGTGCGTCAACATGGTAACAGCCACCAGAAAACTGTAGTGGGTCATTGCCTCTCTCGTGTTTGCTCCCTGCTTATACTGTTGATGTCATGTTTGTTTTTCCGCTTGGCCTGGTGGATCGGTCCCTGGGGTCATTCTCCTAGGAGAGAGGAACCGCCATGCTGCTGTGTGAGTCATGTCACAGATTATCTCCGCCTGTCACTGGATGCATTGCTGCTTCCTGAAACTAAGGCTAGGGTCAGACTAACGCATTTTTCGCGTTGTCCGTGAAAAAGTGCGTTCGAACGAATGGACGTATTTTTTCACGGAATACGCGATAGCGGTCATACGATGCACATTTTTGTCCGTGATTTTGTACGGATCATCAATAAAACACTTTTTGTGTCTGGACGTTATGTTGGCCGGACATTAGCAGCGTCTGATGTCTCCTAATCACGCACACACGCCGCTAGCGGACGCAGCGCACTCTGTACGTCAGTACTAGCGGTATCACGTTCTTGAAAAAATGCGTTTGTTTGCCACTTGCGTTGCGCTGCCGCACTTTTGTGCGGCCGTTCTTCGTATGCTGCCCGGCATTGGACATCATTTGCTGCTAGCACGGCCGTGATTTAGTGCTGCTAAACGCACGTTAATACTGCGTCAGTCTGACCCTAGCCTAAAAGGTTATTCAGAAAGCGACAAAGTTGCCACCAAATTGCATCGAATGGTGAATTCCCCCATACGGTGCAATGTCATGGCAGTTTGTCTATTCCGAAAGCTATCAATTCACCAAATACTGGCGAATGGACAGTGAAAAACGGTGCAGTACGCCGCAGATTGCAACAATGCAGTGAACGGCAACACTGAAATTGTCCCATAGAGAAGTGATGGTTAATCTATTCAGAGAACGCCGAACTGCACCGACGTGTCAGTGAAATGTCCTGATTTTCAGTGCTTCAGTTCGACATCTTTAAACAGGCAAATCCCATATAAAAAAATATTCCCATTTTATTATTTTTTTTATTCAACTGTTTATTCTCTTAATCGTTTAGGTATTTTTCAGGATTTTTTTTAATGCAAAATTTTTGATTCCCATTTTTTTAATGGAATTTTTTTTTTATTCTGTAACAGACCGTTTTATTACTTTTTATAGGACCTTTTTTATTATGTCCATGCATTTTTATTGTTTTAAATGCTTTTTTAATGAATAGCAGATTTTTTTTACCCGCGGTTTGGCGGTGCGCGGCAGACAGTTCGGCGGCATTCAGCATCGGATAACTTTGTCAACTCCCGTTTTGGCGCACTTGGGGACCCTGTGGTGAATACTGAATTCACCACAGGGTCGACAAACTGGAATCGCACCAAAGTGCAACGAACATACTGTAAGAGCCCCTCTTAATAACCCCTTTTATCTTGCAAAAATTGAATTCTCATTTCTCCTCCTTCGAGAAAGACCCGCCCCACCATAAATCTCTCTGCACATCAATGGTGCTATGGGGAAATTGGGTTTAAATGGGTTTATACGAGCTAGGGTTATATTATCTTTTATTGTTCCTGAACATTCCACATCCCATCATATCTTCTAATGTCGTATATAAATATCGTTACCGAGGTCAGCTCTGAGGACCTTCTCTAGGCGCCTGCGAACCAGATCGGCCTTGGAGGAAGAGAAAATAATTCCTTATCTGACAGATCGTGTTTTCTCATTATCTTAGGATTTTGAACTGGAACTTACATATAAAGGTTCATTTTAAATGTTACTTTAGCACAATGACTATCAGGGTTATTCAAAGAGAATCAAAAAGTCACCACACGTTCGGTGACTTTTCGTTCTCTTCAATTCGGTGTGATTTGGCGATCCCATTTATTTCGGCAACCCTGCGGTGTATTAAGCAAGCACCAAAGGGCCGTCGTAGTGCAGGGAAAAGCCGCCGCAAACCCGAACACTCACCGCAAAACCCGCCGAACACTCACCAAAACCCGTAAAAACATCTGGATCAACCCCGCCGAACACGCCGGAGAAACCCGAGCAGGAGCCGATCACAGCGCAGAGCAGCCGCTGGAAAAACCCGACACCGCAGATGAATGGAGTGAAAAAACAACAACAGTACGCTTGAATGTTTGAAAAGTGAAACGCTGTTTGCAAAGAAACTACTGAACAAAAATGTCTGAAATTTACATATAAGATCCAATGAATGATAATAAAAAGGGCTGTTACAGAAAAAAGAAAAACATTTAAAAAAAACAGGAAAAAAGATTCTAAAATATCTAACAACAAAGAGACTTTTTACTGCAGAATAAAATAATGAACGGTTTATTAGATATTGAATTAAAACGGGAATATTTTTAACAGTGATACCTATGGGATTCGCCTGAATAAACCTGTCGAATGAAACCACCGAATTGCAGGGCATTTCGGCAACTTTTCCCTGCTGTTTTGTGTTCTCTGAATAGACGAAGCATTGCTTCTCTATGGGGATTTCACTGCCATCGAACAGGCAACGAACAGGCACCGTACGTGCAGGCAATTCGCCTACATTTGGAGAACTGCCTGCTCTCTGGATAGCCGAAGGTCCAGGAAAGATAACCGTATGCTGAATTTCACTGTTCAGTTATCTTTCGCCAGCAATTCGGATCTCTTTGAATAACCCTGTAGATCATTATGTGGTTACATAGAGCGCCATATTGGATTGCATAACTTAGCATAAGTTGCTTAGTATATTTAGCTCACGTATTGAGATGTATTTGTGTTAATGAATTCCTAGATTATTGTATATACGGCAAGCCATCTCATGTATAAACAATTCAGATCAGGGGCCTGATCACAACCAGGACGCTAAAGGCGAGACGCAAATGGAAAATGTTTGCTTCTGCCATTTTCCATCTGTGGCTCGCCTTTAACATCCATATTACGACGTAACCGCTTTGCACGCAGCTGGAGTCTAAATACTTTCGTGCCGCTGGGAGATAACACCACCAGCAGCACTAAGCGCCGCAGTATTATCTGCTCCAGGAGTTCATAGGACTTCATGGAGACGGAGGAGAGCTCATGCAAATGAGACCCACCATGGTGGTGGAAGGATACAGTGCGGAGGAGCACTGGGAGCTATTTATACCCAGTGTTCGGCAGAGAAAAGCCTGTATCAATGAACAATATTCCAGCTAAAAAAAGGATAAGCATATGTGGATATAATAGTCCATATAAAAGTCCACAATAAAATCTCTGTAGGTCGAATCAGCTGCTGTCGCTTTTTGGTGGTATATCCAAACCCACCAGAAAAATAAAGCAAGAATAAGGAAAACTGATAGAGTTAGCGCTTCTTCTGACCACGGTGTCTTCTTCCTCTCTGTTTGTATTGTTGGATACCTTTAAATAAAACATAGTGCTGCCATAGCGTAGCAATCTTGAACTATAATATTGAAATAAGTAACAAGAAAGGAATGCACTCACATTTCAATGTGTCTAAATCAGACACCAGATGAACTAGGCAGCCGGCGATATTAGAGGGAACGCCGGATCTCCCGCATAGCCTGCAACCCTTTTGCTCCGATAGAATCCAGGACGCTGGGCGGTAATTTTGAGGCTAGTTTATTAAAACAAACGTACAACCGAAACACCTAAACGCGTTTCGCGAGATAACTCGCTTCCTCAGACTGGATTTGTTGCACAGGTGGCATCCTATCACAGTTCCACGCTGGAATTCACTGAGCTCCTGAGAGTGACCCATTCTTTCACAAATGTTTGTAAAAACAGTCTGCATGCCTAGTTGCTTGATTTTATACACCTGTGGCCATGGAAGGGATTGGAACACCTGATTCTGATTATTTGGATGGTTGAGCGAATAATTTTGGCAATAAAGTGTATGTAAGCGTCAGGATAAGTGACTTTAGCGCATGCTCCCATATTCTATCCCTAATGTAAAAGCCGTGAAAAATCTGTTAGCGCATTGGGGATTGTGCTAGCTTGCGCAAGCTTACTGTACTTTGCTCATCCTATACTTAACATGGGGAAAGCAATCAGTAATTGGCGTTGGGATAAGTAAGGTATTAATAGCTACATCGATGGGTAAAACAAAAATTTAGCTACACCTAAAAGCTGGTGCTGTTTCCACTTTTTGCAAAATCGTTCAGCATCCCTTAACCCCCCCCCCCAATAAATCGGATACTCACCTCTCATTCCGCCGTTAGAAGGTTGGCCCCATCCGCCACTTCTTTTGGCTGCGAGGAGCGAGAGACTGGGGACAAATAGTTCCCAGTCTCTCTCCGCGATCGCGTAGGGCTTGTGGCCCATTAGCGCAACCCTCCATTGAACCGCTACCGCAGGTATCACCTAGGGTGGAGCTTATTTCCAGGGAAAGGTGCCGAGGTAGCGCCTACCCCGGAATCTAATGCTAAAATGGGGACACTAATGGGAAACCTGCAGGCTCTTAATCTGCCTGATCCTCACATGCAGGCGGCCTTTTTATCTGCTTCACTTTCATGGGAGTGATTAAATATCTAAAATGTATGTATATAGAGAATGACAGGCCCAGGCAGCTCCCTCTGCTGCCTCTAGTGGCGGATATAGAGTATGACATGCACAGGCACAGAAAAACAGTTTTTCTATCATATTTTATCTTTTTTAATAGTAAAGTATAAGATATGATGAAAATAATGGTATCTTTAGAAAGTCCATTTAATGGTGAGAAAAACGGTATATAATACGTGTGGGTACAGTAAATGAGTAAAAGATAATTTACAGCTAAACACAAACCGCAGGAAGTTAGTTAATATCTGTGTATATCTGGCTCTGATACCAGCAACTGACCTCACCGCACGTCCCTGCTGAAAACCTGATCTGTTAGGAGGGATTGAGGATCAGGGTTGGGAAGTGGGAACCACTGGCCTATGTGTCCCTTCACAGCTTTCTTTCCAGGTCCCTGCTCTTACTTTTTTGGATTGTAAAGAGATATTGAGCACTACTGTGCTAGAACTAATGTTTCCAGTTTTTATGGTTGATATCTACGTTCCCTCTCATCTTCAGATCTAATCTATGCCTTGATCCAAGCTCGGTTTTGCCAGCTGAATGTACCAACTTTTGCCTGTTCAGCACATATTTCATTGGCCACCGATACTATTTTTTTTTTGTAAAGCTGCATATTAGAAATGTGATAATAAAGGGCAACTTTGTAACTGATTACACGAGGTAAAGCATGATGACTTTTTAAAATTGCCCCAAAGCATCATGACTTTTTAAAACCCCCAGATACATTTTGAAATTATACTTTTAATAACATGTAGTATTTGTGTATTTTTGAATTTATAAATGTTTATAAATTTATAAATGTTTTGGATAATGTATATGAAGTATGTATTGTTTGAGTGCATCGTTTAACACAATTAATTAATTTGTTGTATCTATCCACAGATGTTATTATCCGTTCTCCTGTCCACTCTTGGCGCAGTAGGTGGAGCTTACTGTGTGGTCATCTCTGCAATGGGATTGGTTAAAGGACCTTTATGTGATCCTGGAGATGGAAACTACATCTACCCATTCCGAAATGACACCGATGAGTAGGTTTTCTATTTGCTAGAAATAAATGTTGCTCAAATGGTTTTGTTTTGTGCATTGTGGCTTCTTTTTGCCAGGCGCAGAGTGAGACTGGGAACAAATAGTCCTAGTCTCCTCCCACAATTCCTTAGCGGCGCTGCACTCGTGCAGGGACTCACAGGACTCCATGGAGTCCTATTGACTCCAGAAGCAGATATTTGTAGCAGTGCACGGCGCCGCTAGCGGTATTTCAGATATTTGTAGCAGTGCACGGCACCGCTAGCGGTATTTCAGATATTTGTAGCAGTGCACGGCGCCGCTAGCGGTATTTCAGATATTTGTAGCAGTGCACGGCACCGCTAGCGGTATTTCAGATATTTGTAGCAGTGCACGGCGCCGCTAGCGGTATTTCAGATATTTGTAGCAGTGCACGGCCCCGCTAGCGGTATTTCAGATATTTGTAGCAGTGCACGGCGCCGCTAGCGGTATTTCAGATATTTGTAGCAGTGCACGGCACCGCTAGCGGTATTTCAGATATTTGTAGCAGTGCACGGCGCCGCTAGCGGTATTTCAGATATTTGTAGCAGTGCACGGCGCCGCTAGCGGTATTTCAGATATTTGTAGCAGTGCATGGCGCCGCTAGCAGTATTGCAGATATTTGTAGCAGTGCACGGCGCCGCTAGCGGTATTGCAGATATTTGTAGCAGTGCACGGCGCCGCTAGCGGTATTGCAGATATTTGTAGCAGTGCACGGCGCCGCTAGCGGTATTTCAGGTATTTGTAGCAGTGCACAGCCCCGCTAGCGGTATTTCAGATATTTGTAGCAGTGCATGGCGCCGCTAGCGGTATTTCAGATATTTTTGTAGTAGTGCACGGCGCCGCTAGCGGTATTGCAGATATTTGTAGCAGTGCACGGCGCCGCTAGCGGTATTGCAGATATTTGTAGCAGTGCACGGCGCCGCTAGCGGTATTGCAGATATTTGTAGCAGTGCACGGCACCGCTAGCGGTATTGCAGATATTTGTAGCAGTGCACGGCCCCGCTAGCGGTATTGCAGATATTTGTAGCAGTGCACGGCGCCGCTAGCGGTATTTCAGATATTTGTAGCAGTGCACGGCGCCTCTAGCGGTATTTCAGATATTTGTAGCAGTGCACGGCGCCGCTAGCGGTATTTCAGATATTTGTAGCAGTGCACGGCGCTGCTAGCGGTTTTGCAGATATTTGTAGCAGTGCACGGCGCTGCTAGCGGTTTTGCAGATATTTGTAGTAGTGCACGGCGCCGCTAGGAGTATTGCAGATATTTGTAGGAGTGCACGGTGCCGCTAGGAGTATTGCAGATATTTGTAGCAGTGCACGGTGCCGCTAGGAGTATTGCAGATATTTGTAGCAGTGCACAGTGCCGCTAGGAGTATTGCAGATATTTGTAGCAGTGCACGGTGCCGCTAGGAGTATTGCAGATATTTGTAGCAGTGCATGGCGCCGCTAGCGGTATTGCAGATATTTGTAGCAGTGCACGGTGCCGCTAGGAGTATTGCAGATATTAGTAGCAGTGCATGGCCCCGCTAGCGGTATTGCAGATATTTGTAGCAGTGCATGGCGCCGCTAGCGGTATTGGTCTGCCCTGCAATTCATTCTGGGGCTAGGTACTACTAAAGTTCCTACGCTGAAATAGCTGCGCTAGAACAGAGATGGCAACGAAGATGTGCGGGTGCAGATTATTTTTACTTACGGTCTCTGTTCTAGCATCAGCTGTGGACTACGACTCTACGTTGGAATAAAGACCCAAGGTTTCTGTTCATATGATAATTCCACTGTCCAAAGGAAGCCACAAACGTCCTAACTAGGGGCTATATTCCAACCTTGGCGTAAATTTAACCAGGGCTGTTGTAAACATACCAACTCCCTGTAAACCATACCAAGTATACTATGGCCCCCAGCACAGCTTGGACCTGTTAGGGGGACCTGAGGATCAGGGTTGGGAACCACTAGTGTATACCTGCACAGCTCTCCAAGGTCTTTACAGGGTCTCCGCTCGAGTTGAGAAACACTTTTTATTGGAGACATTAATGCGCCTCTAGCAGATGGAGAATGAGCTATTCCAACCCGCTCGTTCTCCATCTCCGTCTGACGTTATTCAGGTTGGAATAATGTCTTTCAAACCCTGGTGTTAAGTGTTTGGACTTCTGCACAATCACATAATACACAAATCTAACCTAAAAATCCAATACTCACCTCAGATCCCTCAGTGGCGAAAGCAGCACAATCTGCCGCTTCCTTGCTCCGCAGGCAGAGAAACACTGGGAACAAATAGATCCCAGGATTCCGCAACATATTCTTACACCATCCCTGCTGGATCTTATTCGTGCAAGCTCTTGTAGAGCTCGTGCAAAATCTCGTCCATCACCATGGAGTCCCATGGACTCCTGGAGCAGAGATATCATGGTGTTATCGTGTTGCGGCTCGGCTGAATTACGACAAAGCAGCTCAGTTGTAATATGGGCGTTAAAGGCGAGCCGCAAATGGAAAACAGCAGACACACACGCTTTCCATTGGCGTCTCGCTTTTAACGTCCAAGTTGTGATCAGTCCCTATAAATGGCTCTAGAAGGTTTATAAAAGCTCTGGTTACATTTACACCATGGATGGAATCCAGACCTGAATTTACTTAAATTGTCAAGATCTTAGCATTGAGATCTTTCCTTCCTCTTCAACACTTTGTTTAATAGACCAGCTTGTGGTTATAAATGTATTCGAATAGGTTTATACACTTATCTGGTCAACATCTAACCTACTTTGTACGAGACCACATTCTCCGACATCTAAAATTGTATTTCCTTAGCGATAGAGGTTGAGCGATTCCGATTTCGCTAAAGCTCGCACATCTGCTGTGTTATCTCTATAGGGAGAGCTACTTGTTCCGCCAGGACGCTTGGGACATATGCCGGGAACCTCAGAATATTGTATTATGGAACATTGTCCTCTTCTCAATCCTCTTGGGTATTGGTGGGATCGAAACCCTGCTGTGTGCCACTCAGGTGATCAACGGGCTTGTTGGATTTGTGTGCGGCACCTGCCTAAGGAAAAGGAAGGTGAGTGCCCTCGATAATATTTATCATCCTTCCAAATGACTACATCTACTTGTTATGATCTCTGATATTGGAAGATTCAACTCCAGTTAATTTGCTGCCACTATTTTCCTCAAATGAAATGGTATTTTAGGGTTATAACACATCCTCATTCCTGGACCCAATAGGCTTATTTACACAATGGCGTTGTAAGAAGAAGCAAGGGTTGCTATAGAAGGGACATGACTGATGCTTGCGCTAACCTACCGGTCCTTTGTTGGCTGGGCTAAAGTATGGATCAGAGAACAAGCTGAAGTCTATGGCAAGAGAAAAGCATTAAGTTATAAATCATGCCAGGGTCTAGGACATGAGACAGACGTATAATCAGATGCCAAGCCAGAGGTCAAACACAGAAAAAAATAACAGACTTCAACAGAACAGGGAAACGCTCTGCAGGGAAAAAGCTCAACAAGTCGTCAATATCAGGTACAATGTAGGGCTCGGGTGAAATTTTTTCAGTAAAGGAGTTGCCTTAACCAACTGGCTGTAGACGACACGCTGAGCATGTCCTCCGCTTTCCTGCTAGGGTGCGGCAGACGTACGAAACATGTCGTCAAAGTCCCGCGGCTCAGTGCCAATTCAGCACTGACTGGGCTTCTTTCACATACTGGATGTCTTCGCCCGGGTGAGGTGGAGCTTTAGTAATAAAAAATACATTTTCACGGACTATCTAAATATTTAGTACATTTAAAGCAATACCAACAGTCAAATAATAAATCAAATTTTTTTTCTTATAAGAAATCAATCAATCATACCTATACACAAATCACGGCAGAAACTCAAGACTTCAAAGTTAACAATTCACATATCTGTGTACAGTGCTTTTTTTTCTGGAAAAATAGGTGGGGGTACTCTTGCGGCCAGGGAAAAACGGTGATTATTAGGACTATTTTTCTTGTCCTAATAAATACTCCTTTATTAACCATTTAATGACAGAGTCAATTTTGTTCGCAAAAAGTTAAAATATTTTTTTTTGAAAAAAGTATGAAAAAATGCTTAAAAAAATACAAAAAAAATCGAGAAATTAAGAGACTTTTTACTGCAGAATATTATAAGCAACAGTTTATTAGATATTGGATAAAATGGGAATATTTTTAACATTGAAGCCTATGGGATAAAACGTTCTTGTTACTAAAACATCAGGCAGACACTGCCCTCTAATCAGGCACTGTAGAGGGCAGCCTGCCGGGGCCTCCCAAGGATCCCCTTGAGGAGCATGCGGCCGCCGGATGACAGAGATGTGACTGTGCGGGCTAGCCGCCCGGGTGCATGTGGCAGAGACGGGCAGCGCAGGGTGGGAGCCACTGCACCTGCGGCCACGGCAGACCCCCCACAACCATGATCCAGGGAGCCCCCACTGACCACCAGGCTAAGGTAAGGAGACACATTTCTAGAAAAAAAATTAAAAAGAGGACATTTTTAAATGTCCCCGGGAACATAATTTTTTTTTTTTCTTTCTCTACCTGGCTGAATGTACTTAATTATATATATCAGATACATTCAGCCAGGTAGAGGGGGGTGGCACGTGGGCTGCGCGGGGTCTCAGGCAGTGGGTTTTTTTTGTGTGTATATTTTTAGCAAATTTATAGGGGAAGGTAAGGGCAGGTATGATATACAGTATATATATAAGATATATATCTATATTCTTATAAATATATATATATACAGACTTGTCAAAATCTCTGTATTTTATGTTCAATATCTTTGTATTTATGTGTGATCTAACGTTAAAACCACTTGATCATACCTGATCTAACAAATATCTATAAGCCTGAATGTTTTTTTGTCAGAAATTTTTAATGGGGGGGGTTCTAACCCATCTTTATTAACCCTTTCGCTGCTGAGGCTTTTCCCGCCTCTGTGCTGAGGTCATTTTTACCGGTTTTGCTCATCAAGTTTAAACGTGTTTTTAAGGCTTATTTTAGTATATGACCCAGACATATTATATATCGTTCTTTCCGTCAGACTCAGTAGATTCATAATATGTCATTATTATATGTATACGTTATGTCATGTCTGTATATTATAACAAAAAATGCAATAAAATATGTATTTTCAATAATTTACAACGTGTAAAGTGTTTTTTTTCACATTTTAACATGCGAGCAATTGCGGTTATATTTTGTATGGGGTGCGCTTGTTAAAAAAATTAGAGATGGGGTCTCGTTACATTTTTTTTCGGGGAAAATTACGCGATTTTTAACAAACGCACCGCATACAAAAATCGTTAGTGCAGCATCATTGTTCACATTATAATTGCAATGGGAACAATATTGCTGCATTAACAAACCAAAATTTTTTTTTAAAATATATTTTTATTTTTAATTTTTATTTTTATTTTTTTTTTTTTTTAAAAACTTTTTTCACATTCAAGTTTGGTATTGTTGGAACGGCCATGCTCTGGCCGATCCAACCATACCAAACATTAACCCCTAACTGCCACGGATCGGGAGATAGGGAGTTCATTGGAACTCCCTATCTCCACCGTTGGTGGCAGTTAGGGGTTAACTCTAGGACTGGCGTCATCGTGCTACGCACGATGACGCCAGTCCTCAGGGGGAGTTCCCGGAGGCTTGGCCGACATCCAAGATGTCGGCCAGCTCCGGGAAAGGATCGCGAACCGGCGCTTTTCAGCGCCGATTCGCGATCCAGCTCCCCAGGGGTTAATGCCAGGCACCATTTGGAAGGGCAGGCTGTGCCCTTCCAAATAATGCCTGGGTTAACCCCCGCAGAGCCGCCGATCGGGAGGGAGAGAGGTCCGAAGGACCTCCCCCCCTCCCTTTCAGGCGCCTCCTCCGCACATGCGGGGGGGCCGCCTGAATTAGGTGTCATCGCGCTGCCGCGATGACACCTAATTCTGGCGGCTGCGGTCCCGGATGCGCGGCTGACATCGAGGATGTCAGCCCGCACCGGGGGGGCCAGCGATCGGCCGGAACCCGGCCGAACGCTGACCCCAATGGGAGGACGCGCTCAGCGCATCCTCCGCACAGCAGCGGTAATGCGGAGGACGCGCTGAGCGCGTCCTCCGCATTGAAAGGGTTAATCACTTAAGTCAGGAATTATGTGTGATCTAACGTTAAAACCACTTGATCTTACCTGATCTAACAAATATCTATAAGCCTGAATGGTTTCTGACCGGAAAATTTAAGGAGGGGGGGGGGCTAACCCGTCTTTATTAATTACTTAATAACTCAGTATGACGGAATGGAGTATCCGCCTGCGGTCCGGCTCTATCTGACCCCCTCGTTGGTGTTGCCAAGCCCGACTACCGAGTGGCACGGCACCCGGCGTCTCGAGCGGCTTGGGTAGAAGCCTACGTGGCGGTGTAGATCTGGAGAGTAGATGGGGCACCCACGGTGGAAATCCGCCCGACTACCGAGTGGCACGGCACTCGGCGTCTCGAGCAGCGGATCTACTGACCATTGAAGGGCTGGAGACGGTCTGCGTGGCGAACCGCGGTTCAGTAGAGTCTCCTTGACGATGCTGGCACGGCGCTGAGTCGAGGTCCCAATTCTGGGTGGTTGCGGTATCCCAAAATAGGTGGCGCAACGGCGCGGCGAATCGAGGTTCTGCCGCAAAGTTAGAGGGACCCGTTCCTGGGTGGTGGTGATATATAGCCGACGTGAAATGAAAACACCAGGCAGAGCTGTATGTTTCAAACACTCAGATGAACTGAACCCTTTAATGAAACAACGCCACTATTTATGCTGAAGTATAGCAGTCATAATTTGCATACCCATACTAATTAGGAGCCTACCCATACAATGAGGTATGGCAGTTATTTACAATCAACATTCTTCACATTCTCTTAGCCTTCAGTCCACACAACGTTTCTACATCTATTGTTCCAGCACATCAGATTAAACACACACTATCAGAGATCCCTTAAATTAAACATGTATTTAGATAATGGGGAAAATCCCTGACGCATAATTTACACAACAGCAAAGCTTGTTTACTGTATATACAAAGACACATTTACCTACAGGAATATAGTATTTTAAAACCAAAGCTATGTCATTTCACTAAACTAAATTAAACTAAAACCAAACGATGTAAAGTATATTTAAAATCACACAGGGTACATCTTAATACAGCACATCAAGTAAAACCACATCTAGCAAGGAAAATAAACTGTTCATACATTGAAACGCACACTGCAAACGTTCAAAGGAACACAAGGTCCTTTTAAAAATGTCTTGGGTTTGAGTCCTGGGTCTCGCTGCGCAGAGCCCCTATGTCCCTTCCGTGACACTCAGTAATTATGGGTGATCTAACGTTAAAACCACTTGATCTTACCTGATCTAACGTAAAGCTTCCAAAATAGCTAAGTGTTTGGTTCATTTTTTGATAAGGGGGGGCTGATGACGGGTTAGCCCCCCCTTACAATAATTGTTAATATCTCTTTTTCTATGTGTGATCTAATGCAAACAACTATTGATCTAACCTGATCTAACGAAGCTCTAACCAACTGCATGATGTTTTCAAAAATTTTGATAAGGGGGGCTAACCCGGCTGAGGTTATATGGTCTGAGGGTGGGTGTATATAAATATCTGCGTGTTGATATATACGTATATATAGGTCTGCGTGTTGATATATACATATATGTCTGTGTGTGGTATCAATGCATCCCTACTCTATACACAGCGCTCCGTGTCCCTAAAATATATATGATCAAGGGTTACCTTTTTTATATATATTTTTATACTATTCCTATTAAATTAACAGTAATTTTTGATGTATTTTATTCAGTAGAAACTTTTTTTTGCCCATATAACATGTGCTTTGTGAAAATAAAACGGTTTTGTGTGTACATTTTAATTTAGTTAGTGGATTCCTGTCCAGTGCGGTGAGAAGCAAACGTGTAGACACGCTGCGAGGCAGAGCGGAGTGAAGTCAAGCCTGCAAAATGTTTGCTTCTCTTCGCTTCGCTACGCTGTTGTCACGTTCTGTGCTGGAAAATCTGTCTTCCTGCCCTCTGTATTTGTATATATGTTTTTTCCCTTGTGTTTCTGTTGCTGCCAATTCCTGGGTGGCCTCCCAGGGGTTAATTGGTGTTCTGTGTGCTGCTCACCTGTTGATCCTTGCCCTGATTCCCCTGCCTATATTAGAGCTATGTACCCATAAGACCTTGCTGGGTCATTTTCCTTTGCCTGGTCTCCTTGCATCCTGTGTCCTGAAATCTCCTTGCTGTGTTCCTGATATCCTCCGTTTGTTAATCCTGGTTCAGTTATTGCCTCTTATTTCTGTTCCAGTTTATGTCAGTTCCTTCTGTGTATTTTGTTCTGTCTATTGCTGTATTTTGTTTTGCTGTTTATGTTCCATTCAGATTCTCCGGTTACTGATTTTGGCTTGGCTGACTTCCCTTCTGGTTCTGATTCCTGTATCCTGTATGACGTACTCTCTCTGGTTATGACCTTTGGCTTTCCTCTATGACTATTCTATGCTATATTCCTTGCCTGTACCGTTTCCAGGTAACCCTGTCATCTGCATATAACAAAAGACTCTGTACGGCTTCAAGGTAATACTTTCTTTTAGATTAGATCCGGCTATCCTAAAGACCGGTCTTTCAGTGCAGGGAATCTTTGGTGTTGCCGTACAGAGGTCTTTTGTTAACCCTTTGCTTTCACCTGTCCTTGCAGTTTACCCTGCATCTCTGCATATAGGGGCTTCTCTCAGGAACCAAGGCCTCACCTTCCTGCGAGTTATATTCATAGGGATATATATACAGACCGACCACTTCCAAGGATCGGAGGGCAAGTATAGGGTGGTGCGTGCCTGGTGGTACTGCCACCGTGACATAATGACCCAGCCATTACATAAGCCCGCAGAGATGTGTACCGTGTTGGACACCTTATTGCACATGTTTGAGGAATTTGTGGTTCACCTCAAAGGGTTACTGAGCCTGTGTCTAGATTCTGGCAATCAGGTTTCATTTGAAAGCAGAGTTCGTGGTCCGCTTTCTCCTGATGAAAAGAACAGAAGACGTGAGTACAATCTCTGTTTTTATTGTGCCAGTTCGTTGCACTTTTTGTCTGGCTGTCCCCTCAAGCCGGTGCGTCCTGGGGCTGGAGTGCCGGTGCGTCTCAAGACTTGCGGTGAGTCTGTGCGTCCTGATACTGGCCGAGTGCCAACTGTGCCCATGTCCCACAGTAAGATCGCTAAAGCTAGACCACGCATGAGATCCACTGGCGCCAGACCTAGCTGCTGGGAGTCGATAGTGCAGACCACGTAGGGGATCTGATGGTGCCAGACCCTGCGGGGAGTCAGATGGCACCAGACCCCACTTTGAGTTCAGACCTCCTGAGAAATCCAGGTCTGAGAAAGAGGCATCCGATAATAAACCTCAGACTTCTGTAGATACCTCTGATGGCTGTAAGGTTTTAAAGACACAACTGGCTGGTTCTGAGCAGCGACTGGCAGCCAAAAGACCGTCCCTACGTATGGTTACTGGTTGTATTACATGTAGAGCCGCAACCCCAGTGCCAATTGGCGGTAAGCCAGTTCCGTCTGGCAATGAGAAGCCAGTCCTGTTTCCGTCTGGCAATGAGAAGCCAGTCCTGTTTCCGTCTGGCAATGAGAAGCCAGTCCTGTCTCCGTCTGGCAATGAGAAGCCAGTCCTGTCTCCGTCTGGCAATGAGAAGCCAGTCCTGTCTCCGTCTGGCAATGAGAAGCCAGTCCTGTCTCCGTCTGGCAATGAGAAGCCAGTCCTGTCTCCGTCTGGCAATGAGAAGCCAGTCCTGTCTCCGTCTGGCAATGAGAAGCCAGTCCTGTCTCCGTCTGGCAATGAGAAGCCAGTCCTGTCTCCGTCTGGCAATGAGAAGCAGTCCTGTCTCCGTCTGGCAATGAGAAGCCAGTCCTGTCTCCGTCTGGCAATGAGAAGCCAGTCCTGTCTCCGTCTGGCAATGAGAAGCCAGTCCTGTCTCCGTCTGGCAATGAGAAGCCAGTCCTGTCTCCGTCTGGCAATGAGAAGCCAGTCCTGTCTCCGTCTGGCAATGAGAAGCCAGTCCTGTCTCCGTCTGGCAATGAGAAGCCAGTCCTGTCTCCGTCTGGCAATGAGAAGCCAGTCCTGTCTCCGTCTGGCAATGAGAAGCCAGTCCTGTCTCCGTCTGGCAATGAGAAGCCAGTCCTGTCTCCGTCTGGCAATGAGAAGCCAGTCCTGTCTCCGTCTGGCAATGAGAAGCCAGTCCTGTCTCCGTCTGGCAATGAGAAGCCAGTCCTGTCTCCGTCTGGCAATGAGAAGCCAGTCCTGTCTCCGTCTGGCAATGAGAAGCCAGTCCGTTCTCCGTCTGGCAATGAGAAGCCAGTCCTGTCTCCGTCTGGCAATGAGAAGCCAGTCCTGTCTCCGTCTGGCAATGAGAAGCCAGTCCTGTCTCCGTCTGGCAATGAGAAGCCAGTCCTGTCTCCGTCTGGCAATGAGAAGCCAGTCCTGTCTCCGTCTGGCAATGAGAAGCCAGTCCTGTCTCCGTCTGGCAATGAGAAGCCAGTCCTGTCTCCGTCTGGCAATGAGAAGCCAGTCCTGTCTCCGTCTGGCAATGAGAAGCCAGTCCTGTCTCCGTCTGGCAATGAGAAGCCAGTCCTGTCTCCGTCTGGCAATGAGAAGCCAGTCCTGTCTCCGTCTGGCAATGAGAAGCCAGTCCTGTCTCCGTCTGGCAATGAGAAGCCAGTCCTGTCTCCGTCTGGCAATGAGAAGCCAGTCCTGTCTCCGTCTGGCAATGAGAAGCCAGTCCTGTCTCCGTCTGGCAATGAGAAGCCAGTCCTGTCTCCGTCTGGCAATGAGAAGCCAGTCCTGTCTCCGTCTGGCAATGAGAAGCCAGTCCTGTCTCCGTCTGGCAATGAGAAGCCAGTCCTGTCTCCGTCTGGCAATGAGAAGCCAGTCCTGTCTCCGTCTGGCAATGAGAAGCCAGTCCTGTCTCCGTCTGGCAATGAGAAGCCAGTCCTGTCTCCGTCTGGCAATGAGAAGCCAGTCCTGTCTCCGTCTGGCAATGAGAAGCCAGTCCTGTCTCCGTCTGGCAATGAGAAGCCAGTCCTGTCTCCGTCTGGCAATGAGAAGCCAGTCCTGTCTCCGTCTGGCAATGAGAAGCCAGTCCTGTCTCCGTCTGGCAATGAGAAGCCAGTCCTGTCTCCGTCTGGCAATGAGAAGCCAGTCCTGTCTCCGTCTGGCAATGAGAAGCCAGTCCTGTCTCCGTCTGGCAATGAGAAGCCAGTCCTGTCTCCGTCTGGCAATGAGAAGCCAGTCCTGTCTCCGTCTGGCAATGAGAAGCCAGTCCTGTCTCCGTCTGGCAATGAGAAGCCAGTCCTGTCTCCGTCTGGCAATGAGAAGCCAGTCCTGTCTCCGTCTGGCAATGAGAAGCCAGTCCTGTCTCCGTCTGGCAATGAGAAGCCAGTCCTGTCTCCGTCTGGCAATGCGCTACCAATGTTGCCTGATTCTGGTAAGCTGCCAGTCAGATCCATGGCAAACTGTGTCAGCAGTGCCAGAGCTACATTGCAACACCATTGTGCCCATGCCCCACAGAGAGTCCGGGGTTTCCAAACCTCATGGTAAGGCACAGGTAGGCGAGCCTACTCCCACTGTTGCCATGTCAGGTATGGTGGTCACCCCTTCCAAGTCTCGATCCAGGAGGAGACGGGGGAAGCTGACCAACACTAGTCAATCTGGTTCCAAGAATACCACGCTCCAGGATGGGTCTGATGCCGTATTCTGTGCCTATCGTGAGGAGATCCAGCAGGGTAGTGGCCTGACTGGTACCCACATCCCTAATTCTAGCCCTGTACCCGAGGGTTATATACGATCCCATGCGGGATGTTGTTCCGTGAGGCACACTGGGCCATGATCAGGAAAGACCCTAATGCGCTCATGTGTTTTGAGGAGGAGGAAGACGACACTGAGTGGGTCCTTAATGGATTTTGGTGACTGGTGTTAGAAGCAGGAAACCAGATCACGGTCTGTCATGTTTTATGTTTTTTGGGTGCCCTGGGGTCACCCATGGAGGAGGGGATACTGTCACGTTCTGTGCTGGAAAATCTGTCTTCCTGCCCTCTGTATGTGTATATATGTTTTTTCCTTGTGTTTCTGTTTGCTGCAATTCCTGGGTGGCCTCCCAGGGGTTAATTGGTGTTCTGTGTGCTGCTCACTGTTGATCCTTGCCCTGATTCCCCTGCCTATATTAGAGCTATGTACCCATAAGACCTTGCTGGGTCATTTTCCTTTGCCTGGTCTCCTTGCATCCTGTGTCCTGAAAGTTCCTTGCTGTGTTCCTGATATCCTCCGTTTGTTAATCCTGGTTCAGTTATTGCCTCTTATTTCTGTTCCAGTTTATGTCAGTTCCTTCTGTGTATTTTGTTCTGTCTATTGCTGTATTTTGTTTTGCTGTTTATGTTCCATTCAGATTCTCCGGTTACTGATTTTGGCTTGGCTGACTTCCCTTCTGGTTCTGATTCCTGTATCCTGTATGACGTACTCTCTCTGGTTATGACCTTTGGCTTTCCTCTATGACTATTCTATGCTATATTCCTTGCCTGTACCGTTTCCAGGTAACCCTGTCATCTGCATATAACAAAAGACTCTGTACGGCTTCAAGGTAATACTTTCCTTTAGATTAGATCCGGCTATCCTAAAGACCGGTCTTTCAGTGCAGGGAATCTTTGGTATTGCCGTACAGAGGTCTTTTGCTTTCACCTGTCCTTGCAGTTTACCCTGCATCTCTGCATATAGGGGCTTCTCTCAGGAACCAAGGCCTCACCTTCCTGCGAGTTATATTCATAGGGATATATATACAGACCGACCACTTCCAAGGATCGGAGGGCAAGTATAGGGTGGTGCGTGCCTGGTGGTACTGCCACCGTGACAGCTGTGCATCGCTACACGCTCAGTATTTCTCAGCCTTTATTCCCGCATCGCTAGCTTACCGAATCAGTTTGTATACTTGTTACTGACCCTGCTTGTTCTGAGGACCCGATCTGTTGCTGACTTTGCCCGCCATTTGACTATTCTCTCCAGTGGTGTATTTTGGCCTAGGCCGACTAGGCCCAGGCCTAGGGCAGCACTTTCCAGGGGGCGGCGGCCCGCACTGGGTAGCCCCACCCCTAAAAAAAATATATTTTTTTTCTTTTGCAAATTATTTTACCAGGAAGGATACATTGAGATTTCACTAATTTTCAAGTATGTCCTGGGTAGGCAAGGCCTAGGCTTTCACTTTCCAGGGGGCATCAAAAAACCTCACCACTAAATGGGTTACTCACAGAGCACCGAAATGACGCCAACTTTTTGGTGTTCTGTAGTTCCCTGCAGTTAGGAGAATAAAATTTCCCCACCCTGCAGTGAATTCACCATTCACCGCAGGGTCCCCAAAGTGCATGGAGTCGGCCGCTGAATGCTGCCACCGCAAACCAATGGCCTGCTGTTTTCAAAAGAACTACTGAACGAAAATGTCTGGAATTTACATATAAGATCCTATGATTGATAATAAAAAGTTCTGTTACAGAAAAACTGCTATTAAAAAAAAGGGGGGGGAATTTTGCCCAAAAAAATCTGAAAAATGACTAAAAGGTACTAAAAAAAAAATCAATAAGTAAAGACTTTTTACTGCAGATTAAAATAATAAATGATTTATTAGATATTGCATAAAAACAGGAGTATTTTTAACATTGAAACCTATGGGGTTCGCCTGAATAAACCTGATTGAAACCACCGAACATCAGGGCATTTCACTGCCATTTCTCTGAGTCTCAGTACCACATGACTGGCTGAACCACGTGAAACGCACGCGCACAGCTGCCCGCCCTTTCGTTAACACAGACTCTATTCTGGACTGAACATCCACCGGCAAGGGAATCAAAGCTACAGTGCACCCTCTGGTAGTGGCACCCCACTGCTGACAAGATGGCTCCACAGCATAATTGCTGTGTGCTCATACACTCGGTTTGCTGTGAGTTTTATTGCTGTGAATTCTGATGCACTCATACACACCGCACATTGCATTGCTGGGAGTTTTATTGCTGTGGATTCTGTGATACACACTGCATATTACTGTGAGTTTTATTGCCCTGGAGCTCTGGGATACGCTCATACACACTGCACATTACTGTGAGTTTTATTGCTGTGCAGTTCTGTGATATGCTCATACACACTGCACATTTCTGTGGGTTTTATTGCTGTGCAGCTCTGATATGCTCATACACAGTGCCCATTTCTGAGGGTTTTATTGCTGTGCAGCTCTGTGATATGCTCATATGCAGTGCAAGTTTCTGTGAATTTTATTGTTCAACCAATTAGAGCGGCTGTGATCCAGTATACTTGACATGCGTGGCTGTTCTTTGTAAAAATGCTTGAATTTAAACATTTCATAATTTTCTTTATCTCAATAGATACATTTGAAATGGTATACAAAATATACAAGTAGGCACTTGGTATCCACTTTTAATATAAAGAGGAAAAGGCGGAGCTCTAAGAGGAAAAGGTGGAGCTTAAAGAGGAAGGGTGGGGATTAACCAGGAAGAGGTGTGCCCTTGACAGGAAGGGGTGCGTCAAATTTAAATTAGGAGGTGCACGAGTTTAGTCAGGCCTAGGACAGCACAAAACCTAAATACACCACTGATTCTCTCTGTGTATTCCCTGCCTATTCTGTTTGCTTCCTGTTGCTACTGGTGTGCGACGTTTCTCACCATATACAGAAGTGCAGTACAAGTGCCTAAACCTTGCTGACCCGGTTTTGTTATAGCTGCTGATGTAACTGAATAGTTCGGGGATCTCTTCTGCATTACCAAAACCTCCACCACTGCACTCTTCCACAATACCACAGAGGGGTTACGGTGTGAAGGCACTTGCTGCCACCAAAGGCACAATATTTGGGTGCACTGACGCCTGTACCAGATTCATATCATTTTAATATTGGACCGCAGGGTCCAACCCTGCACTCTTCCACAATACCACAGAGGGGTTACGGTGTGACGGCACTGTTGCCAACACTAAAGGCACAATTTTAAAGCATCTATTGTTACTTTCATCCAAAGCCTGCATAAGTTTCACCATAAATTAGCCCAAAAAAAATCACTAAACTTGTTCTGCGTGTCCTGAAACATCTCCTCTTTTCATACAGGCTGCCGCCCCAAGCAGTTGTTTATGAATAGATTAAAAGGAAAACCATTTACCGTCATTTGAAATGTAATTTTTTTGTTTTTAAATGTT
Source organism: Leptobrachium leishanense (assembly GCA_009667805.1). NCBI lineage: Eukaryota > Metazoa > Chordata > Amphibia > Anura > Megophryidae > Leptobrachium > Leptobrachium leishanense. The sequence goes on along the minus strand of CM019064.1, from coordinate 429,680,354 downwards.
TCTATACATCCTACAAATCCGTCACCTCACGGGCAGGTTATGGGGACCTCCTAGGCACGATATTTGAAGGAATTTTTCGTTTTTATTCTTAACCTTTATTTCATGGAAAACTCACTGTTCCTTTTAAAAATGTTTTTTTAAAAAAACTTTTTTTTCCTTGTTTCCTGTCCCCCAGGGCACTACCCGGACCCCCATACACCTTTTATGGCAAATATCTAGCATATATGCCCTCTTGGAGGGCACTCTAAAATTCAAACTTTCGAGTCCCATTGACTTCGAACTTTTGAAATTTTTGCGAACGAAGTCGACCCGAACACGGGGACGGTCGGCTCATCCCTAATGCATTACAGCCAAGCCATACATTCACAAACATAGCCATATATCACCCTGGGGGGATGTAGCACTAAAACTTACAGTAATGTGCAGTGTGTGAGCATATCAGAATCCACAAAAATGAAACTGTCAGCAAAGTGCAGTGTGTATGAGTGCCACATATACTACATACAGTTAGGTCCAGAAATATTGGGACATCGACACAATTCTAACATCTTTGGCTCTATACACCACCACAATGGAGTTGGAATGAAACAAACACAATGTGCTTTAACTGCAGACTGTCAGCTTTAATTTGAGGGTATGTTCATCCAACTCAGGTGAACGGTGTAGGACTTACAGCAGTTTGCAGATGTGCCTCCCACTTGTTAAGGGACCGTTTTTTTGAGGTTCACCAATGGTTTACATCTTGTGGTGAACCGTCTGTATTCACTCTGGTGAAGTCTTCTCTTGAGTGTTGACTTTGACACACATATACCTACCTCCTGGAGAGTGTTCTTGATCTGGCCAACTGTTGTGAAGGGTGTTTTCTTCACCAGGGAAAGAATTCTTCGGTCATCCACCACAGTTGTTTTCCGTTGTCTCCCGGGTCTTTTGGTGTTGCTGAGCTCATCGGTGCGTTCCTTCTTTTTGAGAATGTTCCAAACAGTAGTTTTGGCCACGCCTAATGTTCTTGCTATCTCTCTGATGGGTTTGTTTTGTTTCTTCAGCCTAATGATGGCTTGCTTCACTGATAGTGACAACTCTTTGGATCTCATCTTGAGAGTTGACAGCAACATATTCCAAATGCAAATAGCACACTTGAAATGAACTCTGGGCCTTTTATCTGCACATTGTAATTGGGGTAATGAGGGAATATCACACACCTGGCCATGGATGGAACAGCTGAGAAGCCAATTGTCCCATTACCTTTGGTCCCTTAACAAGTGGGAGGCACATCTGCAAACTGCTGTAAGTCCTACACCGTTCACCTGAGTTGGCTGTACATACCCTCAAATTAAAGCTGACAGTCTGCAGTTAAAGCACATTGTGTTTGTTTCATTCCAACTCCATTGTGGTGGTGTATAGAGCCAAAGATGTTAGAATTGTGTCGATGTCCCAATATTTCTGGACCTGACTGTATGTTCTCACAGATCTTTTCATAAAGTTCCAATGGTACCGTTCACCATCCTCATGCGGTAGAGTATGAGCTCTTTATGTTTTTATTTTTATCTTTATTCTTATTTCCATAGGTAGTGGTTTGCATATTTACAATTTAGGTGAAAATTTTGTTTGTATATAGTGCTTAGAAGTGGACAATGTGATACACCCTGTGATTGAGAGGAGAGGGCCTGGATTGGCTAAAATGGGTTTAAATGAAAGATGTAATGTCCATTATGCATGTATGATTAAGGCCCACGTTTTTTCTTTGGGGAGATTCCACTCCCGTCGAATAAATCTTATTGTCTAGCTGCCTGAGTCCCGGATTATTTGGTTTACTGCATGAGGAGGGGGTTTACGGCACCCCCACACACATGGAGACTCGGCGCTAGATTCAGTGGGCTCCCGATATTGAGGATTGTGGATGACCTTATATACATATAATAATGATATATTATGAATCTACCAGAAAGAACAATATACAGTGTAATATGTCTGGGTCATATAATAAAATGTGGCTTCAAATCGCGTTTAAACATGAGCGAAAGCGGTAAAAATTAGCTCAGCGCACAGCGGTGAAATGCCTCAGCAGTGAAGGGGTTAAACTTAAAGCAATCAATTTTTTTTTAAATGTGCTTTTAATCACATTGAGGTCACAGCAGTGCTATCAGCTGACATGCTTGAGCATCTACAGTGGTTGTCACGGACTTTACACGCTTGCCATGCTGACCTGCAAGCAGTAAATGCTCACTATTGTGTGTCTATGTGTGGGTTATTCTGTGGTCTATTACTGGAGGCTATCTGCTTTCTAGTTTCTAGGAATTAAATAAAGGGGTTTTATGTGATATATATAAAGGTACCCTTTTGCAGCGGTTGTTTCTGCTCTTTTGGTTGTTTTTCTTAACTATTAAAACTAAAAAAAAAGAGGCCATTAGGAAAATTCTGCTGTCCACCTCCGACCTACTGCCCAAGGCTACACCTCATTCCAGCAATTCTGCTCTGGAGCAAGAAATTCAAATTATATCAAATTTAATGCCTGAGTAATGCTCACTATTGGGGATATTCAGAGAGCACCGATATGTCACTGACATTTCAGTGCTCTCTCGTTCCCTGCACTTCGGGGAATCAAAGTTCCCCACCCGCCGCAATCCCATTGATCACCCTTCGGAACCGCCGCAAAAAACACTGAACACTGCAGAAAAAGCCGACGAGTTGCCGATCGCAGCGCAGACCAGCCGTCGGAAAAAGTTGGCAAGCTGAAGAACGGGGTAAAAAAAAAAAAAAAACACGATTGAAAGTGTCAAAATTAAAACGCTGTTTGCAAAAAAGAAAAAAACACTTAACAGAAATACACAAGAGAAAAGTAGCCCAAATCGGACTATGGAGTTTTTTACCAGCAGTATTAGGATTAAACCTCCAGTTAAGATAGTAAAAAAAGAAAAATATTGTGGCAAGATATGTATTGGTGCCCTTAGGCTTACCTAAGCCACTTCTGCTGGTTTCAAAATTGATATTTAAACATTACATTAATTCTAAAATCATAAATAACAATTAATACCATGCGTGAATAGACTACCTGACTAGTATTAGTAATTATACCATTAATTGATGTTGGTGGCTTGATAATAGGCAGATAAGGTGCATTCTACCTTTAAAGCAGGGTTAATTAAGTAAATAATTGTGTTACACGGTCACACCCGCCTATATACTCCTAGACCCATTTTATAAGAAAAGCATCCAAACTATATATAATTGGCCTCATATAAACATATCCCATATATAAACCTGATCGATTTTGGCTCCTGCAAAATTGCAAAAACATGTTCAATGAATATATTTTATACGTTTGGAGACCGACATATAATTGCAGAGTTGCACCAAGCACTTAGTCCATGAATAGGACCATACTTGTTTAATATTGATACTTATGCCAACAAAACTGACCCTCAAACTGGTAGACTGATAGAAATTTCTGCATTAGCCCTTTTAGAATTCATACATAGAAACATAGAAAAATGTTGGCAGATAAGAACCTTTCGGCCCATCTAGTCTGCCCAATTACATGGATACTTTACCTGGATTTATCTTTTGTTTAGGATAGCCTTATGCCTATCCCATGTCTGCTTAAATTCAATTACTGTTTTGGCCTCTACCACTTCAACTGGTAGACTGTTCCATGTATCCACCACCCTCTCAGTAAAATAATGCTTCCTGATGTTACTTTTAAACCTTTGCCCCTCTAATCTAAGACTATGTCCTCTTCTTTTGCTATTTTGTTTCCTTTTAAATATACTCCCTTCCTCTACCTTGTGGATTCCCTTTACGTATTTAAATGTTTCTATCATATCTCCTCTGTCTCGTCTTTTTTCCAAGCTGTACATGTTAAGATCATTAAGCCTTTCCTGGTAACTTTTCTCCTTCAAGCCATACACCATTTTAGTAGCCCTTCTCTGAACTCTATATCCTTCTGGAGATACGGTCTCCAGTACTGCACACAGTACTCCAAGTGAGGTCTCACCAGTGCTCTGTAAAGTGGCATGAGCACTTCCCTTTTCCTACTGCTAATACCTCTCCCTACACAACCAAGCATTCTGCTAGCATTTCCTGCTGCTCTATTACATTGACTACTTACCCTTAGATCCTCTGCAATAATAACCCCTAAATCCCTTTCCTCAGATGTTGAGGTTAGGACTGTATCAAATATTCTATATTCAGCCCTTGGGTTTTTACGTCCCAGGTGCATTATCTTGCACTTATCCACGTTAAAACTCAATTGCCACAGCTCCGACCATTTTTTTAGTTTACCTAAATCATTTGTCATTTGGCTGATCCCTCCAGGAACGTCAACCCTGTTGCAAATCTCTGTGTCATCAGCAAAAAGACATACTTTTCCATTAATACCTTCTGCAATATCACTAATAAAAATATTAAATAGAATGGGTCCAAGTACTGACCCCTGAGGTACCCCACTGGTAACAAGACCATGCGCCGAATAAACTCCATTTACCACAACCCTCTGTTGCCTGTCACTCAGCCACTGCCTAATCCATTCAACAATATTGGAATCCAAGCTCAAAGATTGCAATTTATTGATAAGCCTTCTATGCGGAACAGTATCAAAAGCCTTACTGAAATCTAAATAAGCAATGTCTACTGCACCACCTGTGTCTATTATTTTTGTTACCCAATCAAAAAAATCAATAAGATTAGTTTGGCATGATCTCCCTGAGGTAAACCCATGTTGTTTCTGATCCTGTAATCTATGTGTTTTTAGATGTTCAACAATCCTTTCCTTTAACATGGTTTCCATTAATTTCCCCACTACTGACATAAGACTAACTTAATTTACTTAATTAACCCTGCTTTAAAGGTAGAATGCACCTTATCTGCCTATTATCAAGCCACCAACATCAATTAATGGTATAATTACTAATAGTAGTCAGGTAGTCTATTCACGCATGGTATTAATTGTTATTTATGATTTTAGAATTAATGTAATGTTTAAATATCAATTTTGAAACCAGCAGAAGTGGCTTAGGTAAGCCTAAGGGCACCAATACATATCTTGCCACAATATTTTTCTTTTTTTACCACTGAACAGAAATGCCTGGAATTTGCATATCAAGATCCAATGAATGATAATAAGAAGGTCTGTTACAGAAAAAAGAAAAAAAATGCTATTTAACCACTTGGCTGCTAAGGACGCGCTCAGCTCGTCCTGCCAAGTGCACATCCTGTGCTATGGACACACTGAGCGCGTCCTAGCACAGGAGGCAGCAATCAGCCAGGATTCCGGCTGATTGCTGGCCCCCCCGGTGTGGACATCTTGCATGTCAGCCCAGGAACCGGGGGGGGATATGTCATCGCGATGACATTTCAGGTGGACCTCTCTCCCTCGCGATCGCCGGGGTCCAGCGGCTAAAGGCAGGCACGGTTTGGAAGGGCGCAGCCTGCCCTTCCAAATCTTGCCTGGCTCTAACCCCTTGGGTGCCGGATCACGATTCAGCGCCAAATCGTGATCCTCTCCCGGATCTGGCCGAACTCTTGGATGTCGGCCAAGCTTCCGGGAACTCCCCCTGACGACTGGCATCATCGTACATAGTACTATGATGTCAGTCCTGGAGTTATCTCCACCATTGGTGGCAACTAGGGGTTAAGGGGTTCCAATGAACTCCCTATCTCCCAACAATACCAAACATTAACCCCTAGCTGCCACGGATTGGATCGGCCAGAGCATGGCCTTTCCAACGATACCAAACATGACCATGTAAAAGTTAATAAAAATAAAAAAATTAAAAAATTTTTGTTTTGCTTTGCTAATGCAGCAATATTGTTCCCATTTCAATTATAATGTGAACAATGATGCTGCACAAACGATTTCTGTATGGGGTGCGTTTGTTAAAAATCACGTAATTTTCCCCCAAAAAAGTAAAGAGACCCCATTTCTAATTTTTTTAACAAGCGCAACCCATAGAAAATATAATCGCAAATGCTTGACTGTTAACCCTTTCGCTGCTGAGGCATTTCTCGCCTCTGTGCTGAGGTCATTTTTACCGGTTTCACTCATCATGTTTAACCGCGTTTTGAAGCCTTATTTTATTATATGACCCAGACATATTATATATCGTTCTTTCCGGCAGACTCGGAAGATTCATAATATATCATTATTTTATGTATACGTTATGTCCTGTCTGTATATTATAACAAAATATGCAATAAAATTTGAATTTTCAAAAATTTACAACGTGTAAAGTGTTTTTTTTCACATTTTAACATGCGATCGTTTGCGGTTATATTTTGTATGGGGTGCGCTTGTTAAAAAAATTAGAAATGGGGTCTCGTTACATTTTTTTGGGGGGAAAATTTCGCTATTTTTAACAAACGCACCCCATACAAAAATCGTTAGTGCAGCATCATTGTTCACATTGTAAATTAAATGGGAACAATTATTGCTGCATTCACAAAACAAATAAAAAATAAAAAACTTGTTTATTTTATTTATTATTTTTTTTAAATGTATTTATTTATTTATTTTTAATTTCTTTTTTTAAAAAACTTTTTTCACAGTCATGTTTGATATCGTTGGAAAGGCCATGCTCTGGCCGATCCAACGATAGCAAACATTAACCCCTAGCTTCCACGGATCGGGAGATAGGGGGTTCCAATGAACCCCTTATCTCCACCATTGGTGGCAGCTAGGGGTTAACTCCAGGACTAGCGTCATCATGCTATGCACGATGACGCCAGTCCTCAGGGGGAGTTCCCGGAGGCTTGGCCGACATCCAAGATGTTGGCCAGCTCCGGGAAAGGATCACAAACTTGCGCTTTTCGGCGCCGATTCGTGATCCGGCCCCCATGGGGTTAATGCCAGGTACCATTTGGAAGGGCAGGCTGTGCCCTTCCAAACGGTGCCTGGCATTAAGCTCAGGACCCCAGCGATCGGGAAGGAGAGAGGTCCGAAGGACCTCCTCCGCACACACGGGGGGGGCACCTGAAATAGAGGTCATCGCGCCACCGCAATGACATCTATTGTGTCCGCGGCGGTCCCGGATTGACGGGCTGACATCCAAGATGTCAGGCCGCACCGGGGGGCACAGCGATCGGCTGGAATCCGGCCGATCGCAGGCTGCTTTGGGAGGACGCGCTCAGCGCGTCTTCCGTAACCAACCCTTCCGAAGTGGTTAAAAAAAACCAAAAAAAACCCACACTTTACACTTTGTAAATTATTAAATTCAAATTTTATTGCATTTTTTGTTATAATATACAGACAGGACATGACATATACATATGATATATTATGAATTTGCCGGAAAGAACGATATATAATATTTCTGGGTCATAATAAAATAAGGCTTCAAAACGCACTTAAACATGAGTGAAACCAGTAAAAATGATCAGCACACAGGCTTGAAATGCCTCAGCAGCGAAAGGGTTAAAAAAAATTGCCGAAAAATGGCTAGAAGATCCTAAAAAAAAATAAGATTTTTTGCTGCAGAATAAAATATTAAACGGTTTATTAGATATTGAATTAAAATGGGAATATTTTTAACATTGAAGCCTATGGGATTCGCATGAATAAACCTGTCGAATGAAACCACCAAACAGCAGGGCATTTCGGCAACTTTTCTCTGCTGTTCAGTGTCTCTGAATAGATAAAGCATTGCTTCTCTATGGGGGGATTTCACTGCCCTTGAACAGGCACCGTACTGGCTGCTCTCTGAATGGCCCCGAAATGTCAGCATATGGGGAAATTCCCTGTTCAGTGACATTTCAGGGCCAGATCGTCTCTCTCTGAATAACCCCTTACCTTATGTGACTGCTAGAACTACATTATTTTGCTTTATTTTAGCAGTAAACACTGTTTCATTTTCTTCTTTTTCTTTCAGACTGGTGTTGCCTAATCATTCGGATTTTGTATACTTCGAGCGAACAGAAATGAAAACCCAGAAGCTTTTTCTATTTGTATTTCTTGCAATCAGATTCTCCACATACATAAAATCAAAATAATCCATCCCAGAAAATGATCCAATGGGCTCTTCTCGTGGTTCGTGATTCGTCTTCCTACATGACTTTGTGGCAAGTTTGCAACAGAAGAACTGGACGACGTTGGATGACATTACTGGTGTGATGACTAGTGTAGGACAAAATGCCAAATATACCGACTGTGTTTTTATTTTAACATTATTTATGGTGCGTACAACGTGCTGAGCCTACAATATGAAAGTTATGCATCTGCAGTTATTTTGCACTGAAATATTACACTGACATTTCTGGTAACAATGGTACCCCCGAAACCCACCAAAATAACAAAGCGGTCAGAAATTCAACATTTGTTCAATATTTTTTTGGAGTTTTTCAAGTGGAAGAAGCCTCTTATATTTCCAGATTTCTTGTACACAAAACAGATTTTAACAAATACTTTTTTACATTAAAAAAACTGGTTGCAAAATTGAAACCTGCTTAAAGAGAAATGTAATAAAAATAGTAACAAAATACTATAAAACAAATTTTCTGATACAGTTGTACAGACAATATTTCTACATAAATAACTAGTTATGCATCAGTTTACTCTGAATCTTTTTTAATGGATTCGTTGTATTAGGAATGTGCATGGCTGAAAAATTAGTTTAATTTCGTTACCTTTTTTAATAATTTAGTTTTCGGAATTTCGTAACTAATTTTATTTTATATTTTGTTTAGTTTCGTAACGATTCGAATTTCATATATTAATTCGATAGTTGATATCAATTTGAATTTCGGATCACTAAATAAAACCCCAATAATCAAATTTTGCTGTTAAAAGAAAAGCTAGGGTTAAATTTTATGCTGTGTCACAGATTTAGTATTTGAGTCAAATTAAACAGTGAAACAAAATGAATTTGTTTCATAAAGTCCTTTGCTGACTATTACTTGTATTGTAACTTAAGATCAATTTGATAGTTCATTTCAAATTCAATAGTTTGTCATCATCTTAAAGAAAAATTTGAATAATTGAAAGAGTGTAAAATTAAATAAATTCGTTATATATCATTTCGTTTCGAATTTGTATCGTATCGAATTCGTTATTCGGAAGTACTTCCAAAATACGAATTATCGAATTCTGAATTTTTCCGAAATGAATGCACATCTCTAGTAAAGGTTTCCTCTCTTGTGTTGGCTGTCTGCGCTGCGCGTGAGTATTCTGGAGCTCTATCACTGTCAGATTTTCAGGTATTGGTTGGGAAGGATTACACATGCAAACCTTTTCTGTAGCTTTGCGATGTTGCGTTCCTCATTGCTGGTCTCCTTCACTCATCAATGTAATATTACTAAAAGAAGTGAAACTAAAATGTAATGCATTTTCCTTTAGTTTCTTTCGTTTTTTGGTCTAAGCAGTTTCGTATCTCTTGAGGCATACGAAAACTAAATTATCCCAAAATTCAAATGAAATCGTTTTAGTAATAAAACGAATGCACATGTCTACATTGTATCACTCTGACAAACTAGAAGCTACTGCTGAGGTCTTAAATACAATCTTGCCGTCCTGCCACTAAAAACAACCTTGAAGCGAGTGTATTGTGAGCGCCATTAATGTCTTGGAACTATAGGGTTTATTCAGCGAGTCAATCTGGCCCCTTGAAATGTCACAGATAAAGGAATTTCCCCGTACACTGACATTTCGGGGCCATTTGACTATTCAGAGGGCAGGCAGCTTGCCAAATTTCGGCGAACTGCCAGCAAGTACGGTGCCTGTTCGATGGCAGTGAAATCCCCCATAGAGAAGCAATGGTTAATCTATTCAGAGAAACACCGAACAGCAGAGAAAAGTTTCCGAAGTGTCCTGCTGTTCGGTGGTTTCATTCGGCAGCTTTATTCAGGCGAATCCCATAGGCTTCAATGATAAAAAATATTCCCATTTTAATTCAATATCTAATAAACTGTTTATTATTTTAATCTGCAGCAGAAAGTCTCTATTGATTCTTTTAGGCATTTCTCAGCAAAAAAAATCCCATTTTTTTTAAAAGCATTTTTTCTGTAACTGCCCTTTTTATTATCATTCATTGGAACATATGTTAATTCCAGGCATTTTCGTTCAGTAGTTTTTTTGCAAACAGCGTTTCAATTTTGACACTTTCAAATCGTATTGTTGTTGTTTTTTTTAACCCCGTTCAGCTTATCAGCTTTTTCCGGAGGCTAGTCTGTGCTGTGATCGACGGCTCGTCAGCTTTTTCCAGCAGGTTTGCGGCGGTTGTACAGTGGGATTGCGGCGGGTTTTCTCTGCACTCTGAGGACCGTGCGGTGAATGCTGAATTCGCCGCAGGGTGGGGAACTTTGATTCAACCAAAGTGCAGGGAAGTGCGGCATTTTGGTGCTCTCTGAATGACCCCCTATGTTTCCCATGAGTCTCCTATATCCTAATGTGTGGCTGACATGTAGTTCCAAAACATGATGGGCTAAGGTTGTGAACTAGGGATGAGCCGAACACCCCCCGAGTTCGGTTCGAGCCCGAACCCGAACTTCCCATTTGTTCGGGACCGAACCCGAACCCGAAACTCCCATGCAAGTCAATGGGGCTGAAAATTCGGTTTTTTAGAGTGCCCTCCAAGAGGGCATATATGCTACATATTTGCCATAAAAGGTGTATGGGGGTCCGGGTAGTGCCCTGGGGGACAGGAAACCAGGACAAAAAGTTTTAAAAAAAACGTTTTTAAAGGGACAGTGAGTTTTCCATGAAATAAGGGTTAAAAATAAAAATGAAAAATTCCCTCAAATATCGTGCCTAGGAGGTGCCCATAACCTGCCCGTGAAGTGGCGGATTTCTAGGATGTATAGAAACACTTAAAAACAAAACAATTACGTTTCATATGATGGTAAATGCTTTTCCTTTAATCTATCCATAAACAACTGCTTGGGGCGGCAGCCTGTATGAAAAGACATTTTAGGACGCGCAGAAAAAGTTTAGTGTTTTTTTTGGCTAAATTATTTTGAAACTTGTGCAGGCTTTGGATGAAAGTAACAATAGGTGCTTTAAAATTGGGCTTTTAGCGTCCCCAACAGTGCCGTCACACCGTAACCCCTCTGAGGATATGAATCTGATACAGGCGTCAATGGCAGTGCATCCAGATATTGTGCCTTTAGTGCCAGGCATGCAAGTACTATCATACAGTAACCCCTCTGTGGTATTGTGGAAGAGTGAAGGGGTGGACCATGCGGTCCTATATTAAAAAGAATGAATCTGGGAATGGGCGTCAGTGCAGACAGATATTCTGCCTTTGGTGCAAGACTGCCAGGCAGCAAGTATCATCATACAGTAACCCCTCTGTGGTATTGTGGAAGAGTGAAGGGGTGGACCATGCGGTCCTATATTAAAAAGATATGAATCTGGGAATGGGCGTCAGTGCAGACAGATATTCTGCCTTTGGTGCAAGACTGCCAGGCCAGCAAGTATCATCATACAGTAACCCCTCTGTGGTATTGTGGAAGAGTGCAGGGTTGGACCCTGATGTTCAAAAAATTTAAATGATCTAAATCTGGCACAGGCGTCAGTGCAGCCAAATATTGTGCCTTTCATGGCAGCAAGTGCATTCACACCGTAACCCTTTTGTGGTATTGTGGAAGAGTTCAGTGCTGGAGGTTTTGTGCATGCAGAAGACATACCCGATCTATTCCGTTACTTCGGCATCAGGGGATTGATAGCTGCTGATCCAGGACTGATTCATTTTTATAAATGTCAGCCGGTCTACAGAGTCGGTGGACAGATGCACTCTTTTGTCTGTGACAAACCTCCAGCGGAACTGAACATCCTTTCGGAAAGCACGCTAGATGAAGGGCAACCTAGTAGCTCCATAGCATATTGGCTAAGTTCAGGCCAGTGATCCAATCTCAACACCCAGTAAGCCAGTGGATCATCTGCTGGAAACGTATCCAGGTCTGCCCTTGCCCCTAGGTAGTCCTGCACCATATGGTGAAGACGCTGGCAATGGGTGCCTTCATTTGACGTCCCTGGCCGTCGAGGTCTAAAAAAATTTAAAATGCATCAGTCAAGTGGCCCTGGCCTTCACCGCTATTCCTCTGATCACCTGCAGCCTCAGAAGCACGTTTGTCAGCACTTGGTAATCTAACAGTGCCTGGAAAGGTGTTACACAAGTTTCGCTTTAGAGCGTCCTCAAGTTTGGTCATCCTGTGCTCCCTCTGTGCGGGCAGGATGAGCTCTGCAACTTTCCCCTTGTATCGTGGATCAAGAAGGGTTGCCAACCAGTAATGATCCCTCTCCTTGATAGCACGAATCCTGGGGTCCTTTAGCAGGCTTTGCATCATTAGGGAGCCCATGCAGCGTAGCTTGGAGGTGGCATTAGCTGCCGAGTCTTCCTGGTCAATGAGGATGACCGTATCGTGCACTTCCTCCTCCCAGCCACGCACAAGACCTTCTGTTTCTGGGCACACAAAACCCTGCCTTGAGGAATCCCCACCTTCAATGCCCCCACTACTTAAATAGTCCTCATCCTCCTCCTGTCTGCTCTGAGTAGGACCCGCTGGAATGCTGTCTGCGGAAAGACTGGGGCCTTGAGAGCTAGGGAAGGCCTCCTCTTCCTCCCGCTGCTCTGCCTCTAGAGCCACATCTATAATTCCCCGCAGATTGTGCTCCAGCAGGAACACTAAAGGAATTGTGTCACTGATGCATGCACTGTCCCTGCTCACCATCCTCGTTGCCTCCTCAAATGGTGACAGTATAGTGCATGCATCCTTGATCATCAGCCACTGCGGGGGGAAAAAAACCAAGTTGACCTGAACCTGTCCTTGTGCCATACTCACACAGGTACTTGTTGATGGCCCTCTGCTGCTTGTGCAGACGCTGCAGCATTGCTAATGTCGAGTTCCACCTGGTGGGCATGTCACAGATCAGACGGTTTGTGGGAAGGTGGAATTCTCTTTGAATTTCTGCAAGGTGAACGCTTGCTGGGAATGACCGTCTGAAGTGTCTGCAGACTTTTCTGGCCTGGATGAGAAGCTCTGGCAGCCCTGGGTACTTGGTTAGGAAACGCTGTACCACCAGATTTAGGACGTGTGCTAGGCATGGTACATGCGTCAATTTACCCTTGCGTAGGGCGGAGAGAAGGTTGCTGCCATTATCGCAGACGATCATTCCCAGCTCAAGCTGGCGTGGTGTAAACCATCTCTGCACCTGCCTCTGCAGAGCTGACAAAATTTCTGACCCGGTGTGGCTCCTGTCCCCTAAACAAACCAGCTCAAGCACAGTATGGCATCTTTTTGCTTGAGCCATTGCGTAGACACTGTCAGGTGCGGGTTTAACTTCCACTTTGCCAGAGACAGAGAAGGAGGAGGAGGAAGAGGTGGTGGTGGTGGAGCAGACAGACCTCATACAAGGAGCTTTCTAGAGGCGTGGTGGATGAACAAGCTCCAGCACAGAGCCCCATCTTGGATCCCTCCCAGCTGCAATCAGAGTTACCCAGTGTGCCGTGAAGGAAATGTAACGACCCTGTCCATGCTTGCTGGACCACGTGTCTAAAGTTACATGCACCTTGCTGCTGACTGCCTTTCCCAATGACTGGATAACATTGTGTTCCACGTGCTGGTATAGTGCTGGAATGGCCTTGCGTGAAAAGTAATGGCGTTTTGGAACCTGCCACTGAGATACAGCACATTCAGCAAATTCACGGAAGGGAGCAGAGTCCACCAGCTGGAAAGGCAGCAGCTGCAATGCGAGTAATTTTGCTAAGCTGGCATTTAGACGCTGTGCTTGGGATGGTTGGGACTATATTTTTTCTTTTGCTGCAGCAGCTGCGGCAACGTAATCTGACTGCGTAAATCTTCAGCTACTGGGATGATGTCACATTGTGAGGAAGGACCTGCTGGTACATCCATTACTGTAGCATCATCCCTGTCGGTGGAGGTTGTAGGCAATTGCATGGCAGGACATACAGTGTGGGTAGAGACAGATGAGGAGGAGGAGGAGGACCTACGCAAAGTTTTGCCCCATCGGGATGTGTGGCACTTGTTCATATGTCGCCTCAAGCACGTGGTACCCAAGTGTCCGGTGTTTATCCCACGCTTCAGCCTCCTCTGACATAGATTACAAATCGCAACGGTGGGGTCTGCTGCACAGTTCTTAAAGAACTCCCAGACAGCAGAGTTCCTGCATGTGTTCTTTGAGACAACAGCGCTCTGCACCAGAGCAGCTCTGACATGTGATGCCTTGGACTGGCTAGTGCTATGGTTGGTCACAGAGGATGTTGTGCCTCATGTTTGCTGTGCCTCCTCCTCCTCCTCCCCCTCCTCCTCACTTGATTCCTCAGTTTGATCTGGCACCCAGGTGGAGTCAGTGACCTCATCATCATCAATGTCATCTTCACCCCCTATTTCCTCGTCACTGGAGCCAACTTGGCAGTTTGCTGCAGCTGCTGGGGCAACATGAGTGCCAGTTATTTATGTGTCATCACTGGCACCCCCTTCCTCTAGGCTGATTATACTCCCTTGCTCAACCTCAGAGATTGAATCAGAGCACTGTACTTGCTGCGCATCCTCAAGCAGCATGTCACTCTCATTGTAGTCAAACATTTCAGCTGACTCCTCCGTGTGTGATAGCGAGGCTACGGCAGGAGTAGCTGTGGACATGGAGGCTGCATTAGATGCTTTGGCAGCTGAGGTGGACTGTAAAGCACTAGAAGCCTGGCTGGCAGAGGACTCGGAGGATGAGGATGGCCTGGTTAGCCAATCCACCAAGTCCTCTGTATGTTGCTGCTGCTTAAGACGGCCAGCACCAGTTAGAAAGGACAAGCGTACCCCTGCAGAGGATGCACCACGTCCACCACGACCAGAGACACAGCCTCCCGACACAGGGGCTGCTTGCCCTCTTATCTGTGGCTGGGAGCGTCTGCCTGTCCTTTTTGTTCTTTCAGACATGGTGAGTGATATATAGATTAATATATACAGAACTCTGATTCAACTCTGGTATAAAGATTTAAATAACTCTGGTATAACTCAGTGAGACACACTGATAGCTGGCAGCCAGTGACAAGAGACAGATCACCTTAATTCCCAAATGTTTTAAAGAAATTAGTGAGCCCCAAAATTCAGCGTGGTACTTTTTGTATGACGAGACACAGATCACCTTAATTCACAAGTGTTTTAAAGAAATTAGTGAGCCCCAAAAAGATTTGCTGGCACAGTGACAAGACCCAGAAAATCACCTCAATTCACAAATGTTTTAAATAAAGTTGTAAACCCCCAAAAAAACTTGCTGGCACAGTGACAAGTCACACATCACCTAAATTCCCTGATATTTGGTATAAATGAGACCCAAAAAGACTTGCTGGCACAGTGTGACAAGACCCAGAAAATCACCTCAATTCACAAATGTTTTAAATAAAGTTGTAAACCCCAAAAAAACTTGCTGGCACAGTTACAAGACACACATCACCTAAATTCCCTGATATTTGGTCGAAATCAGACCCCCCCAGACCCCCCCAGTAGCGTGGCAGACCGGCAGTAACAACACACACAACTATCTTCTTTGAAATCTCCTCTGAAATGCGTGCAGAATCGGCGCGTTGAAACCTTATAAAGTGTGCTGCGGGACTTAGCTCTGTGAGTACATGATTGGGCAAAATTTGCCCAATCAGGACTCTGACCGGTGATTGACATAGTGTTCAACCAGTCTTGCACCAGACCTGTGGTCAGGTGCAAGGCTGTAGCCAATTAGGAGCTTCAGGCAGTGGGAAAATGCATTGTGGTCCATTGTGGTCGAACATGTGGCGAACACCCGGAAATGTTCGGGGTTCGCGATCTGCTCGAACAGGCTAAGTTCAGGTCGAACCCCGAACCGTCCGAACCCGAACAGCTCATCCCTATTGTGGACCCCTGCCTTAATGTAACCCAAATCCAATATTACAGACTCTGCAGCAGGGTTACCCAACCTTGGCCCTCCAGAGGTTATCCAAACTTCAGCTCACATGATTCTCAGCCACTCATTAGGTTGACAGAGCCTTTGGGAAATATATTTCCAAAATATCCAGAAGGCCAAGGTTAGGCACCCCTCCAACATTAGAGAAAATACTGGGAAAGCCTATCGATACAGCTCAGCATATTTGTTGTTCGCCATGTTTTAGGTATTTAATAAATGCATGTTTTCCAGGTTTCTCTTTGTATTGAATGATTGGTTGTTTATTGTATTTTTACAAAAAAAATAATTAGCATTGTGTAATGCATGTTATTTTTTTATAAAGTTTTACGATTAACCCTTTCGCTGCTGAGGCATTTCCCGCCTCTGTGCTGAGGTCATTTTTACCGATTTTGCTCATCATGTTTAAACGTGTTTTGAAGGCTTATTTTAGTATATGACCCAGACATATTATATATCGTTCTTTCCGTCAGACTCGGCAGATTCATAATATGTCATTATTATATGTATACGTCATGTCCTGTCTGTATATTATAACAAAAAATGCAATAAAATATGAATTTTCAATCATTTACAACGTGTAAAGTGTTTTTTTTTCACATATAATTGCGGTCATATTTTGTATGGGGTGCGCTTGTTAAAAAAATTAGAGATGGGGTCTCGTTACATTTTTTTTTTGGGGAGAATTACGCGATTTTTAACAAACGCACCGCATACAAAAATCGTTAGTGCAGCATCATTGTTCACATTATAATTGAAATGGGAACAATATTGCTGCATTAACGAACCAAAAAAAAGAAAAAAAAAAATTGTTTATTTTTTTATAATTTTTTTTAAAATATTTTTTTTTTTTTTTTTTTTTTTTTTTCATACTCATGTTTGGTATCGTTGGAACGGCCATGCTCTGGCCGATCCAACAATATCAAACATTAACCCCTAACTGCCACGGATCGGGAGATAGGGGGTTCATTGGACCTCCCCCCCTCCCTTTCAGGCGCCTCCTCCGCACATGTGGGGGGGCGCCTGAATTAGATGTCATCGCGCCGCCGCGATGACATCTAATTCAGCTGCCGGCGGTTCCTGGTGCTGGGCTGACATCGAGGATGTCAGCCCGCACCGGAGGGCACAGCGATCGGCCGGAACCCGGCCGATCGCTGGCCCCAAAGGGAGGACGCGCTCAGCGCGTTCACCGCAAGGAACGATACCTGTGGGTGGACGCGCTGAGCGCGTCCTCCACAGCGAAGGGGTTAAATAGTTTTGGGGCAGAACAATTTAAGAACATTGTGTGGGTTATTCAGAGAGCATCGAAATGTCGCCAACATTTCGGTGTTCTCGTTCCCCGCACTTTCAGGCTCTTCGGGGTATCAAAGTTCCCCACCCTCCAGGTCCCTGGAGAGCAGGGAAAACCCACCGCAATCCAGCCGAACAACCACCAAAACCCTCCGCGAAAAAAACCGCTGAATACTCCGGAAAAAGCAGATGAGCCGCTGAACAAAGCGCAGAGCAGCCAACAGAAAAAGCCGAGGAGCTGACGAACAAGGTAAAAAATAAAATAAATAAAGAGACTTTACTGCAGATTAAAATAAACGGTTTATTAGTTATTGGATTAAAACAGGAATATTTTTAATATTGAAGCCGGGAATTTACACATAAGATACAATGAATGATAATAAAAAGGTCTGTTACAGAAAAAAGAAAAAACGATTTAAAAAAAAAAAAGAAGAAATCGCAAAAAATGCCTAAAAGATCCTAAACAAAGACTTTTTGCTGCAGAATATAATAAACGGTTTATTAGATATTGCATTAAAAAAACCGGGAATATTTTTAACATTGAAGCCTATTGGAATCGCCTGAAAAATGTCAGCAGATAAGAACCTTTTCGGCCCATCTAGTCTGCCCAATTACATGGATACTTTACCTGGATTTAGCTTTTATTTAGGATAGCCTTATGCCTATCCCATGCCTGCTTAAATTAAATTACTGTTTTGGCCTCTACCACTTCAACTGGAAGTCTGTTCCATGTATCCACCACCCTCTCAGTAAAATAATGCTTCCTGATGTTGCTTTTAAACCTTTGCCCCTCTAATCTAAGACTATGTTCTCTTGTTTTGCTACTTTGTTTCCTTTTAAATATACTCCCTTCCTCTACCTTGTGGATTCCCTTTACGTATTTAAATGTTTCTATCATATCTCCTCTGTCTCGTCTTTTTTCCAAGCTGTACATGTTAAGATCATTAAGCCTTTCCTGGTAACTTTTCTCCTTCAAGCCGTACACCATTTTAGTAGCCCTTCTCTGAACTCTCTCTAAGATGTCTATATCCTTCTGGAGATACAGTCTCCAGTACTGCACACAGTACTCCAAATGAGGTCTCACCAGTGCTCTGTACAGTGGCATGAGGTCTGCTGGTCTTTAATTGGGATATATATTATATATCAATATGCATGAGGTCTGCTGGTCTTTAATGGGGGTATATATATATATATATATCAATTTGCATGAGGTCTGGGGTATATATGTAACTATGAGGTCTCTGTGTGGAGATACACTATATTGCCAAAAGTATTCGCTCACCCATCCAAATAATCAGACTCAGGTGTTCCAATCACTTCCATGGCCACAGGTATATAAAATCAAGCACCTAGGCATGCAGACTGTTTTTACAAACATTTGTGAAAGAATGGGTGTTACAGTCAGTCACGGTGGCGGTACCCGGCATGCGCCGAGTAAGGCCCTAGTACTGGTAAAAGCCCCTATATGCAGAGATGCACGACACAACAATGATATATATGAAAAATATAAACAACAGGAGAAACTGGAGACCCCTGCATGGCTATACCAAAGCAGCCCTATTCTGATAGACCGGACCTTAGAGTGGCCGGATCTGCTCTGATAGAAAAGTTTACCTGAGTAGCCGTGCAGAGTCCTAGGGTGAACACAGATACCAGAAGGAGACAGGAGTTATACTTAACCTACAGGGCAGGACTCTAATCACAAACTCGTGGCCAGCAGGGATACACAACAAAACAGGATGCCCTGCGACTGGGACTCAAACCAGAGTGATAGTATATACAAGGGACCTAAAGACGGTAGGTGAATTTAACAGACAGGAGGGCAGACCCTTGATATAGGGTGGTTATCAGCCCACATCACAAACAGATGATCTAAACGAGCAAACACTTAACCCCTGGTCTGCATCCCAGGGAAAGCAGCATAGGGAAACACATAGTAATCATTGACATAAAAAACACAGTGGGCAGGGGGACAGGGCTGGAACATGGGGACGTGACAATGGGTCGCTCTCAGGAGCTCAGTGAATTCCAGTGTGGAACTGTGATTGGATGCCACCTGTGCAACAAATCCAGTCGTGAAATTTTCTCACTCCTAAATATTCCACAGTCAACTGTCAGCTGTATTATAAGAATGTGGAAGTGTTTGGGAATGACAGCAACTCAGCCACAAAGTGGGAGGCCACGTAAACTGACAGAGCGGGGTCAGCGGATGCTGAGGCGCATAGTGCGAAGAGGTCGCCAAACATTCTGCAGAGTCAATCGCTACAGACCTCCAAACTTCATGTGGCCTTCAGATTATCTCAAGAACAGTGAGCAGAGAGCTTCATGGAATGAGTTTCCAATGGCAAGCAGCTGCATCCAAGCCATACATCACCAAGTGCAATGCAAAGCATCGGATGCAGTGGTGTAAAGCACGCTGCCACTGGACTCTAGAGCAGTGGAGACGCATTATCTGGAGTGACGAATCGCGCTTCTCCATCTGCCAATCTGATGGACAAGTCTGGGTTTGGCGGTTGCCAGGAGAACGATACTTGTTTGACTGCATTGTCCCAAGTGTAATGTTTGGTGGAAGAGGGATTATGGTGTGGGGTTGTTTTTCAGGAGCTGGGCTTGGACCCTTAGTTCCAGTGAAAGGAACTCTGAATGCTTCAGCATACCAAGACATTTTGGACAATTCCATGCTCTCAATTGTGTGGGAACAGTTTGGAGCTGGCCCTTTCCTCTTCCAACATGACTGTGCACCAGTGCACAAAGCAAGGTCCATAAAGACATGGATGACAGAGTCTGGTGTGGATGAACTTGGCTGGCGTGCACAGAGTTCTGACCTCAATCCGATAGAACACCTTTGGGATGAATTAGAGCGGAGACTGAGAGCCAGGCCTTCTCGTCCAACATCAGTGTGTGACCTCACAAAGGCGCTCCTGGAAGAATGGTCAAAAATTCCCATAAACACACTCTAAAACCTTGTGGACAGCCTTCCCAGAAGAGTTGAAGCTGTTATAGCTGCAAAGGGTGGACCAACGTCAAATTGAACCCTTTGGATTAGGAATGGGATGTCACTTAAATTCATATGCGAGTCAAGGCAGGTGAGAGAATACTTTCGGCAATATAGTGTATATGTACAGTAGATACAGGAAAATGGTGTTGCGCCTGGGCCCTACCGGGGCGGTTGCAACCACCAGAAAACATTTAAGAACAGTGTGATTTTCATTCTTTTCTACGTTTTAAAGTTGGGGGGGTGCCAAATATAGGATCCACCCCAGGTGCCAAATGTTCTAGGTACGCCCCTGAGAATAGATACCACGTGGATAACATTCAAGTACCTCGGATGAAATGAGGAGAAAGCACAGGCTCCTCCTGTAATTGCTATTGCAGGTATATTAGAGATGCAACTGCAATCTGTTTTAAAAAAAAGAGTGGGTGGAAAAAAATCATATTTTTTTTAGATGTAATAAAAATGTTCTAAAAATGTATATTGTGATTTTGGCTTTCATTAGTTTGCCCCGCAGATTAGGGGCAGATCATTGGATTTGAAAAAGACAAAGAGAAGACAACACTGGACACTATTCCGTTCTTTGCGCATAAAATAGCAACACTAACAGGGAAAATCTGCACCTGCAAATTTTCCCATTGCGTCCACATTTTAACGCGATATTCCAGGGCAGGCACTTACTCCCGGAAAGCAACGCTTACCGCACTAGCACCTCCTGGCGTCCATAGGACTCCATGCAGGGCCGGATTTGCATCTCAGGAGCCTGTTGGCACAGAAATGTGGAGCGCCCCTACCCCCCCAACAAAAAAAAGGAAACATGCCAAAATATATTTTTTACATTTTCATTTTGGGGCAAAATAAAAAATAAAATAAAAAAAACATAACAACTGAAAACCAGTTTCTCTCTGCGTCAAATCAAAAGAAGGGCAGAATCTGTTGCCTTAGTGCAGCGACATTGTTTGTTTTATATGTAAGCAGGGGCGGACTGACAACTAATGGGGCCCCCGGGCAATAGGAGATTGAGGGGCCCCTTGTGCCGTTCCCACAGTAGGCCACACCCACACAAACCCCACCTACATGCACATTGTTCCGTTAAAGAAGTACCGATGGCTCTGGGGGGACGACATCATCTCAGACTGTGCGGGATCAATTGCCTCCACGCCACCCCCATTAGGCGGCAGCGCTTCGAAACAGTGCTCCGGGGTCTCTCTCTGAAGCGGAGGAGTGACCAGCAGTATAGGACACAGGACCCCAGCTCCGCATTCCACTCCTCCATTAATGGTCGTCAAATCCCTGACATCGGGTATAGGCAAGCCCTCTTCTGATGCGCACAGGCGGGAGGTCAATGGCTCCCTGCGTCCCCTCAGTACGGCCATCATCCTGCGCATTGTCCCCTTCATGAGTGGGCCCAGGTCGTCCCCCTCCAGCAACGCAAAACAGGCCTCGAGGCCCTCAATTGCAGTCATTTTCACTGCAGTGTGGGGAGAGGGGTCGACCCGGTGCCCAGACTCACCAGTCGCTTCCTTAGTCAGCAATCCATCCCGAGCAGTGAATGTGAGACGGGGCCCTCCGCCCCCGCAACTCTCATCACGGGCCCAGCAAGGGAGACATCCATAGGGGGGGTACATCAAGTAGGAGGCCAAGGCCGAGGAGTGGGCCTCAAGATGGCCACCGGCAGCATCCATAATGAAAGAAACGCCTGGCGATCGTCTGTCTCTGGTCCGGTAGGGGGGCAGAACGGGCCCCGGACAGTGCACCCCCGATGGCCAGCTACACAGGGCTCTTAACGTACGATTCTCAGTGGCAAAAAGTGTCTCAAAGATCACTGAGAGAGAGGAAGGGTCGGAGCACCACAGACACATGTCCTCTCACTTCAGCAGCCGGCCACGCCCCCCTTCACACAATTTTCAAAATAGTTATTTTAACAAGTTAATAAAATTCACTCAGGCCCCCAGTGAATTGGCAAATCCATTGTGCCCCCTCCAGACTTACAAACTGCCACTGCTCTGCTGCAGTAGCCGTTACACACTCATGCCAGCTACAGTAGCGGCACAGAAGGTCCCTGTGGCACACGTTGGAAACTGCCGATCATCTTTCAGGTTTAAAAGATACAGGGCATTACTGACACACTTGTACACACTGCACATTACAGAGCTTCACAGAAATAATACTCACAGTAATGTGCAGTGTGTATGAGCATATCACATGATCCACAGCAATAATACTCACAGTAATATGCAGTGTGTATGAGCATATCACATGATCCACAGCAATAATACTCAGTGTTCTGTTCCAGAAGCACAGGCTGCTTAATGACAGACAGATTAACTCCACAGAGAGGGGTCTTCTAGTCACTTTTAGGGATGAGCTGTTTGGTTCGATCTGTTCTGAGTTCGCATCGAACATCGCCCGTTCGGCTATTAGCGAACTCTGAACATTTCCACGTGTTCGCCGCATGTTCGCCCACAGTGCACCACAATGGACCACAATGCACTTTTCTACTGGCCTGAAGCTTGTAATTGGCTACAGCCTTGCACCTGACCACAGGTCAGATGCAAGACAGGTGCAAGACTATGCCAATCATGGCTCAGAGTCCTGATTGGGCAAATTTTGCCCAATCATGGGCTCAGAGAGCTAAGTCCCGCAGCACACTATATAAGCCTTTACACAGCCCCCAGCACGGTTTTTTGAGAGGCGATTGTTCTGTTAGTGTGTGTTCTCACTGCCAGCAGTTATTGTGGGCGTCTCATTTCTACAAAATATCTGGGAATTGTTCTAATCTTTGTGTTCTCACTGCCAGCAGCTATTGGGGGGTCTCACTTCTAGCAGATATCTGGGAATTTAATCTGTGTCTTGTCACTGCCACCCATCAGGGGGTCTCACTGATTTATAGGAGGTTCCTTTGAATTGTAATTTGTGTCTTGTCACTGCCACCCATCAGGGGGTCTCACTGATTTATAGGAGGTTCCTTTGAATTGTAATTTGTGTCTTGTCACTGCCACCCATCAGGGGGTCTCACTGATTTATAGGAGGTTCCTATGAATTGTAATTTGTGTCTTGTCACTGCCACCCATCAGGGGGTCTCACTGATTTATAGGAGGTTCCTGTGAATTGTAATTTGTGTCTTGTCACTGCCACCCATCAGGGGGTCTCACTGATTTATAGAAGGTTCCTTTGAATTGTAATTTGTGTCTTGTCACTGCCACCCATTAGGGGGTCTCACTGATTTATTGGAGGTTCCTGTGAATTGTAATTTGTGCCTTGTCACTGCCACCCATTAGGGGGTCTCACTGATTTATAGGAGGTTCCTGTGAATTTTAATTTGTGTCTTGTCACTTCCACCCATCAGGGGGTCCCACTGATTTATAGGAGGTTCCTGAGAATTGTAATTTGTGTCTTGTCACTGACACTTATCAGGGGGTCTCACAGACTTGTAGCAGATATCTGGGAATTTTAATCTGTGTCTTGTCACTGGCTGCCAGCTATCAGGGTGTCTCACTGAGTTATACCAGAGTTCTGGAAATCTTTAATCTAGATAACACGGTTGAATCAGAGTTCTGCATATCTCCAATTTTTATAACAGAGTTGAATCAGAGTTCTGTATATCTTTAATCTAAATATCACTCACCATGTCAGAAAGACCAAAAAGGACAGGCAGATGCTCCCAGACACAGATAAGAGGGCAAGCAGCCTCTGTGTTGGGTGGCTGTGCCTCTGGTCATGGTGGACGTGGTGCATCCTCTGCAGGGGCACGCTTGTCCTTTCTAACTGGTGCTGGCCGTCTTAAGCAGCAGTAACATACAGAGGATTTGCAGGATTGGCTAACCAGGCCATGCTCATCCTCCGACTCCTCTGCCAGCCAGCCTTGTAGTGGTTTAAAGTCCAAAGCATCTAATGCAGCCTCCATGTCCACAGCTACTCCTGCCATAGCCTCACCACCATACACGGAGGAGTCAGCTGAATTGTTTGACTACACTGACAGTAACATGCTGCTTAAAGATGTGCAGCAACTCCAGTGCTCTGATTCAAACTCTGAGGTTGAGGAAGGGAGTATAATCAACCTAGAGGGAGGGGGTGCCAGTGACACACAAATAACTGGCACTCATGTTCCCCCAGCAGCTGCAGCATACTGCCAAGTTGGCTCCAGTGACGAGGAGATAGGGGGTGATGACGATGATGAGGTCACTGACTCCACCTGGGTGCCTGATTGAACAGAGGAGTCAAGTGAGGAGGAGGAAGCACAACAAACACTAGGCACAACATCCTCTATGACCAACCATAGCCAGTCCAAGGCACATGTACAGGAAGTCTGCTGTCTGGGAGTTCTTTAAGAAATGTGCAGCAGACCGCACCATTGCTATTTGTAATCTATGTCAGATGAGGATCAAGCGTGGGAAAGACATCGGACGCTTGGGTGCCACGTGCTTGAGGCGACATATGACCACCTGCCACCCATCCCGTTGGCACAACACTTTGCATAGGTCCTCCTCCTCCTCATCTGTCTCTACCCCCACTATATGTCCTGCCGTGTCATTGCCTACAACCTCCACTGACAGGGATGATGCAACAGTAATGGGTGTACCAGGTCCTTCCTCAGAATGTGATAGCATCCCATCAGCTGCAGATTTACCCAGTCAGATTGCGTTGCCCCAGCTGCTGCAGCGTAAGAAAAATATAGTCCCAACCATCCCCATGCACAGCGTCTAAATGCCAGTTTAGCAAAATTATTCGTATTACAGCTGCTGCCTTTCCAGCTGGTGGACTCTGCTTCCTTCCGTGAATATGCCGAATGTGCTGTACCACAGTGGCATGTTCCAAAATGCCATTTCTTTTCACGCAAGGCCATTCCAGCACTATACCAGCACGTGGAACACAATGTTATGGAGTCATTGGGAAAGGCAGTCAGCAGCAAGGTGCACATTACTTTAGACACGTGGTCCAGCAAGCATGGACAGGGCCGTTACATTTCCTTCACGACACACTGGGTAACTCTGCTTGCAGCTGGGAGGGATCCAGGACAGGGCTCTGTGCTGGAGGTTGTTCATCCACCACACCTCCAGAAAGCTGCTTATATGAGGTCTGTCTGCTCTACCACCTCTTCCTCCTCCTCCTTCTCTGTCTCTGGCAAAGTGGCAGTTAAACCGATGCGTGGCAGGGGCTACGCAATGGCTCAAGCAAAAAGATGCCATACTGTGCTTCAGCTGGTTTGTTTAGGGGACAGGAGCCACACCGGGCCAGAAATTCTGTCAGCTCTGCAGGGGCAGGCGCAGAGATGGTTAACACCACGCCAGCTTCAGCTGGGAGTGATCGCCTGCTTATGGCAGCAACCTTCTCTCCGCCCTACGCAAGGGTAAATTGACGCATGTACCATGCCTAGCACACGTCCTAAATCTGGTGGTACAGCATTTCCTAACCAGGTACCCAGGGCTGGCAAAGCCCCTCAGCCAGGCCAGAAAAGTCTGCAGCCACTTCAGACAGTCATTCCCAGCAAGCGTTCGCCTGGCAGAAATTCAAAGAGAATTCCACCTTCCCACAAACCGTCTGATCTGTAACATGCCCACCAGGTGGAACTCGACATTGGCAATGCTGCAGCGTCTGCACAAGCAGCAGAGGGCCATCAATTTGTACCTGTGTGAGTATGGCACAAGGACAGGTTCAGATCAACTTGTTTTTTCCCCCCCGCAGTGGCTGATGATCAAGGATGCATGCACTGTACTGTCACCATTTGAGGAGGCAACGAGGATGGTGAGCAGGGACAGTGCATGCATCAGTGAAACAATTCCTTTAGTGTTCCTGCTGGAGTGCACTCTGCAGGGAATTATAGAGGTGGCACTAGAGGCAGAGAAGCGTGAGGAAGAGGAGGTCTTCCCTAGCTCTCAAGGCCCCAGTCTTTCCGCAGACAGCATTCCTGCGGATTCTCAGATCAAACAGGAGGAAGATGAGGAGGAGGAGGAATATTTAAGTAGTGGGGGCATTGAAGGTGGGGATTCCTCAAGGGAGGGTTTTGTGTCCCCAGAAACCCAAGGACTAGTACGTGGCTGGGAGGAGGAAGTGCACGATCATTGACAAGGAAGACTCGGAAGCTAATGCCACCTCCAACCTACGCTGCATGGGCTCCTTTATCCTGTAAAGCCTGCTAAAGGACCCCAGGATTTTTGTTCTATCAAGGAGAGGGATCATTACTGGTTGGGAAGCCTTCTTGAGCCCCAATACAAGGGTAAAGTTGCAGAGCTCATCCTGCCCGCACAGAGGGAGGACCGGATGAAACAACTTGAGTACGCTCTAAAGCGACACTTGTGTGACACCTTTCCAGGCACTGGTAGGTTACCAAGTGATGACAAAGGTGCTTCTGAGGCTGCGGATGATCAGAGGAAGAGCGGTGAAGGCTGGGGCCGCTTGACTGATGCCTTTTTAAATTTTTTTAGTCCACGACACCCAGGGACGTTAAATGTAGGCAGTGGTGAAGACGCTGGCAATGGGTGCCTAGTAGGCACCCATTGCCAGCGTCTTCACCGTATGGTGCAGGACTACCTAGGGGCAAGGGCAGACCTGGATACCTTTACAGCAGATGATCCGCTGCCTTACTGGGTGTTGAGATTGGATCACTGGCCAGAAATTAGCCAATATGCTATGCAGCTACTAGGTTGCCCTTCATCCAGCGTGCTTTCTGAAAAGACGTTCAGTGCCGCTGGAGGTTTTGTCACAGACAAAAGAGAGTGTCTGTCCACCGACTCTGTAGACCGTCTGACATTTATAAAAATGAATCAGTCCTGGATCAGCAGCTATCAATCCCCTGATGCTGACATAACTGAATAGATCAGGGATCTCATCTGCATTCCCAAAACCTCCACCACTGCACTCTTCCACAATACCTCAGAGGGGTTACGGTGTGAAGGCACTAGCTGGCACCAAAGGCCCAATATTTGGGTGCACTGACGCGTGTACCAGATTCATATCATTGTAATATTTGAATGCAGAGTCCACCCCTGCACTCTTCCACAATACCACAAAGAGGGGTTACGGTGTGACGGCACTGGTGCCGACACTAAAGGCCCAATTTTAAAGCACCTATTGTTACTTTCATCCAAAGCCTGCATAAGTTTCACCATAATTTAGCCAAAAATCACTAAACTTGTTCTGTGTGTCCTAAAATGTCTCTTCTTTTCATACAGGCTGCCGCCCCAAGCAGTTGTTTATGAATAGATTAAAGGAAAACCATTTACCGTCACTTCAAATGTCATTTTTTTGTTTTTAAATGTTTCTATACACCCTACAAATCTGCCACTTCACGGGCAGGTTATCGGGACCTCCTAGGCACGATATTTGAAGGAATTTTTCATTTTTATTCTTAACCTTTATTTCAAGGAAAACTCACTGTTCCTTTAAAAACGTTTTTTTTTTTACTTTCTGTCCTTGATTCCTGTCCCCCAGGGCACTACCCGGACCCCCATACACCTTTTATGGCAAATACCTTGCATATATGCCCTCTTGGAGGGCACTCTAAAATTCGAACTTTCGAGTCCCATTGACTTGTATTGAGTTTGGTTCGTGTTCGTGTTCGAGTTCAAACTCGAACTTTTGAAATTGTTCGCAAACGGAGTCGAACCGAACACGGGGTGTTCGGCTTATCACTACTTTATAAACTTTATTCTTCAGGCATTCTTAAAACAACAACTCACAATTACTGAAGAGATTCTTCTGAGGAAAAAGTCAGTCCCTTTCTTGTAGTGTGAAACGAAGTAATGTTCTTTAGGTTAGATTAGATTAGAGAGCATAAACTCAGCTCCATCTTAGATTCATAACTTAATGAAAACAACCCCTGGCCAATGAGAGACGCTGATGTGACCATGTGTAATGAACTACTTTTCCCAGAATGCAATACCTTAAGGGGACAGCTCTTAACTGCTGTTTACTACAGCCAGGACACTCCCCGCATGGAATTATAAAATTCCACTATTAACTAAAATAAACAGAGGCATAACAATAAACAATAGGAGAGATACAAGGCATGCATGACTCGAG
Organism: Leptobrachium leishanense; assembly: GCA_009667805.1. Lineage (NCBI taxonomy): Eukaryota > Metazoa > Chordata > Amphibia > Anura > Megophryidae > Leptobrachium > Leptobrachium leishanense. Next base: position 429,652,179 of record CM019064.1, on the reverse strand, counting down.
GTTCAATCCTCAAGGTCGGTCTTCCTTAGCAGCAATACCAGGTCAGTAATTGGCCGAATGTAAAGCTTCTTGACGAAAGTCTGTGAGTTGCAGCATGACTCTTGTGACTTCACGATCGGAACTTCGACTTGGCGAACTAGTCCATCAGAGCTGGGTAGAGCTTGGTGCACAAGCCCCATGGGCCACGAGTTCCTTCTGTGAAGTGCCGGACTTGATGGTGAACGGTTTCGTGGTAGTGTTGGACTAGCAAGTTCGTTACATGTTGATGAGCAGGAAGGATGACAGGGTGTTTGATATTCAAGGCTATTTTAGCTTTATCTAGACGTCCCCCTACTCAAAGTAAGCCGTGTCTGTCAAGGAACGGGTTCAGCCTCAGGAGTGGACTAGACTTCGAGATAGGTTTCATAGTCTTTAAATGCTCAACTACTACCGGGTATGCATCTTGTTGCACGCTTCGTAGAATCCTTCTTTCTGCTTGTAGACCGCTATCTGGAAAGCTTATGTCGCAATGCAGGAAACAAACGATGACTGCTCCACCTAGAGAAGCGTTTGAAGCGAGCTGGTTCTAGGGGATAGCTTAGGGGCAGTTTCCCTGTCTCCTTGACCATTGTTGACAAACAGCTGATCTGAGTAGTCGTCTTCTTGTCTTGTCTGGGCAATTCGTTGGGCACCTGAGGTCTAATATCGGCATCTTGATCTGGATCCAGAAGCTCATGATGTTCTGATCTTTGTGACATTAAAGTATATGGGCGAGCTAAGAACTACGAACCTTTTAGCCAGGTTGATGCTGATAACTGAGATGCATGAATAAAGCATGTAGCATGATCCGTTGGGTTCTGGTCTGTTGTTCTCGTTATTAAGTCTGCGAATTCTACTGCTAAAATGGCACCGCAGAGTTCCAATCTTGGTACGGTGTGACCTTGTTGTGGTGCTAGTTTTGCCTTTCCCAAAACGAAGCCAACGTAAATGTCGTTCTCCCCACCGTAGACCCTCATATATCCTACGGCTACTATTGCATTCGTTGACGCGTCTGAGAAGATGTGCAATTCTTTCTTCGGTGCAGCGGCGAGTGAGACAGGAACATACGTGCGTCGCACACGGACACTTTGGAGACAGTTCCTGGGTACGCGAAAGGGTAATGGGGCTACCAAGCTCCCGGCGGCATCTTGTTGAAGTTCCTTGTTCAGGAGCTGCAGGAATTCTTTGTCCTCTATCGACAAGGCTAAGTCATTGTCGTCTTTGCTGGTCTGAAACACTAACGCTCCTAAGACGGGGTTGCTTGTCAAAATTGTGAAATGTTCTTGGCATGATTTGAAGTGGGATGCTCTTCCATTACTGAGAACAGACGTCGCAAAGACATTCACCTGATTTGGGGTCTGCAGCCGATCAACACAAACCGTTCCCGAGATGACCTATCCGAGTTCTGTCTTGAGGGTGAGTGGGGAGCCTATAGGGCCTCTCACCATTCCGTGGCAGGCGAAAGCATCAGGTGCGTCCACTCCCAACAAGAGCAGGATTTTGACTTCAGGATCTAAGGAAGGAAAGTGATTAGCCATGTGCCTCAGGTGAGGTATGATACTTCTGGTGTTGAAATCTGACTGCGATTATCAGGTAAAGCATCCCATTCTAGCAATGGCGGCAGCGGGAAGTGCGAACTCTCATCTAATGATTCTATGCAGAGTCCAGTAACTTTTCTCCCGGCTGTGCGCTGAGGCCCAGTGCACGTTGATATTGAGAAGTGCGTTTCCTCACTTTGGATGTCAAACAGGTCGAAAAAGGCTGTCTTCGCTAATGAGTGATTGCTTTGCGTATCCACTATTACATATATCTTCACGGCCTTTTCTGGGCATCCAGCGGGGTAGACTTTAGTTAAGCAGATTTGATGGCATGAGCGAGGGAATGGTGAATCACCACATACAGACATGCAATTTACACTCGCGGTCGCCTCTGGGTGTGCTTGGGTGTCATGCTGAGGTTCATTGGTTGAAGGAGAGGTAGGAGTTGCCAGTTGTAGCGACTCCGAGTCTAGATGCAGGGCGCCTGGGTGCCTGTCACTTTTGCATAGGTGACACTGTACCTTGGCTGGACAAGCTTTGGCCATATGTTCTATAGACTCACAACATTTGTAACATACTTTGTACCCCCTGATCAAAGCTTTTCTTTCATCCAAGGACTTCTTTCCGAATTCTCTGCTCTTGTTCACCTGAATTCTTCATAGGCAAAGTAGCGACTTCTGTCTTATACACAGACACAGAGGTTTTTTCCTTTGCAGTTTGCGTTGAACTCTTGTTTGAGTCAGAGTTTTGACTGTTTTTTCTGGCAGCCGGAAACCATTTTTCTCTGAGACTAAGGTTTTGAGGGTCGTTGCATAACTTCGCCTGATGAGCAACAAATTCTTCAAGAACAACAAAGGTGGGGTCTCTACCTGGGTTCTTCGCCTTGTAAACAGTAGATAACTTGATCCATTCCTCACATAGCCGTAGTGGTAGTTTTTGAATAATAGGCTTTTGCGTCCTGAACTGGTCAAGACAGATAAGTCTCGGCAAGGTGGGATCTTCTTCTGCTGCCCGCAGCTGTGTAAGGATGGCAGAGAATTTCCATAGCTTACGTGGTTCATTGAGACTGATGTCAGGGAAGTCATAGACACGATCCAAGAGCGAGGATTCTGTCAATATAGATGCACCATACTGCTTATCGAGCATGTCCCAAGCTCGTCTAAGGGCGATGACAGGGTTACCTAGTTGGGCTGAGTAGATGTCTTTCACTACTTCTGCAGATTCTGTTCCTAGTCATGCTATCATATATCGTAGCTCTTCGGCTGGCCTCAATCCTTCGTCATGATTGGCATTCGTGAAGATATGCTTCCATAGTAAATATTCTCTATTCGGCTTGTCGGAGAATTTCTGTACGCCACCAGATGCCAGATCCAACCTTCCCGGTCGGGTTGACCATTCTCTCATTCTTCTCCAGGCTGTTGGAGGATCCAACAGGGCTGTATTCAAGTTATAGTTAGGGTGAGGTGGTGCAGTGTGCATTATGGAATCGGTAGGAGCGTGAATAGGAGCTTCCCGTGGATTCTTGTAATCATGTTCCCCAGGGGCATGAGTACGCTCCAAAGATTGCTGTAAGTTTTCTGCAGAGTGCTTCCTGATGAGCTTATCTTCCCATGACACAGGTAAGGGCTGTCTTCCTCACTGCCTTGCAGGCAGACTGCATTCATTGGGCAAGAAGTCTGTGTACAAATTGCCCTGAAGGTCTGGTAGGAATTCCCTTGCTTTCGCGTTGAGCTTGGAAATCGCAGCTTCTTGAATGCCTACCTGCTGGGGAACTTTCTCTATTGCTTCTGAACCAAGCTGCTTAACCCACGTATCTTGATTCGTTGGAGTAAGTTCTCTAAATCCTAAGGGAAAGTCTGGTGGTCTATATCGCACGTTGTCAGCTTTCTGACTAGTTTGCGGATCTGGTGTTTGAAAGTCTCTACTTGCACACTTGGCTTTGAGAATTTCGCAATCGACTGTCCCGCTTCTCCCTCTTCATGCTGTAGCGCATTCTGATCATCCACGTAGGACTTGACCTGACTGTGCAGGTTTTCTCTATCTAGCTTTCTTGAATCATAGCTGGGGTTGGCACTTTCAGCCTCTGCCTGTAAAGCTGCAGCCCCTGTTGCCTTTTCTACTGCTTCTCATTCGTGCTGAAGAAACTCAAGGTTGGCCTGAGCTTTGGCCATTTCTTCTTTTTGCAATTGCTCTGCCTTTGCCACACGTAAACTGGCGTTGGCCACCGCGGCTTCAATTCGTGCTTGTGCATCTTGGGCGGCGAGACTCTCTGCCCTTGAGATCCTGGACGACAGGCTGTGACGAGAAGAAGCTTTGGAAAGATGGTAGGAACTTGCAGAAGAAGAATGCTGGGAAACACTGGTACACACCTTAGACTGTGTTGGCTTACGAAGGAAGGAGGAGGCTTTCTTAGAAGGGTGAGAGGAATTCCCATCTGACCGTTGAGACGAAGTATGCGAACGGTGGGTCATGTTGGACTCCGACTTCTCGTTCTGTGCATCTTCTGTATGGAGAACGGCTTGAAGATATTCTTTACTGCTTTGAAAGAGCTTCTTGCGTTCTTTGTTTAGCATTTCAAGGCGTTGTGTTTCCTCTTTGAGCTTTGAGTCTGCTAGCTGTGACTGGATATGAGCGAGTTGGTATTCACAACCTGTCCATTGCGTGAAAAGCCCCTCCATGTCCTCTTCCATCGAACGGATACATTTGAGGGAGAACTTATCTTTGGGTGTGTTGCACAGCTGTAGCAATTTATCCCAGGATTTTTCATGGTGTCGATAGCACCTATCCCACTCCTCCCGCAGGTGTGATTGCATGGCTTCAGTAAGCTTTCTCTGCTGCCTTAAGCCATAGGATTTCTGAGATGTATCTATCTGTTCTGAGTTTTGGACAACTGATTCAGCAATTGTGTCGAGGTTTGATGGAAGGAGCAGCTCTTCCGTCACTTTAGAGCGATCTGCCATGATTATAGAGTGTGAACTCGTTGTTTGCAGACTAGTCACCAAATGGCGCTGCAACCTTAGATCTAATGCTTGGATTAAAATGAGTAATGGTGACTTCTCTTTGATAAGGTTTGTAGGGCTGACTGTCCCACTTGGACTGATGCCTTATAAACTCTTAGGAAGTGTTGCTTTACCAGTTTTCAAGCAGAAATCAAGGGAAGAGCTGAATAGTAACTTTAAACAACTTATTATTATTATTTCCTGATCTCCTTTATAAGCATCCAATGCAACAGAGTCCAGTAGGAGATTTGCTTTTTATAGGCAGAGTGAGAGCCTCACTGCTGGAGCTGCTTGTTATGCAATGCTTAGGGATCTCTCTTATTCACTCTTATAGGAATCCTCTAGATTGATCTAAAAGTCTCTCTTATTTCATGCACACAGGAGGATGTAAACATATCCTTGTTTGCTAGAGAAGCATCTACGTTTCACTGTTCTGTTCCAGAAGCACAGGCTGCTTAATGACAGACAGATAAACTCCACAGAGAGGGGTCTTCTAGTCACTTTATAAACTTTATTCTTCAGGCATTCTCAAAACAACAACTCACAATTACTGAAGAGATTCTTCTGAGGAAAAAGTCAGTCCCTTTCTTGTAGTGTGAAATGAAGTAATGTTCTTTAGGTTAGATTAGAGAGCATAAACTCATCTCCATCTTAGATTCATAACTTAATGAAAACAACCCCATGCCAATCAGAGACGCTGATGTGACCATGTGGTATAAACTAATTTTCCCAGAATGCAGTCCCTTAAGGGGACAGTTCTTAACTGCTGTCTACTACAGCCAGCACACACAGTAATGTGCGGTGTGTATGAGCATATCACAGAGCTCCACACAGGGCTGGACTGGCCTACCGGGATAGCGGGTGAAATCCCAGTAGGCTGCTTCATATTGGGGCCGCTTGGTCTGATTTATAGTAGTGTGCGTTTCTGTGGGGTTTTTTTTGTAAGGCCGCAGCAGGACACGGAGGAGGAACTGTGGCTTATCTGGAGCTGATTCTCCCGCTCAGCAGGGCACAAACTACATGCAGCCATATCACTTCACTCGGCGCCGCTATCAGGAAGCAGGCTGCGGCCCCGCCCTCAGATGTCAGTGACTAACAGGGGGTCTGAAGCCCGAGATATCATGTAGAAAGGCAGTGAGCCTGGACCCAGCATCTTTCCACCTGTCCCAGGCAGACCCAGCACCAGGAGAGAGGTTGCTACCACTCACCAATGTATGTGCTCCTGGGGCTCCTGCAGATTGCTGCAGCTGGATGAGTCTGGTAGATTTTGCAGGCTGGGAAAGTTTACACCGCAGGAGAGGGAGAGAGAAAAAAACTGCCCTGCAACAGTAAGCCCCACCCACACAAAGCTGACAATAGATAGCATCCCCCCATACATCTGTTTGGGGGGCAGCTGACCCCACCACTTTTATACCAGCCCTTACAATCTCAGTGGGGAAAGGGAAACCCTCCACTTAATAAACAGCTGCCCCCCTCAGCTTACTCACAGGAGAAATGCTTGTCAGGAACCTGGTGGAGGATGAGTTACACTTGTGTGTGTGTGTGTGTTTGCAGCCTGAGTGTGCGTGTGTGTGTTTGCAGCCTGAGTGTGAGTGTGCGTTCGTAGTGTGAGTGTGTGTTTGCAGCCTGAGTGTGTGTTTGCAGCCTGAGTGTGTGTGTGTGCAGCCTGTGTGTGTGTGTTTGCAGCCTGTGTGTTTGCAGCCTATGTGTGTTTGCAGTGAGTATTTGCAGCCTGAGTGTGAGTGTTTGCAGCCTGAGTGAGTGTGAGTGTTTGTTTGAAGCCTGTGTGTGTGTTTGCAGTGTGTGTTTGCAGTGTGTGTGTGTTTGCAGCCTGAGTGTTTGCAGCATGAGTGTGTGTGTTTGCAGCCTCTGTGTTTGCAGCCTGTGTGTTTGCAATGTGTTTGCAGCCTGAGTGTGTGTGTTTGCAGCCTGTGTGTTTGCAGCCTGTGTGTTTGCTGCCTGAGTGTGTGTGTTTGCAGCGTGTGTTTGCAGCCTGAGTGTGTTTGCAGCTTGTGTTTTCAGCCTGAGTGTGTTTGCAGCCTGAGTGTGTGTGTGTTTGCAGCCTGAGTGTGTGTTTGCAGTGTGTGTGTGTTTGCAGTCTGAGTGTTTGCAGCATGAGTGTGTGTTTGCAGCCTGTGTGTTTGCAGCCTGTTGTTAGGTCTGAACGGCTCTCCTTTTCCATCTCCATTCTCCCCGTGTCCCCCCATCTCCGTTACCTGTCAGGATTTGCTATACCCAGGCATTGATGAGCGCGCGCTTGTGCAAAATGAGACAGACACAACTTGCCATGTCCTTCAAACTGAAATTGTATTCATCAACAGGTGTAAGGTCGGCGCAAGGTCTTGTTACCAGTGGGGTACCTCAGGGGTCAGTAGTACTTGGACCCATTCTCTTTAATATTTTTATTAGTGATATTGCAGAAGGTATTAATGGAAAAGTATGTCTTTTTGCTGATGACACAAAGATTTGCAACAGGGTTGACGTTCCTGGAGGGATCAGCCAAATGACTAATGATTTAGGTAAACTAAAAAAATGATCGGAGCTGTGGCAATTGAGTTTTAATGTGGATAAGTGCAAGATAATGCACCTGGGACGTAAAAACCCAAGGGCTGAATATAGAATATTTGATACAGTCCTAACCTCAACATCTGGAGAAAGGTATTTAGGGGTTATTATTTCAGAGGATCTAAGGGTAAGTAGTCAATGTAATAGAGCAGCAGGAAATGCTAGCAGAATGCTTGGTTGTGTAGGGAGAGGTATTAGCAGTAGGAAAAGGGAAGTGCTCATGCCACTGTACAGAGCACTGGTGAGACCTCACTTGGAGTACTGTGTGCAGTACTGGAGACCGTATATCCAGAAGGATATAGACATCTTCGAGAGAGTTCAGAGAAGGGCTACTAAAATGGTGTACGGCTTGAAGGAGAAAAGTTACCAGGAAAGGCTTAATGATCTTAACATGTACAGCTTGGAAAAAAGACGAGACAGAGGAGATATGATAGAAACATTTAAATACGTAAAGGGAATCCACAAGGTAGAGGAAGGGAGTATATTTAAACGGAAACAAAGTAGCAAAACAAGAAGACATAGTCTTAGATTAGAGGGGCAAAGGTTTAAAAGTAACATCAGGAAGCATTATTTTACTGAGAGGGTGGTGGATACATGGAACAGCCTTCCAGTTGAAGTGGTAGAGGCCAAAACAGTAATTGAATTTAAGCAAGCATGGGATAGGCATAAGGCTATCCTAAACAAAAGATAAATCCAGGTTAAGTATCCATGTAATTGGGCAGACTAGATGGGCCGAAAGGTTCTTATCTGCCGACATTTTTCTATGTTTCTATATATACCTTACAAACAAAATGGAGAAGCAGATGTGATAACCAGAGACTGCCACGTGTCACAGAGAAACAGGTTATAAGGAATTTGCCTCAGGGTATTGCCGGGTGGGGTCTCCCATACAGCAGAACAGGATTTAACAGGCACAACGGGTAGGTTGGGACAGATGGCCTGAGGACAATTGGGGGAGAAGCAAGCAATGAAATTAAGATTTCAATTACTTATAATTTTGGATATAAAATCCCATACAATCCCTTCTTTTGTCACAAAAAGTCACAACCAATAAATACAAAATATAAGGTGAGAATAGTGTCAATGGGATAGTTAACTCGGGGGTCTTCCCATACAAATCATTCGTGGGTCCAAAGGACCGTCGGCTTCCCTTCCAGGCTCAGGACCTGGTCAGGCGTCGCACTATATAGGGGAAAGCAAGCAGGGGTGCAGTATGGGTCAGGGTTCGCAGGAGGGAGTAACATTTCACTATAACAATATTGTACATAATTACTAGGAAAAGCATTATTATACCTGGTACTATGTTAAGGATTTTCATCCCCAAAGAACCGAACCATGAACCCAGAAGAAAAAATGCAGTCAAATCCATCAGACACTTAGAATTTAACTAGAACCCATAGACTAATTCCCAAATAAATTCCACTAAACAAGAAAAGAATGATTTACGTAATCTAATTTTAGTAAAAAGTAAGCATTGATACTAATTGTCATGAGTCAGATCTGTATCTGTGTTTCCTTGTACTAAGATTCACTCCACAAACTTCATACACACCTCCTCACAGAAGATGCATTCTCATTCTCCTAATTCACCCTCTCAGCCTTATCTAAGGGAGTTATCGTAACAAAAATGAGGACACAGTCTTATTGAAGAAAAGAGGAAAAATATTGTTGTTTCCCAGTGTAGGCGATTTTGAGTTTAAGAGTGGAGTCTTTGAGGGTGGATACTCAGCAGTCAGGAGAAGGTGGCATCGACATCAAACCAGCAGTATGTCCTTATCTGTACTGGGCGGACAATCAGCTCTCAGTGACATCACATTGTGCGTTCATAATCATCATAGTGACCGTGTGTGTCATGGAAACGAGAGGACCTGAGCTCCCACTGGAACTCTCTAGGTAGTGGTCTTTGTATGCTGGCCGTGCCTCACCTGTGATCTGTCCACAATCCACTCAAGACTCAGTCAGCAGGTACTTGATGACTGTCAGCCTCTTGGTAAAAATAATGATGATGAAAACAATGGCAAACGCCAACATAGCAAAAGGAAAACAGTTGGGGACAGACTGAGAGGGGACAAGTAAACAGATTCACTCATCTTGCAGACAACCACACAACTGCAACAGAGACGAGCATGTTAGTGTAGCAAAAGGAAACACAGATACTATACACTAATAATTTCCCAAGGAGTCCAATAAAAATAAAACCCCAAACCTCCCTCAGGATATGGACCTCATGCAGCCTCTTTTGTATATAACCCACAGGGTCATACTACATCTGACTCAGTGTTCATTATAAAAAAGTATATGCGCAACTCTGGCCCAAAGACCAGCCACCGTGCTCCCTACACCCATTTAGTAACAAAATATTTCTATACACTTCTGTTCTTGTTTAGTGGTCAATTAAGCAAAACATTTCCAGTAAAATAAAATTCCATCAAAATATATGATAAATATAATCAGCAACCAAATAATTCTCAATAAAACCAACTGAAATCTTCCCGCAATTCCTTCCTTTCACCTGGTTTATATAAAGAATTTAGTCATTTTAGGTGTTAAGTTAAAGCTATTAATTCATTATCGCTGAGATCACCATTAGACGTATTAAAACATTATTTATATTTTATTCACAGTAATGGGACTAGTTTAACCACCTGGTTAATAATATATTATATTCTATTTAATGCTGGATGTATTGTTATAAGACTATTTTGGACAGCTAATTTAAAAGACCATTATGATTTCCTGAGTACATTATTGAAAATACTCTAACTCCAGTTTTAATTGAATGTGACCTGCACTATCATAAATATATCAGGGCATTTAGTTACTCCTGAAAAATAATAATTGTGATCACATAATAATATACGATGCGAAATATTAGAATACAAAGTATTCATCACTTAGAACAAACATTCAGGTATCTGGCATAGAATATCCTTCTGAGAACAGCCCAGTGATGATTCTTCTGAACATAAAGATGTAAAGATCTGTGTTTTTATTTTTTTCCATATTAATTTAAGATGAAATACAACTCCTTTTGTTAGAATGTTTTATTGCCCGGTGTCTGATAAACTCTGTTATTGATCTTGGTATCCGGTAAAGGAAGCGGAACATTGCAATGTGTAATGATGATGTGTGTGAGTAAATTTCCTTCAATTTCAATAGCTATATCGATATTGGTATTAAATTAATGATCTTCCATCTAGCTTGATCAGCATCAGCTGCAATGAGCGTTGGCATGCGTTACTCGGGCAATTTTCACATAAATTAAAGAGCCTTGAAAAAATGTTAATAACCTGTCAGGGTTTAAAACTTGCAACGTTAAAACTTACATGGTTAAAACTTATATTGTTATGGCTGTAAAGAAAAACATGTATTTAAACTTGTAACGTTCAGCAAAGGCACTTCCATAGTGTGCCAATATCTCTCTAAGAATGACATACAATAGACAAGGAAGAAACTAGACAAGCAGGATGAAGCCAAAATTGAACATAGCAAAAAACGACTTCCTTGACTAATCACTCCCCATTCACCTTCAATCACCTTCCATCACTTTCTATTCACCTTCCATCACTTTCTATTCACTGGTTTCCATCATGTTCATCACTCACAGCCAGACACTGATCGCCTTCTATCAACATTCACAAATACTTTAAATTTTCTAAAACCTTCTCAAAAATAAAAGAAAGCATCAACCCCCCTTCCTCTCTTTCTCAGAGCGGTAGGGGTAAGTGGAAGTTAATGCAGCTAATCTCGGAAAGACCACAATATCCCCACTTTGGAAAAAGAGAGACCAAAGGAATCTTTTTCCAAATCATTATATTTCCGAAGAGATCAGCCTTGGTAAGGAATTGTACTACACAAATATGCACGTTATTAATCTCTTGATCTATTGGATTTTTCTCTCTTCGTCCTGTAAAAGAAAGAAAATTAATTAATAAAACAAAAACACATTTCTACGTTTCCATATGTCTCCGAAATCATGCACAACACCAAACGCATATCTAGATAGTATGACTGCGCGACCGTGATACGGATGCCCAGACACCACAAGACGTTCTACCCTAGAACTGTACTCTGTATCTGGAGAATCTTATCAGCTTGCAACGCAGGAGCAGGCGTGGCACTAGTGCTGGTGATCCAGAGAGCTCTTTGGACCCTTACTGATCCCTACAGATTGTCCTTTCCTTATTCTTGGTCCTGTGCTGTCCTAGCACAAGGACTATTCCTATTCCTGACCTGGCCTCAGTTCTCTGCTGCCCTAGCACAAGAACTGTTCCTGACCCATCCTGACTTGTGCTACCCTAACACAAAGTCCAACAGAATAAGCAAAATTATATAGAGGGGCAGTAATGTGTGTGAAGGTGTTTTCACTTTATCCAGTTTCCTGGCTTATGTTTCAGATGACAAGTTCTATAGCGCTGAAGAATGGGGAGATGAAATAACAAACATACATGTTACACACAACAGTGAAGCTTCTGGGATTACTCATTCATTCATCTAATGCAGGGCTTGACAAATCCCAGGCATCAGGTCATAATGGCAACTAGAATTTGCACCTGGCACCTGGGCTTTTGTCAGCCCATTTACTGTTGGCAATTGGCTATAGGAATTTTAAATGCCTGTGCCGACACCCTGGACATGCAGTTCTTTACAGTATCTGTCCAGCAGCTCTAGGGGTTTCGGCCACATGCTGTCAATTGCCCCACCCCACTTTCTCCCTGCACTTTTCGCTGGCTGTACATGCTGATGGGCTGGGACAGCTTCCCCCACTGCTCCCCCACAGGTATAATACAGGCAAAGGGACATAGTCATTCTCTGTTCCCTCCTAACCCCAATAGTTCCCCCTGTCCCCAACAGCTCCTCACCCTGACCCCTAGCAGCTGCACCCTGCCAGGCCCAGTGATAGGAGTTGCTGGATCAGCGTGCCCCCAAGAAGGGAGGGAGGGGATGCGCTGCCTGCTTCTCTGCAGCCAGATGGCACAGGGGTCATTTGGAGCACTGCATCTCAGTGCCTGTGCATCGCACATGATCGATCAAGGTGACATTGGGAAGAGCAAAGCTTGGCCTTTCCAAAGATATCCAACATGACCATAACATTAAAAACGTAACTTTTTTCCCTACAGGGTGCTCAGCATTAAAGTGGTTAACGGTCAGGCTATATATCACATTTAAAATGGTTAGTTTCTAAATCTGTTTGCATGGCCACTACATAAACCTCAGAGCTTACACTCTATTTCGCCTACGCAGGAATAGATCCATATTTAGAAATATTTCCTGACACTTTCTTTGCAAAGAAAGTCATTTTTAATAGGACTGCAGCGATTTTAAGCAGACTGGTGGAAACACAGGCTTATTTAAACTCCCTTATATCATATCATGTCCAGTTATCAGGTAGATATCCTCGCCATTTGTTTTGGTTCCGAATATCGTTTCAGGTGATAATCCTGCGCGATATGCCTTTTAAAATAGATTGCTTCGCTTTAGATGAATTATGGGCACCAAAGGTTGTACAATTAATTGAGCACATGTTACTGACCGCATTAATCACCAAGATGGCCACCAGTCCTTGGCTTAAAATGGCCGACACGTGGTCGCCATGCTGCGTCCTAAAATGGTGGACAGACATGTGCTTGGAACAAGCAAAATTGTACAGAGCCCCAAATGCACTTGATAGCATCCACAACAAAGCAATATCTGGTATTCAGGAAGGTTATATGTAAAAGCAGAACTTCTACAACACAATTTAGTTGCTAAGACACTGCAGCAATATTTAACTGCTAAATATAACACAACTCTATCTAAACCATTATGCAATAAAAGAAAATAAAAGCCATAAACCGTGTAAGTATATGCAATGTATATTGCCCCAGCTGCTCTCATGGAAACTGCCCCTGCTCCTCTCATGGATATGCCCCTGCTCCTCTCATGGATATGCCCCAGCTCCTCTCATGGATAATGCCCCCAGGCCCCAACTCACCTCCTGCCCCCGCGTTTTCGGCTCCCTCTGAGCATCCGGCGGCATGGAACTTGGGCACTCGCCTGGGGGAGCCATGTGACCAGCCGCGATCTCGCTGACTGCCCTGCACCTTGAATACGTCACAGACTGTCGTTCCACGTATGGTGTTTCTGAGCGTGTCCTAGGTAATCTGTTGGTCTCGAAACCTTCAGAGCTTACAGGCAATTCAGTTAGTCCTTGTGTCTCCTTGGCTATTAACCCCTTAAGGGCCGCTGACGTACCCTGTACGTCCTGTCCTCGGGTCTCCCTTAGACCCGCGGACGTACAGGGTACGTCAGCGGCGCCTAATCCCCCTCCTGTCCAATACTCACCTCCCTCGCTGGATCCCTCGGCGATCTGGCAGGGAGGAAGCCTGCCCATGTGATTTACATGGGCAGGCGAGGCTGATGACGTCGCCACCCTGCGTGGTGACGTCATCAGCAGGCGTCCCCATGCAAAGCAATGGAGGGGAGGGGGGCTCCTTCGGAGCCCTCTATCCCCCCAACCATTGCAGCTAGGGAGATGCTTTTTACACCGCTGAAAAGGGGAGAGTCTCCCCTTTTCAGCAGTGTATAGCATTAACTGTTTCGCCGCCAGATCACGTGTCGGCGCCAATTGGCGCCAAAATGCGATTCGAACCTGGAGGGGGGGCTGACATGTTGGATGTCAGCCAAGCCTCCAGGTCCCCCCACCCACTGACAACCTCACCATATGTGTGAGGATGTCAGTGGGCCAGTTAACCATCTAGCTGCCATGTAGAGATAAGGGGATCTAAGGATCCCTTTATCTCCCGATCCATGGCAGTTAGATGGTCATATTTGACATAATTTGAAAGGCCTGATTATGGCCTTTCAAATGATACCAAACATGACCAGGTTTGGTTTAAAAAATAAATAAAGAAAAAATAATAATAATAATAAAAAAAAAAAAAAATGTTTTTTTTTAAAAAGTTTTTTTTGCCTGGGGGGTTTAATTAAATAGGACCTAGGCGGTCATCTAAAAATAATTAGCACAAAATGGTCAGAATGAGCGCAGCGCACATAGGTGAACTGTCTCAGCAGTGAAGGGGTTAAAAAGCAAACGCATGTAAAAATTGGGTATTTCTAGTCTCGGGACAACATTTTGAACCTATTTAGCCGGGGTCTTTTTGGGTGGTTGTAGATTTTGGGGATTAAATTACGAAAAAGTGTGTTTTTACCATTTTTTCCTCATATTTCATATTTCTTTTATAGTAAATTATTCGATATGATGGAAATAATGGTATTTCTAGAAAGTCCATTTAATGGCGGGAAAAACTGTGTATAATATGTGTGGGTTGAATAAACGAGTAAGAGGAAAATTTGACCTAAACACTAACAGCGCAGAAACGTAAAAACAGCAGCGGTCACTAAAAGACGGATTTGTGTAAAACCGCCCGGTCACTAAGGGGTTAAGTTTCAGTCTGTAGTTTATGATAGGGATGTGCGTTTTGGGTTTCGGAATTTTGGAATTTTCACGAAATTTCCCGATTCGTGTCTTCTGATTCGGACGATTTTCCGAATCGGATCGGACCCGAAAACCGACAGATCCGAAAAGTTTTCCGAGCCGAAACGAAAATTTTTCGGAGTTTTCGAATGGACTTGAAATGTGTCAAATCGAAATTTATTTTTGCTCTATTCATGATTTCGGTTCCATTCATGATTTCGGTTCCATTTCGGTAATTCTGGACATCGTATATTTAACTATTATCGGTTATATCGCTGATTCTGTAAATTTTGTATTTGTAAATGCGTATCACTTGTTTCCAATGATCCGATAATTCTGACGATACGATAATGCTGTCGTAATCGGGTCGGATCCGATTCGTCCGCGGGTCGCGCATGCGCGCGCGTGGATGTTGTAACTTTATTGAGCCAGTTTTGACAATTTTTTGACAGGCCAAAAAAAATTGAAATTATTTATAATTTAACATGGCTGAAAGACGAGACAGAGAGTCTCATTTGGACACCTCCTCATCCTCATCTGCTTCCACCCCAGAGACACCACCCAGGAAGAAGCGGGCCAGCAACATGGCATTTGAGGAGATGTTGACAAAAGATCCGACATAATTTTGACAAAAAGATTATGACTGCCGTAAGGGCCCTTACGGCAAAAAGAATAATTCGCGCAAGGACCGTATCCTTGACAAGCTCCGAATCACCATCCTGGAGTTGTTTGGGAAAGACCGGACGAAGGACCAGCTCCGAAAACGCTGGTCCGATCTCAAGACACGCGAGCAGGAGCAGCTGAGGCACATCCATCGTGTCATAGCCAAACGTAAGTGTCATGTTATATTGTAAAGCGCTGCGCAAACTGTTGGCGCTATATAAATCCTGTAGAATAATAATAATGTGCTTGCATGTGCTAATGTGCACAGAAATACTTTGATTTATCTAGTCCTTTTTTCATGCAATGTGATTGTGTATAGCTTTGCGTTTTCACGACTCGTCATACGTGCATTTTTGCCATAGCTCTTCTTTTTTGTGATTTTACGTATTTGTGAAAATTTTGATATTTGATGTATGTAGATGAAATTACAATGCTGGATTTCTTTTGGCACTGTGTACTGTAGTGTGCTGGGGGGGGGTTGTTGTGACTGAGTGATGCATACGAGATGACCCGCAGCTTGCCCAATATTGGCTCCCACCTGCGCATCAACAAAAATCTCTGCGTCTCTGCTAAGTGGTAGGATGGGACATGTAGTTCTTCTGAAAGTGCATCCAAACAGAGCCGCGTTCAATACGTCCTCAGCAGCTGCTGAATTGTTGCAGCGCAGCAATTCAGTTTGCTGCAGCAGTGTCATTGAACGCTTTAGATGCAAATTTCAAAACAAAATGGCAGATTTCTGTTGTTTCTGCAATATCCACAGTTTTATTCGCAGAAACTGAAAGTGAAACTGAGGCTGAGGCATCTATAAAATAACTAAAAGCAGTCAGCACAATGCGTTTTGTATGCACACAACACAAATAATAGTTTTTATTGAATAAACGTAATGTTTACTTCTGAAAAAAATATATAATTGAACGGTAATATATGTCTATGTGCAGGGGAAATAAATATTTTGTAACTTTAGAACTATGAGATGGGACTAGTGGTGGGTCAAGCTGTCGCAATACTTTCGGCAATATAGTGTATAGATATACCATTTTTTTCCAGTCTGCATTATTTACGTGTTATTTTTTGGATTTGGCAGAAGACAGGAAGCCAAAAGCAGCATCTGCCCCGGCGGGCACCAGTGCCCCAGTGGAGGAGGAGGGGGAGCCACGGGCGACCACCAGCGCTGGTATATACTGTTTTATTTTGCAACGACTTTTGGTCAAAAACAGAAACATTTTTTGTTTACTGTATTGTCATTTAATTTTTTTATATATAGCACAAGAGGAGCAGGAGGAGGAAGAGGAGGAGCAGGGCGATGATGGAGAGAGGGAGCCAGAGCCGCAGCAGGAGGCCACGAGTCCAGGTTTTTTTTTTTACTGTTTTATTTTTGAACAAAAGTCGATCCAAAATACATCAGTTTTGTTGTTTACTGTATTTTTTATTTCTTTAATTTCTTAGATATAGCACCTGAAGAGATGCTGACGGTGGTGGAGGAGGAGGAGGAGGAGTCGTCGGAGGAGTCAGAGCCTCAGGAGGCCGCCAGCACAGGTATATACTACTGTTATATTTTTTCAAGACTTTCAGTCAAAAATAGAAACCTGCTTTAATTACTGTATTTTCCTTCTTTCATTTATTGGATATAGAAGGAGAAGCCAGACCGGACACTGACAGGTCCAGCGTCAGGATGGCGATCGGCGAGCTACGCCTGGCTGGCGCCAACTTCGAAGCCATCCAGGAGATGCTCCAGGAATTCAGGCAGCATATTAACGCCGTTGAAATCCTGGAGCGGCAGTAGAGAGAGACCAGCCTCCTCCTCCCCTATGTTTGTGCCCCTGTTGGGCAGTTTGCCAATGCCATGTGGCATCTTGTAAATAAATGTTATATTTTTTCTATATTTTCCTGTTTGTGTGCGTTGCTTTTCCTTACTTAATAAGTTAATATGTATTGCTTGGTTTCTTTTCGACACTGTTAAAATTATATGTACATAAATTTATTGACATTTCTATGGACCCTTTGTCATAAATTTGTCAACATATTTGTGGCCATGAATGTGACTGTGCACATTCTACACTGCCTGCCTGGCCAAAAAATGTCACACACTAACACAACCTTGTTGTACTGCCTTGATATTTGATTACCGACGTGGCATGGTTTTGTTAAGCTTAGGCGATGTCACAACAACACGGATTTTTGTCCACAGTCACATTCATTGTATAACCAAGAATTTATCAAAAAATATTGATGGCAGCACTGCGTGAAGTCTTCTCCGACACAACCCAAAGATCCTCAGTGCGGCTCAGGTCTAGTTTATTTGTCCCCTGTTTGCAGCTTCACGCAACACCTCCTCCCAGCTATGAGCTCTCTCTCTCCCACCGCTGCCCGCTAAGACGCTGCCCGCCAACATGGTCACGTCTTTGCAGGAAGACAACAGCGTGGGGGAACGGCAGCTGCCGACAGTCCCAAGACCTCGTCACAATGACGTCAGTTCTGGAGTTAACCCCTAACTGCGAACAATGGTGGAGAATGAACCCCCTATCCAATGAACCCCCTATCGCCCGATCCGCGGCAGCTATCGGTTAATGTTTGGTATCTTTGGATCGACCAGAGCATGGCCTTTCCAACAATAACAAACATGACAATGTTAACCACTTCGATGCTAAGGACGCGCTCAGCGCGTCCTAAGCATTCCCGCTGGTATGCGGAGGACGCGCTGAGCGCGTCCTCCCATTGGGGTCAGCGTTCGGCCGGGTTCCGGCCGATCGCTGGCCCCCCGGTGCGGGCTGACATCCTCGATGTCAGCCGCGCATCCGGGACCGCAGCCGCCGGAATTAGGTGTCATCGCGGCAGCGCGATGACACCTAATTCAGGCGCCCCCCGCATGTGCGGAGGAGGCGCCTGAAAGGGAGGGGGGGAGGTCCTTCAGACCTCTCTCCCTCCCGATCGGCGGCTCTGCGGGGGTTAACCCAGGCATCATTTGGAAGGGCACAGCCTGCCCTTCCAAAGGTGCCTGGCATTAACCCCTGGGGAGCTGGATCGCGAATCGGCGCTGAAAAGCGCCGGTTCGCGATCCTTTCCCGGAGCTGGCCGACATCTTGGATGTCGGCCAACCCCGGAAACTCCCCCTGAGGACTGGCGTCATCGTGCGTAGCACGATGATGCCAGTCCTGGACTTAACCCCTAACTGCCACCAACTGTGGAGATAGGGAGTTCCAATGAAACTCCTATCTCCCGATCCGTGGCAGTTAGGGGTTAATGTTTGGTATGGTTGGATCGGCCAGAGCATGGCCGTTCCAACTTATACCAACACTACTGTGAAAAATGTTGTAAAAAAAAAATAAAAATGAAAAATAAAAATAAATTTAAAAAAAAAATTAAAAAAAAATAAACACTTTTTTTTGTTTTTTTTTGTTTTGTTAATGCAGCAATATTGTTCCCATTTCAATATAATGTGAACAATGATGCTGCACTACCGATTTTTGTATGCGGTGCGTTTGTTAAAAATAGTGTAATTTTCCCCCCAAAAAAAAATGTAACGAGACCCCATCTCTAATTTTTTTAACAAGCGCACCCATACAAAAATAACTGCAATTGCTCGCATGTTAAAATGTGAAAAAAAAAAACTTTACACATTGTAAATTATTGAAAATACATATTTTATTGCATTTTTTGTTATAATATACAGACATGACATAACGTATACATATAATAATGACATATTATGAATCTACCGAGTCTGACGGAAAGAACGATATATAATATGTCTGGGTAATATACTAAAATAAGCCTTCAAAACGCGTTTAAACATGATGAGCGAAACCAGTAAAAATGACCTCAGCACAGGGGCGGGAAAAGCCTCAGCAGCGAAAGGGTTAAAAATTATAAAAAATTAAAATATAATAAAATATAAAAAAAAATAAACAGTTTTTTTGTTTTGTTTTGTTAATGCAGCAATATTGTTGCCATTTCAATTATAATGTGAACAATGATGCTGCACTAAGGATTTTTGTATGGGGTGCGTTTGTTAAAAATAGTGTAATTTTCACCCCAAAAAATATAACAAGTCCCCATTTCAATTTTTTTTAACAAACGCAACTCATAAAATATAACCGCAAACACTCGCATGTTAAAATGTGAAAAACACTTTACACTTTGTAAAACAAACATTGAAAATTCAAATTTTATTGCATTTTTTGTTATAATATACAGACAGGACATGACGCATACATATGATAATGATATATTATGAATCATCTGCCGAGTCTGCCGGAAAAAACGATATATAACATGTCTGGGTCATATTATAAAATAAGGCTTCAAAACGCGTTTAAACAAGAGGAGCGAAACTGTTAAAAATTAGCTCAGCAGCAGACCGCACACAGGGAAGCCGTGAAATGCCTCAGCAGCGAAAGGGTTCATTTTTTTTTGTCTGTTTTAAATAATTTTATTTGTTGTTTTTTTTTTTCGTTTCAGATCATTTTGATCAAATATTTTTCCGTTTTAAAACCTTTTGTTCTGGTTTTTATTTTTAAAGTCAGACCATTCGGGTCAGTTTAGCGTTTTTTAAATCGTTTTGTTCATTTTTTTTTGTTCCTTGGCTTTCATACCATTTTAATATGATTAAATAAAGTTGTGAAATGTATATTCATAAGAAAAAAAGGATCTTTATTTAATAAAAAAAAATCACGATAGAATCGCCAGAATTATCGTATCGACAGAATGAATTATCAGATCCGAAAAACAAAAAACCGGTCGAAATGAGCCGAATCGAAAATTTTAAACATCCAAACGAATCGAACCGAAAAAAAAAAAATCGGTGCACAAGCCTAGTTTATGAACCTTTTGTATTATTCAAGCAGATACTTTTGCCCTCAAGGATCTCAACTCCGCTACTCGTATGGCAGAGTTACCGCTACCTTTACAAGCAATCATCCTGCCCAGCAGTATATATCTACACAGCTGCATATACCTCCTGCCCAGCAGTATATATCTACGCAGCTGCATACAGCTATACTCCTGCCCAGCAGTATATATCTACCCAGCTGCATATAGCTATACTCCTGCCCAGCAGTATATATCTACCCAGCCGCTAATAGCTATCCTCCTGCCCATGTAACTGGCCTACACCCTCGCTGCCCGTTCGTATGGACTCTGCGTTGTGTTTTGTGTGATGTTGAGCATCAAAGATGAGACCGGCAACTGGATCGCTGGGAACATGCGATTTTAATCTGAATAAAAATATATAAAAACACGACAATGAGAATAGACTGTGACGTCCACCTCAAGCAGCTGCCTCGTGATCTGCGATGCTGAGTAATATAGTCACATTACAATACAATAAATATATACAAAAAGAAAAAACAAATTCAACAGGGAAATACAAATAAAACATAAAAATGGGAATAAAACAAATCATACCTGAATAAAAACATATATAAAATATGCCAATGAGAATATCCTCTGTGACATCCACCTACAGACACCAAGCATAGGATTAGCACAGATTTATCACTTGTTGTGC
Source organism: Leptobrachium leishanense (assembly GCA_009667805.1). Taxonomy (NCBI): domain Eukaryota; kingdom Metazoa; phylum Chordata; class Amphibia; order Anura; family Megophryidae; genus Leptobrachium; species Leptobrachium leishanense. Next base: position 429,631,434 of record CM019064.1, on the reverse strand, counting down.
TGATATTTTACACTCAAAGCCCTGTGCTAAACAATAGAGCTGTTTTACTCTGTATAACCGAACCTCCTAGAGGAACAAACATAACAACTACACATATATAAGGGTTAAATCTAAACACAGAAACTGTTTTGGGAGAACTTTTGCATGGGTTTAGAACTCTAAGGGATGAGAATGTGAAAGCTCTACATAACACCACCTACCTCGTGATCTGAAGGAAAAACCTGGGCTCACAGGGGATGAGGTCATGCCTCATTAGCATATTAACATTAACTCCTAGACGGCTGCACAAAATAAAAACAAAAACAAACCAAAAGCTTTCTTTGGATGAGACATTCACAGTACTACAGGAGTTTCTCTAAAATGGGGGATATTAGGGGAATTAACACATACTGTGCTCTTAAAGAGACACACACATATTTACATTGGTTACACCCAGCAGTATATATCTTCCAAACTACATATAGCTATCCTCCTTCCCAGCAGTATATATCTGCCCAGCCGCATATAGCTATCTGACCAGCTGCATATAGCTATCCTCCTGCCCAGCAGCATACATCTTCCCAGCCACCTATAGCTATCCTCCTGCCCAGCAGTATGTATCTGTCCAGCCCCATATAGCTATCCTCCTGCCCAGCAGTATATCTGCCCAGCCGCATATAGCTATCCTCCAGCCCAGCCGCATATAGCTATCCTCCTGCCCAGCAGCATATATCTACACAGCTGCATATAGCAATCATCCTGCCCAGCAGCATATATCTACACAGCTGCATATACCTCCTACCCAGCAGCATATATCTACCCAGTTGCATATAGCTATCCTCCGGCCCAGCAGCATATATCTTCCCAGCTGCATATAGCTATCCTCCAGCCCAGCCGCATATAGCTATCCTCCTGCCCAGCAGCATATATCTACACAGCTGCATATAGCAATCATCCTGCCCAGCAGCATATATCTACACAGCTGCATATACCTCCTACCCAGCAGCATATATCTACCCAGCTGCATATAGTTAACCTCTTGCCCAGCAGCATATATCTTCCCAGCTGCATATAGCTACTCTCCTGCCCAGCAGTATATATATGTACCCAGCCGCATATAGCCATCTTCCCAGCTGCATATAGTTATCCACCTGCCCAGCAGTATATATCGTCCCAGCTGCATACAGCTATCCTCCTTCCCAGCAGTATAAAGATACCCAGCTGCATATAACTATCCTCCTGCCCAGCAGTATGTATCTACCCAGCTGCATATAGCTATCATCCTGCCCAGCAGTATATAGCTATCCTCCTGCTCAGCAGTATATATCAGCCCAACTGCATATAGCTATCCTCCTGCCCAGCAGTATATATCTTCCCAGCTGCATATAGCTATCCTCCTGCCCAGCAGTATATAGCTACCCAGCTGCATATAGCTATCCTCATGCCCAGCAGTATATATCTACTCATCTGCATATAGCTATCCTCCTGCTCAGCAGTATATATCTGCACAGCTGCATGTAGCTATCCTCCTGCCCACTGCCCAGCAGTATATATCTACCCAGCTGCATATAGCTATGCTCCTGCTCAGCAGTATATATCTGCGCAGCTGCATATAGCTATCATCCTGCCCAGCAGTATATAGCTATCCTCCTGCTCAGCAGTATATATCTGCCCAGCTGCATATAGCTATCCTCCTGCCCAGCAGTATATAGCTGCATATAGCTATCCTCCTGCCCAGCAGTATATATCTACTCATCTGTATATAGCTATCCTCCTGCTCAGCAGTATATATCTGCACAGCTGCATGTAGCTATCCTCCTGCCCACTGCCCAGCAGTATATATCTACCCAGCTGCATATAGCTATGCTCCTGCTCAGCAGTATATATCTGCGCAGCTGCATATAGCTATCCTCCTGCCCAGCAGTATATATCTACCCAGCTGCATATAGCTATCATCCTGCCCAGCAGTATATATATATCCCCCTGCTCAGCAGTATATATCTGCCCAGCTGCATATAGATATCTTCCCAGCTGCATATAGCTATCCTCCTGCCCAGCTGCATATACTTATGTTCCGTTCATGGGATCCTGGTTTTGCCGTAGAAACTTTACTCAGACGCAGATACTAAAACCGGACTGATTGCTCTGCCACCGATCTTTATAACACACAAGACAGAATCAAATTTACCGTGATTTTTATCCTCTGATTGACCTGATCATTAGGAAGCGTTAGCACAACCTGAGGAAGTTAACGCAGCCCTTAGAATGGGAATTAACGAAAAATTACAGATCTTTGTGAAGTGTGAAGTATTCGGGGATGGGAGGGGTTACTGTATCAAGTGAAGGATTCTGGGGGGGATCATTGTGACGTGTGAAAGATTCAGTTGGGGGGATCATTGTGACCCGTTAAGGATTGGGGGGTGTCAATGTGTTGTGTGAGTGAGGGATTCAGTGGAGGGGATCATTGTGACGTGTGAAAGATTCAGTGGGGGGGGATCATTGTGACCTTTTACGGATTTTAGTGGGGGGGGTTATTGTGTCGTGTGGAGCTCTGAGTGGGGGATTCTGTGGGGGGGGGCACGGTTTTACCTTTCGGCCGCAGTAAGATCCACAGATTGTGAGCAACAGAACCGCGTCAAGGTCCTTCCTGTGCCTGTTGAAAAATAGTGAGGAGCTCGGCTCCGGCTCCTCCTGGAGGACAGATCTAACCAGCAACAAGTCCACTTACCTCCGACTCCGTCATAAAACACTGGCGTCATGCAAAACCACTAAAACGTCAGGTCACACGCCTCATGACGGGCACACGTCTGAAGCGCAGCGGCTGGCAGCTGGAGATAGGGATTATATTAAGCTGTGTGTGATCAGACATGAAGGTAAGCACTCGTGACTCATCTCACAGGAAGTGACATATGCATGTAGAAACGTGTTTCCTGTCATTTCACTGGTTTTACTCACCATTTGAGTTTCCATTGCCGCACTTACTTTAAATACCCATTGGCATGTAATCGCGTCATGATCTCTGGTTATTTGTAACATGAGTGATGTCTCATAGAAAGTTCTGGAAGGAGTTATAACAAGCAAGTTTGTGGGAAATTACCGGTCAATTTGTTTTAGCGCGATGGGCCACTCGCCATCACCAACGGCTCATAAAATGAAAATGGGGGCTGAAAAAGACTTTTTATTAGTTACAATTATTTTTAATGCGGGTATCACAATTCACATCCCACAATGCATCTATACAGATTACAGGGTTATTCCGTGCACTCATCCTTACATTGTTTATCCAACATCCAAGATTAAACAATCAGCATGAAGCTGAAGTTAGCTCCTTATTCGGCCAGCTTCTTATTCGCACACTGAAGATAGCTTCTTATTCAGGCAGCTTCTTATTTAGTGACTGAAATTAGCTGCTTATTCGCCCAGGATCTTATTCCTCAAAGAATAACGTCAATAAAAAGTATATCGAACAATTGGACAATTCTAACACATTCATATGATGAAATAAATGTATCCGGAGAAATGGCACCCCCCCCCCCCCACTCCACTTGTTTCAATGGTAAAAAATGAATAAGTAACTGGTGATTTTCTCTATGAAAATCATCTTGGCTCAACCCAAACTGACTAGTTTTCTATTAATTAGACTATTCTCTATCAGAAAAAACATAATCTAGCCCGAGCCAAACATGATTGATTAAGCAAACTGGCATCAAACATAGCTGCCCCCCCCCGCTCCATTAAATGCAATGAGAAAAAATAAGTAACTGGTGATTTTCTCTATGAAAATCATCTTGGCTCAACCCAAATTGACTAGTTTTCTATTAATTATGTGATATTATTTAATTAATTAATTATAAAATAAATTATTTAATTAATTATGTGGTATGCATTTGGTTTTGATGCATCCCTACTCTATACATAGCGCTCCCTGCGTCCCTATAATAAATTTATATATAATCACATGGGGTTGCTATATGATCAGGGCTACCTTTTTTATACTATTTCTATTAAATTGGCAGTAATTTTTATGTATTTTATTCAATAGAAACTTTTTTGCCTATATGACATGCACTTTTGCGAAAATAGAAGATTTTTGTGTGTACATTTTAATTTAGTTATTGGATTCCTGTCCAGTACGGAAGGAAGCAAACATCATGCAGTGTAGCCTGGCTGCGAGGCGGAGCGTCGTGAAGTCAAGCCTGCGAAATCTTTGCTTCACTACGCTGTGCGTCGCTACGCGCTCAGTGTATCTCAGGCTTTAAGCTCAGCCACACGCATCCTCTCCATAGGACTCCATTGAAACAGACGCCGGCGGTCACATGACCTGCTGGAGCTCGTCTTGCGAGATCCGGCCGGTCAGCGTAGTGATACGCAGGGGGAGACTGGGGGGACTTTTTCCCCCAGTCTTTCCCTGCTCCCGCTGTACTGAGGAGGAGGCGGACAGAGCCGCAGTCTTCGCCGCGGACCAGGAGGTGAGTATACGATTTTTAAGAAAAATTTTAGGCTGGTGTTAACGTATTCTGCAGAAGCGGAATTCGTTAGCACCAAGTCCTTGCTCTGGTTAACTTTTTGTTAATCGCAGCCAGACGTTAATTAGCGCTGGGACTTTGTAATCCTAACGCTGATTAACACTTTGCGCTCCCCATGTTAAGTATAGGGAACGCAAAGTACAGTAACCTCGCGCAGAGAAGCACAAGAAACCAAACGCAAACAGGTTACTTAACCTGTTAGCGTTTGGATTGTAATTTGCGTTAACTACTTGGGCTAACGTTAACGTTCACGCAGGTGAGCGCTAACATTAGTGTGACAAAACAGCCGTCACTTTCAAGTTATTGGCACATAAAACATTAAAAGTTCGTTGGTTCAATTTTAAATTTTGTTTATACAATTTATGTCTGTATGATCCCTGTATGTATTGTGTTTCCCCTCGCAATTCCCCGCACCAAACGCACCTGTATTCCCTCACAATTTAATACCACCTAAATTGCCCAGTTTTCGTTCCCCCAAGTTTATAATTCGTTTGTACAATTTGTGCTTGTATGACCCTGATGTTTATTAAGTTTTTTGACACCCCTGCCTTGCCCAGCCACCGCGGTTTATCTGCCCAGCGCAACCCTGATACAGCTGCCACCAGCCAAGACATGCCTTACACCCTGCACCTCTCAGCCCCTGTACATGCCACCAGAGTGCTTTTTGGTCAGAAGGGCCCTGGAAACATGGTGCCACTGTGTGGTGAGTTGTAAAGGGGAGCGCCACCGAGATCACCCCTCAATCAGCAGCTAAACTCAGGCCGGGCTTCCAGGTGCAGAGAAAATCCTGGGTTCGGAATCAGAGCCCGCACTCCAGGAGGGTGGAATTTCACAGGCAGGGAACAGCCCAGGGCGGGCCAGACAGTGTGGCACCAAGAGCAGAGCTCAAGCTAGGGGCAGTGGCAGCCCATGTTAAGTATACCAAAAGGGCTATGGCTGGTGGCAGTGTTAAAACTGGTGCCGGGATGTCTGAGGGCGGGCATGGGAGAGAACAATGGGACTGTACCATATAAATGTGTCTGTATTGTTCAAAAATAAACCAACCTGCTTAACCTGCACTACAACTCAACGAGTATTTGATAAGAGGAACTATCTGCTAGGTATTTCCTATGGCTGACTCGCTAGCTTCCAGCAAGGGACCTGACGCCGGCTCGCTACCACAACTTGACTTTTTGCTGCAGATTAAAGGAATAAACAGTTTATTAGATATTGAATCAAAACAGGAATATTTTTAACATTGAAACCTATAGGATTCGCCTGAATAAACCTGCCGACTTAAACCACTGAATAGCAGGGCATTTCACTGACATTTCTCTGCCGTTTGGTGTCTATGAATAGATTAACCATTACTTCTCTATGGGGGATTTCACTGCCGTCGAACAGGCAACATATTTCCTGGCAATTCGCCTAAATTTGGCGAACTGCCTGCTTTCTGAATAGCTGAATGACACCGAAAATGCACCGTACGGGGAAATTCATTGTTTGGTGCCATTTCGGGGCCAGACCGGCTCTTTCTGAATAACCCTTATAGTAAAGTTTCAGGGAACTTCGGACTCAGAAGCTCCGCAGTTGAAGAGGAGGAGCTGCGCACATCAAGGGACAAAAGGAGAGTAAAATCACCCCAAAATAAAAAAATGAAATAATTGTGCAGAGGCTGTCGGCAGCATTTGCCCAATTATTTTATGGAAAAGGGTAAAATCTATTTTCAATAGAGTGTCATTTTAAGTGATTTTTGTTTTGCACCAAACATTTGATACTTCAATCAACAGAGCTTGAAAAATCGCTCACTTACCTAAGATCCATAGGTGAAGGGGGTGGAGTGACCTGCTGCTTTCTCTGGCCATTATCAGCAGACAATTGTGAACAAATATTCCTCAGCATTATTTTTTGGTTCTACGCAACCCCACTGAAGTGAACATGCAGGACTTTTGCAGGATTGCCCTGAGCTCCTTGGAGTCCATTGCACTGTTGGAGCCGATACTGGTGAGAGCGGCACTGCTTTTATGGATCAGTAGCTGAAAAATATGCTGGCTCAAGCCAGAATAGCACCGTTAATGGTGAGCCACAAATAGAAAATAAAATCATGCAGCTTTTTTCCAATTGTGGATCCCAGTTGATGACTGGGATATGATTAGCCCAAGGTCGTAAAAGGGGCTAAAATGAGGAGGGCGAATTGGCGGTCAGGTTGCCCTGACAGTGGTCCAGAAAGTGATCCCAACTTTTCTAATGGAGTCCTGTTTAGTAGTGAAGGAGAAAAGGGTGGAATGAGGTAGAGCATCACTAATAAAACTGCCTTGCATTGCAGTTTTGGCATCTTGCTTTATTCATCACAAATGCGGGCAGCATACGGACAGAGACACCAGCATTCTATGAACATTGTTTACTACTGGCTGCACCGCACGTAAGCCAGCATTCTCACTGACTCTTCCATGTCACCAACTCTCCCAACTCACTGGCTCACCCATGTGCAGTTCGTGTACTCCTTTGTCTTCTCACATATCCCACTTTGGGAACAATTGTTCAATGACAATCATTTTGGCTCACTCAAGATTTCATTTTTTTTATTAAGTGGCTTCTCTTCCGTTGCAAAAAAAAAACAACAAAATTTTGCCTGAGCCAAACAATATTGAGACAACTCGAACCCTGACATTAATTCTTTTAAATGCTAAACTAAAATGATCAAATCAATGACTTTTTCAATGAAAACTCTTTTTTTCTTTTGAATTATTTATTTTAGAATTTGAATACAGATAGTAAAAAGAAAAGTAAGCGATGAACAATGGCCACGCAAGACCATAAAATGTCATCTATAGAGTCATGAAATAGTAAAAATAAAATGGAGGGGAAGGGGGTAAAGGAGTAAGTGGAGTAAAACAATCCAAACAAATCGAGAGGGGCAGACCAAAAAAAGTGGTGTAGTCTGGCAGGGCGATCATGAAGGGGGGAATCAAAAGGGGGGGAGGCAAGGGACTGCCCAGTAAATCATGGCGTACCCTGCTCACCCAAGCTACCTACCTGAAACCGGGGGCCTGGGAAGAGTCCATAAGGCTGGGAGATCTGGGGCCAGGAGGGAGGCCAGAGCCTAGGCTGCCTCCCTAGCGGCTCGCACAGGTGTCTACCCAGTGTCCCATACCAAAAAATAAATAAAAGGGGGATCACCACCCCCAGCCGGAATCCCACGTCAATCCTGGATAAAAGGGTCACACAGTGAACCCCACATAAATAGTTGGGCGGTGAGGAGGGCAAAAAATGGGTTAAATCAAAATCATCCTCAGAATGTCACAGCAAATGAGGAGAAATAAAAAATGCCTTCAGCATAAGTCAAGCTACTTAAACAAAAAAAGAAAAAAAAGGGGAAATGGGGGAGGGTGTGAAATCAGACAAAAATGAGCAGCACGGCCTCAGAAAAATTGGGGCGAACAGTCCCAGCTATCCCAAGGAAAAACAGATGTAGAGGGGAGTCATTCATCCGGGCTCTGAAGGTAGACCCTTGGGGGACCATGTGGAGCAGCCAAGAGCCCCACGATGGTCAAAACGGCCTGCGCCGCCTCTGGTTGCGGCAGAGTAGGCCTTTCCCCAGGTAACATCATGAGAACCTGAGGCGCCCAAGTGATGTCGAATCCCAGAGCACCGTAGCAGAGCTGTGACATCGCCGAAACGCGCCATGCAGCCAACGCCAAAAATGGTAAGCCTCGATAAAAGGTGATACAAGTAGAGGTAAATGTGACCTTAAAAGTGGGGCCAGCCGCTGCAAGGATCCGAGACTGGGTAAGCACATCTCTGGTGGTCAATATAACATCATGCGGGAGGAGCCTGGCAGTGGCAGCCTTCTGAACACGCATAGCTGAAACAATAGGGGAGTCCAGGAAGGTCGCAGTGTTGAAAGAAGGTGAGTCAACAAGTTGCCCAGATAAGTGAGGAGCCCCTCATCACAGACATCCTACAGGATCCCCGCAAGTGGATATTCCAGCGCCGGTGACGATTCTCCAAGGCCAGGACCGCAGAGCTGAAGCGGATAACTTGCATCTGGAGATCTGCGACTGTAGCATCCGTTGTGCCCAGTGCCACCACCACCGTCTCCTGAGAATGGGAATGGACCTCAGCAACCTGAGTCTGCATGGATTTTGTTTTTTCTGATAGAGAACAGTCTAATTAATAGAAAACTAGTCAGTTTGGGTTGAGCCAAGATGATTTTCATAGAGAAAATCACCAGTTACTTATTCATTTTTTACCATTGAAACAAGTGGAGTGTGGGGGGGGGGGGGTGTCAGTTATCGGATACATTTATTTCATCATATGAATGTGTTAGAATTGTCCAATTGTTCGATATACTTTTTATTGACCTTATTCTTTGAGGAATAAGATCCTGGGTGAATAAGCAGCTAATTTCAGTCACTAAATAAGAAGCTGCCTGAATAAGAAGCTATCTTCAGTGTGCGAATAAGAAGCTGGCCGAATAAGGAGCTAACTTCAGCTTCATACCTGCTCCAGATCCAGTGTGTTCACCTTCACCAGCCATCGTCCTGGGACATTAACCTCGCTGGTGGGTTTGATGAAGAGATTATCTGAAAACAAGGAGCCGGGATCTGATACAAATCAGTTTGATATCCCGTGTGCACTCCAGTAGATTTCAGTCCACTTATACCCAGGGCCGGATATGCATCTCAGGAGCCTGTAGGCACAGAAATGTGGAGCGCGACCCCCCCCCCCAAAAAAAAGAGAAACACGCCAAAATGACTTTTACAATTTTTTTTGGGGGGCAAACTAAAAAAAAAAAAAAAAATGTAAAAAGCTGAAAATCAGTTCCTCTCCTCGTCAAATCAGAGGAAGGAGCAGAATCTGTTGCGTAAGGCTAGTGTCAGACGAACGCAGTCATCACGTCCGTGTCGCCGCACAGTTTAACGTCCGTTGTAGCATTGATTTGTGATCGATAGAGACCATCACATGAAGTACGTGCGCACCGAAGTGCGCACGCACCACGCAGGTGGCAGCGGACACCAGTTAGGCCTTGATGTAAAAGTGCTTTGACGGACACCCAGAGTGCTCCGCGTCGTGGCCTGTGTGTGTGATGAAGGGACATCAGAAGCAGCGCATTTGCGACTTCCATCACGTTGACGCTCAGAAGTTTTTTTTTGGTCTGGCTGATTGTACCTGTCTTTTAATTTTAATTCCCATATTTCCCTTTTTTTTCTACATCCGTCAAAAAAAATCTACGTGTGGTGTCTACAGTATGTTCCGTCAGTACTCTGCGTCCATTATGAACACACGCAGAGTGCGCTCAGACTGCGTTCGTCTGACATTAGCCTTAGTTGAGTTATTGCAGCGGCATTGTGTGTGTTTTATATGTAAAAGCACATATTGTGTCATATATTGTGTCATCCCTGTGCAGGAGTCCCAGGGATGAGGCGTAGCTGAGCAGGAGCCCCGGTGATGAGGCTTACCTGTGCAGGAGCCCCGGTGATGAGGCTTACCTGTGCAGGAGCCCCGGTGATGAGGTTTACCTGTGCAGGAGCCCCGGTGATGAGGCTTACCTGTGCAGGAGCTTCGGTGATGAGGCTTACCTGTGCAGGAGCTCCGGTGATGAGGCCTACCTGTGCAGGAGCCCGGTGATGAGGCTTACCTGTGCAGGAGCCCCGGTGATGAGGCTTACCTGTGCAGGAGCTCCGGTGATGAGGCTTACCTGTGCAGGTACTCCGGTGATGAGGCTTACCTGTGCAGGAGCCCCGGTGATGAGGCTTACCTGTGCAGGAGCTCCAGTGATGAGGCTTACCTGTGCAGGAGCCCCGGTGATGAGGCTTACCTGTGCAGGTCCCGAGGCCACATGGTGACCCAGTTGGCAAGATGACACGGCATCCTTCCCGGTCGTGGTGTATGAAGAACGAGACATGGAGACATTAAGGAGATGTAGACATACCACTGGTGGTTGGCTCCTCTGGGCTCCTGAAGATGTCTTTGTGTTTATGAGGGAGACTCGTTACATCAAGCGAACACAAATGGCTTTGTAACCATGTGACACCATGAGCCATGGGAGCACTTTATACTGTATATATCGGTCACACATACCGTGCCTTTCCTTTAATGCTTTATTATGGCTTATTCATCCTTCAAATTCAGTGACACCTTGAATGTGAGAACCATCGTTTTGCCTAATTTCTTATGAAAGGACAGATTTTGTGTTTTTCCCTTTTAAAATCTCGCTAGAAAACACCAGCCAAAAGCTCTCAATTTACCAATTTCATACAAATATTAAAGGGGAAGAAATGGAAGCTACACTGTATCAACACTGATACAAACCAAAACAAATGAGGAAAACAAAAAAAAAACACTAAAATGGTAAAGTCTAGGAAATGTACCTTTTTAAATTATTGTGTCCTTACCTATAATCCCACTCGAATCCTCCGGGTGTAATTTATCCACTTTGAAAGCCCAGCGGCCGGGGTGATGGCAGTTGGTGGTGAGCGTCAGGTTGCTGATGTTTGCAGATAATGACCAGGGGATCTTATAGTAACCCGTGTGGTTTCCACTGTTTAGACCGACCTGACAGACATCAAATCGTATCACTGTGTCATTGCGTGTCCTATCAGCATGTGACAGAGAAGCACCAAAAACACGACACACACTGAACGCCTGATAGCTCAGTCTGTTGAAGCACCAACTCTAGAACATAGTGACGGCTCCGTGCAGCGGATTCTTCAATTGAAACTAAAACACGAAGTTTCAGAGAAATACCTCAACCTGCTATCAGTAAATAAGTGGGATTTAACAGTAAGTCTCCTCGGACCAGAACGTTACGTGTGAGCGATAGATATTGCTGTTCCATCACAACCACAGCATTATTCCACAGTGTTTTCAGCCATGATGTGCCCCAAAGTGACAAATCCCCGGAAGCTCCAGACTCTCCTCCAACTGCCTTGACAAGCAGGTCTCTTCATTTAATAACAGGATAGTCGCAGAATACTGAAATTACCAAGGAGCCGCTAAAATGCAGCATCGGTGTGAGCTGAAAACCCACAGCAGCCCCAGTCACCGACTATTCCACCCAGACGCTGAATTAGTGACTCAAGCCATGTCACCAGGGAGCAGCAAATCGATAACTTCAGCATCGCCACCTTTGGCATCGTCTCCAGGGGACATAGGATTTCATGGCGAGCTGCACGATTCTAAGCGAGCAAGTGTGGACTATTAATTCCCTGCTTTCCACTTCTTTTGGGCCAGAGGGGCTGGATAGTCACGCTCCTCACCGCACCGCTGGTTAAGAGGTGAGTAAAGGTAGTTTTAGGGTTCTGACATGCCTCACTTTGGACTTAGGGTACATGGGCCTGGAAATGTATTTGGGAGGGGCAGGCCTCATGATCAGGGCCGGCCCAAGCCGACTCCCTGCAGGATCCTCTGGAACATGGCTGCGCTCAGGCCGCGGCCACTCCCAGGGATGGCAGGGGTCCGACCCATCCTCTGTGCTGTATCCTTTCACACGTTGCAGCTCAAGGTGACTTTTCTTCTTGATCGTTCAAACCGGCCGCCTTGTCAGAGCTTGGCCACGTGTCCTCTGGTGCCAGAACATAGAGCGGCAAATGTCACGCGGCGTGCCCTGTGACCTAATCAGCGGGGGCCAACCGCCGGCTCCCTCTGATTAGGTCATAGGGCGCCATCTTACAGTCGACCTAGACTTCCAGATATTTTTACACGCTAGGGAGGCTAGCGGCCGACGGGCTGCAGGACGGCTGTGCCTTTCTGAGGACTGGGTGCTTTGTGACAGGACGGCATGCCGCCCTGGACAAAGGGCCACCTGGAACCGCTGCTCCACCCTGCTCCATGGCCGGGCTGGCCCTGCTCATGATCTATGTTAAGTCACCCTGTGTCTGTAGGGCGCAGGGTGTTTGTGTAATCTGTGTTATGTATGAATAATGTTATTATCTAACGTTATGGTCCATGTGTATCTGTTGATATCTGCTGTATATTTGAGGAGTTATGTTACTCTGCATTGTCAGGCAAACACTGCCCCATTATCTGCTGTTTTAGACTGTAATATTGTTTACCATCCACGGCTGTCATTGTTTTGGCTTATCTAGCAATAATGAGCAAATGTTTATGTCCCAAATGCCATGAAGCAGACAGAACATTAACATCAGAAACCCTCAACATTTTCTAGGGGAGGTTTTGTATGTGTATATGACCCAAGTTATGACCGCATAAATATCTGTGCCTGTCCCCAATAAAGCCAGTTCCATTTTGACCCTGAAAACCTCCATATCTTCAGTCTCGTCTTATTTCTGGGGAATGCTAGCAATGCTCTTTACGTGTTCCGGTCCTTCAGCTTCATCTAAAGGTGTGACAGACTCAGCTGTCACTGGGGAAGTTGGAGGAGCCTGGGGGCTAGCCTTCTTCCTACTGACTATGGACCAAGGTGCTACCGGAGTTTGCCAACTGGATTGCCCAGGGAATTCAGGATTTATGTTGACTGTGTCTGTATTACTCCCTTATGTATTTATTGTAGAGTCTCCTGTTGTGTCTCTGTATAGTGTACATTTCTGTATTAGCTGTTTTCTGTCTGTTTATTGTACACTTGTTGTTGCTGTAAGAAGATTCCTTTGTTTCGACTGCTTCCCTCAACCCCCCCCCCCCTCCTAGGCTGTTTAAGATAAGATTGAATGTGTAAACGCTACATTGTGTTGAATTTCCCTTCCCACTGTCCTGTACTGGAGTCTATTAAAGTTATCTGTAATTTATTCATGAAAGGAGTTGTCCCTCAACTGTTTTTAGCTGTAGGTTTCAAATAAAACGGTCAGTCATATTTTGCACTCTGAAACACTGGTTGCATCTGGTGATTTTAGGGAACATTTGGGGCTGCGGATGCTGGATGTCAAGGTCCAGCTAAAGAAAGGTAGAGCTTGACAAAAGGCACACAGTCGTGTGCCAGGCGGTCTGTCACATAAGGACTGGAGAAAGGCACAAGAGTCTGCTGGGGAGAACACGGGGGTCCGGCAAAAAGTTGGTATTAACAGATGTGACAATGTCGGGGTACTGAGATCTGTTACAAGAGTATTAATTTTAAGTGTTAATTGACTCTACAAAAGCAAAAATCACTCAACCCCCACATCTCCTAGCAAAGATTCCTTTTTGATTATTTTGAGCCAGTGAATAGTTCATTATTCTCCAGCTTGCCTGGTAACGCTTTCTGTACAAAAGTATAGGAGCTGCCTTACTGAACTTACAATATGCAACAAAGAAGGGAAGCCCGCCGTGACCCGCTCAGAATAGGGACAAGAGTCGTTAATGACTAAAGCTGTTAAGATAGGAATTCAGTCAGGGTCAAAATAGGCCCCCAATGCTTTGTGCAGGCCACTTTTCTGAACGCTTTATGGGAGTTTTTAAGCCAGAAGACCCAATGACCACAATCTACTCAACTTAAGCCTGTCCCTCCAAGTTCCCAGAATGATAAAACATTCCTCAGAAATGCAATAGATGGTTAATATTCCACATTCTTACCATGGCCAGGGAATTGATGGGTGCTTTCTTATTGGTCCGCACCGGCCACTGGAGATCTTTGTAGTTGTAGAGCACAAAGCCGAGGGTCCCGTCAGTTATCAGGACCACCTGGAATGTGTTCACCTGGAGGGAAGGAAACATAATGTGATGTAACTTGCCGCTCCTAACCAGCAAACTATGCAAGAAAACAGATTCTGCAACAATGGAGGCGACACGTCATGGCACCGATATCACCGTCACTCACTGCTCGGTCATTGGGTGGACACTGCAGGGTATTTTGGGTTTGTATCTCCAGGTCTCTTCATGGTCTGATGGTTGGCAGTGATTGAGCTGGATACAATTGCTACAAGGATGTGCGACATTATACCTAAAAGGTCCAATAACCCACCAGCTCTTAGAACCTTGATCTCAGGACAGATCATGGTAATCTAGTGAACATATTGGCCATTTTGCAAAACCAATAGGGTTATTTAGAGAAAGGTGAAAACCAGGAGATGGCAAGAGAAGAAAACAATTTAGACCAGATATAGCCGATTTGGAAAGTGAAATAAAGGGTCGAATTTTTCTGGTTTGGCTATTTTGTCCTAGAATTTTCACTTCTCCAGTCATTATCCTGGTTTTCACCACTCTCTGAATAATCACGTAAGTCTCTGCCAGTAACTGGGCTGGTTAATGAGTGCTACAGCATAAATGTGACCTCCATGCAGGTCTGTCAACTATAAAGACAGATTGTGTCCAGGCATTGACACTTTGTATTTCCTGCAGAAAATCCATTGACTTTGCTTCCATTGATTAAGCAAAAGAAGGATCAATGGGGTCAGTTATATTTACATTATCTTTGGACCGGCACTTACAGACCCAGCATGGCCCAAAGATGCAGATATCCAGAGAGAAAGAAAGAGACCACTTTCCATGGAGAGTTAGTGGACATTGGACGTTGTTGTGGTCAAGAACTTCAGCCTGGCATTTCTACTGAAACATAGTATCCAATAAATCTGCCACCTTGGAGTGAGTGCCTGATCTTCTACTTTCTCTTTGCTTCCAATGTCGTGACAGAATAGTAGGGAGGAGAATATCACTGTGAAGCTTTTATTGTCACGCATTGCATTTCAGTTTTCTGAAATGCAGGCATTTGTTGTTGGCATGCCGGCAAACACAGGCACTTGGTGAATAACCACTTCTCTTGTGTATTTGTGCCTTCAGAGTTATAAACACGCACCATGTGTGACATACTTTTGTATGGAATATCTGTCCGTACCTCATGAGAAATAGAGATGTAATACGACACTCTGTCCCATGTCACTGTGAAGACCCACTTGGCGGAGAAGGTCTGGACATGAAAGTAGCTCTTGATATTGGACGTTGCCAGTCCGAGAAGATCAGGATCCGTGCTCTCCTGGTAATAGATCTCACCCGCTATCTTTGTATTGATATCAGCCCAAAAGGGAGCCAAGAAAAGGGTCCCATCAAGCACTGGGAGGTCCTCAGGGCGGAACAATGTCTTTGGCTTGTTGAAGCACAGCAATCCATTGGTGCTCACCTGCCGAATGAGAATAGTGCATAATAAGAAATAATCAGCTGGTGCCGCTTGGTCATCACTGGTCATGATAAGCCTGGCCGTCACTGGTCATGATAAGCCTGGCCGTCACTGGTCATCATAAACCTGGCCGTCACTGGTCATCATAAGCCTGGCCGTCACTGGTCATAAGCCTGGCCGTCACTAGTCACGATAAGCCTGGCCGTCACTAGTCACGATAAGCCGGGCCATCACTGGTCACGATAAGCCAGGCCGTCACTGGTCACGCAATAAGCAGGGCCGTCACTGGTCACGCGATAAGCAGGGCCGTCACTGGAAATGATAAGCCTGGCCATCAGTGGAAATGATAAGCCTGGCCGTCACTGGTCATAAGCCTGGCCGTCACTGGTCATAAGCCTGGCCGTCACTGGTCATAAGCCTGGCCGTCACTGGTCATAAGCTTGGCCATCACTGGTCATAAGCTTGGCCGTCACTGGCCATAAACCTGGACGTCACTGGTTATAATAAGCCTGGACGTCACTGGTCATAATAAGCCTGGCCATGACTGGTCATAATAAGCCTGGAGAGAATAATAATACAGGAGAGGGTAATAGGCTGAATGTGGGAAAGTGATAAATCTGATCTTAAAAAGCCCCAAGAAACAGAGCCTGGAGAATGAGTTGTATCACTATACAATATTTACTATACGACACTTACTATAGTACGATACTCAATATACCCTTTATACAATACTCATTATCAGGTCTATTCAGTAAAAGTTGAAACTCAGGAGAATTGGCAGGGAAAGAGAATAATTCTAGACCAAATAGCCGATTAAGAAAGTGAGATAAATTGGAATCTTTTTCTGGTTTGGTGTGACCTAACACTGGGCTTGTCCCACACAAGGACCAGGGGTGCTGTAGTTCAGCTGCCCGGAGTTGACCCCAGAACACGGCTGCAGACACTGCTGCCTTCCTGCCTGTGCTCTGCATGCTTGGTTCACCATCCTCACCGCACTCTATTCGCTTAGCGTTACCCCCACCAGCTTCCCCCTTATAAGTCCTGAAAGGGACAAGAGCTCCCCCCAAGACCCAGACCAAAATGGTTCCCAAAAATACCAGATAGAACTGGTAATTCCAATCACATGAGTCAAACAGCCAACACCAGAGAGCTAGTAAATAGGGCGTTTAATACATAAAAAGACAGTGCAGCGAAAAGGGATAAATGGTACAGACAGATACATAAAATATAAGGATAATAAACACGACAGCTAAACTCACAGTCCCTGCATGAAAAGTTCTGGGTCCAGTGGACTTGGAATAGGAGGAGCGAAATCAGAGTTCAGCCCACATGCGCTTAGATGTTATTTCTTGTGGATCCATTCACTGAACTGACTCACTAAGCAAAGAATGGTTTCTTTTTAACCCCTTACCTCCCCCATCCATGAATTTACCACCCCCCCTTGACATCAAGCCCTGAGCAATGTGCTCCAAAATTACTCTGAGGCATGTGATCTGTGTTGGCCAAACCATTTGGCGATCTTAGGTCTCTATGGTGACTCCTTGGGCATGGCCAGGTTAAGGGTATCAATCAAGGGCCTGTTGCTGAGGATTTCAGTGGGCCTTTTTTATTGCAATGGAGGCAATAATTGGTCCGGAGTGCTTTCCCGTTTAGAGAGTCGGGTGGTGCAGTGTGTGTATGTCATACTATGCCAATGTCAGAGGAACTGGGAGACCGGAATGGTGACTCTGACGTGGTATGCTATGAGGCATAGCGCAACTTGCAATGCGTCGGATCACAAGCCTCCTGTTGGATTAGCATGCGTGGCCCATATATCAGTCAAGCACTGCCTGGTGGCAAACTGACACTACTTGGGGCCCCCACACCAAATAGAGCAAGACCCCCCCAATGACTGAAATCTGTATGGATATTTACACCTGGTCTTAATTTAGTTCTAGCATTGCGATGGAACATGACATAATAATGATATATTATGAATCTGCTGAAAACAGGAAAAATATGTCTGGGTCACGTTTAAACATGACGGGCAATGGTGAGTGGCAGACTGGCTGGTGGCAGCATAGGCGTCTCTCTCTACTAAGGATGAGCCGAACACCCCCATGTTCGGTTCGCATTCGAACTCAAACTTTTTCAAAAGTTCGAGTTCAAACTCGAACATGAATCGAACTCAATACAAGTCAATGGGACTCAAAGTTCGATTTTTAGAGTGCCCTGCAAGAGAGCATATATGCAAGATATTTGCCATAAAAGGTGTATGGGGGTCCGGGTAGTGCCCTGGGGGACAGGAAACCAGGACAAAAAGTAAAAAAAAAATGTTTTTTAAAGGAACAGTGAGTTTTCCATGAAATAAGGGTTAAAAATAAAAACGAAAAATTCCTTCAAATATCGTGCCTAGGAGGTCTCCATAACCTGCCCGTGAAGTGGCGGATTTGTAGGATGTATAGAAACATTTAAAAACAAAAAAAATGACGTTTCAAATGACGGTAAACGGTTTTCCTTTAATCTATTCATAAACAACTGCTTGGGGCGGCAGCCTGTATGAAAAGAGGAGACCTTCAAGGACACGCAGAGCAAGTTTAGTGATTTTTGGCTAAATTATGGTGAAACTTATGCAGGCTTTGGATGAAAGTAACAATAGGTGCTTTATAATTGGGCCTTTATGTCAGGCACACTCACATACTCGAGGGTTAAAACGGTCAGCCCTATGAAATAACAGAAGACTCTAATACTAATTGCGATACCAGTCCTTGAGTTGGCTGGTTTACACAAAAGCGAGGGGTGAATCTGATGTCAGGCCAACACACGTAATGTCGAAGGTGTGCTTCAGCAGTACTAATAACACAGTAGGTAACCCTAAACCTATATGCGATACCAGTCCTTGTAATGGCTGGGTTCCGCAATAACTAGAGGTTAACCTATAAGGCAGGGACACACAAACAAGGAGGACAGAAACCAGTCCTTAGAGTGGCTGGTGTGAAGACAGGTAGGTAAGGAGTGGTAATTATGAGCCAATGTAAGGGATAGGAAAAAAGCAGAGTCGAGTAACAATAGCCGAGTCAAGAGTACATGAGGTACACAAGTCGAGATAGAAAGCCAGGTCATACACAAAATATCTGTCAAAGAGTGAAATACACGAGCACTTGAGGGTCAGACAAGCAGAACCACGAAAGGGCATAGAGGAATGACCAGAGCATGTTTAAATCCCACGCCCTGCCTTCTGATTGGCCAAACGGGTCACATGCTGTAAGGAGGCCCAGATGGAGGCGTGATGACGTCGCGCCGCTGGAGGGGCTAAATCTGGAGCCGCCGGCGGCGCGCGTGCATACAGCGCAGGAAAAGGATGCGGGGGAGACGCCGACCCCGGAGCCGCGGGGAGGTTACGCCGGGGTCGCCCCATCCGCGGATACATGACATTACCCCCTCCCCGAGGAACGCCCACCGGGCGGCCAGGAGCCGGTCTATCGTTGAAACGACGATGGAAAGCGGACACTAAACGGGGGCATGAACGTCACGCGATATAACCCATGTACGATCCGCGGGACCATAACCCTTCCAATGAACCAGATACTGCAACCGAGTACGAAAACGGTGGGAATCCAGAATGGACTCAATTTCATACTCGGGATTCCCGTCTACCACTACAGGAGGAGGAGGAGGAGAGTCAGGATGGGTAAAACGGTTGCACAAGAGTGGTTTCAGTAAGGAGACATGAAAGGAGTTAGGGATACGAAGAGAGGCAGGCAACTGCAGAGCGTACGAGATAGAAGAATTCTATACGGGCCTATAAACCGAGGTGCGAACTTCATGGAATTGACTTTCAACCTGATGTGACGTGTGCTGAGCCAAACCCTGTCCCCTACATGGTAAACTGGTGGAGGTCTGCGCCTGCGGTCTGCCGAACGCTTCTGAGCCAAAGAAGCGGACTCAAGATTTCTTTTAGTCTTTTCCCAAATCGCACCTAGATTGCCTAGGTGTTCCTCCAGGGCAGGAATATTCTGAGGTGGAAACGAGGATGGGAAAACGTTGGGATGCATACCAGTGACTATTTCAAACGGAGAATACTTGGTCGATTGTGATGTGGCATTGTTATACGCAAACTCCGCCCATGGTAATAGAGTAACCCAATCGTCTTGCGCGTCTGAAATAAAACACCTTAAATAAGTTGAGCGTTTGATTGGTTCTTTCGGGTAATCCGTTAGTTTGCGGGTGGTACGCGGAGGAAAAGGACAGTTTAACACCTAACTGGTGACAGAAGCCTCTCCAAAACCTAGAGATAAATTGAGAACCGCGATCCGAGACGAGAACATTCGGAACACCATGAAGTCTAAATATTTCTTTGGTAAAAATCTGTACCAGCTCGCTAGAGGAGGGGAGTTTCCTTAAAGGGATGAAATGTGCCATTTTAGAAAAGCGATCAACAACGACAAAAATCACTGTATGGCCAAGCGAAGGGGTTAATTCCACCAAGAAGTCCATAGCTAAATAAGACCAAGGGCGCTCAGGGACAGGTAGAGGCTGGAGAATACCAGTAGGGCTAAGACGGGAGGGTTTAGAACGGTTACAAACAAAACAGGTGGTTACGTATTCTTTCACATCATTGGTAAGTGTAGGCCACCAAAGGTTTCTTTTAATCAAGTTTAGAGTCTTTTTTACCCCAAAATGTCCAGCAAATTTGGATTCGTGAAAGAGTCATAAGACAGTGGGTACCTCTACAGGAGGAACAAACAGTGTATTAGGTGGTTTAGACGGAGGTGCTAGAGACTGTTTAGACAGTAAGAGGTTCCAGAAAGGTGATTCAACCTGTGTTCTCAAAGAGGCTAAGATTTTCCTTTCGGGAACTATGGGGACTGGTACCGATACTTGAGTAGATAGGGGTTCGTGCTATCTGGAGAGTGCATCAGCCTTAACATTTTTAGACCCGGTCTGTAAGAAATGATGAAGTCAAATCGGGTAAGAAAGAGGGCCCACCGGGCTTGTCTGGGGTTCAACCTTTTAGCCTCGGACAGGTAAATCAGATTCTTATGGTCAGTGATAATGGAGAACGGACAATTAGATCCCTCCAAGACGTGGCGCCATTCTTTTAAGGCGAGTATAATGGCTAGCAATTCCCTGTCACCAATGTCGTAGCGGGCCTCGGTAGGTGACAGTTTCCTAGAATAAAAACCACACGGTTGCACAGGTTTGTCGTCGGCCGGACGTTGGGATAGCACAGCTCCCACCCTGGTCTCTGAGGCGTCCACTTCTAATACAAAGGGTCTAGTAGGATCGGGGTGATGGAGGATGGGAGCAGTGGAAAATGCCGTTTTTAACCTCCCGAAAGCCTCCAAAGCAATGGGGGGCCAATTCTGAGTATCAATTCCCTTTTTTGTCAATGCTGTAATCGGTGCTATGATGGACGAGAAACCCTTAATAAATCTTCTATAATCGTTAGAGAAGCCTATAAATCTTTGAATGGCCTTGAGACCCTTGGGAAGAGGCCAATGAAAGATAGCATCTAGTTTCTTGGGGTCCATCATGAAGCCAGAGGAAGAGATTACATAGCCTAAAAATTGTACCTGTTGGACGTCAAATAAGCATTTCTCGAGTTTACAATAGAGACCATTGGATAACAGTTTAGACAAGACGAGTCGTACAGGTTGATGGTGGGTTTTCGAGTCGGGGGAATGTATCAACACATCGTCAAGGTAGATCACGACAAAATAGGGGGTGTATTCTCGTAACACATCATTGATAAACGCCTGAAACACTGCTGGAGCGTTACATAAACCAAAGGGCATAACTAGGTATTCATAGTGCCCTAATCTAGTATTGAACGCAGTTTTCCACTCATCCCCGTGTTTGATTCGAATAAGGTTGTGCGCTCCTCTGAGATCCAATTTAGAAAATATTTTCAAATATTTCAGGCGATCAAATAACTCGGGGATGAGTGGAATGGGGTAGGCATTCTTAACGGTAATTTTGTTCAACCCTCGAAAGTCAATGCACGGTCTGAGATCTCCCTCTTTTTTCTGAACAAAGAAAAATCCTGCTCCAGCGGGAGAGGAAGAAGGACGAATAAACCCTTTGTTAAGGGAATCAGTAATATACTCCTCCAATATCTTATGCTCTTTTTCAGATAAAGGGTAGACAACCCCTCTAGGAGGAGTGGTACCGGGAAGAAGGTCAATAGCGCAATCGTACGAACGATATGGGGGTAGTCTATCGGCCTCTTTCTTATCGAACACGGGTGCCAAATCGGAGTACGGAGTAGGTATAGTAGTCGTCAGAGGAGGAGCTAGGTAAATTCAGGATGTTGACGGATAAGGGGATCTCAATACAGGAAGACCTACAATCTTTATCCAACTTCGTGATTTGACGGGCTCGCCAATCTATTACAGGGTTATGATGGGTTAGCCAAGGATACCCCAGGACGATGGGATAGGAGGGTGAAGAAATGACATGAAAGAACATTTTTTCTGTATGACATAATCCTATCTTAACAGTAATGTCTGGAGTCTCGAAGAGGACAAAAGGGGTTAAAAGGGGTCTGCCATCAATGGCCTGTACCAGTAGAGGTGTTTTCTTCTCTAGCAAAGGAATAGCGTGCTTACAAGCAAAAACAAGATCAATAAAGTTATCGGCTGCACCAGAGTCAACCACGGCATGGCGATGCACCGGGTTGAGGGGGCTCTCAAATCAGAGAGTGACCGGAACCCAGAGTCTATTTTCGAGTTTAGGGGACGAGGGACATGAACCGAAGAGCTGTCCCCTAGAGGCACTTAGGCATGCAAGTTTCCCGCAGGACCCTGAGGGCGTTTGGGACAGCCTTTAAGCAAATGGCCCCCCAAACCACAATATAAGCACAATCCCCCACGTCGACGGCGTTGCTTTTCGGTCTCAGGGATTTTAGTGCTATCTAGCTGCATGGGCTCGGGAAGAGAAGTAGACTCTGGGAGTGCAGGAAAAAGGGATCGGGAAGGTACCCTAAGAGGTAGTTTTCTGGCTTTATCCTTCGTATTCTTGCGATGGCGAATACGTTCATCTATGAAGGACAAGTAAGTGATCAGATCCTCCAGAGCGTCTGGAAGGTCTCAGGCCGCTACTTCGTCCTGGAGCTCATTGTTCAAACCTTCTAAGAACATGGCTATCAAAGCCTCATCGTTCCAATTTAATTCAGAAGCTAAGGATCTAAACTCCAATGCGTAATCACCCAGGGATTTAGCACCTTGGCGCAGGCGTAACAAGGACTTAGCTGCATTGGATTTACGACTAGGGGGGTCAAACACTCTGCGGAAAGCAGTCATAAATTCCCGATAGTTGTACACAATGGGCTTGTCAGTATCCCAGAGGGGGTTAGCCCAACACAATGCTTTATCAGCCAGATGATTAATAACAAAGGCTACCTTCGCACGATCTGTGGGGTAGGACCAAGGGTTTAGCTCAAAGTGGATTGAGATCTGGTTGATAAATCCTCTACAGGGAATAGGATCGCCACCATAACGTATCGGTGGAAGCAAATTGGGACACGGGCTCGGCGTGGCAAACGGTTCAGAAATAGGTGGGTTAACAGGAGGAGGCGCCTCTAACGGTGTAGGTGCAGTACGAGCTAACAACGTTTGGAGGGCCTGTGCGAATTGATCAAGTCGGTGATCCTGATCCTCCAAACGACTCTCTAAACCCGATAATTGTTGGGCAGTCCATGCTAGGTCCATGGCCCTTTCGTGATGTCAGGCACACTCACGTACTCGAGGGTTAAAACGATCAGCCCTATGAAATAACAGAAGACTCTAATACTAATTGCGATACCAGTCCTTGAGTTGCCTGGGTTACACAATAGCGAGGGGTGAATCTGATGTCAGGCCAACATACGTAATGTCGAAGGTGTGCTTCAGCAGTACTAATAACACAGTAGGTAACCCTAAACCTATATGCGATACCAGTCCTTGTAATGGCTGGGTTCCGCAATAACTAGAGGTGAACCTATAAGGCAGGGACACACAAACGAGGAGGACAGAAACCAGTCCTTAGAGTGGCTGGTGTGAAGACAGGTAGGTAAGGAGTGGTAATTATGAGCCAATGTAAGGGATAGGCAAAAAGCAGAGTCGAGTAACAACAGCCGAGTCAAGGGGACACGAGGTACACAAGTCGAGATAGAAAGCCAGGTCATACACAAAATATCCGTCAAAGAGTGAAATACACGAGCACTTGAGGGTCAGACAAGCAGAACCACGAAAGGGCATAGAGGAATGACCAGAGCATGTTTAAATCCCACGCCCTGCCTTCCGATTGGCCAAATGGGTCACATGCTGTAAGGAGACCCAGATGGAGGCGTGATGACGTCGCGCCGCTGGAGGGGCTAAATCTGCAGCCGCCGGCGGCGCGCGTGCATACAGTGCAGGAAAAGGATGCGGGGAGACGCCGACCCCGGAGCCGCAGGGAGGGACTCCGGGGTCGCCCCATCCACGGAGGCATGACACTTTAGTGTCGGCAACAGTGCCGTCACACCGTAACCCCTCTGTGGTATTGTGGAAGAGTGCAGGGTTGGACCCTGCGGTCAAATATTAAAATGATATAAATCTGGCAATATAGGCGTCAGTGGCAGTGCACCCAAATAATGTGCCTTTCATGGCAGCAAGTGCCTTCACCCCGTAACCCTTTTGTGGTATTGTGGAAGAGTTCAGTGCTGGAGGTTTTGTGAATGCAGAAGAGATCCCCGATCTATTCAGTTACGTCAGCATCAGGGGATTGATAGCTGCTGATCCAGGACTGATTAATTTTTATAAATGTCAGCCGGTCTACAGAGTCGGTGGACAGACGCACTCTTTTGTCTGTGACAAAACCCCCAGCAGCACTGAACGTCCTTTCAGAAAGCATGCTGGATGAAGGGCAACCTAGTAGCTGCATAGCATATTGGCTAAGTTCTGGCCAGTGATCCAATCTCAACACCCAGTAAGCCAGTGGATCATCTGCTGGAAAGGTATCCAGGTCTGCCCTTGCCCCTAGGTAGTCCTGCACCATACGGTGAAGATGCTGGCAATGGGTGCCTACATTTGACGTCCCTGGGCGTCGTGGACTAAAGATTTTTAAAAAGGCATCAGTCAAGCGGCCTCGACTTTCACCACTATTCCTCTGATCATCCGCAGCCTCAGAAGCACCTGTGTCATCACTTGGTAACCTACCAGTGCCTGGAAAGGTGCTACACAAGTGTCGCTTTAGAGCGTCCAAGTTTTTTCATCCTGTGCTCCCTTTGTGCGGGCAGGATGAGCTCTAACTTTTCCCTTGTATCGTTGATCAAGAAGGGTTGCCAACCAGTAATGATCCCTCTCCTTGATAGCACGAATCCTGGGGTCCTTTAGCAGGCTTTGCATCATTAGGGAGCCCATGCAGCGTAGGTTGGAGGTGGCATTAGCTGCCGAGTCTTCCTGGTCAATGACGATGAACGTATCGTGCACTTCCTCCTCCCAGCCACGCACAAGCCCTTCTGTTTCTGGGCGCACAAAACCCTGCCTTGAGGAATCCCCACCTTCAATGCCCCCACTACTTAAATAGTCCTCCTTCTCCTCATCCTCCTCCTGTCTGATCTGAGTAGGACCCGCTGGAATGCTGTCTGCAGAAAGACTGGGGCCTTGAGAGCTAGGGAAGGCCTCCTCTTCCTCCCACTGCTCTGCCTCTAGAGCCCCATCTATAATTCCCCGCAGAGTGTGCTCCAGCAGGAACACTAAAGAAATTGTGTCACTGATGCATGCACTGTCCCTGCTCACCATCCTTGTTGCCTCCTCAAATGGTGACAGTACAATGCATGCATCCTTGATCATCAGCCACTGCAGGGGGAAAAAAAAAGCAAGTTGACTTGAACCTGTCCTTGTGCCATACTCACACAGGTACTCGTTGATGGCCCTCTGCTGCTTGTGCAGACGCTGCAGCATTGCTAATGTCGAGTTCCACCTGGTGGGCATGTCACAGATCAGACGGTTTGTGGGAAGGTGGAATTCTTTGAATTTCTGCCAGGCGAACGCTTGCTGGGAATGACCATCTGAAGTGGCTGCAGACTTTTCTGGCCTAGATGACAAGCTCTGGCAGCCCTGGGTACTTGGTTAGGAAACGCTGTACCACCACATTTAGGACGTGTGCTAGGCATGGTACATGAGTCAATTTACCCTTGCGTAGGGCGGAGAGAAGGTTGCTGCCATTATCGCAGACGATCATTCCCAGCTCAAGCTGGCGTGGTGTTAACCATCTCTGCACCTGCCCCTGCAGAGCTGACAAAATTTCTGACCCGGTGTGGCTCCTGTCCCCTAAACAAACCAGCTCAAGCACAGTATGGCATCTTTTTGCTTGAGCCATTGTGTAGACCCTGTCAGGCGTGGGTTTAACTGCCACTTCGCCAGAGACAGAGAAGGAGGAGGAGGAGGAAGAGGTGGTGGAGGTGGAGCAGACAGACCTCATACAAGCAGCTTTCTGGAGGCGTGGTGGATGAACAAGCTCCAGCACAGAGCCCCGTCTTGGATCCCTCCCAGCTGCAATCAGAGTTACCCAGTGTGCCGTGAAGGAAATGTAACGACCCTGTCCATGCTTGCTGGACCACGTGTCTAAAGTGACATGCACCTTGCTGCTGACTGCCTTTCCCAATGACTGGATAACATTGTCTTCCACGTGCTGGTATAGTGCTGGAATGGCCTTGCGTGAAAAGTAATGGCGTTTTGGAACCTGCCACTGTGGTACAGCGCATTCAGCAAATTCACGGAAGGGAGCAGAGTCCACCAGCTGGAAAGGCAGCAGCTGCAATGCGAGTAATTTTGCTAAGCTGGCATTTAGACGCTGTGTTTGGGGATGGTTGGGACTATATTTTTTCTTACGCTGCAGCAGCTGCGGCAACGTAATCTGACTGCGTAAATCTTCAGCTACTGGGATGATGTCACATTGTGAGGAAGGACCTGCTGGTACATCCATTACTGTAGCATCATCCCTGTCGGTGGAGGTTGTAGGCAATTGCATGGCAGGACATACAGTGTGGGTAGAGACAGATGAGGAGGAGGAGGACCTACGCAAAGTTTTGCCCCAACGGGATGTGTGGCACTTGTTCATATGTCGCCTCAAGCACGTGGTACCCAAGTGTCCGATGTTTATCCCACGCTTCAGCCTCCTCTGACATAGATTACAAATAGCAACGGTGGGGTCTGCTGCACATTTCTTAAAGAACTCCCAGACAGCAGAGTTCCTGCATGTGTTCTTTGAGACAACAGCGCTCTGCACCGGAGCAGCTCTGACATGTGATGCCTTGGACTGGCTAGTGCTACAGTTGGTCACAGAGGATGTTGTGCCTTGTGTTTGCTGTGCCTCCTCCTCCTCCTCCCCCTCACTTGATTCCTCAGTTCGATCTGGCACCCAGGTGGGGTCAGTGACCTCATCATCATCAATGTCATCTTCACCCCCCTATCTCCTCGTCACTGGAGCCAACTTGGCAGTATGCTGCAGCTGCTGGGGCAACATGAGTGCCAGTTATTTGTGTGTCATCACTGGCACCCCCTTCCTCTAGGTTGATTATACTCCCTTGCTCAACCTCAGAGATTGAATCAGAGCACTGTACTTGCTGCACATCCTCAAGCAGCATGTCACTCTCATTGTAGTCAAACAATTCAGCTGACTCCGTGTGTGATAGCGAGGCTACGGCAGGAGTAGCTGTGGACATGGAGGCTGCATTAGATGCTTTGGCAGCTGAGGTGGACTGTAAAGCACTAGAAGCCTGGCTGGCAGAGGACTCGGAGGATGAGGATGGCCTGGCTAGCCAATCCACCAAGTCCTCTGTATGTTGCTGCTGCTGCTTAAGATGGCCAGCACCAGTTAGAAAGGATAAGCGTGCCCCTGCAGAGGATGCACCATGTCCACCACGACCAGAGGCACAGTCTCCCGACATAGGGGCTGCTTGCCCTCTTATCTGTGTCTGGGAGCATCTGCCAGTCCTTTTTGTTCTTTCAGACATGGTGAGTGATATATAGATTAATATATACAGAACTCTGATTCAACTCTGGTATAAAGATTTAAATAACTCTGGTATAACTCAGTGAGACACACTGATAGCTGGCAGCCAGTGACAAGAGACAGATCACCTCAATTCACAAATGTTTTAAAGAAATTAGTGAGCCCCAAAATACAGCGTGGTACTTTTTGTATGACGAGACACAGATCACCTTAATTCCCAAGTGTTTTAAAGAAATTAGTGAGCCCCAAAATACAGCGTGGTACTTTTTGTATGACGAGACACAGATCACTTTAATTCCCAAGTGTTTTAAAGAAATTAGTGAGCCCCAAAAAGATTTGCTGGCACAGTGACAAGACCCAGAAAATCACCTCAATTCACAAATGTTTTAAATAAAGTTGTAAACTACAAAAAAACTTGCTGGCACAGTGACAAGACACACATCACCTAAATTCCCTGATA
Source organism: Leptobrachium leishanense (assembly GCA_009667805.1). NCBI lineage: Eukaryota > Metazoa > Chordata > Amphibia > Anura > Megophryidae > Leptobrachium > Leptobrachium leishanense. The sequence goes on along the minus strand of CM019064.1, from coordinate 429,603,488 downwards.
TTTGGTCGAAATGAGACCCCCCAGACCCCCCCAGTAGCGTGGCAGACCGGCAGTAACAACACACACAACTATCTTCTTTGAAATCTCCTCTGAAATGCGTGCAGAAGCGCTGCGTTGAAACCTTATATAGTGTGCTGCGGGACTTAGCTCTGTGAGCCCATGATTGGGCAAAATTTGCCCAATCGGGACTCTGAGCGGTGATTGGCATAGTGTTAAACCAGTCTTGCACCAGACCTGTGGTCAGGTGCAAGGCTGTAGCCAATTAGGAGCTTCAGGCAGTGGGAAAATGCATTGTGGTCCATTGTGGTTGAACATGCGGCGAACACCCGGAAATGTTCGGGGTTCGCGATCTGCTCGAACAGGCTAAGTTCGGGTCGAACCCCGAACCGTCCAAACCCAAACAGATCATCCCTAATCAGGATTAACCGGGTAATCCTAGGATTGACCGCACTTCGGGCTTTACCCGTAACATATATATAATTGGGGGCTTCCAAGCACCATTAGGAAGCTTTCCGTCACATTTGGCTATTTTGACCTGGATTTTTACTTCTGCCAATTCTCCTGATTTTCACCTTTGTTGAATAGACCTGTTTATAATACGCACTATACAAAACTCACTACTACTACTTTGTAATGAAATCATTATACAACATTCACTATATAATATTCCATTTATAATACTCATTACATAATACTCCTTATAGAATACACAATAATACTCATTTAACAATACTCACTATACACCCTACTGTATATAATACTCACTTTATAGAATACTCATTTAATAATACTGTAATCCCGCATGTCACAGGAGCGCTGTAGCACAGTCCTCTAGGGCAATCACAGCACGCGCACACAGTCTCTCATGTAGTCTAGAGCAGGGCTCAAAATTTCAGGTCCCAAGCTACTAGCCAGGCCTTAAGAGTTACTCGCCACCCAACCCTTATCCTTAACTCTGCCCCTAAACACACCCTCTTAAATTATTATTTATCATTAATAATATAACAAAACAGTGGAAACATAAAGAGAAATAATGTGTGGAGTGTATGAGCGTATCACAGAGCTCCACAGCAATAAAACGCGCGCTCATACAAACCGCACATTACTGTGAGTTTTATTGCTGTGCAGCTCTATGATGCACTCATACACACTGTACATATCAGGGAGCTCCACAGTAATAAAACTCACGCTCATACACACCGCACATTAATGAATTTTATTGCTGTGGTGCTCTGATACAGTCATACACACTACATACACACACGTCACCCCCTCTCATTCTCTTTTTCACCCCCTCTCCCTTTTTCATCCCCTCTCTCATTATCTTTTTCATCCCCTCTCTCATTCTCTTTTTCACCCCTCTTTCCTTTTCACCCTCTCTCTCATGCTCTTCTCCACCCCCTCTCTCATGCTCTTCTCCAACCCCTCTTGTAACAGGAATCACTTGGTTCACTTTCAGGACGGCGCCGCTGCCGGACCAGACACGAGCAAGGATTGTCTGAACACGAGTCTCTTCAGGAAAGGCAAACTTTATTGTGATATCACAACAGCTGCTCAAACAGGATTCAATCGCAAAGAATGAGCCCCGTCTCCCCCCTTACAAGGGGTCTTATACCCAAAAATACGTAATTAGGTACATCCCAATTAGCCCACCTCCCGATGACACTTTATTCCACCCCACGTGGGTTAATACCTCCCATCGTTAGTACAAAGAAATTCCACACATTAACAATAAATTGATACACTTCATGTTAGTCTGACAGTCCGTGATTTACTGCTGTGCTTTTTCTGGGCTGTGCCCTCCTCCCTACCGGCTGTGTTTATTTGAGATAGATTAGAACCCGGCCTGGTTTCTACGCTCTTTGTCTTTCTGCGGGCCCCAACAACCTTGACATATCTTTCTCTGTGCCTGGAACAGCAGAGATCTCTCTCTCAGTGCTTTAATTGCTTTTCTACTAATCTCGACACATTCCTAACTCTCTACATGTACCTCATTATAGCTTCAGCTAAAAACCTGCCTAGTTATATTTAAGTGAACCAATATTCTGAACAAGATGGTCGCCTGGCTTATAATAGCGGCCATTTTCCAGCCTACTGCCACTACACTCTCTCATGCTCTTCTCCACCCCCTGCTCTCATGCTCTTCTCCACCCCCTGCTCTCATGCTCTTCTCCACCCCCTCTCATGCTCTTCTCCACCCCCTCTCTCATGCTCTTCTCCAACCCCCGCTCTCATGCTCTCTTCTCCACCCCTCTCTCTCATGCTCTTCTCCACCACCCCTCTCTCATTCTCTTCTCCACCCCTCTCTCATGCTCTTTCACCCCCCTCTCTCATGCTCTTTCACCCCCCTCTCTCATGCTCTTTCACCCCCCCTCTCTCATGCTCTTTCACCCCCCTCTCTCATGCTCTTCTCCAACCCCCGCTCTCATGCTCTTCTCCACCCCCTCTCTCATGCTCTTCTCCACCCCCTCTCTCATGCTCTTCTCCACCCCCTCTCTCATGCTCTTCTCCAACCCCCGCTCTCATGCTCTTCTCCACCCCCTCTCTCATGCTCTTCTCCACCCCCTCTCTCATGCTCTTCTCCAACCCCCGCTCTCATGCTCTTCTCCACCCCCTCTCTCATGCTCTTCTCCACCCCCTCTCTTCATGCTCTTCTCCACCCCCTCTCTCATGCTCTTCTCCAACCCCCGCTCTCATGCTCTTCTCCACCCCCTCTCTCATGCTCTTCTCCACCCCCTCTCTCATGCTTTTCCACCCCCTCTCTCATGCTCTTTCACCCCCTCTCTCATGCTCTTTCACCCCCCTCTCTCATGCTCTTTCACCCCCTCTCTCATGCTCTTTCACCCCCTCTCTCATGCTCTTCTCCAACCCCCGCTCTCATGCTCTTCTCCACCCCCTCTCTCATGCTCTTCTCCACCCCCTCTCTCATGCTCTTCTCCACCCCCTCTCTCATGCTCTTCTCCACCCCCTCTCTCATGCTCTTTCACCCCCCTCTCTCATGCTCTTTCACCCCCCTCTCTCATGCTCTTTCACCCCCCCTCTCTCATGCTCTTTCACCCCCTCTCTCATGCTCTTTCACCCCCCCCCCTCTCTCATGCTCTTTCTCCCCCTCTCTCAGGCTCTTTCACCCCCTCTCTCATGCTCTTTCACCCCCCCTCTTCATGCTCTTTCACCCCCCTCTCTCATGCTCTTTCACCCCCCTCTCATGCTCTTTCCCCCCCTCTCTCATGCTCTTTCACCCCCCCCCCTCCTCATGCTTTCATTCACCCCCCTCTCTCATGCTCTTTCACCCCCCCTCTCTCATGCTCTTTCACCCCCTCTCTCAGGCCTCTCATCCCCCTCTCTCATGCTCTTCTCCACCCCCCTCCTCTCATTGACTTCTCTTTTTACACCCCCTCTCCCCCAAAACAGTTACTTACCAAAATCAGCAGATTGGGCTGCTCTGTCCTCCCTCCTGGATGCAGGATGGCTCCACCTCTTCTGTGTGCTGATCGGAGCTGCAGCGTGCTTCCCACACTCATAACAAGAGTCTGGGAATGCATGCTGCATTGGTGCTGCCCCCTCCCGCTCGTCACCTGACCTACCCACGTGATGCTTCGTAGACTCACAGCACATACGCTGCAAGTGTGCGACACCTCACATGGGTGGGCAGGTGACCCGCGAACGTGAATCTCGCGGGTCACGCAGGAGGAGGCAGCGCTGATCAGACAGACAGTTCCGGATTCGGACTCCAAGAAGCTGTGAATTAAGCTGTGAATTAAGGCGGCGGCACACTGAACCTGGCCCCAACAACCAACGGGTCAGTCTGCCCCACTCGCCCGCAGCTAATTTCCACTCGCCGAATGCGAGCAGGCGAGTGGAAATTTTGAGGTCTGGTCTAGAGTTTATTTTTGGCTCTCCAACAATCAAACAAAACATAACAGAAAAACAAAACCTAACTCGTCTGAGCACTTACTAAACAATAAAGCATCTCTCACTAACTTTGCAGAACTAAAGAAACAAAAACCTTTGCCAACTTTATCGCATCGCTCCACCATGTCTGCTGCTGCTTGCTCCCTCTCTCACACCTCCCATGCTGGAAACACTTATCCTGATTCACAGCACGTGGGAGGATCCTTGTGGCAAGCAATTAAAAAACACATATTGCGCTCCTAGGCTTAAACAACCTAATCCCCCTCGCACAAATATAGGGGGAATATACACACCATTACAAACCATTCTCCTCACCTTATTACAATACTCGCTATATAATACTCATGTGACATGCGCCACTTTGGACTCGAGGTATATGGGCCTAGAAAAGTATTTGAGAGGTGCGGGCCTGATGATTCATATTGTTTTCCTGCGCTTTCCAATTCTAGATGTAGGGTGTTTGTGTTTTCTGTGCGCTATTCCCTGATGTCTGTGTTCTATTAATATTCCTTATGTATTTATTGTGGAGTCTCCTGTTGTATAACAGTAACTATATACTGTATATGCTGTGCTGTTCTTTTCCTTTGAAGTCCAGACTGTGGTTAACTTTCTGCTAACTACAGCCGGAAGTTAATCGGCGTTAGGACTTTGTAATCCTAACGCTGATTAACACTTTGCGCTCCCCATGTTAAGTATAGGGAGCGCAAAGTACAGTAAATTCGCGCTGAAAAGCGCAAGTTTCCAAACACCAACGTGTTTCTTAACCCATTAGCGTTTGGATTGTAATATGCGGTGGCTACGAGGGCTAACGTTAATGCTCACTCAGGTGAGCGCTAACGTTAGCACCAACAATGTAATGTAGCCCCTAATCTTTTGTTTCAATGCTGGGCGTGTTTCCATGGTTTCTGTACCTTCCCCTGTGGGTGTGTTTTAACCAGTTGCAAAATATAAATAAACCCACTCCCTGATTTTCAACCTGCAAGGATCACCTGTGCTTCACTGGGTTTTGGGCCAGAATCAGTACTCCTGCAGGATACTGGCAGCAAAGGGGAGCAGACTGCATGTGGACAGAGACCCCCACGTTACAACTCATTATACGATACTCACTATATTATACTCTTTATACAATACAATACTCTCTATACAATACTCACTATACAATACTCTCTATACAATATTTATTGTATAACACTCTTTAGTTAATACTCACATAGAGAGAGGAATAGGATTTTCCAAAGACCGGAAACCTCTGAGAGAAGCTCAAATGCTCAAACCCATCGTCAAGTTTACGGATGGCTGTGCCGTACGGCTTATAAGCATACAACAAACCTGGAGGACAAAAACACAGACAGGGTTATTCAAAGAGAGACGATCTGGCCCCGAAATGTATCCGGACACTGAAATTCATTGTACGGCTACATCTCCTAGCCATTCGGCTATTCAGAGAGCAGGCAGTTCGCCAAATGTTGGCAAATTGCCTGCACGTACGGTGCCTGTTCGAGGGCAGTGAAATCCCCCATAGAGAAGCAATCCTTCGTCTATTCAGAGAACACAAAACAGCAGGGAAAAGTTGCCGAAATGCTCTGCTGTTCGGTGGTCTCATTCGGCAGTTTTATTCAGGAGAATCCCATAGGCTTCAATGTTAAAAATATTCCTGTTTTAATGCAATATCTAATAAACCGTTTATTATTATATTCTGCAGCAAAAAGTCTCTTTGTTTAGGATCTTTTATGCATTTTTTGCAATTTTTTTTTGCAAACTGTTTTTCAGTTTTTTTTTTAAATGTACATTTTTATTTTTCTAAATCAGGATACAAAGTTAGAAAAGGATAGGGGAACATCAAAAAATATATAAATGGGGGTAGCATACATCTAAATAACAGCATGTCAAATAAGGCAAGTATAATTACTTCTAAGTTCCATGACCACCATTACAATAACAATGCAGATAAGGTATCAAGTTAAATGATGAATGAGGAACATAGGATTACTTGTGTGAAACAACCTAAGAGATAAAAATATATTTTGATTACAGGGATGATATTCCTCCGTCAGAAATAGCATTGATGTGACTATTAAATACTTTCAAATGGGTACTACAAGGAAGGTTGCATGTCACTCCCAAACCAAAGTCCGTGAAGGAGCTGAACAGTTGAGCCAATGCTCTTGAAGGGTATTGATAATAAACCTTGCAGCGTGATAATGAAACAAAGAGACAAGTAAGGAAGAGAGTAGAGCGAGAGGGAGAAGAAGATAATGATGACAGGGAAGGTGGGGTGAGAGAGGGGGAGAAAAAGGGGAAAAAAAGTGGGGGAGGGGGTGGGGAAGGGTGATGGGAATGTAACAAAAGTCATATATGACCAGGGAATCTCCACCGCTAAGGCCGAAATTGCGCCGCAGTGCCTCTGTCACCCTACCTCATTCAAACCTCCTCCAGTTGGGAATCTGTGGCCTCCCCAGCCTCAACCAAAGGTGCTCCTAAACGCCGCCGAAGAACAGTATTCGTTCCAATGGAACCAAGCCGTCAGAGAATGTTGAGCGGCCTTTGCAGGGGGGAGAGACAATTCTTTATTTGTCCTCAAAATTTCTAACCTATCCACCAAAAGTTTCAGGGAGAGTGTAGAAGTAGATCTCCAATAAAGAGGAATAAGAGATCTGGCCACTAAAAGAATGTGTAGAAGTACAGATTTCTTCATCGACCGCACAGAAAATGGAGGGTGAAGGAGTAAAAATGTTTGAGGTTTAAAATCCAGAAGGATGTCTGTGGCGTGGTGGATCAGATCACGAACCTGTTTCCAAAACCTCTCCAGGGACGGACATTCCCACCAACCATGAAGATAGGTGACAATCGCAGCAGTACAACGCCAACAAGTCGGAGAGTAAGCTGCGGCATACATGGCTAAGAGCGCAGGGGTCCTATACCAAAAGACCAGAAACTTATAGGAAGGTTCCTGGAGCTTGGTAATCGGGGAGCCATAATGAGACAATGTCAGGGATTGAGTCCAAGTTTCATCTGAGATAGGCGACTCTAGTAGTCGTTCCCATCGGCCCATAAATGCAGGTGGATCAGTTTCCACTGTCCATAAAATGCCACAAAAAGTTGACACGCTGTGTGCAAGCGGAAGGGCTTTATGACAAATGGTCTCGAACGTGGCAAGTGTTAATGAGGAGTTTCCAGGTAACGTTTTGAGAAAGGATTTGATCTGATGAAAATTAAAGCGCTCTGCAAAAGACAGAACCAGTAGAGCGGGTAACGTAGGAATTACAAAGTTGCCGTTACAGAGAGCGTGATAATAAGCTCATAAGTCAGCAGAGTCCGTAAATCTGAGCAAGAGAGAGGGTAAGATCGGTACCGGAAACTCAGGGTTGTGTACCAACGGTAAGAGTGGGGAAGGATAAGATGTCAGAGCGTATTTCAATCGAATCTTGTGCCACAGGAGCAACGTACAGTCCACTGGTGAGGACGCCTTCGCAATGGAACGGGCCACTGAATGCGACAGCCAGGGAAGAGTCCACAGCGGACGGCCCATCTGAGCTTCCTCCAGGTCCAGCCATCTTTTGTCAGGGGAACCCGTCATCCAGTTTAAAATCCTAGTTAGGTGAGTAGCATGATAATAAAGGCGAGCATCGGGGAGAGCTAGACCCCCCTCCAATTTTGATTTGCATAATGTGGCATATTTCAGTCTCGGGTGGCCGCTAGGCCAGATGAATGAGGAGAAAAGAGTCTGGACCGATTTGTGAAAAGCTAGAGGTAAGAGAATGGGGAGTGTGTAATATAGATATAAGAGACGCGGTAATAGATTCATCTTAATTACGTTCACACGCCCTATCCAGGACAGGAATTTAGGTGAGCATGACGCGATATCCACTCAGAAGACCTCAAGAAGTGGCACAAAATTAAGAGTAAAGAGTTACGTATAATTAGACGAGAGTCGAATCTCCAAGTAGGTAAGGGAAGTAGAGGACCACCGAAATGGGTAATTCGCACTTAAAGACTGCTGCCACCGTGTCGGAAGAGAGATCGCTAGAATTTCAGATTTACTTTCATTAATCTTAAGGCCTGCTAAAACACCATAGTTCTGTAATTCCTGAGCGACTTCCGGCATAGAAGTAATCGGATCTGACAAAAGAAAGAGCATGTCATCTGCATATGCAGAAATTTTATGATCAACCTAAGCCCCAGATACTCCGTTTATAAGAGTGTTCTGTCTAATTGAGGATAAAAGTGTCTCTAAGCAAAGAGCAAAAAGAAGTGGGGAAAGGGGGCAGCCTTGACGTGTGCCATTGAGAATTAAAAAAGGAGAGGTAAGTGCACTGTTCACTCTGACCCGAGCTGACGGAGCTGCATATAGCGCTTGTATCCAGCGCTGAAATGATATGGATACTGCAAGCATCACAGGAATGGCCACGGTCCAGTGATGAGAGATAGCTGCCTTGTCACCAGACCCAGTGACCATACAGGAAACAGAACTCGAGTGAGAATAATAGAAGACGAGGACACAAGTGCTGTCTCAGGTTATTTCTTTACTCTGGGGCAAAATTTCATACACCCAGTAGTTTTGTCAAACATTTGGAGCGTCACAAATTCATGAATTACAAACCGATACGTCAGCATTATAGGAAGAGGTGTTTTTCCTACTTTGGGCAGTACCTAGACTTACACAAACATTTCCTGTACTAGCCTAGTAGGCACGCCTAAATTGACATCACAGCTATATCCTATTCTAGGAATAGGAATGTTCCATAGGATGTATTTAAACAATTGACCATGGACCATGTGTATCCTTCCCTTCCTTTCGGCTGGTCAGCCTCTCATAGTTTCTAGAGGAAATGAATTGAATAGAACATCTGCACTCCTTAAAAACAACAGGAAGCCAAGAAAAAGACCATACTTCAGCATTACCTCATGATCAGGCATTTGCTGAGCAGTCAATCTGGCCCTATATATTTATATAGATATCAAATATTACTAGAATAAAGAAATATGAATTCATTGAATTATCTACCATATTTAAATCCCTTTCATGAAAAATCTCACCGGTACCAAAGTGATGTAGCACACGAAAAAGAAAAGGCCAGAGCACCCGATCAAAAGCCTTTTCGGCATCAGTCGAAAGGAGCAGAAGACACTGATTATTGCGTTTGGAATGGGAGATAGCATTCAGTACTCTGATGGTCGCATCCCTAGCTTCCCGGTCGGGAACAAATCCGACTTGGTCAGGATCAACCAATTGTGGCAGGGATTGTTGAAGGTGTGTAGCCAGTATCCAAGCTAAAAGTTTCATGTCAATGTTTAAGAGTGATATGGGATGATAGTTGCCACAGCAGGTGTGATCTTTATCTGGTTTTGGTATGAGCGATATTGTTGCCATCTGGGAATGTGGAGTGGAGTTGGGTTCCATCCCGCAGTACATCAAAGAGAGAGGTAAGGGTCAGAGTCAATGCAGCAGAGCATTTCTTATAATATGCAATGGGTAAGCCATCCGGGCCTGGACTCTTACCATTTTTTGTCATTTTTAGAGCAACCCGAATTTCCTCCGTAGTAATGACCGCTTTCAAGGAGGTGCGATCTTGAGAAGTAAGGGCACGAGTGACCGTTCTAGTAAGATCGGAATAAATCCGAGGTGTCAAAGCGAGGGAATCAGAGTCATCTAAATTATATAAATCTGTGAAAAATTTAAGAAATTCATCAGAAATCTCCTGTGGGTGAGTAGTAAGGGTACCAGTGCGTGTGCGAATTTTGGGAATATAAGATTTAATACGCCTGGATCGTAGTATCCTAGCCAAAAGACGACCCGGTTTGTTTTCCTGAAGGGCAAAGAAAGAGCGAGATTTCAGGGCTTGAAAGCGGATAGAGTCATTTAGTAGTTTATTAAGTTCTTGACTAGGGATGAGCTGTTCGGTTCGATGTGTTTGGAGATCGATTCGAACATCGCCATTTCGTATGTTCGCCAACTACGAACATTTCCGCGTGTTCGCGGCATGTTCGCCCACAATGGACCACAATGCACTTTTTCCACTGGCCTGAAGCTTGTAATTGGCTACAGCCTGCACCTGACCACAGTTTAGGTGCAAGACAGGTGCAAGACTATGCCAATCACGGCTCAGAGTCCTGATTGGGCAAATTTTGTGGACAATACCACAAGAGTGTATAGACAAAGATATTGGAGCATGATCCGAACATGTAGTAGCTGCCATCTCGATTTACTGTAGTAGCGGCCCCTCAATTTACTGAGAGAGAAGTTGCTGAAAAACCGACAGGATAATTCGAGTCACCCAAATGAGGCACCGAGTTGGCCCAGAAGTGGGTCTCCTGGAGGAAGGTGACAGAGGCATGTGAGGACCGCAAATCCCGTAACAATTGTGAGCGCGTCTCAGGGAAGTTAAGACCATGGACATTACAGAAAATTTATTTATTTATTTATTTTATAAAGGATTTTACCAGGAAGGATACATTGAGATTTCTCTCGTTTTCAAGCATGTCCTGGGTTCAAGAACATTGAAGTGTTACAGTTACAGAAATACAAAGTAATACAATGCAAGATATTAAAAAACACAAATATACAGATTAACAGAAAAAATATGTAGGAAATATAGTCACTAGGTTACATGTTTACAGGTGCATTCTGTATTGAGGTATGTTAGTAAGGAGCTTTTGAGTGACTTAAGACTGGGGGAAGATTTGATGATGTCTGGGAGGTTATTCCATAATTGTGGTGCTCTGTAGGAAAATGAGGACCGAGCCACTGTCTTTTTGTATTGTGGTATAGCAAGTAAGGTGCTGGTCCTGGATCGGAGGTTATAGGATGAGGGAGCTGCTGGGGGAAGCAGTCTATTCAGGTAGGGTGGCAGTGTCACGGATCCCCCTGATACTAGAGTGGTGGTCCCTATACGCAGGACACTCTCTACCCTTCCGATCCTTAGAGTGGTCGGCACGACTAGACAGACATAGGATGATACACAAGACCTTAGAACAATTAGCTCTTCCCAAGACCCTAACAACACAAGAAGGGGTCTGTCTGATGTGGCTAGGTGCCACACAGACTGACCTCAATACCAGAATTAGAAGAGTTAATGCCAATACCAGGGGTACGCACAGAATGGTTCGTTCGCCAATACCAAGGATCATACACAGAGTGGTTCGTTCGCCAATGCCAGGTCATACACAGAATCGTTAATTTGCCAATGCCAGGGTCATACACAGAATCGTTAGTTTGCCAATGCCAGGGGTCATACACAGAATCGTTAGTTTGCCAATGCCAGGGGTCATACACAGAATCGTTAGTTTGCCAATGCCAAGGGTCATACACAGAATCGTTGTTTGCCAATGCCAAGGGTCATACACAGAATCGTTAGTTTGCCAATGCCAAGGGTCATACACAGAATCGATAATTAGCCAAAATATACAAGAGCTCTGCGGGAAGTAACTACCACGTCAGGGCACCGGCGTCTCTGTGAGTCTGGGCTTTAAACCCGGCGGGTCCGCGTCTCGCCGCCAGGCCCCGCCCCCCGGCGTCACGTGTGCGGAAGCGTCCGCAATATCACTCGGCGCCTGGCCAGCGAGCAGCGAGGAAGCTGCTGCCAGGCGCCGGGGGGGCGCGGGGCCACCGTGACAGAACCCCCCCCTCTACGGGCGGCCACTGGACGACCCCCAGGAGCGCGGGGATGAGCCACGTAGAAGGCCTTCACCAACCGAGGCGCATGGACCTCAGCAGCCGGGAGCCAAGAACGATCCTCCGGCCCGTAGCCCACCCAGTCGACCAGATACTGCAAAGTGCCCCTTGATACCCTGGCGTCCAAAATGGCCCGGACTTCAAACTCTTCCTCACCCTCCACTGAGATAGGAGGAGGTGGGATACGGGCCCTGGTGTACCGATTACACAAGAGAGGTTTTAAGAGGCTCACGTGGAACACGTTGTGTATCCGGATATGGGGAGGTAATGCCAAAGCATAGGAGACGGGGTTGAGTCGTCGTAAAACCTTGTAAGGGCCTATGAATCTAGGTGCCAACTTCATGGAAGGCACTAGGAGCTTAATATTCCGCGAGGAAAGCCATACCCTGTCCCCAACCTGATATACGATATGGCTGCCTCCTGTGTCTGTCAGCCTTGATTTTCTGGATGGCACTACTTTTCTTGAGTGCCTCCTTGACTTTCCCCAGGTGTCCTTCAAGGACGCCAAATGGTCATCCAAAGCAGGTATCGTGGTATCCGAAAATGTAGTCGGTAACATAGGAGGATCGAAACCATAAACGGTGAAGAAAGGGGAATGTCCTGTGGATTCGCTCACCGCGCTGTTCAAAGCATACTCAGCCCATGGTAGCAGGTCTGACCAGTTATCTTGCTGTTCTGAGATAAAGCACCTGAGATACTTTTCTACATTCTGATTTGCACGTTCTGCTGCTCCGTTGGTCTGGGGGTGATAGGCCGAAGAGAAAGACAAGTCTATCCCCACATTCTTACAAAACCCTTTCCAAAACCTGGAGACGAATTGGGTACCCCTATCGGAGACAATCCCAAGAGGAATACCATGTATGCGGACCACGTGGTTAATGAATATGGGCACCAGTTCGGCTGCCGACGGTAGTTTACGAAGAGGAACATAGTGACCCATCTTGGAGAACCGATCGATGATCGTAAGTATAACTGTGTTCCCTCTAGAATCGGGTAACTCCACTATGAAGTCCATAGCTAAGTGCGACCATGGTCGTTCTGGGATAGGCAGAGGTTGGAGCAAACCAATGGGTGCTGTTTGGGATTTTTATGTCTTGCGCAAACCTCGCACACAGCTATGTAATCCTTAACATCTCGGCGCAACGTGGGCCACCAAAAGATTTTATTGATGCTGGACACCGTTTTGGTGATTCCCATATGCCCGGACGTTTTATTATCATGGTAAAGGTTTAATATTTCTTCTCTTTCACATTCAGGTACAAAGAGTTTCGCGGGAGGTTTCCCTTCAGGAGCCGTGCCCTGCACGGTTTGTAACCTTTGCAACAAGGGAGACGAGACATTGATTGTGGTAGAGGCTATAATCCTTTCTTGGGGTACAATGGGATGCTGATCTTGGACGTTAAATTCGTAGGACTCATGTTGTCTAGATAAAGCATCTGCTTAACATTTCTGGACCCAGGTCTATAGGTCAGTACGTAATTAAAGCTTGAAAGAAACAACGACCATCTTGCTTGTCGGGAATTTAACCGTTTAGCATCTCCAATGTATGTGAGATTTTATGATCGGTTATGATAAGGATGGGGTCACTAGACCCTTCCAGTAGGTATCTCCATTCTGCCAAGGCTGATATGACTGCTAACAACTCTCTGTTTCCTATGTCATAGTTCCTCTCTGCCGGGGAGAGTTTCGGGAATAGAAGCCGCATGGATGCAATGGTTTGTCGGGTGCCTCCCTCTGGGACAAGACTGCACCAAGACCTATCTCGGAGGCATCAACTTCCACTTGGAACGGCAGAGCCGGATCCGGATGTCTGAGTACCGGGGCCGTAGTAAACGCTTGTTTGAGTGCTTCAAAGGCTTGACTGGCTTGGGGTGTCCATTTCTGATTACCCACCCCTTTCCTAGTCATGGCCGTGAGGGGAGATACCAAAACCGAAAACTCTTTAATGAACCTCCTATAATAATTTGTGAATCCTAGAAACCTTTGGATGGCTTTAAGTCCTTGGGGTAGAGGCCAGTCTAGGATTGCTGTAAGTTTCTTAGGGTCCATCTGGAACCCCTCCGGTGTTATTATGTAGCCAAGGAAATGTACTGTCCTTATGTCAAATAAACATTTCTCTAATTTACAATACAATCCAGCCTCCAACAATTTTTTCAGTACTTTTTTCACGTGGACATGATGGGTTACGATATCAGGCGAGTATATCAGGATGTCATCAAGATATACTATGACAAATACTTGCAGGAATTCTCGTAAGGTATCATTTATGAGGTCTTGAAAAACAGCCGGCGCATTGCATAGGCCAAAAGGCATCACCAGGTACTCATAATGCCCACTTCTAGTATTAAAAGCCGTTTTCCATTCGTGTCCCTCTTTAACCCTTACGAGGTTGTAAGCCCCGCGTAAATCAAGTTTGGTATAAATATTGGCCCCCTTTAGGCGATCGAACAGTTCTGTGATAAGTGGTATGGGATAGGCGTTCCTTATGGTAATCCTGTTCAAACCTCTATAATCTATACAAGGCCGCAGGTCTCCCTCTTTTTTCGATACAAAAAAGAAACCTGCCCCTGCTGGAGAAGAGGACCGTCTGATGAAACCTCGCTCCAGGTTCTCCCTTATGTACTCCTCCATAACGTCATTTTCTTTTTGGACAAGGGGTATACATGTCCCCTAGGAGGCATAGTACCAGGGAGTAAATTTATAGCACAGTCGTACGGGCGGTGCGGCGGTAGGACCTCAGTCCTGGACTTAGAGAAGACCTCTTTCAATCCCAAATATTGTTCAGGCACCTCTGTAGACAAGGGAGGGGCTGTGGCAACGTTGAGGCTAGCGATTACGTTGACCCTCCCAGACAGTGCGATTGACAACGAGGACTCCAGTATTTGATGTCTCTTTGGACCCAATCAATAACCGGGTTGTGTTCTGCCAACCACGGAAACCCAAGCACGACAGGACAAGAAGGGGACTCAATGATTTGAAAACATATTCGTGGTGCAATACTCCTGTTTTCATACATACAGAAACAGTGTCGTGGGTGATATGGGGCAGGATAGAGGGTTACCATCTATAGCTTCCACCATAAGAGGTCTGTCCTTGAGGACCAGAGGTATGAGACATTTAGCAGCAAACTGTTTATCCATAAAATTGCCTGAGGCCCCAGAATCTAAGAAGGCCTCAGTCTTAATGTGAACCTTGTCCCAGGTCAATGATATTGGTACCAGGATCCTGGACTTTTTTTTTTCGTTGTTTACGAAAGAGGCATAAAGAGACCTATAACCTGGGTATTGGCTGGTCTCTGGCTTGCTCGGCCACTCTCACCCCTGCTCCCCCTAGGTCTCTGAGGACATTGAAGGCGGAAGTGGTCTGCCCCGGCGCAATAGAAGCAGAGTCCTTCTCCCTTCTGTGAGCTCTCTCTGCCTCCGATATACCAGTCTTTCCTATCTGCATAGGCTCAACAACAGGTAGATCTGATTTAACGTTTTCCTGGTTACCGGAAGTAACGGTAGTTCTGGATGATAAGGGTAAAGGAGGCAAGAGCCTTCTAGGTCTATCCCTGGGGTGTCTCCTTTCCCTAATTTGATCATCCATAGCGATACAGAAGTCGATCAAATGATCAAGAGTCTCTGGCAATCTTAGAGGAGCCAACTCGAACATAAACGCGTCGTTCAGCCCTTCAGTAAAGGCCAAGGTTAGGACATCGTTCGGCCAGAGGACCTCTGAAGTCAAGGTCTTAAATTCTATTGCGTATTCAGCAACCCTCCTATTACCTTGTTTAATATGAAATAATGACCTCCCTGCATTGGTAGCCCTTCTAGAGGGGTCAAAGGTGCGTTTAAGCTCTGAAGTAAAACCCTCATAATCGTATATGATGGGTTTTTTGTTCTCCCACAAGGGAGTAGCCCACAATAAAGCCTTCTCCGTTAAATGACTAATTAGATAGCCCACCTTAGCTTTATCTGACATACATGATCCTGGGTTGTTCTCGAACAATATCTCCAGTTGGGTCAGAAAGCCCCGGCACAAGTTTGGTGTCCCATCATAGCGTACGGGTGCTTTCATACTGAGCCTGCATCCCTCAGGAGAGGCCGGACTGATCCTAGGCACTACTGGGTCTGGAGGGCTTGCAGTTCCAGAACTAGATCGGTTTAACAGGGTCTGCAGGGCAAGAGCAATCTGGTCCATCCTATGGTCCTGCTCTTCTTGTCTGGCTGCAATACGAGTCAACTGATTAGAGAGGTCTGCGGGATCCATTGTCCCTGACGTAATGTCACGGATCCCCCTGATACTAGAGTGGTGGTCCCTATACGCAGGACACTCTCTACCCTTCCGATCCTTAGAGTGGTCGGCACGACTAGACAGACATAGGATGATACACAAGACCTTAGAACAATTAGCTCTTCCCAAGACCCTAACAACACAAGGGGTAGTCTGATGTGTGCTTAGGGTGCCACACAGACTGACCTCAATACCAGAATTAGAAGAGTTAATGCCAATACCAGGGGTTACGCACAGAATGGTTCGTTCGCCAATACCAAGGATCATACACAGAGTGGTTCGTTCGCCAATGCCAGGGGTCATACACAGAATCGTTAGTTGCCAATGCCAGGGGTCATACACAGAATCGTTAGTTTGCCAATGCCAGGGGTCATACACAGAATCGTTAGTTTGCCAATGCCAGGGGTCATACACAGAATCGTTAGTTTGCCAATGCAAGGGTCATACACAGAATCGTTAGTTTGCCAATGCCAAGGGTCATACACAGAATCGTTAGTTTGCCAATGCCAAGGGTCATACACAGAATCGATAATAGCCAAAATATATTCAAGAGCTCTGCGGGAAGTAACTACCACGTCAGGGCACCGGCGTCTCTGTGAGTCTGGGCTTTAAACCCGGCGGGTCCGCGTCTCGCCGCCAGGCCCCCCCCCCCGGCGTCTCACGTGTGCGGAAGCGTCCGCAATATCACTCGGCGCCTGGCCAGCGAGCAGCGAGGAAGCTGCTGCCAGGCGCCGGGGGGCGCGGGGGCCACCGTGACAGGCAGCTTCCAGAGATGCTCTAACACCAGGCTGGAAAGGTGAAGAGGTACGTCTGGATCCAGCGACGGCCAGTCTTAGCTCTTTAACATGTCACTCCAATGGGTGGGTATGTAGTTACAGTAGCGCAAAGCGGCAGAATGATTATTACAATGTAGTAAGTTTATGAAGGTGTGTTTGCGGGCGGCTGCATACACTACATCTCCGTAATCAATAGCCTGCATAAGCATTTGCTGTACAATCTGCTTTCTTACCGCGGGACTCAGGCAGGATTTGTTTCTGTACAGGGCACCTAGTTTGGGGTAAAGTTTTTTAGTTGAGATTTTTTCGATGTGGGGGCCAAAGGATAGATTAGGGTCCAACCACATACCTAGATATTTGAGAATGTGACTGTGGTCAGCGTGCCATTTGATTTTGTTCCAACACATAGATGGGGATTTTGCAATTTGTGTAGTTTAGGTGCTGTTCCAAAAGAGCATCGTTACAGTTTTGTCAGTATTTAAAAAAAGTTTGTTGTTTTTGATCCACTTTTCTACTCTGTGAATTGTTCTTGCAGCACGGCCTCCAGCTGTGGGAGATTTGGTTTGCTGGTATAGATCACAGTGTCGTCTGCGTACATATGTACAGTTGAGAGCTTTGCAGACGTTGGGCAGATCATTTATGAATATTGTGAATAGCAGGGGCCTAGTATTGAGCCTTGGGTACACCGCAAGTGACTGGGAGTGGGAGGGAGGAGCTGCCAGAAATTGACACATATTGTGATCGGTCGGATACATATGATTGAAACCAGGTTTAGCGTGCGATCACCAATGCCAGAGTTTTTAAGTTTTTCTAACAAGATGCCATGGTCTACCGTGTCAAAGGCCTTGGCAAAATCAAGGAAGATGGCTCCAGTTAGGTTTCCTTGTTCCATCCCAGCCTGGATATCATTGCAGACTAGAAGGGCGGTTGTAGTTGAGTGATTTGGACGAAAGCCTGATTGATCCGGGGTTAAGTAGTTCCAATATTGATAATAATCACGTAATTGTGTGTAGACACATTTTTCCAAGACTTTTGACATTACAGGGAGCAACGATATTGGACGGTAGTTGGATACCAAAGTAATGTCACCACTTTTATGGATAGGTACCACTCTCGCAGTCTTCCAGAGCTTGGGTATGTATCCAGTCGCCAGTGACTCATTTATTAGGGTTGCAACAGGATTTGCAATTGCAGGTGCACTGATTTTCAGCAGCATTGCTGGTATTTGATCAGGTCCAGACTGGTATTTCATTTTTGCTTACGGAGAAGTTTAGTAATGACACTGACAGGCACTGGTCTAAAACTGAATTCCTGTCTGATACAGGGACTTTGCACAGTTGGGGGGCCTGACCTGCATGAGGCCTCTCTGATTGCATGTCATTTCCTAGCTTGGCAATCAAAGTGGTGGCACATCCAACAAAATAATCATTAAAGGCATTTGCTACATCTAGGGGGTGTTGCAGGGTTTGGTTGTTTACTTTGACAGCAGCTGGCTGGGAGTGGACTGGGGGTGCTTGTATGTTACTTATGGTTCTCCAAAAGTTTCTAGGGTTTGATATGTTATTGTTTAGATTTTCATTGAAGTAATGGGCTTTGGCCATTTTTGTTTGTTTTGTGCATTCATTCCGGCATTTTCGGTATTCGTAGTGATCGTTCATGGAACCAGTACTCTTGAAATTTGACCACCGTGAATCTCTAAGCTGGTACATTAGTGTAAGATCAGCTGTAACCCAGGGGAGATGAGTCCCTTTTACTCGCACTTTACGCAGCGGGGCATGGGAATTCCAGACTTGCAGGAGCTCAGACTGAAAGTACTCAAATGCACAGTCTAGGTCTGGGATTAGGTTTAGCCTGTACCAGGGGAGCTGTTTGAGATCACTTAGGAAGGATTCAAGAATAAATTTCTTGAAAGACCTGGTGGTTATTACCTTTGGGGGAGATTTCAAGGCCTTAATTTTGCGCACGCAGTACACTAGACAATGGTCACTAAAGCTATTAGCAAGAAACACCTGCCTCCTGTATTCTTATCAGGAGATGAGGAGAGAATCCAGTCCAACAAGGTATGGTTAGGGCTTTTCATATTAATGCGAGTGGGGGAGGAGATTAATTGAGTTAGCTGCAAAGTTTTAAACAGCGAGCAGTGTTTATTGTTTTTAGGATTTAGCCAATCTGTATTAAAATCGCCGAGTACCAGCAGTTCACTCTTTTGGTTTTGGGCAAGTAGGTTATTAAGGATTTGAGATATGTCAGAGAGGGAGTGCACTGGAGAGCTCGGTGGACGATAGAACCCAGCAACAATGATTGATTTACTGAATGGGATCTCAATTATACCAGAGAGGAAATCAAAGGTGACAGGAGAGGTAGAAGTCTGTAAGGGGGTGAACTTTATGGACTCCTCAACATAAATAACAATTCCCCCTCCTCTCTTTGCTCTGTCTTTTCTCTATAACATGAATATCCCTGTATTGATATGGCAGAGTCTGGTACTTTTGGGTTAACCATGACTCTGTGAGCACAATGATTTTGGGTTTGTAATAGCAACACCAAGCCTGAAGCTCATCTAATTTAGGGAGTAAACTTCGGATGTTACAGTGCACAAATGAGAGGCCTTTATTAGTGGGGAGACTAAAGGTTGTGTCAGCTATAGGACCAGGGTTAGTTTCCACATCGTTTGCCAGGGAAAGTAGCAGAATAAATAGGAATTTGGACAGAGTTTTCTTTTGATAATGTGGTTGCAGAGTTTTAAATCTTTGTGTGGGGGTAGGAGGGCTGGATTTTAACACTCTCCACCAGCACTCAGCTGATAGATTAAAAGAACTGAGCAGGCTGTGGTGTATTGGCACTGGTTTTCCATCCTGGGGCAATTGGAAAGGTGTATAGAAGGAGAGAGTAGCTTTAGAGAGAAGGGAATGATAAAGAAAAGAGAAGCAATAGTGGGATAAACATTATAGTGAAGGTGTTGGAGATGAGTAAACAGGAAATAGAGAGGTATCAGAGTAAATGGTGTAGGTTGCTGCGATATCACATGATCAATTAGTTGGGTATATAACAAATGAAAACCTTGGGGTGGGTGGGTGAGGGGAGGGTGGGCGGAGCAAAGTCCAGCTGATGATAGGAATGAGCTTCAATCTGCAAGGGCTGTAGCAAACACTGACTGAGTATGGGGTGTGTGCTGGAAGAGAAATCAAGATTTGCAAATAGCATCAGATTGGGTTGAGATTGTCCAGGAACTTAGGGGGGAGTTTGTAGGGGGCAATAAAAGTTAAGGTTCGTTGAACAGGACATTTGGGCAGAATTGCAGATTTAGAGCAAATGGGTAGAAAATGTAGAAGGGAGAGGAATGCAGAATTCAGATAGCATTGCAACAATTCAAATATATCTAAAGATACACTTGTGTGCCATACACATACATACGTACATTTATATATATATATATATATATCAATCACACACAAACACATATACAGTGATATTACAGAGTTAACAAATATACATCAAAAAAAAAAAATGCATTAGGCTATGTGAAGTAGAAATGTAAGATCACCTTCAGTGAATGGAGCCTCTACCCAAGATGCCCCATTGTGGAAAGTCCAGCTGGATGATAGGAATGAGCTTCAATCTGCAAGGGCCTGTAGCAAACACTGACAAAATCATTTGGAGGTCGCAGGGGGCAAACGGAGGAGCCATGGTTGGCATACGTGAGCAGGGTACGGGAAGCAGGGAAGTGGGGGGTGGGAAGAGAGAGGGGGAGAAGTGAAAAAAAAAGGGGGGAACTGGTAAATAAGTAGTACGGATTACCAGAAAAAGAGAGGCAGTTAAGAGGGGGGGACAGAACACTGAACAAGAGGAGAGACAAAGAAAATTCAGAGTACAGAAAAGGAGGAGAGATAGGGAGCAATGGACAGCACAAGAGAGTGATCAAGAAAAAAGGTAAGAAGTGCACCAACTGTGTCGTCAACCTCAAACCAACAGGAATAGTAACCCGGTGGGAGGACCCACAGTACACCTCGTGGGGTAGAATATACCTAGGCAGTAAGATCAGCAACAACGATGGAAAACAATGATACTCCGCCAACAGCACGGACGAACAGCAGAAAAATCAGTTCTGTGGAAGATGCAATAGTAACTAAAAAACAAAAGGGGGGGAGTGGATGTAAAAAAACACAAAAAAATACCAAGGGGAACGAGGGGGGGAGGGAGGAGACCTCACATCGAATGAGAGGGAGCCACAGTGGGACACAACAAACCACAAATTGAAATCGGCGAAAATGAAGATCAGGTTAATAAGCGGTACAGTAATAGCGAATACCTCATTCAGAAGACAAGATGCATCAAAAAAGTGTAGCTTCAATATTTCAAAGTCGTGGGTCAAGTAAATTACGCAATATATCATATGGTATTAGAAAAAACAAGTGGTCCCAATCCTCCCTCCATTCCCACCCACCCCCTTCAACCTCTGCTACTAAAATCCCCACTAATCAACCCGCAATTAGGCTTGTGCACCGATTTTTTTTTCGGTTCAATTCGGTTTGATTTTTCGGATTTTTAAACTTTTCGATTCGGCTAGTTTCGACCGATTTCTGTTTCGATTCGGTTCAGCTCGATTCGTTTTTCGTGTACTCTTTTTTTTCGAATATCGATCGACATTTTTCGGATTTTCGTGTCACTTAGCTCGTTTTTTGTATCGACTTTTCGTGATTTCGGAAATTTTTCGTTTTTCGGAATTGTACATGTTTTCGGAATTTCGACCAATTTTCGTATTTTAGTGTCACTTTGCTCGTTTTTTGTATCGACTTTTCGTAAGTTTGGAAATTTTCGTTTTTTCGGAAAGTCTGTTCTCCTCGTTTCAAAGCAATAAATTTCGATTTGACACATTTCAAGTCCATTCGAAAATTCCGAAAATATTTCGTTTCGGCTCGGAAAACTTTTCGGATCTGCCATTTTCAGATCTAAAAATTTTCGGAAATTCGGCCGCATCCGAAAACACGAATCGGGAGATTTCGTGAAAATTCCGAAATTCCGAAACGCACATCCCTACCCGCAATAGCGATATTATTAACTGCAAGAAAATCTCCAGCAGCATCCCCCATAATGCTTGGCAAAGCGATATTGCCTCACACACACAAACCCATAAAAAAAAGGAGTGTGCGAATAGTGTAACCAAAGTTATTTTTGCGGACATGTAGGGCAAAAGGGAAACCCCAACGATAAGGGAGATCAGCCTCCCGCAGCAATCTAGGAGCAGGACGAAGTGCCCGGCGGACCGCCAAGGTGTGGGGCGATAAATCCTGAAACAGTTCGAACATTACAGTATAGCTTCGTTCAATTGATAATCCGGGAGGTGGCAGATGATGTCCCTTGGGGGAGCCGACTGAGATGCTGCTTGGGGCAGAAGGGCCCTATGGGCACAATCTATAGCAGATGCCGGTAATGGGGGGGCAACCCAACATGTGGGAAAAGGCTCGCAGAAGAAAGGCCTTCACCTCCGTGACTCCCTCCCCCATGCCTCGTACCCTCACGTTATGTCTCCGTGATCTATTCTCTAGATCATCCAGCTGATGATGTGGATGATCCAGCCGCAGAGTGCGCTCAGACTGCGTTCGTCTGACATTAGCCTAAGAATTGGAAGTAGATTACTACCAATGAGTTTTTTAGTTTATTTTTTTTAAAGATTTTTTTAGGTGAAATTTTAGGTTTCCTAACTTTTTTTAAAGAAATAAGGCTTTTTAAAGCATAGGTTTCAATGCAGCATATGAATCCACACACTGCTGGGAAGCGCCTCTCTGCAGTATAATTAATGCAGCATATGAATCCACACACTGCTGGGAAGCACCTCTCTGCAGTATAATTAATGCAGCATATGAATCACACAACTGCTGGGAAGCGCCTCTCTACAGTATAATTAATGCAGCATATGAATCCACACACTGCTGGGAAGCGCCTCTCTGCAGTATAATTAATGCAGCATATGAATCCACACAACTGCTGGGAAGCGCCTCTCTGCAGTATAATTAATGCAGCATATGAATCCACACACTGCTGGGAAGCGCCTCTCTGCAGTATAATTAATGCAGCATATGAATCCACACACTGCTGGGAAGCACCCTCTGCAGTATAATTAATGCAGCATATGAATCCACACACTGCTGGGAAGCACCTCTCTGCAGTATATAATTAATGCAGCATATGAATCCACACACTGCTGGGAAGCGCCTCTCTACAGTATAATTAATGCAGCATATGAACCACACACTGCTGCGGGAAGCGCCTCTCTGCAGTATAATTAATGCAGCATATGAATCCACACACTGCTGGGAAGCGCCTCTCTGCAGTATAATTAATGCAGCATATGAATCCACACACTGCTGGGAAGCGCCTCTCTGCAGTATAATTAATGCAGCATATGAATCCGTACACTGCTGGGAAGAGCCTCTCTGCAGTAGTTATTTGAAACACATACAGCTATGTGCATTAAGGGACAATCCTGCTTCATGAATAAATTACAGATACTATCAACAGACTCCAGTAACAGGACAATGGGAAGGTACAGTCAAAACAATGAATCGTTTACAATGGCAATCTTTAACTTAAACTGCCTGGTAGATCCGAGGAGGAAGGGGGAGTGGTTGAGGGAAGGAGGGAAAACAAAGGAATCTTCTTACAGCAGGTGTACACTATACAGAGAGGGGGTTGATACAGAGGTGTACACTATACAGAGACGACAAGGCACTATAATAATTACATAGTTTATTTTGAATAATAATGATTTTTCTTTTAATGATCAATTTTATTTACAGAAGACGGGTACAACTATGGGAACTAGGTTCGTGCCCAGCTATACGAATCTTTTAATGGCCCACTGGGAATCCCAGTGGTCTGGAGGTTCGGGTGGCTGGTCGCGACACCTGGTTCTCTATAGGAGATATATCGATGATCTCTTTTTAATTTGGAAGGGAGATGAGGCAAGTTTGGATGCCTTTTTTTGAGACATGTGGACAATCTCAACTAAATGCACCCCCCCTTTGGCTGATCCCTCCAGAAGAAATGTTGAACCCGACAGAGCAGAGAATATATATATTATTCTCTGCTCTATCGGGTTCAACATTTTTTCTGGAGGGATCAGCAAATTGGGGGGGGGCAATTAGTTGCCAAAATGTGTGTGTAATACAAATCTGGATATATATATTTATAAGAATATAGATATATATCTTATCTATCTATTTATAAGAATATAGATATATATCTTATCTATCTATCTATTTATAAGAATATAGATATATATCTTATCTATCTATTTATAAGAATATAGATATATATCTTATCTATCTATTTATAAGAAATTAGATATATATCTTATCTATCTATCTATTTATAAGAATATAGATATATATCTTATCTATCTATTATAAGAATATAGATATATATCTTATCTATCTATTTATAAGAATATAGATATATATCTTATCTATCTATTTATAAGAATATAGATATATATCTATCTATCTATTTATAAGAATATAGATATATATCTATATATATATATATATATATATATCTCATACCTGCCCTTACCTTCCCCTATAAATTTGCTAAAAATATACACACAAAAAAACCCACTGCCTGAGACCCCGCGCAGCCCACATACCACCCCCCTCTACCTGGCTGAATGTATCTAATATATATAATTAAATACATTCAGCCGGGTAGAGAAAGAAAAAAAAGGTTTTATTTTATGGTCCCGGGGACATTTAAAAATGTCCTCGGATTTTATTTTTTTTAGAAATGTGTCGCCTTACCTTAGCCTGGTGGTCAGTGGTGGCTCCCTGGATCCTGGTTGTGGGGGGGGGGGGGTCTGCCGTGGTCGCAGGTGCAGTGGCTCCCTCCCTGCGCTGCCTGTCTCTGCCACATGCACCCGGGCGGCTAGCCCGCACAGTCGCAGCTCTGTCATCCGGCAGCCGCATGCTCCTCAAGGGGATCCTTGGGAGGCCCCGGCAGGCTGCCCTCTACAGTGCCTGATTAGAGGGCCGTGTCTGCCTGATGTTTTAGTAACAAGAATGTTTTATCCCATAGGCTTCAATGTTAAAAATATTCCCGTTTCAATTCAATATCTAATAAACCATTGCTTATAATATTCTGCAGTAAAGAGTCTCTTTATTTCTAGATTTTTTAGTATTTTTTAATACTTTTTTTTTTAAAAAAATTCAAACTTTTGGCGAACGTCCCAAAAAGTTTGAAGTTCGCGAACTGTCGAACAGCGGATGTTCGATTCGAACTCCGAACAGATGAAACCGAACAGCTCATCCCTAGTAGAGAGATGCCAGCATTGATAGGATAACATGAGATGCCTGGCAGAGGGAGAGATGCCAGCATTGATAGGATAACATGGGATGCCTGGCAGATGGAAAGAAATCAATCCCTCTGGCTGTTAAATAATGAATTACCAGTGCCATGCTGTGTGTGATATGGACTGGGGACAGAGTGGGATCTGTCACTTGTAATAAGAGTGGTCCCGGTGATGCCCTCTGCTTAGTGTTTTGGCCCCAGCCAGCTGTTACGGTGGCCCCCCTCAGGAGCCAAATGGGGGTCCTTGCTGTGTGTTTGAGTAAGCCTTTAGGCAGGTATGTGTTCTGCATATTGCAGACCCTGGACACAGGATACAAAAGAACCAGACAAGACAGTATACACACACGAGGAAAGCCCTGCACTGGGGTAAGGTCCTTGGATGGCATTCTGTTTATACAGAGTGGGAAGTATACACAATGAAACAACAGGGTTAAACCAGACTTGACAAGAAGGAAGGTCTAGCAACAACTAAACAAGAAAGAGATCCTCGAGGTGGTCTCTATATACGAGCTGCTGCACTAGATACACACAACAAACCAGAAAAACAGACTAGACAGAAATATAGTCTGCAGCATTCAGGGCAGGACTCACATAAAACTTGAGGTTATGCTGTGACCAGCACAAACAACTAGATACCTTGCAATTAGGTCTCACACCAGAATAACAAACAACAGAGACTGTAGTGTGGTACAAACATAAACCAGAAACCCTGAATACCACACAAACAAAACACGAATTGGATCAAGCAAGAGAATGGTCAGTATGAAAACCCAGAAGTCATAAACCATGAAGTCAAAGTACAATACCAGGGGTTAAACACAAGAATTATCAAGATACGTAGCCAGGAATCAAAAACCAAGATATCAAAATACAGAATGCAGAAATCAGGAACTCAACAAGGAAGACCTATACTGGATCAGGGAACCATTGCACTGATTGCCATTATATAGGGCAGTGCAGGTCATGTGACCACAGGTCTGGTCAGACACTGAGACTCCAGGGGCGGAGAGCCAGACAGAATTAACCCTAAAAACCAAAAGGGCTGAGAAGAGCTCTCAGCACCAGGGGACCTGGTTGGGGGAATGTAACACCAGCTTCCTCATGGATTTAGATTGTTGTGTGTAATGCATGGTCCTGCTAGCATTGCTGTGCACATGCAGGGGATGGACAGGCTATGCAGGGGGTGGACAGGCTATGCAGGGGGAGGACAGGCTATGCAGGGGGAGGACATTGTGACAGACCGCCTGGCACACCGACTGTGTGCCTCTTTCAAACGCTAGCTTTCTCCAAGCTGGACCCTGGAATCCAGACTCTAGCAGCACCCAAACCTTCTCTCTACAAAGCACAAGGCAGGACCAGTGTTGTAGAGCAGCAAAACAGACAGACTACTTGAAAAAGCACACAGGTAAAACACAGTTGAGACAACCCCCCTCCCTTCCAGAATACATTACAGATTAGGTCAGATAACTTCCAGACAGAACAATGGAAGAGACCTAGCAGGAGGGGGGGAGGGAAGCAGGAAAAAAACAAGTAAATCTTCTTAAAGGATGTGAAAGTGTACAATATACAGACAGAGGACAGCTAAAACAGAAAAGTACACTATGCAGAAGACAGCTTATACAGAAATGTACAATATATAGAAACCCAGTCAACATAAATCCTGGATACCCTGGGCAATCCAGTTGGCAAACCCCAGGTTGCACCTTGGTCCATAGTCAGTAGGCAGGAGGCTAGCCCCCAGGCTCTTCCAACTGCCCCAGAGACAGCGGAGTTGGTCACATTTCTCCCCTCCCAACGGTAGACTAACCAGGTACCAGATCACAAACCAGTCTGGACCGGTGTTAATCTGCACCCAAGTCCCAAAAGGTTTGCTTCTTTCCATTGGAACTGTGGCCTGGTCCACACCCGCAGATGCCCTCACCTATACATAGGTTTTTGGTATGTATTATATTATTGAGACGCACCCGCACTGAATGCTTTGTTTAGGCTGAGTGCTACCCCCCATGTGTTTTTATATGAATCTCTTGGTTATGCACCCCTCCCTGCCACCGGTACTCCTCCAGGTTCTATTTAAACTTGAGCTGCGGGAGCTCCAGGAAAGGACCTGTTCCTCAGTAAGTGAATTTATCCCATGAAGGGCAGTCATTAGATTTGCAGAGTAGGACCTGCCAGAGGGTGGATTACATTGACATAGTTGGCAGGCTTAAGCAATTCAGGGCCGGTCATTGCAAACTAAATGTCCACCATTTTATTCAACATAGCTCAGATTTAAGAATTTTTCAACATGTGGTAAAAGCTGGTATTATGTACCCATGCATGAAGCTGTTGTTGCTGGTTTTTGAATGTGTTTGACTGGAGTGTGGACTGTGACCGAGTCTCGTGAGGATGCTCACACACAGCAAGCTGTGGTGACTCCCAGGATGGTCAGCCAGCTGTATAGCTCTGTAGCTCTCGTCAGAAATGATGGGGCCCCTTACTGAACCTCAAGATAGGGCCCCCCGTAAACGTCTTCAACCTTAACAGCTTTTCGCCCCCTTACAAAACAAAACAAAACAAAAAAAGGACATTACAGTTCCACAGCTATAAAACTCACAGTAATGTGCAGTGTGTATGATCGTATCACAGAGCTGCACAGCAATAAAACTCACAGTAATGTGTGGTGTGTATGAACGGCTGGGCCCTAGGGTCTGGCTGGGCCCAGGCTGGACCTCGGGGGGGGGGTCTAGCTGGGCCCTGGCTGGACCTCGGGGGTCTGGCTGGGCCCTGGCTGGACCTCGGGGGTCTGGCTGGGCCCTGGCTGGACCTTGGGGGGTCTGGCTGGGCCCTGGCAGGACCTCAGGGGTCTGGCTAGGCTCTGGCTGGACCTCGGGGTCTGGCTGGACCTCGGGGAGTCTGGCTGGGCCCTGGCTGGACCTTGGGGGGTCTGACTGGGCCCTTGCTGGACCTCGGGGGATCTGGCTGGGCCCTGGCTTGACCTCGGTGGGATCTGGCTGGGCCCTGGCTGGACCTCGGTGGGATCTGGCTGGGCCCTGGCTGGACCTCGGTGGGATCTGGCTGGGCCCTGGCTGGACCTCGGTGGGATCTGGCTGGGCCCTGGCTGGACCCCAGGGTGGTCTGGCTGGACCTTGGGGGGACTGGCTGGGCCCTGGCTGGACCTCGGGGGTCTGTCTGGACCTCGGGGGTCTGGATGGGCCCTGGCTGGACCACGGGGGCCCAGCTGGACCTCAGGGGGGTCTGGCTGGGCCCTGGCTGGACCTCGGGGGTCTGGCTGGACCTCGGGGGGTCTGGCTGGGCCCTGGCTGGACCTTGGGAGTCTGGCTGGGCCCTTGCTGGACCTCGTGGGGTCTGGCTGGACCTTGGGGGGTCTGGCTGGATCTTAGGGGGTCTGGCTGGGCCCTGGCTGGACCTCTGGGGGGGTCTGGCTGGGCCCTGGCTGGACCTCTGGGGGGTCTGGCTGGGCCCTGGCTGGACCTCAGGGGCGTGGCTGGGCTCTGGCTGGACCTCGGGGGTCTGGCTGGGCCCTGGCTGGACCTCAGGGTTCTGGCTGGGCTCTGGCTTGACTTCTGGGGGTCTGGCTGGACCTCAGGGGTCTGGCTGGGCCCTGGATTGACCTCGGGGGGTCTGGCTGGACCCTGGCTGGACCTCGGGGGTCTGGCTGGACCTCGGGGGCCCTGGCGGGGCCCTGGCTGGACCTTGGGGGTCTGGCTGGACCTTGGGGGGTCTGGCTGGGCCCTGATTTGACCTCGGGGGGTCTCGCTGGACCCTGGCTGGACCTCAGGGGGTCTGGCTGGACCTCAAGGGGTCTGGCTGGGCCCTGGCTTGAACTTGGGGGGTCTGGCTGGACCTCAGGGGTCTGGCTGGACCTCGGGGGTCTGGCTGGGCCCTGGTTTGACCTTGGGGGATCTGGCTGGACCCTGGCTGGACCTCGGGGGGTCTGGCAGGACCTCAGGGCATCTGGCGGGGCCCTGGCTGGACCTCAGGGATCTGGCTGGACCTCGGGGGGTCTGGCTGGGCCCTGGCTGGACCTCAAGGGGTCTGGCTGGGCCCTGGCTGGACCTCGGGGGGTCTGGCTGGGCCCTGGCTGGAACTCAGGGGGCCTGGCTGGGCCCTGGCTGGACCTCGGGGGTCTGGCTGGGCCCTGGCTGGACCTCAGGGGGGTCTGGCTGGGCCCTGGCTTCACCTTGGGGGGTCTGGCTCGGCCCTGGCTGGACCTCGGGGGGGTCTGGTTGGGCCCTGGCTGGACCTCGGAGGGATCTAGATGGGCCCTTGCTGGACCTAAGGGGCGTCTGGCTGGGCCCGGACTGGACCTCGGGGGTCTGGCTGGGCCCTGGCTGGACCTCGGGCATCTGACTGAACCTCAGGGGTCTGGCTGGGCCCTGGCTGGACCTCGGGGGCCCTGGCTGGACCTCAGGGGTGTCTGGCTGGGCCCTGGCTGGACCTCAGGGGTGTCTGGCTGGGCCCTGGCTGGACCTCGGGGGAGGGGTCTGGCTTGCCCTGGCTGGACCTCGGGGGGGTCTGTCTGGGCCATGGCTGGACCTCGGGGGGTCTGGCTGGGCCCTGGCTGGACCTTGGGGGGTCTAGCTGGGCCCTGGCTGGACCTCAGGGGCGTCTGGCTGGGCCCTGGCTGGACCTCGGGGGGTCTGGCTTGGTCCTGGCTGAACCTCTGGGGTCTGGCTGGGCCCTGGCTGGGCCTTGGGGGGTCTGACTGGACCTTGGGGGGTCTGGCTGGGCCCTGGCTTGACCTCAGGGGGTCTTGCTGGACCCTGGCTGGACCTCGGGGGCGTCTGGCTGGACCTCGGGGGGTCTGGTGGTGCCCTGGCTGGACCTCGGAGGGTCTGTCTGGACCTCGGGGGTCTGACTGTGCCCTGGTTTGACCCTGGCGGGTCTGGCTGGACCTCGGGGGTCTGGCTGGACCTTGGGGGGTCTGGCGGGGCCCTGGCTAGACCTCGGGGGGTCTGGCTGGACCTTGGGGGGTCTGGCTGGGCCCTAGCTGGACCTTGGGGGGTCTGGCTGCGCCCTGGCTGGACCTCGGGGGGGTCTGGCTGGGCCCTGGCTGGACCTCGGGGGTCTGGCTTGGCCCTGGCTGGAACTCGGGGGTCTGGCTGGGCCCTGGCTGGGCCTTGGGGGGTCTGACTGGACCTTGGGGGGTCTGGCTGGGCCCTGGCTTGACCTCAGGGGGTCTTGCTGGACCCTGGCTGGACCTCGGGGGCGTCTGGCTGGACCTCAGGGGGTCTGGTGGTGCCTTGGCTGGACCTCGGAGGGTCTGGCTGGACCTCGGGGGTCTGGCTGTGCCCTGGTTTGACCCTGGCGGGTCTGGCTGGACCTCGGGGGTCTGGCTGGACCTTGGGGGGTCTGGCTGGACCTCGGGGGGTCTGGCTGGGCCCTGGCTGGACCTCGGGGGGTCTGGCTGCGCCCTGGCTGGACCTCGGGGGGGTCTGGCTGGGCCCTGGCTGGAACTCGGGGGTCTGGCTGGGCCCTGGCTGGACCTGGGGGGGTAGCTTGGCTGGGCCCTGGATGGACCTTGTGGGGGGTAGCCTGGCTGGGCCCTGGATGGACCTCGGGGGGGGGTCTGGCTGGGCCCTGACTGGACCTCGGGGGGGTCTGGCTGGACCCTGGATCACCACTCCACCGTCTTTTTTACTGGTCCTTTTCTTTTCTCTTCTTCTTCTCTTTTCTTTTCCCGGCTGGGCCCTCCGCCGCGGGCAGCTTCTCGTGTGTGATGCTTGCGTCACACACGTGACTGGAGGGGGCGATGCCAAAGTAGCGTGCTTGGGAGGACCACGTACGCTGCTTGGTCCACCCAACCAGTCAGCAAACCCTGCCAACCAGGAGGAGACACATTCAGCTCCAAAAGTCCAATACCGGAGCTGTTAAAAGGGTGCCACTGCGGGGCGTGGCTTGGTGCCTGAAGAGAGCGGTCGCATGTCTGAGCAGCTCCTGCAGAATTACCCCGATTTTACATTTCTTGTCGCTGCATATCGAATATCCCTGCTTTATTTTCCTACAGAGCTGCCCCCAGGACAGGTTGTGCGTTTAAATTTTACCAACCGGACTTGCAATCGTCCGCACTGTCTTCGGGCCTGGTGTGAAAAGGCACTGACCGCCATTTTCCTGCCTCGTGCTCTCTCTTTCTCCTTCATTCCTGCGTACCACCAGATAATGGGCAAACGGGATAAGAAGGTTGGAGCGGCGGAGGGTTGCTCCCGTCTTCCTGACATTCGGGTCTCACTGGTGGGCCTAAGGGATGCAAACACACTTCCTCGCTCCCCAGCAATTGTGACACCTTGTGCTGTGGACCCTGCCGACACCCCGCGAGTCTCCCAACTTACCTCGCAGGACTCAGAGAACCTTCCGGCGACAAGGTGGGACATCCGAGCCCTCTTGGCAGACGCCCGCGCTTCCTGGGCCGGGGAGATTGAGGAGGTACGCTCCAACCTCTCCTCCCTCCGTGCGGAGGTGGTGGTGCTTGATACCAGGACCTGCTCTCTGGAGACATCACAAGCGGAGGCCTGCACCGGTGTTGCGGCTCTTCGTGTCCAGGTTGCTGGATTGCAGTCCGCCTTGCTGGCCATGGAGGCCCGACACAGACGGCGGAACCTGAGGTTGAGGGGGATACCGGATGCTCTGCCTGTCTCGGACCTCCACTTACTGGCCAAAAGGATGGTAAGGGCCGTAATTTCTCTCCCCGAAGAAGCCCCAGATCCGGTGCTCTCTGCGCTTAGAGTACGTAAGGCGGCGGCCCCTCAGAATGCCACGAGGGACGTCATTATAGTACTGGGAGATGTCCTTATCAGTGAACGCTTTCTGGGGGTGACGATCCGAGCTCCCCCTCTCAGATTTGAGGGACTGGATGTCACGGTCTACCGGGATATCCTGTTCCTAGCCCTAGCTGCCAGGCGACGATTTGGAACCGTTACGGCCATACTACGGGCTAGAGGGGTCCGCTACCGCTGGGGAGTATCGGGCTCCCTACTTATACATCTGGGATCTGACGTCCTGGTAGCCTCGACGCTGGAGGAGGCCCGGACCCACTTGTCGGCTTTGGGCCTGCAGCGCCACCTTAGTGGTGCTAACGGGGACCCACCGCTGTCTCCACCTGACGAGCTGCCTTCTGCACCGGACTAATCTCTGAAACTTGACTGTTCTCCATTTCCATCCAGCCTACGTCGAAAGTTTTTACTCATTTTTACCCTTGACTTCCTTGGATCGGCTGTATTGCGACCTCATGCCCCTCTCTCTCTCCCCCCCTCTATTTTTTCTCTTTTGCCCCGCTTTTCCCCTTCTTTATTCCCCTCCTCAAATTGTTTTTTTTTTTTTTTTTATTTTTTTTTATTATTTTTGGGATTTTAGGTATGGTTTCGCCGAGGGTGAGCCGTGGGACAGTCACCTAGGCTCTCTCTGTCCCCTCGGCCCTTCGGTGACCTATGCCCTGTGGTTCCCTCGGTGGCCCTCTGTTACCCTGCGGGGTCTCAGGGGCGTTCTGCTGATTACCACTTTATTTTGGGCTGCCTTTCCCGACCTCCCTGTCTAATCGGGGAATTTTATTAACCCTTTCGCTGCTGAGGCTTTTCACACCTCTGTGCTGAGGTCATTTTTACTGGTTTCGCTCATCATGTTTAAACGTGTTTTGAAGGCTTATTTTAGTATATTACCCAGACATATTATATATCGTTCTTTCCGTCAGACTCGGTAGATTCATAATATGTCATAATTATATGTATAAGTTATGTCATGTCTGTATATTATAACAAAAAATGCAATAATATATGTATTTTCAATAATTTACAACGTGTAAAGTGTTTTTTTTCACATTTTAACATGCGAGCAATTGCGGTTATATTTTGTATGGGGTGCGCTTGTTAAAAAAATTAGAGATGGGGTCTCGTTACATTTTTTTTTGGGGAAAATTACGCGATTTTTAACAAATGCACCGCATACAAAAATCGTTAGTGCAGCATCATTGTTCACATTATAATTGAAATGGGAACAATATTGCTGCATTAACGAACCAAAAAAAAGAAAAAAATATGTTTTTTTTATTTTTATAATTTTCTTTTTAAATATATTTTTATTTTTAATTTTAATTTAATTTTTTTTAAAAAACTTTTTTCACTTTCGTGTTTGGTATCGTTGGAACGGCCATGCTCTGGCCGATCCAACCATACCAAACATTAACCCCTAACTGCCACGGATCGGGAGATAGGGAGTTCCAATGAACTCCCTATCTCCACCGTTGGTGGCAGTTAGGGGTTAACTCTAGGACTGGCGTCATCGTGCTATGCACGATGACGCCAGTCCTCAGGGGGAGTTCCCGGAGGCTTGGCCGACATCCAATATGTCGGCCAGCTCCGGGAAAGGATCGCGAACCGGCGCTTTTCAGCGCCGATTCGCGATCCAGCTCCCCAGGGATTAATGCCAGGCACCATTTGGAAGGGCAGGCTGTGCCCTTCCAAATGGTGCCTGGGTTAACCCCCGCAACGCCGCCGATCGGGAGGGAGAGAGGTCCGAAGGACCTCCCCCCTCCCTTTCAGGCGCCTCCTCCGCACATGCGGGGGGGGGGCGCCTGAATTAGGTGTCATCGCGCTGCCGCGATGACACCTAATTCCAGCGGCTGCGGTTCCGGATGCCGGGCTGACATCGAGGATGTCAGCCCGCACCGGGGGGCCAGCGATCGGCCGGAACCCGGCCGAACGCTGACCCCAATGGGAGGACGCGCTCAGCGCGTCCTCCGCATACCAGCAGTAATGCGGAGGATGCGCTGAGCGCGTCCTCCGCATTGAAGTGGTTAAGTCTTTTTTTTTTTTTCTCTTCCCTTTCATCTCCCCTACCTGTCCTCTCTCCCTCTTTATAACACTTCTCTCTTCCTCCCACTACTGTCCCCCTCTTCTAAACTTCCCCTTTTAAGTCTTGCGATCATTTACGAGTTTTTGATGTTATGTGTCTTGTTCATATCGGATGCACTTGCTTATATCTTTTTATTGTGTTCTGTTGACCCTACTTGATGACTTAATTCCTTGCACAATTTTTTTCCTTGCCATGGCCCTGCGTGGCCTTTGTATCATTGGCTTTATTATATGTTCTATGCTTTCTATGTCTATTATATTGATGACTTGTTGCAAAATAAAAAAAAAAATTGAAATACAAAAAAAAAAAGGGTGCCGCTGCTGCCGATGGGGCCCTGGCCCCTTATGGCAGCGTGGGGCGTAATGCCCTGATGGCGGCCCTGGCTCTGTTGTAGACTATAACTCTCTGGATTCTCAGCCAGCCATCACGCTGCTCTGGAGAATTACTCCTCTTGGCATCCAACCTGTGTTTTATGATGCTCTATTGAAGCTGAGCCAAATGTAGGGCCCTATTACATTCCTTGCGCATTTGTTTCGAGCGCCCGCAAATGCGCATTTGCGTGAGTGCAAAACCATTTGCGCAGAACATCGTATTACGACGTTTGGGCAAACGATGCGCCTCATCGTTTACCGCAATTGACCCTGCGCAAACGAAAATTCGTGCGCGCATCCTATACTTAATATTGTCAGCGCAAAAGCGTTCGTGCGCTGGTGTGCGCATGGTATTACAATCTTCGCGCAAAATCTTTCCGACAACGTTTGCGCTCATGATTTTAACGTTTTCAACAAGTTGGTGGTAACTGAGCAAAGCTATGTTTTTTAGTCTGTGTACAACTTATTATGTTCGATTTATCACAAATTATGGGAAATAAAAAGGGAAAAAAAAGTCTGTAAGCTTACATCTTGCAGCAAACAAATACAGATTGAGAATGTTATTTTGTCATAAAATATATTTAATACTGTAAAATTACTATTTTATGGTAGTGCTTTTCTATGGATTTATTAACAATTATAGCAGCAATAGAATGCCTAGCAGATATCCCTCCTAATGCTATAGCACCAAAGAATAGAATATTTAAAGATTTGGGGTCATATTACATAGTTGGTGCTAACTAGGGATGTGCGTTTCGGGTTTCGGAATTTCGGAATTTTCACGAAATTTCCCGATTCGTGTTTTCGGATGCGGCCGAATTTCCGAAAAATTTTAGATCCGAAAATTTCAGATCCGAAATGTTTTCCGAGCCGAAACGAAAATTTTCGGATTTTTCGAATGGACTTGAAATGTGTCAAACGAGGAGAACAGATTTTCCGAAAAACGAAAATTTTCCGAAAAACGAAAATTTTCTGAAAAACGAAAATTTTGTAAAAACGAAAATGTCTGAAAAACGAAAATTTTGTAAAAACGAACATTTCTGAAAAACGAAAATTTTTCGAAAAACGAAAAGTCGATACAAAAAACGGGCAAAATGACACGAAAAATACGAAAAATGGTCGATATTCCGAAAAACGAAAATTTCCGAAATTACGAAAAGTCGATACAAAACCCGAGCACAGTGACACGAAAATACGAAAAATGGTCGAAATTCCGAAAAAAAATGTACCCGAAAAACGTGCCGAACCGAATCGAATCCGAAATCGGTCGAAACGGGCCGAATCGAAAAGTTTAAAAATCCGAAAAATCGAACCGAATCGAACCGAAAAAAAAATCGGTGCACAAGCCTAGTGCTAACTTAACCAGAGCTGTTGTAAACTTCCCAGAGCCATTATAGCCTATGGAGGTTTTAAGTTTACAACAGCTCTGGTTAAGTTAGCACCAACTATGTAATATGGTTTTACGTTTACAACTGCTCTGGTTAACCCTTTCACTGCTGACGACGTGTGGGACACGTCCTCATTGATGCACGTTACATGCTTGTCATTTGAAAGGCCTGAGCCTGGCCTTTCGAATGATACCCAACATGACTAGGTACAAGGTAAAACAAATAATAAAAATAATAATAAATGAATTAAAAAAATAAATAGATAAATAAAAACATGTTTTTTTTGTGTGTTGTTTTTATTAATGCAGCAATATTGTTCACATTTCAATTATAATGTGAATAATGATGCTGCACTAATGATTTTTTTCTATGGGGTGCGTTTGCTAAAAATCACGTAATCCCCCCCCCCACAAAATGTAACAAGTCCCCATTTCTAATTTTTGTACAAGCGCACCCTATAGAAAACATAACCGCAAACTCTCATGTGATAAAATGTGAAAAAAAACACTTTACACACTGCAGATGATTAAAAATTAAATTTTTATTGTATTTTTTGTTATAATATACAGACAGGACAAGACGTATACATATAAAAATTATATATTATGAATCTGCGGAGTCTGACGGAAAGAACGATCTATAATATGAATGGGTCATTTATTAAAATGTGGCTACAAATCGCATTTAAACATGATGAGCGAAAGCGGTAAAAATGAGCTCAGCACACAGCGGTGAAATGCCTCAGCAGCTAAGGGGTTAGGTTAGCACCAAGTATATAATATGGCCCTTGGAAGGCAGTGGACGATTTGAGGGATCCAACAGT
The DNA here is from genome assembly GCA_009667805.1 of Leptobrachium leishanense. Classification (NCBI taxonomy): domain Eukaryota; kingdom Metazoa; phylum Chordata; class Amphibia; order Anura; family Megophryidae; genus Leptobrachium; species Leptobrachium leishanense. Next base: position 429,567,084 of record CM019064.1, on the reverse strand, counting down.
TTCACAAACAGACTTAGCATGCAAAATGCCTCATTTTGCACATCACCATTCAGAGTCACTAGTCCCGTTCCATACGTAATCGTCATCGATTAAGAATTAGCTTTATTCGGGGGTGGTTCCTCTAAGACAGGAGAGATATGAATTGTAACTAACCCAGCCTGTTTCTGTAGACTTTAATTATGATATATATTTCGCTTTTGGATTTACGCTTCCCTCCTGGGAATGGGTGGTAAGCCAGCTCATAAATCGTGGCATTATAAATATATTATTTCACATTGGCCTTCAGTAACCTGTATTACTTGGCTACGATACACTGCTAGTAAATGAAAAGAAAACAAAACATATTTTGCACCTTGCAAACTGCTGAGAGGAGTCAGAGACATATTTATTTATTTATTTATTTATATATAAAGTATTTTACCAGGAAGGATACATTGAGATTTCTCTCGTTTTCAAGTATGTCCTGGGTTCCAGTACATTGAAGTGTTACATTTACAGAAATACAAAGTAATACAATGTAAGATATTAACAACACAAATATATGTCTGCCTTCCATGCAAAACCATACGCATGAGCCTGCATTCATATGTAAAACAGTCCCAGTCTCTCACATAGTTATTTTATGCTCTTTGTTTTATTCAAATTTTATTGTGTCTGTTGTTTGCTAAATACATAGATTACTGACAATTACAGGCGAGATAAACACAAGAGCCAGCAAACTAAAGAGAGAGCCGGAGCTCCTCAGCCAGGAGCCTCAGGCGTACATGTCCGGCAGCAGGACCCCAAGTGTTCTCAAAAGGGACCAGGCTGCCTCAAGGGTGGTAACAGAGTGGATCACATCTCCCCGGGTAATTAATATGGATCCCCCCTACCCCCATACGATCTTTCAGGCTTTGATCACGGAGAAAAGCGGGGACAGCGTTAAACTTGTGGCGAGCATGGAGGGACCGGAAAGGGACATCATGGAACAGCAGGAGCAAAGATCTTTCAAAGTTTCAAAGGCAATTTGTTTCCTACAGAAATTGGTCTTCAAAAGACTCTTTGTAAACCTGTCACACAGCATGCCGAGCAGGCTTCGCTGCAAGCTCCGATCCACTGCCTCCCCAGAGCGTGATTAAACAGTACGCACACTGATTTCTGCGCGCAACGTCAATGCGCGCACGATTTTGCACGTCGGATTTGCGCACGAAAAATCTTGAAGGATGAAAAAATACACTCGGATCGCAATAGCACGTAAATTTTCGCGCGATCACGTTTTTTTTCATGCGCAAAAAAATTTGTCCCTGCCCTGGATCTTGCTGAACTGTGTGAGCTGCTACACCTGCACTGTGTAGTCCACCTCCACCATCCAGTGTTCTATCAGCTATGCTGACGGCAAGGACTTAGACTGCGTAGTCCACTATCCATGCATTGTTTTCATCTATATACTTTATTATTATCTATGTCACCATTTCCTGTATTTTATTTGCCTGCTCACCCGCAGTGCTTGGGATACTTATATTTCTTTTTTTTTTTTTTACTCAAAATGTTTTATTTTAGGAAATAGTCAGCGGAAAATCATACAAGAAAATAGTGATTGGTCTCGTAGGGCCGAACATGAAACAGTACGAAATCACATATAACAGATATGTCCACACAGAGCTTAATTACGTTAACAATGAAATAGCAGGTGGTAATAAGTCATCTAGGTACCACAAGTTGTCTACCAGAATAACATTTCGAAGCGGAGGGTATCCTCAAAATATAAGAATGCTGACATATAAAGCATCAGAAACTTAGGTAAAAAAAAAATAAGCACATAGTGCGGCAAGAGTTATCCAAGATAGGAAGGGGGGTTGGGGGAGACATACCAAAAAGTGCTCCAAGACACCCCAACAAAAAAAAAAGAGAGGAAGGAGTGGCAAAGGCCAATTATGTGACTTTCCTGGCATGCTCCTAAAGGTCTGGAGAACCGTAGGATGCCATGGAAACGTGCAGGTCACAAGGCCGGGGTATTCGAGGGCCAGGTATGGCAGGCAGAGCCATGGTGGCCGCCATAATGGCACACCATGAGTTTTACCCCAAACTGCAAAAAAAAAAAGGGGGGGGGAGGAAGAGGGTCTGCAGCGTGAAGTGGCACGTAGAAAAATAAAATAAAACATGGGAAAAGGAGGAAAAACAGGAGGGGGTGGTAGGGGTCATCAAAATAACGTACTCAGCAAAAAGAGAAGAAAAGAAAGGAGAGGAAAACAAAAAAAAAAAGGTAAACACTCAAAAACTCTGCATTAAATAATATAAATAAGTGTCCGCAAAGTCTTCCCCGAGTGGGGGGTCTCAGCAAGTAAGAGTAACAAAAATAAAAGTCAGCAGAGTGGTCAGCAGAAAAAGTATCTATAACGGGGGGAAACGGGGGAGGGAGGCCGTCAGCTCAGCCAGTGTCCAATAAGAATATCGAAAATAAGATATGGAACGATCAAAGTTCAGCGGAAAAAGTCAAGTTTCGTAAGGGAACCTCATGGGGATGAGGAATAAGTGAACATGGGTAAGGGAGACCAAGGAGAAGCGCAGGGGAAACAAAACCTGAAGCGACGTCCACAAGTAAGGCAAAGCGCCTGCATCATCCCGGATCACCCGAGGCGGGGGTCTGGGAGAATCCCAGCGGAAGCCGATGTTTGTGGTCCAATGTAGTTAGGCAGAAAAGTTCTTGCGGACCACCCAGTTTCAACGACCGGAAAATCCAGCTCCTCTTTGAACGATGGACAGCAAGGCTGCAGGCAGTAGACACAATTTAAAGCACAGATCAGCTCGACATGTTTTGTCCGTAGGACTTACTCATGAGCTGATCTGTGTATCGCAAAACAAACCTAATATAGCCCCTCCTAAATTGTTAAAATTAGCATGGATGAAAAACACCTGTGGAGCCCGGGGGAGGACAACATCGCCGGTAACCTCCACAGGGCGCTCCGGATATGACATCACACCCCTCCGGCATCCATCTTGCTTAAGGGCGAAAATTATAAAAATATACAAATATAGCCCCAAAATTAAGGCAAACAGGACAATACAGACCCTCCTAAAATGTTAAAACTAGCATAGATGAAAAACACCTATGGAGTCCGGGGGAGGACAGCATCGCCGGTAACCTCCACAGAGCGCTCCGGAAATGACGTCACACCCCTCCGGCATCCATCTTGCTTAAGGGCGAAAATTATAAAAATATACAAATATAGCCCCAAGATTAGGGCAAAAAGGACAATACATTAGTATTAAATGCAGAACGACGATAGATGAACCTAGAAACAGAAAAAGCAAAAACAGCAAACCATAATATAAAGTATTGGGATACAAATCCCTTCCAGACATAGAGATTTTTTGTTTATATAGTATGATAGGCCCATATGCCACTATATAAGACAACAAGCAGGAATCCATAAAGGGTATAATCTATAGAAGAGATCTATAGGAAAGGAAAATATTAGAGTCTATAACCACATAAAAGGATTACAAACAGGATAGGAGGTCGATATCTACATTGAGGCCTGGCGGCTTCAAAGTATCCATGTAGAATATCCATTTGGTTTCTGCTTGGGATAAAGCCTTAGCTCCATCACCTCCCCTCCAATTCAATTTAACCTTTTCAATCCCCAACCAACTAAATGTAGTGAAACTAAAAAGTGGGCATTTGCAACAGTGTCGGGGTACACTATGTTTGTCACTACATTTTCTAATGTTATAAAAATGTTCGTAAATGCGTTCTTTCAGCTTACGCTTCGTTTTCCCAATATATTGGGCCCCGCATCCACATTGAAGGAGATATATTACGTTAGTAGTATTGCAGTTAATAAACTCCTTAATATAATACTCTTTTCCAGTACGTGTACTTTTAAACAAATCAACTTTGACTTTAAGGTCTCTACACATTGAGCACATCTTGCATTTAAAAAAACCCTTAGGCTTATTAAGCAAAGGGTGGGGGTTAAATTCCTTATTGAGTTCCAAGGGCAAACAGCTCGGAGCCAAAGTATTTTTAACTGAATGGGCTTTTCTATATATAACGCGAGGAAATGCTGGTAGATGCTTAGATAAAACCTGGTCGTTCTGTAGGACCGGCCAACATCTTGAGAGAGCTTTTTCAATATCCCTACTTCTCCCGTTAAATTTAGTCAAAAAGGCAAATTCCCATTTAGTTTGATTGTTTTGAGACCTTGGTTTACGCTCAAATAAATGTGGTCTATCTATGCTTTTTATTTTTTCTAGACTTTCCTCAACTAGAGATTTAGGATATTGTTTATTAAGGAATTTTTGAGAAAGCTCTTTACTTTGAACAATAAAATCTGATATTTTTGTACAATTGCGACGAATTCGTCCAAATTGATTTTTTGGAATGTTATTAAGCCACTTTTTATGGTGGCAGCTGTTGTAATTAATGTAAGAATTTTTATCGGTCGGTTTAAAAAAGGTTTTAGTACAAAAATTAGTGTCCGTAATGAAAATATTCAGATCTAGGAAGTTGAGAGTGCGATCTCCCACCTCCATAGTGAATTTAAGATCCACGTTATTGATATTAACATAGTCAAGAAACCTCTCTAGATCATCCCTACCTCCCTCCCATACAATGAACACATCATCTATATAACGGCGCCAGAGTGCCAAGTTTGCCCCAAAGGGATTATTTGCCCATATTGATTCTTGCTCCCAATGGGCCATAAAAATGTTGGCATACCCTGGGGCAAACTTGGCACCCATGGCCGTTCCCGTCTTCTGGAGGTAAAATTTGTTTTGGAACCCAAAAAAATTGTAAGGCAAAAACGAATTGCCTCACATAGAAAAGTCCTCTGCTTATTCCCAATCTCTGGATCTTCTTCCAATCTTTTATTAATCGCCAAAAGGCCCTTATCATGTTCTATAACTGTGTATAGGGATGTTACATCTAGACTAGCTAGAATGTAAGTCTCCTTCCACTGTAAGCCTTGCAAAATCTCCATAAGGTGTCCTGAATCTTTTAAATAGGAGGGGGCCAGGGGAACATATTTTTGTAGAAAACTATCGATGTATTCAGATAAGTTAGCTGTTAATGACCCAATACCGCTAATGATGGGTCGGCCTGGAGGGGATATCAAGGACTTATGTATTTTGGGGTTATGATACAAGACTGCCAATCTCGGGAAAGGTGTATAGAGGAAATCATACTCCTCTTTAGAAAGTATGCCCTGGGCCAGACCACTTTCAAGTAATATCCCTATCTGCTTAAGATATTCTTTAGTAGGGTTCCCTATAAGCACCTGATAAGTCCCTTTATCTGACAGAATTCTCTCAGCCTCTTTAACATAGTCTACCCTGCTTTGAATAATAATCCCCCCACCCTTGTCTGCCTGCCTAAAAACTAGATCCTTCTTAGTCTGGAGCCTGTTAAGGCCCTCTCTTTCTTTTCTATTAAGGTTAAACTCAAGGTGTTTCTTTCTCTGATTCTTTTTTATGTTAATAGCTCTAAATTCTTCCTCCAGCATATCTCCAAACACTTTGATGTTATTAACTTTTTCCCAGGTCGGAAAAAAAGTAGATTTGCGTTTAAATTTAGTATGGTGAAAAACTTCTTGTGTGTCAGTCTCAGCCACAGCGAGTAGCTCTGGATGAGGCAAAACCTCTTTTTTATAGAAGAATTTTTTGATAGATAATTTTCGTAAAAATCTCTGTAAATCCAAAAAAAGTTCAAAATCATTGGGTTCTTTCGTTGGGGCAAATTTTAAGCCCTTATTAAGTAAAGAAATTTCCGACTCATCCAAAACTACGTTGGACAAGTTGAAAATACCTAACTGAAGTTCCCTTAGTTTGGAATTTTTATTTTGATTGGTCATAGGGACTAAAAGTCCTCTCTCCTCCTCTTGAAAGGGGAGTTTGTTTCTCGTAGAGGGGAATATCTGTTCCTGTCCTGCCATCTCCCTCTTTTTAACACACTGTTGGGGGGTCCTTGGTCTAAAAAACTTTTTTGTGTGTGTGTTAAAATTCTATCTTTATTATAAGGATACTCATTAGTGTTTATACTGTTATTAGGAAGTCTGTCTTTATTGTGGCCATAGCCTTGATCTTGGTTTTGATGATAATCACGAGTATGTCTTTCATCTTTTCTCTGAATGTCCATTCTCCTGCTATACTTGCTTTGGAATTTAGGATTAAAGTGGTTATTTTCTCGTCTATTTAGGTCTTGTTTATTATTTTCTCTTATATTTGGGGCATCATTCTTAGTATTCAAGTCCCAAGCCTTTTCTTTATAATCCTGAAAGTTATTCCTATTTACATTAGAGGGGCGAGACCTAGAGCGATCTCCAAAATGTATTCTGGGATTTCTTTTTCGGGACCGAGACCGAACATCGCCTCTATTGAGATTTACCAGAAAAGGTTTTCCATACATATAGTCTAATTTTCCTTTCCTATAGATCTCTTCTATAGATTATACCCTTTATGGATTCCTGCTTGTTGACTTATATAGTGGCATATGGGCCTATCATACTATATAAACAAAAAATCTCTATGTCTGGAAGGGATTTTTATCCCAATACTTTATATTATGGTTTGCTGTTTTTGCTTTTTCTGTTTCTAGGTTCATCTATCGTCGTTCTGCATTTAATACTAATGTATTGTCCTTTTTGCCCTAATCTTGGGGCTATATTTGTACATTTTTATAATTTTCGCCCTTAAGCAAGATGGATGCTGGAGGGGTGTGACGTCATTTCCGGAGCGCTCTGTGGAGGTTACCGGCGATGCTGTCCTCCCCCGGACTCCATAGGTGTTTTTCATCTATGCTAGTTTTAACATTTTAGGAGGGTCTGTATTGTCCTGTTTGCCTTAATTTTGGGGCTATATTTGTATATTTTTATAATTTTCGCCCTTAAGCAAGATGGATGCCGGAGGGGTGTGATGTCATATCCGGAGCGCCCTGTGGAGGTTACCGGCGATGTTGTCCTCCCCCGGGCTCCACAGGTGTTTTTCATCCATGCTAATTTTAACAATTTAGGAGGGGCTATATTAGGTTTGTTTTGCGATACACAGATCAGCTCATGAGTAAGTCCTACGGACGAAACATGTCGAGCTGATCTGTGCTTTAAATTGTGTCTACTGCCTGCCGCCTTGCTGTCCATCGTTCAAAGAGGAGCTGGATTTTCCGGTCGTTGAAACTGGGTGGTCCGCAAGAACTTTTCTGCCTAACTACATTGGACCACAAACATCGGCTTCCTTGGAGTCTACCCTGGCCAGGAGTCTCCATTCTGTGGACTGAACGCATTCCGGTGGCGATGACTATAAGGATGTGTTAATTATGCTATTATGCACACTTTTTTTGAACGTGTGCCACGTTGTTTGTGAGTGGCTTCCTTGTGTTTTTTATATTATTAAATGTTTTTACAGTATTATGCTATGTTAGTGCATTTATTGTTTTAGCTATTGGAATCCACTCTTCATCTGGCTGTGCCATCTACACCATTGACCAATTTTTAAAGGTTGTATTCATTTTACTGCAGTTCCTTTTGTTTTTTGTTTCTGATTTATTTAGCACGTTGTGGTGGAGAGTGCTGTGAACTGCTGTATGTACATTTATTGGGTATACTTTCACTCTTTTATTCATATAGAATCCCAGCGGAGCCAACAATGCCCATGCATCAGGTTTTGAGGCTACATGCACCACCCCATTGATTGTCAGGCATATTGTGCCAGCGGCCCCCCACCTGTATCGAACCCCTGCAGCTCGCAGACAAGTTGTCACCTCCTTAAAGCGCCGTCGGGCCATCAATGTTGCAAATGGGAGGTCAGCGAAGAGGGACAAAGTCAGGGTCTCATAAAAAAGGGGTGAACGTGCAGCTGGGACCGCCATAAGCCGAAGCCTCATAGCTACATCTCTCGCCACCGCCAAGACGTCCCGGGAGGCTGCAGTCGGGGCCATTGGGGACTTTACGAGGCGCAATACAGAACCGAAAACTCCAGGTCCGGTCGATTCCGATCGGAGTAGGTGAGCTGCTAGCCAGTTCACCAATCCAAAACCGCCTGGGTCAACAACTCATCTGGAATCCCTGGAATCCTAATATTCTGCTGGCGATGACGGGTTTCCAACCGCTCTACCGATCTTGAAAGGTAGTCCACTTGAACCTGTAGAGACTCCACTTGGGTCTGCAAGTGACCTTGGGCCACTTCTACCTCAGACGTATGTTCCCGGACCTCAGTCACCTGAGCCCGGACTCCGGTCATCTCAGCCTTCACTCCAGCAATGTCAGCTTGCCAGGCCGCTTTTAGGTCCGCCAGCATGGCTCGAAGGTCGCCCTTGATGGGGAGCAAATGATCATCTCGCACTTCAGTGTCACTTTCAGTTAATTCGGGGGGTAATACGGCTGGAGCGACCCCCAAATCTGCATGCCCTGTACCTCCCGGCGTCAATTCTGATGCAGAACAGTCTCCAAACAGGGGTGATGTCCCCCTGGATCCCTCTTTCTCCCCCCGGGTGTCCTGCACTTGCGGTGTTGAAATCTACAAGGCCTCCCGGTTGCGCTTAGTTTCATCCCCCATAGACTCTCTGATGTCACGCTGGCGGCCGTCCACAGCTGGCTGGGGTTTCGATTGTGTCTTTTTCCCCATCTGGCTGTCCCAGGGTATGAGTCTGTACCTCGTAGGCCTCAAGATGGCCGCCGGGCTGCACGGAGGCACTTGAAAAGTCCGCTCACGGGAGGTAGTTTCAGCCGCGAATCCCTGATTTCTGGGACACAGGAGTGGCAAGGAGAAAGTCAGAAAAGCCCCAAGGGGGGTCAAAAAAGTCAGCTATCGGGGATCCGGCTGCGGAGCTCCAAGAGAACACGTCTACTCTCCTGCTCAGTCAAGCTCCGCCCCCGGGATACTGTGTTACAATGCATTTTATAAGCCCAATATATAGAAATAATTGATCAGATTTTACTGACTGTTTGATTTTCATGGGAAGGGTTAAATTAGTTTAGGGTCTGTGTCTGTGAGAAGAAACTGATTCCAGGATGCCATAGCACTATGTATAGCTAACAATGGAAGGAAGCCAGACTGGTTTTCTTATCTGAGTCCAAGACCATTCATAGTTTCCAAATTCAAATAATGGGTAATATCAAATAATGGGTAATATATCTAAAATATTGACACAATAACAAATATGCAAGACAATTCTGTTTGATTAATTAATCTTGATTGACAGGCTGAGAACGGGATTGGCCACCCTGTCTCAGCCGTTGAAGTATGAATTCTACTGTGTATTTGGATTGTATAAAAAGTCCAGGGATGTTTAGTGAAGTAGCAGGAAAAAGGGGAGAGAAGCTTCAGAGCTTGTCCGAGCTCGCTTGACAATGCGATCTCAAACCAGCCTTATATGCAGAATGATAAAGCTCTCCTTGGTAACGTATAAATGATGTAGCTTTTTGTATTAATGTCTAATTAATCTCTCTAACCATCTAGTTTTTCTATATTATCCAGTACTAATAATTAATTTACTACTAGTGACTTGTGTTATATCTACTAAGCAATTTGTAGCAGGATTCTTTTGTTGTCATTTGTCATGCTTTAAAGTCGTTCATGTGTGTGTCTCATCACCCTACCCTCCCCTCACCCACCCACCCCACAGTTTTCATTTGATTTATACCCTCCTATCACACTCCTTACACAGCTGCAATACATTCCCTCATTAAATCCCTGCTTTCTCTACTCTCGCCCACCCAACTACTCTCACCCCCACCTTTCTCTATAATGTATATACCACTACTACTTCTCTTTTCTCTCGCCTCCCTTCTCTCCAAAGCTACCCTCGCCCTCTATACACCTTTCCAATTGCCCCAGGATGGAAATCAAGTCCCTATACACCCCAGCCTACTTGGTTCTTCTAACCTGTCAGCTGAGTGCTGGTGGAGAGTACTAAAGTCCAGCCCTCCTACCCCCACACAGAGATTTAATACTGCGCAATTACAGTATCACCAAAAGAAAACTCTGTCCAAATTTCTATTCATTCTGCTACTTTCCCTGGCAAACGATGTGGAATCTAACCCTGGTCCTATAGGTGACACAACCTTTAGTCTCCCACTAAAAAAGGCCTCTCATTCGTGCACTGTAACATCCGAAGTTTACTCCCTAAATTGGATGAGCTTCAGGCTTGGTGTTGCTTTTACAAACCCAAAGTCTTGTGCTCACAGAGTCGTGGTTAACCCCAAAAGTACCAGACTCTGCCATATCAATACAGGGGTATTCATGTTATAGAAAAGACAGAGCAAAGAGAGGAGGGGGAATTGTTATTTATGTTGAGGAGTCCATAAAGTTCACCCCCTTACAGACTTCTAGCTCTCCTGTCACCTTTGATTTCCTCTCTGGTATAATTGAGATCCCATTCAGTAAATCAATCATTGTTGCTGGGTTGTATCGTCCACCGAGCTCTCCAGTGCACTCCCTCTCTGACATAACTCAAATCCTTAATAACCTACTTGCCCAAAACCAAAAAAGTGAACTGCTGGTCCTCGGCGATTTTAATACAGATTGGCTAAATCCTAAAAACAATAAACACTGCACACTATTTAAAACTTTGCAGCTAACTCAATTAATCTCCTCCCCCACTCGCATTAATATGAAAAGCCCTAACCATACCTTGCTGGACTGGATTCTCTCCTCATCTCCTGATAGAATACAGGAGGCAGGCGTTCTTGCTAATAGCTTTAGTGACCATTGTCTAGTGTATTGCGTGCGCAAAATAAAGGCCTTGAAATCTCCCCCAAAGGTAATAACCACCAGGTCTTTCAAGAAATTTATTCTTGAATCCTTCCTAAGTGATCTCATACAGCTCCCCTGGTACAGGCTAAACCTAATCCCAGACCTAGACTGTGCAGTTGAATACTTTCAGTCTGAACTCCTGCAAGTCTGGAATTCCCATGCCCCGCTGCGTAAAGTGCGAGTTAAAGGGGCCCATCTCCCCTGGGTTACAGCTGACCTCACGCATATGTACCAGTTTAGAGACTCCCTGTGGTCAAAGTTCAAGAGTACTGGATCCATGAACGATCACTGTGAATACCGAAAATGCCGGAATGAATGCACAAAAGAAACAAAAATGGCTAAAGCCCAATACTTCAATGAAAATTTAAACAATAACATATCAAACCCCAGAAATTTTGGGAATCATAAGTAACATACAAGCACCCCCCAGCCACTCCCAACCAGCTGCTTTAAAAGTAAACAACCAAACTGTACAACACCCCCTAGATGTAGCAAATGCTTTTAATAATTATTTTGTTGGATGCGCCACCACCCTCATTGCTAAGCTAGGAAATGAAACAGAAATGAAATCAGAAAGTCCGCACGAAGGTCAGGACCCACCAACAGTGCAAAAACCCCATAACCCAGACCTATTCAGTTTTAGGCCTGTGCCTGTCAGTGCCATCACTAAACTTCTCCGTAACCAAAAAATGAAATACCAGTCTGGACCTGATCAAATCCCAGCAATGCTGCTGAAAATCAGTGCACCAGCAATTGCTAAACCTGTCGCAACCCTGATTAATGAATCACTGGCAACTGGATACATACCCATACTCTGGAAGACTGCAAGGGTGGTACCTATCCATAAAAGTGGAGACAATACTTTGGTATCCAACTACCGCCCAATATCACTGCTCCCTGTAATGTCAAAAATTCTGGAAAAATGTGTCTACACTCAATTACGTGATTATTATCAGTATCAGAACTATTTAACCCCAGATCAATCAGGCTTTCGTCCAAACCATTCAACTACAACTGCCCTTTTAAAAGTTTGTAATGATATCCAAGCGGGCATGGAACAAGGAAATCTAACTGGAGCCATCTTCCTTGACTTTGCCAAGGCTTTTGACACAGTAGACCATGGCATCCTATTACAAAAACTTAAAAACTCTGGTATTGGTGATAGTACGTTAACCTGGTTCCAATCATATGTGTCTGACAGGTCTCAATTTGTGTCCATTTCTGACAGCACTTCCCTTACCCTCCCAGTCACGTGCGGTGTACCCCAAGGCTCAATACTTGGCCCCCTGCTATTCACAATATTCATAAACGATCTGCCCAATGTCTGCAAAGCTTCAACTGTACACATGTACGCAGACGACACGGTAATCTATACCAGCAAACCAAATCTCCCGCAGCTGGAGGCCGTGCTGCAAGAAGAATTCACAGGGGTAGAAAAGTGGATAGCAAATAACAAACTTTTTCTAAATACTGACAAAACAGTTACAATGCTCTTTGGAACAAAACCTAAACTACACAAATTGCAAACACCCCATCTATGTGTTGGGACAAAATCAAACGGCACACTGACCACAGTCACCTCTCTCAAATACCTAGGTATGTGGTTAGACCCTAATCTATCTTTTGGCCCCCACATCGAAAAACTCTCATCTAAACTTTACCCCAAACTAGGTGCCCTGTACAGAAACAAATCCTACCTGAGCCCTGCGGTAAGAAAGCAGATTGTACAACAAATGCTTATGCCAGCCATTGAATACGGAGATGTAGTGTATGCAGCCGCACCGCAAACACACCTCCAGAAACTTACTACATTGTATAACTCATTCTGTCGCTTTGTGCTACAATGTAACTACATGACCCACCATTGTGACATGTTAAAAGAACTAAACTGGCCATCGCTGGACTCTAGACGCACCCTTCACCTTTCCAACCTGGTGTTTAAGAGCTTTTCTGGGAAGCTACCACCCTACCTGAATATGCTGCTTCCCCCAGCAGTTCCCTCATCCTATAATCTCAGATCCAGGACCAGCACCTTACTTGCAATACCGCAATACAAAAAGAAAATGGCTCGATCCGCATTTTCCTACAGAGCACCGCAAATATGGAATAACCTCCCAGACGCCGTCAAATCTTCCCCCAGTCTAAAGTCCCTTAAGAGCTCCCTATTAACATACCTCAATACAAAATGCACCTGTAAACATGTAACATAATGACTTTATTTCCTCCATATTTATTTTTCTGTTAATCTGTATATTTGGTCCTGTGTTAATATCTTGCATTTTACTATTTTGTATTTCTGTAACCACTCAATGTTCTCGAACCCAGGACATACTTGAAAACGAGAGAAATCTCAATGTATCCTTCCTGGTAAAATCCTTTATAAATAAATAAATAAATAATTCTCAGCCAGAGGCAACATTTACATCTGCAGCTAAAAGGGTTAATTGACTTAATTGTGATTAGGGAACTAAGGCGATGTTCCCTAATATGTGTAACACTCTTGATTGTCAAATGTGTGAATACTGTGATGTTTCAGGTTGATGCGTTAATTGATTAATTGAGTCATTTGCATTGATTGATGAATTGATATGGATTTATACATGTGTTGGTTTCTGTGATAATCTGGTTTCAAGAATGTCCTCGGGGGTTTTGATGTATTTGCCTACCATTTAATTGTGTATGTGTAATGTATATATATATTTATATAAGTATATTGTGTTCATTAACTGTTTAATAAAAGTTTTACCCTTTGCTTTCACCAGTCAGTCTCGTGTCCTGTTGATTAAATAATAAATTAATTGCTGATTGATTAGGCAATACAGATACTTATATTTCTACCAAACTTGGGGACACACCCTGACATAAGGCCGCACAGAGGTGTCGTCATATGGCCGCGCAGAGGCCACGCCATTACATGGCTGCACAGAGGTGTGTTCATTACATGGCCATACAGAGGCGTCGCCATTTGGCCGCACAGAGGCATCGCCATACGGCCGCACAGAGGCTTTGCCATGTGACCGCACAGAGGCGTCGCCATCTGGCCGCACAGAGGCGTCGCCATATGGATGCACAGAGGCGTCGCCATTACATGGACTAACAGAGGCCTTGTCGCCATATAGACTAACCGAGGCCTTGTCGCCATATAGACTAACAGAGGCCTTGCTGCCACATGGACGTACTGGTATTGGTGTTATTACAAGACTTACATAGGCAGCGCCACCACATGGACGCAAAGAGGCCGTGCCACCGTATGGACGCATGGAGTCAGCACCATTATATGGTCTTTTTATTCACTATGGGACTGGCAGTAGATTTATAACAAACCGAGCACAGTTTTATTACTAGAGTCAGAAAACATGTGGATACATAAAAAATTCCAGACTTACCTCCCACCACGGGTCCTGCAGAAAGCGTGCTGCTTGGGGTGTTGGTGCTGACTGGAATGCCATTTGCTATGAGATGACTTGTTGGTACAGGAGGAATGGTCAGTAGAGGAGTAGGAGTGTCTGGTGCATGAGTAGTGGTTGGAGGAGGAGGAGGAGGAAGAGGAGTGCCTGGTGCAGGAGTAGTGGTTGGAGGAGGAAGAGGAAGAGGAGTGCCTGGTGCAGGAGTAGTTGTTGTTGGAGGAGGAGTGCCTGGTACAAGAGTATTGATTGGTTCAGGAGTAATGGTGGTTGGTACTGCAATAGAGGTGGTTGTTGTAGTGGCCATTGTTTTTATAGTAGTGACGGTTGGTAGAGGAGGCATTTCTGTTTCATAAAAAATGGTTTGCAGAGGTATTTCATTATAAAAGGTTGTTAGAGGAGGCCTGTCTGTTTCAGCAATAATGGTTGGTAGAGGAGGCCTTTCTGTTACAGCAATAATGGTTGGTAGAGGAGGCATTTCTGGTACAAAATCAGGAGTGCCTGGTACAGGAGTACTGGATGGTGGAGGATGAGAAATGTCTTCTACAGGAGTAGTGGTTGGTGTAATTGTAGTGATTGGAAGAAGAGGATGAGGAGTTCCTGGTATTAGTGTATTGATTGGTACAGTAGTAGTAATGGTGGTTGGTGTAGTGGTGGTTTGTGTAGTAGTAGTGGTTGTAGCAGTAGTAGTGGTTTGTGTAGTAGTGAACCTTCGTACAGAAGTAGTCGGGTTAATGGGTAGATTTGGGGTTACTGTTGCAGGAGTCGATGTGGTTGTTTCCAGAGTTGTAGATATATCTAAAGACAAAAATTAAAGACTTGTAAAAGCTTAACAATTTGAAATCCGGCTATCCCCAAAGTGGCGTGTTGTATGTACTGGTGAACAAACGCCATATTGCAGAGCTGTGGAGTGCCTGCACTTCTAAAAACATTAATCAAAGCCGCAAAAGAAAGCTGCACTGTAATGCCGTACCCCAAATCTGCACTGTAACACTGCACTGTAACGCCATGCTGTAATGATGCACTGTAACGCCACACTGTAATGATGCACTGTAACACCGCACTGTAATGATGTGCTGTAACGCCACGCTGTAATGATGCGCTGTAACGCCCCACTGTAATGATACACTGCAATGATGCGCTGTAACACCACACTGTAATGATGCACTGTAACAGCACACTGTAATGATGCGCTGTAACGCCACACTGTAATGATGCACTGTAATACTGCACTGTAACTCCACACTAATGATGCGCTGTAACGCCACACTGTAATGATGCACTGTAATACTGCACTGTAACTCCACACTAATGATGCGCTGTAACGCCACACTGTAATGATGCACTGCAACGCCACACCAAAATGATGCACTGTAACGCCACACTGTATTGTTGCACTGTAACTCCACACTGCAATGATGCACTGTAACGCTACACTGTAATGATGCACTGTAACACTGCATTGAAGCACCACAATGTAATTAGAGGTGTGAACGGCTGAAAAATTTAGTTTAGTTTAATTTTAAAATATTTTAGTTTTCGGAATTTTCTTACGCATTTTGGAGCTTATTTCATTTTGTTTTGTTTCGGATTGATTTGAAATTGATTTGATATTGATTCTGTTATGGACAAGAAATATGTATCTGCTTTAATTTAACTGAGAGCTTAGAAAAATGCCCATTTCAAATATAAGAGTACGGCTTTAAGGAAAGAAATTAATTAAAACTGTTTTTAGAAGAATCAAAACTCTTATTGTTTATCATGCTGTTTTAGTAGATCTCAGAACGTCCTGTGCAAAACCGTAAGAATGTAGTTCCTCTTTTATCAAAAAGATAATGGTACGGAACATCTTGGAACGTCTTGGAACATCCTGTGACAACTCCTTTGACGACGATTAAGGGGAAGAAACCGATATTTACTTATTTTTTCATTATTTAGCATACGTTTGCGATTTCACAATTTTACTGACGTTAATTAAGATATTGGGCAACAGCCTGTTTTCGTTTACGCACAAAGTAGACCTTGGATTTTTTCAATAAAGACAAGAGAGAGGTCACTTGGCTTGTCCAAGAAAGACTACACAGAGCAATTCGTTGTCTGTGTCATTTCTTTCAGTGCGCACTATAATTGATTGACCTCTTCCACCATTTGAACAGATGCAGGCATCCAAGAAAAAGACTGGTTAAAGTCTTCCCTAACAGTTGGCGCCCAAAGGTATATTTCACCATATAAGTCTAGGAAAATTAAGAATGTACAACTATCTGCAATTTTGGGTAGAGCGAGTTTATTTTTCTCTCCTGCAATAGTATTTTAAATGCCGTTTATTGTGGCTTATGTTGAATACTAGGAAAAAGTGTGTATTTTGTATCAGACCGTCCTTTCGCCTCCCAGCCCAAACATCTGTCCTCCGCAAGGCACCTGCTCTTGCAATGTTCCCTATTGCTCCCGGATAAGTCACCCTGACCCGATGCCAGTGCCTTAACCCGGCTACTCTCCTTCCTTTTCCTGAGGGGGGTGATTATGATTATGGTGATACTGATGATTATTGATGAGCCGAACACCCCCGTGTTCGGTTCGCGAACATTTGAAAAAGTTTGAGTTCGAACTCGAACACGAACCGAACTCAATGCAAGTCAATGGGACTCGAAAGTTCGAATTTTAGAGTGCCCTCCAAGAGGGCATATATGCAAGATATTTGCCATAAAAGGTGTATGGGGGTCCAGGTAGTGTCCTGGGGGAAAGGAAACACGGACAAAAAGTTTAAAAAAAAAACATTTTTAAGGGAACAGTGAGTTTTCCATGAAGTAAAGGTTAAGAATAAAAATGAAAAATTCCTTCAAATATCGTGCCTAGGAGGTCCCCATAACCTGCCTGTGAAGTGGCGGATTTGTAGGATGTATAGAAACATTTAAAAACAAATAATGTAACATTTCAAATGACGGTAAATGGTTTTCCTTTAATCTATTCATAAACGACTGCTTGGGGCAGTTTAGGTTAGTGATTTTTTGGTTAAATTATGGTGAAACTTATGCAGGCTTTGGATGAAAGTAACAACAAGTGCATTAAAATTGGACCTTTAGTGCCAGCTAGTGCCTTCACACCGTAACCCCTCTGTGGTATTGTGGAAGAGTGCAGGGGTAGACTCTGCATGCAAATATTAAAATGATTGGATTCTGGTACACGCGTCAGTGAACCCAAATATTGGGCCTTTGGTGTCAGCTAGTACATTAACACTGTAACCCCTTTGTGGTATTGTGGAAGAGTGCAGGGTTGGACCCTGCGGTCCAATATTAAAATGATATGAATCTGGTACAGGCGTCAGTGCACCCAAATATTGTGCCTTTGGTGCCAGCTAGTGCCTTCACACCATAACCCCTCTGAGGTATTGTGGAGGAGTGCAGGGGTGGACCCTGCCATCAAATATTACAATGATATGAATCTGGTACACGCGTCACTGCACCCAAATATTGGGCCTTTGGTGCCAGCTAGTGCCTTCACACCGTAACCCCTCTGAGGTATTGTGGAAGAGTGCAGTGGTGGAGGTTTTTCGAATGAAGAAGAGATCCCCAATCTATTCAGTTACGTCAGCATCAGGGGATTGATAGCAGCTGATCCAGGACTGATTCATTTTTTTAAATGTCAGCTGGTCTACAGAGTCGGTGGACTGACGCACTCTTTTGCCTGTGACAAAACCTCCAGCGGCACTGAACGTCCTTTCAGAAAGCACGCTAGATGAAGGGCAACCTAGTAGCTGCATAGCATATTGGCTAAGTGCTGGTCAGTGATCCAATCTCAACACCCAGTAAGCCAGTGGATCATCTGCTGTAAAGGTATCCAGGTCTGCCCTTGCCCCTAGGTAGTCCTGCACCATACGTGAAGACGCTGGCAATGTGTGCCTACATTTGACGTCTCTGGGCGTCGTGGACTAAAAAAAATTAAAAAGGCATCAGGCAAGCGGCCCTGGTGTTCACCCCTCTTCCTTTGATCATCCGCAGCCTCAGAAGCACCTGTGTCATCACTTGGTAACCTACCAGTGCCTGGAAAAAGGTGTTACACAAGTGTCGCTTTAGAGCGTACTCAAGTTGGTTCATCCGGTCCTCCCTCTGTGCGGGCAGGATGAGCTCTGCAACCTTACCCTTGTATCATGGATCAAGAAGGCTTGCCAACCAGTAATGATGCCTCTCTTTAATAGCACAAATCCTGGGGTCCTTTAGCAGGCTTTGCAGGATAAGGGAGCCCATGCAGCGTAGGTTGGAGGTGGATGAGAATGACCCCACCATGCACTTCCTCCTCCCAGCCACGTACTAGTCCTTGGGTTTCTGGGCACACAAAACCCTCCCTTGAGGAATCCCCACCTTCAATGCCCCACGACTTAAATATTCCTCCTCCTCATCTTCCTCCTGTCTGATCTGAGGACCCGCAGGAATGCTGTCTGCGGAAAGACTGGGGCCTTGAGAGCTAGGGAAGGCCTCCTCTTCCTCCAGCTGCTCTGCCTCTAGTGCCACATCTATAATTCCACACAGAGTGCGCTCCAGCAGGAACACTAAAGGAATTGTGTCACTGATGCATGCACTGACCCTGCTCACCATCCTCGTTGCCTCCTCAAATGGTGACAGTACAGTGCATGCATGTCACAGATCAGACAGTTTGTGGGATGGTGGAATTCTCTTTGAATTTCTGCCAGGTGAACACTTGCTGGGAATGACCGTCTGAAGTGCCTGCAGACTTTTCTGGCCTGGCTGAGAAGTTCTGCCAGCCCTGGGTACCTGGTTAGGAAACGCTGTACCCCCAGATTTAGGACGTGTGCTAGGGCATGGTACATGTGTCAATTTACCCTTGCGTAGGGCGGAGAGAAGGTTGCTGCAATTATCACAGATGACCATTCCCAGCTCAAGCTGTCGTGGTGTTAACCATCTCTGCGCCTGCCCCTGCAGAGCTGATAGAATTTCTGGCCCGGTGTGGCTCCTGTCCCCTAAACAAACCAGCTCAAGTACAGTATGGCATCTTTTTGCTTGAGCCATTGCGTAGCCCCTGCCATGTGTCGGTTTAACTGCCACTTTGCCAGACAAGGAGGAGGAGGAGGAAGAGGTGATGGAGCAGACAGACCTCATATAAGCTTTCTGGAGGTGTGGTGGATGAACAAGCTCCAGCACAGAGCCCCATCCTGGATCCCTCCCAGCTGCAATCAGAGTTACCCAGTGTGCCGTGAAGGAAATGTAACGGCCCTGTCCATGCTTGCTGGACCACGTGTCTAAAGTAATGTGCACCTTGCTGCTGACTGCCTTTCCCAATGACTCCATAACGTTGTGTTCCACGTGCTGGTATAGTGCTGGAATGGCCTTCCGTGAAAAGAAATGGCGCTTTGGAACCTGCCACTGTGGTACAGCGCATTCAGCAAATTCACGGAAGGAAGCAGAGTCCACCAGCTGGAAAGGCAGCAGCTGTAATGCGAGTAATTTTGCTAAGCTGGCATTCAGACGCTGTGCTTGGGGATGGTTGGGACCAGTGGAGTAGCGTGGGTGGGCTCAGGGGCGGTCGCCCCGGGCACAATTTTCTTAGGGGGCACAAAATTTTAAAAGAAATTTGAACCACTAATATTTTCCAGCAGGGATCAGCAAGGTGTCTGCTCACTGACAGTGGTGTCCATGAGAGGTCCTTGCAGTGGCAGCCACCAGTTTTTCAGCACTGGAGGTGACTTAGCACTCAGCGCCCGGAAGGGAGGACCAGGACAGAAAATTCTGGTTGTCCTGGCTCCTCCTTAAGGCTGACATGAGTCACGTGAAGCAGCGCAGCATTATCCAACAGACCACCCTGTACCACGCTTGTCAGCCCCCCTTGAAGCCCTGTGCCAGCCCCCTGCCGCTGGCAGCCCTGCAGCCACTGAACAGGATGGAGGGAGGGAGGCACCTGCCCTGCAGCACATTTAAAATCCAGTCTCCACTAAGCACCCTGGACAGTTTTCCCCGGGCCACCAGCAACTCCACGCAGGTAGGTGACACTGTGTGACACCAGAGCAGCGTAACCAACACACAGTGAGGGGGTACTGGGGGTGCAGGGAGAGGGTGACTGGGGGTACTTGGATAGAGAGAGAGATTGACTGGGGGTACTTGGAGAGAGTGATGGGGTACTTGGAGAGAGTGGCTGGGGTACTTGGTGGAAGAGAGTGGCTGGGGGTTCTGGGAGAAAGTGGGGGTTCTGGGAGAAAGTGGGGGTTCTGGGAGAGTGACTGGGGTACTTTGAGAGAGGGAGAGAGTGACTTGGGGTACTTGGAGGGAGAAACTGGGGGTACTGGGAGAGAGTGGCTGGGGTACTTGGAGAGAGAGTGACTGGGGTTACTGGGAGAGGGTGCTGGGGGTACTGGGAGAGGGTGCTGGGGGTACTGGGAGAGGGTGACTGGGGTACTGGGAGAGAGTGACTGGGGTACTGGGAGAGGGTGCCAGGGGGTACTGGGAGAGGGTGACTTGGTATAGCGTGAGAGTGGAACTATGCTAGTGTATATTGGGACAGGGTGATTGGTAGTAGTGGTGTAGCGTGGGGGAGCATGTGTGTTTCATTTTTTTACTGTATCAGTATTTTGTTAATATACATGTGCTTGTGGGGTAACATGGGGTCAATACTCTACTGGTAGAAGGGAATCAGGGGGTGTTACTGTGTCCACAGGTTGGGGGCGCACAATTCTTGTCTTGCACCGGGCGCTGATAACCCACGCTACGCCGCTGGTTGGGACTATATTTTTTCTTACGCTGCAGCAGCTGGGGCAACGTAATCTGACTGGGTAAATCTGCAGCTGATGGGCTGCTGTCACATTCTGAGGAAGGACCTGGTACACCCATTACTGTAGCATCATCCCTGTCAGTGGAGGTTGTAGGCAATGACATGGCAGGACATATAGTGGGGGTAGAGACAGATAAGGAGGAAGAGGACCTATGCAAAGTGTTGTGCCATTGGGATGGGTGGCAGGAGGTCATATGTCGCCTCAAGCACGTGGTACCCAAGCGTCCGATGTCTTTCCCACGCTTGATCCTCATCTCACATAGATTACAAACAGCAATGGTGCGGTCTGCTGCACATTTCTTAAAGAACTCCCAGACAGACTTCCTGTACATGTGCTTTGAGACAACAGCGCTCTGTACCTGAGCAGCTTTGACTTCTGATGCCTTGGACTGGCTATGGTTGGTCATAGAGGACATTGTGCCTTGTGTTTGTTGTGCCTCCTCCTCCTCACTTGACTCCTCTGTTCGATCAGGCACCCAGGTGGAGTCAGGGGGTGATGATGAGGTCACTATCTCCTCGTCACTGGAGCCAACTTGGCAGTATGCTGCAGCTGCTGGGGCAACATGAGTGCCAGTTAGTTGTGTGTCACTGGCATCCCCTTCCTCTAGGTTGATTTATACTCCCTTCCTCAACCTCAGAGTTTGAATCAGAGCACTGTAGGTGCTGCACATCCTCAAGCAGCATGTCACTGTCATTGTAGTCAAACAATTCAACTGACTCTTTCGTGTATGTTGGTGAGGCTACAGCAGGAGTAGCTGTGGACATGGAGGCTGCATTAGATGCTTTGGCAGCTTAGGTGGACTGTAAACCACTACAAGCCTGGCTGGCAGAGGACTCTGAGGACTCGGATGGCATGGTTAGCCAATCCACCAAATCCTCTGTATGTTGCTGCTGCTTAAGATGGCCAGCATCAGTTAGAAAGGACAAGCGTGCACCTGCAGAGGATTCACCACATCCATGACGACCAGAGGCACAGCCTCCCGACACAGAGGTTGCTTGCCCTCTTATTTGTGTCTGGGAGCGTCTGCCTGTCCTTTTTGATCTTTCTGACATGGTGAGTGATATATAGATTAAAAGATATACAGAACTCTGATTCAACTGTGTTATCTAGATTAAAGTATTTAAGGTATAACTCAGTGAGACACCCTGATAGCTGGCAGGCAGTGACAAGACACAGATTACAATTCCCAGGCACCTCCTATAAATCAGTGAGACCCCCTGATGAGTGGCAGTGACAAGACACAAATTACAATTCAAAGGAACCTCCTATAAATCAGTGAGATCCCCTGATGGGTGGCAGTGACAAGACACAAATTACAATACCCAGGAACCTCCTATAAATCAGTGAGACCCCCTGATGGGTGGCAGTGACAAGACCCAAATTACAATTCAAAGGAACCTCCTATAAATCCGTGAGACCCCCTGATGGGTGGCAGTGACATGATACAAAGTACAATTCAAAGGAACCTCCTATAAATCAGTGTGTCCCCCTGATAGGTGGCAGTGACAAGACACAAATTACAGTACCCAGGAACCTCCTATAAATCAGTGAGACCCCCTGATGGGTGGCAGTGACAAGACACAAATTACAATTCAAAGGAACCTCCAATAAATCCGTGAGACCCCCTGATGGGTGGCAGTGACATGATACAAATTACAATTCAAAGGAACCTCCTATAAATCAGTGAGACCCCCTGATGGGTGGCAGTGAGTGTGACAAGACACAAATAGCAAAAATAAAGGGTGATTGGCATAGTCTTGCACCTGTCTTGCAACTGACCTGTGGTCAGGTGCAAGGCCGTAGTCAATTGCAAGCTTCAGGCCAGTGGAAAAGTGCATTGTGGTCCATTGTGGTGCATTGTGGGCAAACATGTGGCGAACACGCGGAAATGTTCAGAGTTCGCGAACAGTCGAACGGGCGATGTTCGATGTTAACCCCTTCACTGCTGAGGCATTTCACGCCTGTGTGCTGAGCTAATTTTTACCGCTTTCGCTCATCATGTTTAAACGCGATTTGAAGCCACATTTTAATAAATGACCCAGACATATTATATATCGTTCCTTTCCGGCAGACTACGCAGATTCATAATATGTCATTATTATATGTATACGTCATGACTTGCCTGTATATTATAACAAAAAATACAATAAAAATTGAATTTTTAATCATCTGCAGTGTGTAAAGTGTTTTTTTTTCACATTTTATCACATGAGCGTTTGCGGTTATGTTTTCTATGGGGTGCACTTGTACAAAAAATTTGAAATGGGGACTTGTTACTTTTTTTGGGGGAATTACGTGATTTTTAGCAAACGCACCCCATAGAAAAAAATCATTAGTGCAGCATCATTGTTCACATTATAATTGAAATGTGAACAATATTGCTGCATTAATAAAAACAACACACAAAAAAAATCATGTTTTTTTTTATTTATTTATTTTTTTTAATTTATTTATTATTATTTTTTTTTATTATTATTTTTTTACTTTTTACCTAGTCATGTTGGGTATCATTCGAAAGGCCATGCTCAGGCCTTTCAAATGACACCCTCCATGACCCCCTAGCTGCCACGGTTCTGGAGATATCGGGGTTCACAAGAACCCCCTATCTCCACCAGGGGATTTCCTTGGGAAATCCCCAGCAGCTAGGGGTTCCCCGGCTATCTGACGTCATCACGCTATGCGTGATGACGTCAGACAGCGAGGGGAGTCCCGGGGGCGGAGTCGCCATCCAAGATGGCGGCCCCCACCGGAGATAGGCTGCACTTCGGCGCCGCAAGGCGCTGAAGTGCAACCCAGCACTTGAGGGGTTAAAGCCAGGCATCGCTTAAAAGGGGAGACTCTCCCCTTTTAAGCGGTGCCTGGCTTTTACCGCTGCTCCTTCCCGATCGGGAGGGAGAGGGATCCGAACGGATCCCCCCCCTCCCTTCCAGGCTATCTCCCGGCATTGCCGGGGGGTCGCCTGGAAATGACGTCATCGCGCATGGCGCGATGACGTCATTTACGCCGGGAGGCGCTTGACTTCAGCGTCTGAGGACGCTGAAGTCAGAACGCCGTGGGACCCCGGACAGAGAGGTGAGTATCTCCGCCGGGGGTCCCAAACAGCTGATGACGTGTGGGGCACGTCCTCAGCATGCAACGTGCATCACTGAGGACGTGTCCCACACGTCTTCAGCAGTGAAAGGGTTAACTCCGAACAGATCGAACTGAACAGCTCATCCCTACTGATGATAGCCACAAGTGCCCCTATGGACTCTGGTTCTGATGACTCCCCTGACCCCATACCCCTCTGCCCACCCCGCTTCGCGGACAAGTCTGGTAAATATCATACTGGTTGCGATGTCACGAGTGAATTGTCACAAGTGAATTTTCAATTCTGTACCCCCACCGTTTCTGCCCAGGAAGCAGCACAAGCTTTCCTCAGTAAAGATCAGACAGCTAATATTTACACAGATTCCAGATACGCATATGTAACAGTCAGGTTGCAATCCTGAAAGGAAAGGCATGATTGATATATCAATTCGAATTTCGGATCAGTAAATAAAATCCCAATTGATCAAATCCTGCTGTTAAAAGGCAAGGTAGAGATAAATATTGAGCTTTCTCACAGATTTAGTACCAGAGGCCAATTAACAGGGACAGGTGCTTGTGAAACGAAATTAGTTTGTATAATAAGTTGTATTTGCTGAATTGAGGATAGGGATAATTCATACCATTTTGGTCTCTCATTATACACATTTTCTCACTGGTTTTCAGTATACTGAGTTTTTTTTTCTCTATATAGAATGGTATGTCAATCTATTTTTAGAATCAATCTAATAAAAATTTATGTTTAATTTATGTCTTCTATTTGATACCAGCGCAAGTGGTTTTAACCAGCTTATTATAGCTGTGTTGTATTTGTCACAATCTCTCTTGTTGTTGTTTTTTTGTTTCATAAAGTTGTTTGCTGACTGTATAACTAGTTTGTATTGTAAATTAATATCAATTCTATAGCTGATATAGCAATTTGATAGTTAATATTGATTTGAATTTTTATCACTAAATATAACCCCAATAGAATCAAATTTTTATTTTATGATGAAACTGTATGTAACAAATTAAAGTCGTTATATACCGTTTCGAATCAAATCGATTCGTTAATTCGTATTTCGGATGTACTTCCGAAATAACAAAATTCGTTATGAAATGAATGCACACCTCTAGTAATGATGCTGTAATACTGCACTGTAACGACACACTGTAACGACACACTGTAACACTGCATATCACAAGTAGGGATGAGCTGTTCGGTTCGGCCGGTTCGGAGTTCGATCCGAACTTAGCCTTTTCGATTAGATCGCGAACTCCGAACATT
The DNA here is from genome assembly GCA_009667805.1 of Leptobrachium leishanense. Taxonomy (NCBI): domain Eukaryota; kingdom Metazoa; phylum Chordata; class Amphibia; order Anura; family Megophryidae; genus Leptobrachium; species Leptobrachium leishanense. The sequence continues at coordinate 429,541,823 of CM019064.1, read as the reverse complement.
TCCGGGTGTTCGCCGCATGTTTGACCACAATGCATCACAATGGACCACAATGCATTTTCCCACTGGCCTGAAGCTCGTAATTGGCTACAGCCTTGCACCTGACCACAGGTCTGGTGTAAGTCAGGTTCAACAGTATGCCAATCACGGCTCAGAGTCCTGATTGGGCAAATTTTGCCCAATCATGGGCTCACAGAGCTAAGTCCCGCAGCACACTATATAAGGTTTCCACGCATAGCTTCAGCACGCATTTGAGAGGAGATTTCATAGGAGATTGTTGTTCTGTGTTCTTACTGCCGGTCTGCCACGCTACTGGGGTGGTCTGAGGGGGTCTCATTTCTACCAAATATCAGGGAATTTAGGTGATGTGTGTCTTGTCACTGTGCCAGCAAGTTTTTTTGGGGGGTTACAATTTTTTTTTTAAATATTTGTGAATTGAGGTGATCTTCTGTGTCTTGTCACTGTGCCAGCAAGTCTTTTTGGGGGGTTACAAATTTCTTTAAAACATTTGTGAATTGAGGTGATCTTCGGTGTTTTGTCACACAGCCAGCAAGTATTTTGGGGGTTAAAAATATCTTTAAAAGATTTGTGAATTGAGGTGATCTGTCTCTTGTCACACAGCCAGTACCACGCAGTATTTTGGGGCTCACTAATTTCTACAAAACATTTGTGAATTGAGGTGATCTGTCTCTTGTCACGCAGCCAGTACCACACAGTATTTTGGGGGTCACTAATTTCTACAAAATATTTGGGAATTGTTATAATCCGTGTGTTCTCACTGGCTGCCACCCATCAAGGGGTCTTACTGATTTATAGGAGGTTTCACTGCCACCCATCAAGGGGTCTCACTGATTTATAGGAGGTGTCTGAGACTTGTAATCTGTGTCTTGTCACTGGCTGCCAGCTATCAGGGTGTCTCACTGAGTTATACCAGAGTTCTTTAAATCTTTATACCAGAGTTGAATCAGAGTTCTGTATATATTAATCTATATATCACTCACCATGTCTGAAAGAACAAAAAGGACAGGCAGACGCTCCCAGCCACAGATAAGAGGGCAAGCAGCCCCTGTGTCGGGAGGCTGTGCCTCTGGTCGTGGTGGACGTGGTGCATCCTCTGCAGGGGCACGCTTGTCCTTTCTAACTGGTGCTGGCCGTCTTAAGCAGCAGCAACATACAGAGAACTTGGTGGATTGGCTAACCAGGCCATCCTCATCCTCCGAGTCCTCTGCCAGCCAGGCTTGTAGTGCTTTACAGTCCACCTCAGCTGACAAAACATCTAATGCAGCCTCCATGTCCACAGCTACTCCTGCCGTAGCCTCGCTATCACACATGGAGGAGTCAGCGGAATTGTTTGACTACAATGAGAGTGACATGCTGCTTGAGGATGCGCAGCAAGTACAGTGCTCTGATTCAATCTCTGAGGTTGAGGAAGGGAGTATAATCAACCTAGAGGAAGGGGGTGCCAGTGATTCCACACAAATAACTGGCACTCATGTTGCCCCAGCAGCTGCAGCATACTGCCAAGTTGGCTCCAGTGACGATGAGATAGGGGGTGATGATGACAATGATGATGAGGTCACTGACTCCACCTGGGTGTCTGATCGAACAGAGGAATTAAGTGAGGAAGAGGGGGAGGAGGAGGCACAGCAAACACAAGGCACAACATCCTCTGTGACCAACCGTAGCACTAGCCAGTCCAAGGCATCACATGTCAGAGCTGCTCCGGTGCAGAGCGCTGTTGTCTCAAAGAACACATGCAGGAACTCTGTTGTCTGGGAGTTCTTTAAGAAATGTGCAGCAGACCCCACCGTTGCTATTTGTAATCTATGTCAGATGAGGCTTAAGCGTGGGAAAGATACCGGACACTTGGGTACCATGTGCTTGAGGCGACATATGAACAGCTGCCACACATCCCTTTGGCGCAAAACTGCGTAGGTCCTCCTCATCTGTCTCTACCCCCACTGTATGTCCTGCCATGTCATTGCCTAAAACCTCCACTGACAGGGATGATGCTACAGTAATGGATGTACCAGGTCCTTCCTCACAATGTGACATCATCCCAGCAGCTGAGGATTTACGCAGTCAGATTGCGCTGCCGCAGCTGCTGTAGTGAAAGAAAAAATATAGTCCCAACCATCCCCAAGCACAGCGTCTAAATGCCAGCTTAGCAAAATTACTCGCATTGCAGCTGCTGCCTTTCCAGCTGGTGGATTCTGCTCCCTTCCGTGAATTTGCTGAATGTGCTGTACCACAGTGGCAGGTTCCAAAACGCCATTACTTTTCACGCAAGGCCATTCCAGCACTATACCAGCACGTGGAAGACAATGTTATCCAGTCATTGGAAAAGGCAGTCAGCAACAAGGTGCATGTGACTTTAGACACGTGGTCCAGCAAGCATAGACAGGGTCATTACATTTCCTTCACGGCACACTGGGTAACTCTGATTGCAGCTGGGAGGGATCCAAGATGGGGCTCTGTGCTGGAGCTTGTTCATCCAGCACGCCTCCAGAAAGCTGCTTGTATGAGGTCTGTCTGCTCCACCACCACCACCTCTCCCTCTTCCTCCTCCTCCTCCTCCTCCTCCTCCTCCTCCTTCTCTGTCTCTGGCGAAGTGGCAGCTAAAATGATGCCTGACAGGGTCTATGCAATGGCTCAAGCAAAAAGATGCCATAATGTGCTTGAGCTGGTTTGTTTAGGGGACAGGAGCAACACCGGGCCAGAAATTTTGTCAGCTCTGCAGGGCCAGGTGCAGAGATGGTTAACACCATGCCAGCTTCAGCTGGGAATGATCGTCTGCGATAATGGCAGCAACCTTCTCTCCGCCCTACGCAAGGGTAAATTGACGCATGTACCTTGCCTAGCACACGTCCTAAATCTAGTGGTACAGTGTTTCCTAACCAAGTACCCAGGGCTGCCAGAGCTTCTCATCCAGGCCAGAAAAGTCTGCAGCCACTTCAGACGGTCATTCCCAGGAAGCGTTCGCCTGGCAGACATTCAAAGAGAATTCCACCTTCCCACAAACCGTCTGATCTGTGACATGCCCACCAGGTGGAACTCGACATTAGCAATGCTGCAGCGTCTGCACAAGCAGCAGAGGGCCATCAACGAGTACCTGTGTGAGTATGGCACAAGGACAGGTTCAGGTCAACTTAGTTTCCCCCCCCGCAGTGGCTGATGATCAAAGATGCATGCACTGTACTGTCACCATTTGAGGAGGCAACGAGGATGGTGAGCAGGGACAGTGCATGCTTCAGTGACATAATTCCTTTAGTGTTCCTGCTGGAGCACACTCTGCGGGGAATTATAGATGTGGCTCCAGTGGCAGAGCAGTGGGAGGAAGAGGAGGCCTTCCCTAGCTCTCAAGGCCCCAGTCTTTCCGCAGACAGCATTCCAGCAGGTCCTACTCAGATCAGACAGGAGGAGGATGAGGAGGAGGAGGCAGAATATTTAAGTAGTGGGGCATTGAAGGTGGGTATTCCTCAAGGGAGGGTTTTGTGTGCCCAGAAACACAAAGGCTAGTGCGTGGCTGGGAGGAGGAAGTGCACGATACGGTCATTCTCATTGACCAGGAAGACTCGGAAGCTAATGCCACCTCCAACCTACGCTGCATGGGCTCCCTTATGATGCAAAGCCTGCTAAAGGACCCCAGAATTCGTGCTATCAAGGAGAGGGATCATTACTGGTTGGCAACCCTTCTTGATCCACGATACAAGGGTAAAGTTGCAGAGCTCATCCTGCCCGCACAGAGGGAGCACAGGATGATAAAACTTGAGGACGCTCTAAAGCGACCCTTGTGTAACACCTTTCCAGGCACTGGTAGATTACCAAGTACTGACACACCTGCTTCTGAGGCTGCGGATGATCAGAGGAATAGTGGTGAAGGCCAGGGTGTAACGGTGGGCTATAGCACTCACCTCAGAAAGCGTATTTGGATCCTTCAGGACAGATTTCTAAAGACAAAAGACTAAGAACGGCTGTAATCTGATCTCCCAAACCAGGGAGTAACGGGACAGACCTGAATGGGCAACTAAGCTCAATTGGCTTCAAGGCCAATTGACCACTTAGAGCAAACACAAATACTCCAAAGAGACCAGATACAGTGATACTTGAACAAAAACATAAGCGTGATACAAAAACAGAATAGGAAAGATAGTAGAGGACAGACCTAACAAAGCAACTAAGCTCAATTGGTTTCTGGACCAAAATACTGCTTAGTGCAACACACTTCTAGATAAGGACATACAGTGAGGAATCTGTGTATACCAGCCTGCAGGGGAGGCCTTCAAGCAGAGCTTGGATACTGTTACTCCACAAAGATAGCACAGATACAGACGGACAGACAATGTATATATTATACAAGAAGCAGGGCAGGACTTCAACTGGACTCTGGAAGCACGCAGAACTGGATGCCTTGCGATTAGGACTCACAACCAGTTAAACGAACATAAGACATGAATCATAAGGCTGAACTAACATAAACAAGAGAGACAAAAACCATAAAGGCAACACATACACAAGAACGAGAAGTACCAGGCAAAAGTACACAAGGGATAATCAAGAGAGTAGTCAGAAGGGATAGCCGGGTCGAAACGTGATCAGGGTCCTCGAACAGAAACGGGTCAGCAACAGATAACTCAGAAAATATCAGGAAACAAGACTCCACCAAACTAGACACCACGACAGTCCAAGGAGCACCTTCTCTCAGCCTCTTTTAAAGGCTGATGGCTCCTTGGACTTATGCTTGGCTCCGCCCCCTCAGATGCCGTTTTGCCAGCCCTTACTACTGGCAACAGGCTAGCCAGTGATGCCACCTGGTGCCCTGACCCCCCAGGGAGCGCTGCGGGGGCCATGGATGTGACACAGGGCCACTTGACTGATGCATTTTTAAATAATTTTAGTCCTCGACACCCAGGGACGTCAAATGTAGGCACCCATTGCCAGCGTCTTCAACATATGGTGCAGGACTACCTAGGGGAAAGGGCAGTCCTGGATACCTTTCCAACAGATGATCCACTGGCTTAATGGGTGTTGAGAGTGGATCACTTGCCAGAACTTAGCCAATATGCTATGCAGCTACTAGGTTGCCCTTCAGCCAGCGTGCTTTCTGAAAGGACGTTCAGTGCCGCTGGAGGTTTTGTCACAGACAAAAGAGTGCGTCTGTCCACTGACTCTGTAGACCGGCTGACATTTATAAAAATGAATCAGTCCTGGATCAGCAGCTATCAATCCCCTGATGCTGACGTAACGGAATAGATTGGGGATGTCTTCTGCATGCACAAAACCTCCAGCACTGAACTCTTCCACGATACCACAAACCACAAAACCGATATTTGGGTGCACTGATGCGTGTACCAGATTCCAATCATTTTAATATTTGAATGCAGAGTCCACCCCTGAACTCTTCCACAATACCACAAAAGGGTTACAGTGTGAATGCACTTGCTGCCATGAAAGGCGCAATATTTGTCTGCAATGACACCTGTGCCACATCTATATCCTTTTAACCCTTTCGCTGCTGAGGCTTTTCCCGCCCCTGTGCTGAGGTCATTTTTACCGGTTTTGCTCATCATGTTTAACCACTTCGCTGCTGAGGACGCGCTCAGCGCGTCCTCAGCAGTCCCGCTGGTGTGCTGAGGACGCGCTGAGCGCGTCCTCACATTGGGGTCAGCGTTCGGCCAGGTTCCGGCCGATCGCTGGCCCCTCCGGTGCGGGCTGACATCCTGGATGTCAGCCGCGCATCCGGACCAGCAGCCGCCAGAATTAGGTGTCATCGCGGGGGCGCGATGACACCTAATTCAGGCGCCCCCCCCATATGTGCGGAGGAGGCGCCTGAAAGGGAGGGGGGGAGGTCCTTCGGACCTCTCTCCCTCCCGATCGGCGGTGCACAGGGGTTAACCCAGGCATCATTTGGAAGGGCACAGCCTGCCCTTCCAAATGATGCCTGGCATTAACCCCTGGGGAGCTGGATCGCGAATCGGCGCTGAAAAGCGCCGGTTCGCAATCCTTTCCGGAGCTGGCCGACATCTTGGATGTCGGCCAAGCATCCGGGAACTCCCCCTGAGGACTGGCGTCATCGTGCGTAGCACGATGACGCCAGTCCTAGAGTTAACCCCTAACTGCCACCAACTGTGGAGATAGGGAGTTCCAATGAACTCCTTATCTCCCGATCCGTGGCAGCTAGGGGTTAAATTTTGGTATCGTTGGATCGGCCAGAGCATGGCCGTTCCAACGATACCAAACACTACAGTGAAAAATTTTGTAAAAAAAAAAAAAATGAAAAATAAAAATAAAAAAAAATTTAGAAAAAATTTTTTTAAAAAAAATTAAACACTTTTTTTTTATTTTTTTGGGTTTGTTAATGCAGCAATATTGTTCCCATTTCAATTATAATGTGAACAATGATGCTGCACTAATGATTTTTGTATGCGGTGCGTTTGTTAAAAATAGTGTCATTTTCCCCAAAAAAAAATGTAACGAGACCCCATCTCTAATTTTTTTAACAAGCGCACCCCATACAAAATATAACCGCAATTGCTCGCATGTTAAAATGTGGAAAAAAACACTTTACACATTGTAAATTATTGAAAATACATATTTTATTGCATTTTTTGTTATAATATACAGACATGACATAACGTATACATATAATAATGACATATTATGAATCTACCGAGTCTGACGGAAAGAACGATATATAATATGTCTGGGTCATATACTAAAATAAGCCTTCAAAACACGTTTAAACATGATGCGCAAAACAGGTAAAAATGACCTCAGCATAGGGGCGGGAAAAGCCTCAGCAGCGAAAGGGTTAAAGGCGTTTTGAAGGCTTATTTTAGTATATGACCCAGACATATTATATATCGTTCTTTCCGTCAGACTCGGTAGATTCATAATATGTCATTATTATATGTATACGTTATGTCATGTCTGTTATATTATAACAAAAAATGCAATAAAATATGTATTTTCAATAATTTACAATGTGTAAAGTGTTTTTTTTCACATTTTAACATGCGAGCAATTGCGGTTATATTTTGTATGGGGTGCGCTTGTTAAAAAAATTAGAGATGGGGTCTCGTTACATTTTTTTTTGGGGAAAATTACACTATTTTTAACAAACGCACCGCATACAAAAATCGTTAGTGCAGCATCATTGTTCACATTATAATTGAAATGGGAACAATATTGCTGCATTAACAAACCAAAAAAAATAAAAAAAAGTGTTTTATAATTTTTTTTAAATTTTTATTTATTTTTATTTTTAATTTTTATTTTTTTTTACAACATTTTCACTTTCATGTTTGGTATCGTTGGAACGGCCATGCTCTGGCCGATCCAACCATACCAAAATGTAACCCCTAGCTGCCACGGATCGGGAGATAGGGAGTTCATTGGAACTCCCTATCTCCACCGTTGGTGGCAGTTAAGGGTTAAGTCCAGGATTGGCGTCATCGTGCTACGCACGATGACGCCAGTCCTCAGGGGGAGTTCCCGGAGGCTTGGCCGACATCCAAGATGTCGGCCAGCTCCGGGAAAGGATCGCGAACCGGCGCTTTTCAGCGCCGATTCGCGATCCAGCTCCCCAGGGGTTAATGCCAGGCATCATTTGGAAGGGCAGGCTGTGCCCTTCCAAATGATGCCTGGGTTAACCCCCGCAGAGCCGCCGATCGGGAGGGAGAGAGGTCTGAAGGACCTCCCCCCCTCCCTTTCAGGCGCCTCCTCCGCACATGCGGGGGGGCGCATGAATTAGGTGTCATCGCGCTGCCGCGATGACACCTAATTCCGGCGGCTGTGGTCCCGGATGCCGGGCTGACATCGAGGATGTCAGCCCGCACCAGGGGGGCCAGCGATCGGCCGGAACCCGGCCGAACGCTGACCCCAATGGGAGGACGTGCTCAGCGCGTCCTCCGCATACCAGCGGGAATGCTGAGGACGCGCTGAGCGCGTCCTCAGCATCGAAGTGGTTAATTTTTTGAACCGCAGGGTCCATTCCCTGTACTCTTCCACAATACTAAAGAGGAGTTACTGTATGATAGTACTTGCTGGCAGTCTGGCACCAAAAGCACAATATCTGATTGCACTGACTCCTTTACCAGATTCATATCTTTTTAATATAGGACCACATGGTCCACCCCTGCATTCTTCCACAATACCACAGAGGGGTTACTGTATGATGATACTTGCTGGCCTGGCAGTCTTGCACCAAAGGCAGAATATCCGGGTGCACTGACGCCTTGACCAGAATCATATCTTTTTAATATAGGACCACATGGTCCACCCCTGCATTCTTCCACAATACCACAGAGGGGTTACTGTATGATGATACTTGCTGGCCTGGTAGTCTTGCACCAAAGGCAGAATATCTGGGTGCACTGACGCCTTGACCAGAATCATATCTTTTCAATATAGGACCACATGGTGCACCCCTGCATTCTTCCACAATACCACAGAGGGGTTACTGTATGATGACACTTGCTGGCCTGGAACCAAAGGCACCATATCTGGGTGCACTGACACCCATTACCAGATAAAAAACTTTTCAATATAAGACCGCAAGGTTCACCCCTGCATTCTTCCACAATACTACAGAGGGGTTACTGTATGATGATACTTGCTGGCCTGGCAGTCTTGCACCTAAGTCAGAATATCTGGGTGCACTGACGCCTTAACCAGATGCATATCTTTTCAATATAGGACCGCAAGGTTCACCCCTGCATTCTTCCCCAATACCACAGAGGGGTTACTGTATGATAGTACTTGCAGGCCTGGCACCAAAAGCACAATATTTGGGAGCACTGCCACTGACGCCTGTATCAGATTCATATCCTCAGAGGGGTTACGGTGTGACGGCACTGTTGGGGATACTAAAGGACCAATTTTGAAGCACCTATTCTTACTTTCATCCAAAGCCTGCATAAGTTTCACAATAATTTAGCCAAAAAAATCAGTAAACTTTTTCTATGTGTACGAAAATGTCTCCTCTTTTCATACAGACTGCCATACAGACTGCCGCCCCAAGCAGTTGTTTATGGATAGATTAAAGGAAAAGCATTTACCGTCATTTGAAATGTAATTTTTTTGTTTTTAAGTGTTTCTATACATCCTAGAAATCCGCCACTTCACGGGCAGGTTATGAGGACCTCCTAGGCACGATATTTGAAGGAATTTTTGGTTTTTATTTTTAACCCTTATTTCATGGAAAACTCACTGTCCCTTTAACCCCTTAACGCCGCAGGACGTACATTTACGTCCTGCATTAGGCGGGCTTTGACGCCGCAGGACGTAAATGTACGTCCTCGGCGTTTTCAGCCTCCCTCGCTTAATACTCAGCTCCTCCGGTCGCTCCCACGCTGCTCTGACTCCCGCGGAGTCAGATCAGTGTGATCCCTCCTCCGGCGCTGTGACGTCATCGTGCCGGTGGCGCGATGATGTCAGTTTCAGGCGCCCCCCCCCCCCGCCGGAGCAGGGGAAGCGCCTGGAAGGGAGGGGAGGGGAGGGATCCTTCGGATCCCTCTATCTCCCGATCGCCTGGTCCCCGGCGGCTGTGGCCAGCATCGCTGGAAGGGTCACAGCCTGACCTTTCCAGCGATGTATGGGGGGTTAACCCCTTAGTTGCCAGGTCGCGACCGGGCACTAATTTGTGCCCGATCGCGACCTATTTCCGGTGGAGGCCGCCATCTTGGATGGCAGCCCCCACCTCTGGGTCACCCCCGGTCAACTGACTCATCGCGCCATGCGCGATGATGTCAGTTAACCGGGAACCCCCTAGCTGCAAAGGGATTTCCTATGGAAATCCCTTGCAGGAGATAGGGGGGTTCTTTGAACCCCTTTATCTCCTGATCGGTGGCAGCTAGGGGGTCAGAGCATGGCCTTTCCAATGATATCAAACATGACCATGGTAAAAGTAAAATAAAAGTGTAAATAAAGTAAAAATAAAAATAATAAAAAAATAATAAATTAAATAATAAAAAAATAATAAATATAATAATAAAAAAAAAATTAGTTTTTTTAATGCAGCACTATTGTTCACATTTCAATTATAATGTGAACAATGATGCTTCAATAATGATTTTTTTTTTGGGGGGTTTAGCTAAAATCACGCAATTTCTCCCCACAAAAAAAAATGGGTTCCCCGTTCTAATTTTTTTAACAAATCTACCCAATAGAATATGACCGCAGAGCCTCGGAAAATAAAATTAAAAAAAAAAAACACTTTATACACTGTGGAAGATTGAAATTTTATTGAAAATTCACATTTTTTTACATTTTTTGTTATAGCATTTTGGCACGGCATGACATATACATATAATAATGATATATTATTAATCTGCCGAGTCTGACGGAAAGAACGATATATAATTTGTCTGGGTGGTATAAGAATACGTGATGTCAAAATGAGCTCAGCAAACTTCTACTTCCGAAACAGCGCCGAAGTTGTAAAATTACTCCCGTCCTTAAGGGGTTAAAAAGTTTTTTTTAAAACTTTTGTCTTTGTTTCCTGTCCCCCAGGGCACTACCCGGACCCCCATACACCTTTTATGGCAAATATCTAGCATATATGCCCTCTTGGAGGGCACTCTAAAAACCTAATTTTCAGCCCCAATGACATGCATGGAGTTCGAGTTCAGGTTCGGGTTCTGACCCGAACATATGGTATGTTCGGGTTCGGGCCCGAACCAAACTCCGGGGGGTGTTCGGCTCATCCCTAATCACAAGGAGTCTGGTTTTTATTGGAAGATAGAAAGGGATTCAAACTGGCATTAATATCTGTGACAATGATACTGTTCTGACATCCCACCTCCCCACCTTAGCCTGACCAGTGTTTACGTTTCTATTGTGTTCAGCCAATAGTAAACATTTTATGTGAATATTATATATTTCGAGCACAGTAAACATATCTTTGCAAATGCTATACTTAGTCTTCACCAACCCATGCTCGCGGCTTCCAGATCCAGGGAGTCCACTCTGAAGGCCCACCTCCCGGGAAACCCAACATTGCTCGTAGAAGTCACATTGAGAATATGTGGTGTCAGTGACCCTGGAATTACGTTGAAGCCGGTTTCACCACCGCTGTTCAGACCTGCCTGTGAAAGAAAGCATGTTTAGCACAAAACACACTGGGCAGTATTAGAAAGCTGGTGCTAACTTAACCAGAGCTGTTGTAAACGTAACAACCCCATAGACTATGGGCCATATTACATAGTTGGTGCTAACTTAACCAGAGCTGTTGTAAACTTACCAGAGCCATTATAGCCTATGGAGGGCCCCATTTCATTCCTCACGCATCGGTTTTGCGAGCACGCAAATGCGCATTTGCACAAGGACAAAACCATTTGCGCAGAACGTCGTATTTCAACCTTCGCGCAAACGATGCGCGTAATCGTCTACCGCGATTGAACCTGCGCAAACGAAAATTCGTGCGCGCATCTGTAGCGCTGTGTTAAAAATCTTGCTGTGGCAGTACCTATTTTTGGCCACAAGATGGAGACTATCGCGATCATAGATACTGGACATTGGGACTACAATGCCCAGCATGCTTTGCAAGAAGACAGGAAGTGGGTGGGGACTGAACACTTACATCCTCTGCCTCGTGGAGAAAGTTCCAGAGCGCGCCAGGGATCGGGAGAGAGCAGACGCAGTGACATACTTTTGTGAGAGGGCCTAGGGTGGAAAAGCAAGTGAGACCTGTCAGTTCAGTTACCGGGTCATTCAGTCCTCAAGAGAAGGAGCCCTCCAAGTTCCAGAGTTGCTGTAGAGGGGACCAACCGAAGACCTTGAGTAAGGAGTCACCGCAAGCGGATCGGGGACAGAGAGCAGATGGTGAGCTGAGGAAAAGTCGTGGACAAGCTACGGGAAGTCAGACAACGGATCCGGACGCTAGTATCCCCAGTCAAAATCCAGCGGAGAGACGTCCTGGGTCAGCGGAGCCTAAAGCAACCGGCGGATGGGTGAGAGGCCTCCAAGGCCGTTTAATATACAAAGAGCACGCTGCTGTTTTCTCTTTAAAGTCCACAGGGCCCCAACTTGACTAGTCGAAGACATTGCTTAAGTAAATTCACTGGCCAGTTGAACAGTACCCGGGTACCTTACACACATACACACCTTTTTCATTCCGAGACTTAACCTGTGCAGGACTCATTTTGTCACGAATCGGAACGGGGGTTAAAGATACGTTCCGAATATATTTTTCTCTTTTTCCGCTGCGCGTTTACCGTGATACGAAGTGATTGTATATTCTGGGGTTCCGCTACTTGTCCCTTTTCGGAATATTCGTGCAATTGCATTTTCTTTTATGTTCGGTTACGAATATTTTATTTTCCGAAATACGAAGCCTCGTGTTTCGTTTTTTTTCCGCTACGCGTTTTATCGCAATACGACAGTACTGTAATAATATCGTATCTTAATATCTGCCAAATATTTTAGTAAACTATTTAAATGATAAAAATCCACAACTGTGTTGGAGTATATTTATTCCCTAGTGCGGGGAGACTGACCCGTGGTTCATTTTCAGCGGCTCCTTCGGGAGTGAGCGCTACACATCCTATACTTAATATTGTCAGCGCGAATGCGTTCGTGCGCTGGTGTGCACATGGTATTACAAGCTGTGAAGGAACCGTTCCCTTCCGTCTGTCCTGGCTCTCCAGACACCCCTTCGTTGCGGTCAGCCCGGCTACTGGGAGCGCCGTCCTCAGCGCCTCGAGCAGCTTGACCTGCCTGCTTCTGTTCCTCTGCCCTGGAGCCGTTAGGAATCTCCAGAAGGCCACTCTCTGCCTTCTGAGGGTGAGTGTGGAGTGTAGCGTAGTTGAATGAAACACCAGACGCGGCTGTATGTTCCAACAGGATCCTCTCTCTCTGAGCTTGAGAGTTCTCTGACTTTAATGAACAACGCCACCATTTATGCTGAAGTCCAACAGTCATAATTTGCATACCCATACTAATTACTAGTCATAATTTGCATAACCAATACTAATTACATTATGTCAGTTATTTACAATAAACATTCATTACATTCTTTAGCCTTTCAGCTCACACAACATTTGTATATCCATTGTTCTAACACATCAGATTAAACACACACTATCAGAGATCCCTTGAATTAAACATGCAGCTAGATAATGGGAAAAGCCCTGGTGCATAAATTACACAGCAGTAAAGCTGGTTTACTGGCTACACAAAAACACATTTACCTACAGGAATATAAGTATTTTTAAAACCAAAGCTATGCCATTTTACACTAAACTAAATTAAACTAAAACCAAACGATGTAAAATATATCTAAAATCACACGATATAAATGAACATAAAGTCTCTTGGGGTTTGAAGCATGGAGCGTTACATCAGCTCCATGACACAAGCTTTGCGCAAAATCTTTCCGACAACGTTAGCACCAACTTTGTTATATGGCCCACTGTGTGCAGTGCCACACACTCAAATGACAGGTCCATTACCACAACCACAAACACAGGGTCTTATTACATAGTTGGTGCTAACTTAACCAGAGCTGTTGTAAACTTCCCAGAGCCATAATAGCCTATGGAGGTTTTCAGTTTACAACAGCTCTGGTTAAGTTAGCACCAACATTGTAATATGGTTCTAAGTTTACAACTGCTCTGGTTAAGGCTAGGGTCAGACTAACGCATTTTTCACGTTGTCCGTGAAAAAGTGCGTTCGAACGAATGGACGTATTTTTTCACGGAATACGCGATAGCGGTCATACGATGCGCATTTTCGTCCGTGATTTTGTACGGATCATCAATAAAACCCTTTTTGTGTCTGGATGTTATGTTGGTCGGACATTAGCAGCATCTGTCGTCTCCTAATCACGCACACATGCCACTAGCGCACTCTGTATGTCCGTACTAGCGGTATCACGTTCTTGCAAAAATGCGTTCGTTTGCCACTTGCGTTGCGCAGCCGCACTTTTGTGCGGCCGTTCTTCGTATGCTGCCCGGCATTGGACATCATTTGCTGCTAGCACGGCCGTGATTTAGTGCTGCTAAACGCACGTTAATACTGCGTTAGTCTGACCCCTGCCTAAGTTAGCACCAACTATGTAATATGGCCCATAGCCTATGGAGGTTTTGGGCCATATTACATAGTTGGTGCTAACTTAACCAGAGCTGTTGTTAACTTAAAACCTCCATAGGGCCCTATTACACGTTTTGCGCAAATGCACTCGCGCAGCACTTTTTTTTTTTGCGCACGCAAAAAAACTTTATCGCGCGAAAATTAACGCGCCATTCCGATCCGAGTGCATTTTTTCAGCCTTCATGTTTTTTCGTGCGGAAATCCGACGCGCAAATGAATGTTGCGTGCAGGGAATCGGAGGGCAGACTGTTTTTTCACGGGATTCAGCCAATCAGAATTAAGAACCACCATTTTCCAATATTAGGTTGTTGCGCCTGTCAAAGTCAATCTGCGATGCGAGATACGGCTGGTCACGTGACCAGCAGAGGGGAGCTCAATGGAGTCCTATGGACTGCCGCGCGCATCCTGATTTTTAACGCTCGCTAACAATGGAGGCAGCATTTTTTGCGCCTGTATTGTAATCTGGCGTTAAAACGCAGGCGCAAGGGGGGAAACTGCGGGCGCAGTTTTTCCTCCCCTGCGCTCGCGTTTTAACGTCAGGAGCGTAATAGGGGCCAAAACCTCCATAGGCTATAATGGTTCTGGTAAGTTTACAACAGCTCTGGTTTAGTTAGCACCAACATTGTAATACTGCCCAAAACCTCCATAGGCTATGGGCAGTATTACATAGTTGGTGCTAACTTAACCAGAGCTGTTGTTAACTTAAAACCTCCATAGGCTATAATGGCTCTGGTAAGTTTACAACAGCTTTGGTTAAGTTAGCACCAACATTGTAATATGGCCCTCCATGGGGCCCTATTACGATCCCCGTGCTAAACCGGGGGCGGTAGGGGGAAAACACTGCGCCAGCGGTATTCCACCTACCGCCCCCGGTTTAACAGGGGATTACAATGCATGCGCAAAAAAATGCTGCCTGCATTGTAGCGCACGTTAAAAATCAGGATGCTCGTGGCAGCGCTGAGCGCAGTCACGAGCATCCACTCGCTGGAGTCCATAGGACTCCATTGAGTTCCTCTCTGCCGGTCACGTGACCGGCCGGATCTCGCATCGCAAGATCCGGCCGGTCGGTGTAGTGATACGTAGGGAGAGACAGGGGGTTCTTTTTCCCCCTGTCTTACCCTGCTCCCGCCGACCGGAGGAGGCGACCGGAGTCGTGGTCCTCGCCGCGGGACAGAGGGTAAGTATCTGATTTATTTGTTAACTTTTTTAAGCTGGTGTTAACGGATTCTGCACCAGCACCTGTTAAGTATAGGGAGTGCAAAGTGCAGTAACCTTGAGCTGAAAAGCACAAGATCCCAAACGTAAACGGGTTTTTTAACCCGTTTGTGTTTGGATTGTAATATGGGGCAAATACCACGGCTAACGGTAGTGCTCACGCAGGTGAGCGCTACCGTTAGCGTTAAGACTGTAATAGGGGCCATAGGCTATAATGGCTCTGGTAAGTTTACAACAGCTTTGGTTAAGTTAGCACCAACTGTCAGGGGTTATTCAAAGAGATCCGAATGGCTGGAGAAAGGTAACTGAACGCTGAAAATCAGCGTTCGGTTACCTTTCTTGGCCATTCGGCTATCCAGAGAGCAGGCAATTCGTCAAATCCTGGCGAATTGCCTGCACATTCGGTCCCTGTTCAGTGCCTGTTCGAGGGCAGTGAAATCCCCATAAAAAAGCACTGCTTCGGCTATTCAGAGAACACAAACCAGCAGTGAAAGGTTCCCGAAATGTCCTGCCATTCGGTGGTTTAATTCGGCAGGTTTATTCAGGAGAATCCCATAGGCTTCAATGTTAAAAATATTCCAGTTTTAATTAAATATCTAATAAACCATTCATTATAAAATTCTGCAGTAAAGAGTCTCTTTATTTATAGATTTTTTAGGATATTTTAAGCATTTTTTTTTTTAAAAGTCTGATTTTTTTTTATTTATTTTTTTACTTTACTTATTTTTTCTGTAACAGCCCTTTTTATTATCATTCCCTGGACCTCATATGTAAATTTCAGACATTTTTGCTCAGTAGTTTCTTTGCAAACAGCGTTTCACTTTTCAATCATTCATGCAAACTGTTTTCCTAATTTATTCACTGCCTTCTTTTGCGGTGTCGGAGGCTTCGCTGCCTGTGATCGGCTCCTGCTCGGGTTTTTCCGGCGTCTTCGACGGGTTAATCGAGATGTTTTTTATGGGTTTTCGGCGTGCATTCTCCTTTTGCCAGGTTTTTGGCAGGTTTTCGGCAGCGTTTCAGCAGTTTTTCCCTGCACTTCGACAGCCCTGTGGTGGTTGCTGAATACACCACAGGGTGGCCAAAATGTGAAAGCCGATTTGGACTGAATTGAAGAGAACGAAAAGTCACCAAACGTGCAGTGACTTTTAGATTCTCTTTGAATAACCCTGTATTTAATATAGCCCTATGTGTTGAATAAATCACGCTTACCAGTGCCGGACTCCCACCAAGACCAGTCTGACTGTCTCCATAGCCGCTGGTGCCGGTTGTCCACTGGATGTCTCCATAATTGAAGAGAAGGAAAGTGAAAGTCCAATCTGTGATCAGGACAACTTGAAACGTGTTTACCTAGATACAGAAGATGCAACATAGCATTATAGTTGACATAAAATACGGAAGCACATATGATACGTGACATGATATTGACGCTGTAGAGAGAGATTCTCAGTCACTTGTAATGTTTGCTATTTGCAGTATAAGGTTATGAGCACCTAATGGTGATTAAAGTCCAATAGTGCAAATAACAAAACACAAACAAAAGCCTACTCCTTTCTGAGAGTCTAACTAGATATCAGTATTTTTCCATCTAGCAGTGCTTGGCAGCTTGGCTGCTTACCAGACTGCACAACAAAGAGGATTTCTAGCTATTCTCCGAGGTCAGGGTCAATCTTCCTGTGTTGGTCTCAGCCAAATACCAACTCTCACACGAAGACCCTCAGCTCACTATAAAGGGCTTAGCAAACAGCTGGGAACGGTGAACCCTTTAAGCAGGGGAAAGGGACTTTTTTCCAGCCGTCTGCTTGTATAATGGTGATTAATTACTGTGCCAGATACCCTTTCATGCAGGAGAAAAAGAGAACTGTGGGGGGGGGGCGCGATGTGGCTGGCCGCGCGGGGGAGCAGATGTGTCTGAGCTGAGCTCTGTTTGCAGCCGCTGTTAGAAGAGATTTGACCCAAATCCTCGCTTGAATTACCCCCCCCCCCCTCCCTGCGTGACTGTCCATCGGGAGACGTGCCCTGGAGCCGCTTAGGTCCCCCCCTCCAGGGCCCAGCAGAGATTGGGGCCTTGCTTCCCGGCGGGAGAACTGACCCGGTGGCCATTTTGAGACCTACTACCTCGCTTTGTTTTGGGCCTTTCTTCACCTCCTATTCCTCCCTCTGTGATACGGCTCTGCTCGAGTGACTGGCGGATGCGGGCTTGGAGGTAGGAGAGCCCCTGTTTTCTGAACGTGGCGGAGTTGGCGGGGGAGCTCGCAGAATGGAAGCATTTGATGCCCACCCTCACCAGCGGGGAGGAGGAAGCTGCCCTTGGGGACTGCCTGGTGAAGAGAATGGAGGTCGTGGGATGCCCACTGATGTGTGGCCTCTGGAGTGGTTCGTCGGCAGTCTGTCAAGTTGGATGGGACCCGGGAAGGGAGGCCCCAGTTGCGTCCTGGATGGCGAAGGCCTTACCTGATGATCGTGTGGAGCGTCTTCCCGTTCTGGCAGTGGACCATGGTGGTGGATACGTGGGGAGGTCAGCCATGCAGCCAGGGGCTGCTTCGGGGGGCATTCTACCAGTTTTGGTTAAGAGCTGGTGTTGGGTTTGCAGTGACAGGCAGAGACGTGCCTAATCGCAAGCTGTGCTCGTTACACTCACTCTCCCCAGAACATTGCACAGGGTCTGTTCTCATGTGGCTCATGAGCCCTGCGAACTCTCTCCATATGAGGGGCCCAGGGTACCTCTCTCCCAGCACATAACCCTTGAAGCTATGCAGTGTAGGGTAACCCAGATGTGTGTTGCCCTTTGCACCCTTTCCATGCTGGCAGGACACATCTGCGCAGCCTTGTGAACCCTTTTCATACCAGGGGCCCAGGGTACCCCCCTCCCAGTTCACATGTAATATATTGCCCCCAGCTCACATGGATATACATTGCCCCAGTTCACATGGATATATATTGCCCCAGCTCACATTTTATATATATTGCCCCAGCCCAGCAACATGGATATATATTGTAGAAATGTGAACCAGATGCAAGAACAGCGCTCCTTTCGTAGACACTATAGAAAAAAGGCCACACAACACCTCAAAGTGATATGAACCAAATGGCAAAATTCTTACGTTTCCATGGAGAAGTAATTGTTTGAGGGAAATATCTCTAATGAGGACGTGTAGTTATACTCATAGCGGATCCAAATGGATAAAAGGGGGAGAAAAAAACAAATATACAATAGTGCAGATCAAACAAATTGGATTAATGTATAGTATACAAAGTCTCATGCACTCACACTTTTCGAGAGCTTCCTAGCTCTATTATGTTCACTCTTCGAACTGTTAGAGGCCAGTCCGACAGCCAGAGATGACAGCACCTCTTCAACCTCTTAGATAATTTTTCTCCTTTAGAATCTCAGAAAGAGAGAAGAGGGCTCACATGGCATAATATTGTAGCTTTAATATAAGTTACAAAAGAGCAACCAGGGGAGGAGTGTTACTCACCCTATAAAGAGCTACACCGAGCTCTAGGGGTCCAGCGTGTGTAGATTGTTCACGGCACAATTTATAAAAGCCAAACACCATAAAAAGAATGGTAGCAAAATCCCAGAATGTTAGGAATAAAATTATATTTTATATAAAACAATATGTAGTACAAACAAATATAAAAGGCCAGACGCGTTTCGCACATCAAGCGCTTCCTCAGTGGCGATAAGCAAAGAAAAAAGTTACATTGGTAGCCAACATATGTATATATATATACCCCTCTTACTCCTAATTGGAGTGATAACAGATGTTAAAAAACGCAAATTTTCGCGCCAAAACTTAATGATAACACTACTTATCGCTTGCTGCCCTCCAATCCCACTCAAAATATTAAAATAGGACTATTCAATTTACTCATTAAGGGAAATGATGCGGGTATTTTGGACCAACAGGAATTAAAATATCTTAATCCTCCATTTCCCAAGATTCCTATTTTTTATCTTCTTCCGAAGATTCATACAGATCCACTTCATCCGCCAGGGAGACCCATAATATCGGGTGTACAGTCTGTTACGAGTCACTTATCGCAGTATTTGGATATTCTCCTGCAACCCTTGGTCAAATTGGTTCCATCGTATCTAAAAGACACGATGAGTCTATTACAAATATTGGAAAATTTTAAATGGGAACCCGATTTCTTTCTCGTCACGTGTGATGTGCAATCCCTGTACAGCATAATATCGCATGACAGGGGCTGTGAGGCAGTACGTCACCATTTAAATTTACATCAAGTCTATCCTTTGGAACAGGTAGAATTTATTTTGGAGGGTATTAATTTTATCCTCCGTAATAATTATTTTTCTTTTAACAACCAGTTCTACCTACAATGTAGGGGGACCGCCATGGGTACTCGTTTTGCGCCCAGCTACGCTAACCTCTTTATGGCCCACTGGGAATCCCAGTGGTCGGGGGTTTTGTGTGGCTGGGCGCATAACCTGATCCTTTACAGAAGGTACATAGATGACCTTCTGTTTATTTGGAAAGGCGATGAGGAAAGCCTTAAAGGATTCCATGGTTTATTGAATCAGAACGACTGGGGTATAAAATTAGATTTGCAGTATAGTAAGCAGACCATCAATTTTTTGGACTTGACACTTTACATTGAGGGGGGAAGAGTCAAGTCCAAAACATACTTCAAACCTGTGGACGTTAATAATTATATAGAATCTACAAGCTGCCACGCTTCGGCGTGGCTTAAAAGCGTTCCCAAAAGTCAACTCACCAGATTGAGAAGAAATTGCACAGAGAGGGAAATATTTGATTTTCAAGCGAATAAACTAATCGGTGATTTTAAGAGAAAGGGATATAAAGAGGAAAGCCTGATAGAGGTTATGAAGGACATTCAGGGTAAGGATAGGAGGGCCCTTATCCAATATAGGAAACGTGAGGAGAAAGAGAATTTCTCCCTCCCTTTTATTTATAACTATAATAGTCAGACACGTGCCATTAATTATTAAATACGTAAATATTGGCATATCTTGAAGAAAGATCCGGTGCTCCAGGATATTTTGGATGATAATCCAAAGATTGTCAATAGAGGAGCACGGACGATAAAGCAACAAATTGTTAGGAGCCATGTTCATCAAACAAAAAGTGACTTTAAAACAATAACAATAAAGGAAGGTTTCTATCGATGCGGCTTATGTTCCGCTTGTAAGAGATTAAAACTGAAGAGAAAATTTTGTCCGGCTTTTGGTGTTAATGATACGTTTAAAATTAAAAAGGTCATTTCGTGCCATTCGACTAATGTTATCTATGCCCTTGTTTGCCCTTGTGGCAAAATTTACATTGGTCGGACAACTAGGCCCCTTTATATAAGGATTTTAGAGCATATTCGGAATATCCTACGTGGATTTGATAAGCATACTGTATCTTCCCATTTCTTCGCTGTGCATAATAGCTCCCCTGTAGGTCTGGTCTTTTTTGCTTTACGTAAAGTTGAAAGAGATTGGAGAGGAGAAGATTTCTTAAAAAAGATCAACCAGGAAGAGATGAGGCTCATCTTTTTATTCGATACTTTAATACCAAGGGGCCTAAATAAGGACTTTGAAATTTGCCACTTTTTGTGAGCCCTTTGCCCCAATCGGTCAGGTTGTGTAATCAATGATATTTTTTATAAAAATAGTAAAAAATAAAAAAACTTTTTAGCATTTTAATTAGTACATTATTGCCACACATAAGTGATAAGGCCATCACGGTTATGATAAAATACATTGCGTGCATTAATTAGGCATTTGTAATATATGACCCTTAGAGGCTTTGATCAATATGATGGTCACATTGTGCAATAGTGTTGCTTATTCTGCATATATATTTATTTTACACATATGTCTTTTTTACATATTTATCTTCTCTTTGCTGGGGCCATGTTGTATGCATCTTCCGGGTGGGCGCCAGGATGGGGTGCTTGTTCGTCCGGAATACTGAGAATTATGGACGCTGTTATCGTACGTAAAGAAGATCTCCACGCATGCGCACAGGACCCAGAGTGAAGTGAGGATCTCTACGCATGCGCACGGGACCCGGAGGATGAACTTGGTTTAACAGAGTTCTGCTCCGGAAGCAATACTCGGCTGTCCTCCTTTCTGAAGGGGAACCGAAAGTGGAAGCTTCTAAGCTGGTTAATTATTAACCCGGAAACGAAACCCGCTCATTGTTCACTATGACATGCAGGATAAACCGGAAGTAAAAGCCTCTTTGATTGAATAACGCTAGTTCATTTTGGCGCGAAAATTAGCGTTTTTTAACATCTGTTATCACTCCAATTAGGAGTAAGAGGGGTATATATATATACATATGTTGGCTACCAATGTAACTTTTTTCTTTGCTTATCGCCACTGAGGAAGCGCTTGATGCGCGAAACGCGTCTGGCCTTTTATATTTGTTTGTACTACATATTGTTTTATATTAAATATATTTTTATTCCTAACATTCTGGGATTTTGCTACCATTCTTTTTATGGTGTTTGGCTTTTATAAATTGTGCCGTGAACAATCTACACACGCTGGACCCCTAGAGCTCGGTGTAGCTCTTTATAGGGTGAGTAACACTCCTCCCCTGGTTGCTCTTTTGTAACTTATATTAAAGCTACAATATTATGCCATGTGAGCCCTCTTCTCTCTTTCTGAGATTCTAAAGGAGAAAAATTATCTAAGAGGTTGAAGAGGTGCTGTCATCTCTGGCTGTCGGACTGGCCTCTAACAGTTCGAAGAGTGAACATAATAGAGCTAGGAAGCTCTCGAAAAGTGTGAGTGCATGAGACTTTGTATACTATACATTAATCCAATTTGTTTGATCTGCACTATTGTATATTTGTTTTTTTCTCCCCCTTTTATCCATTTGGATCCTCTATGAGTATAACTACACGTCCTCATTAGAGATATTTCCCTCAAACAATTACTTCTCCATGGAAACGTAAGAATTTTGCCAATTGGTTCATATCACTTTGAGGTGTTGTGTGGCCTTTTTTCTATAGTGTCTACGAAAGGAGCGCTGTTCTTGCATCTGGTTCACATTTCTACAATTATTTTGGTGGTGAGGGAAACACCCTAATTGCTCGAACGTGTAGCGATCCGTACTAAGATCTAAAGCGCCTCTGTTTCATCCTATTTTCTGTTTTATGGATATATATTGCCTCAGCTCCTCACATGGATATATAGTGCCCCGCTCAATAAATATATATATATATAAATATACACACTATATTGCCAAAAGTATTCGCTCACCCATCCAAATAATCAGAATCAGGTGTTGCAATCACTTCCATGGCCACAGGTATATAAAATCAAGCACCTATGCATGCAGACTGTTTTTACAAACATTTGTGAAAGAATGGGTTGCTCTCAGGAGCTCAGGGAATTCCAGCGTGGAACTGTGATAGGATGCCACCTGTGCAACAAATCCAGTCGTGAAATTTCCTCACTCCTAAATATTCCACAGTCGACTGTCAGCTGTAATATAAGAACGTGGAAGTGTTTGGGAACGACAGTAACTCAGCCACGAAGTGGGAGGCCACGTAAACTGACAGAGCGGGGTCAGCGGATGCTGAGGCGCATAGTGCGAAGAGGTCGCCAACTTCGTGCAGAGTCAATCGCTACAGACCTCCAAACTTCATGTGTCCTTCAGATTAGCTCAAGAACAGGGTGCAGAAAGCTTCATGAAATGAGTTTCCATGGCCGAGCAGCTGCATCCAAGCCATACATCATCAAGTGCAATGCAAAGCGTCGGATGCAGTGGTGTAAAGCACGCCGCCACTGAACTCTAAAGCAGTAGAGATGCGTTCTCTGGAGTGACGAATCGTGCTTCTCCATCTGGCAATCTGATGGACGAGTCTGGGTTTGGCGGTTGCCAGGAGAACGGTACTTGTCTGACTGCATTGTGCCAAGTGTAAAGTTTGGTGGGGGGGGATTATGGTGTGGGGTTGTTTTTCAGGAGCTGGGCTTGGCCCCTTAGTTCCAGTGAAAGGAACTCTGAATGCTTCAGCATAACAAGACATTTTGGACAATTCCATGCTCCCAACTTTGTGGGAATAGTTTGGAGCTGGCCACTTCCTCTTCCAACATGACTGTGCACCAGTGCACAAAGCAAGGTCCATAAAGACATGGATGACAGAGTCTGGTGTGGATGAACTTGACTGGACTGCACAGAGTCCTGACCTCAACCCGATAGAACACCTTTGGGATGAATTAGAGCAGAGACTGAGAGCCAGGCCTTCTCGTCTAACATCAGTGTGTGACCTCACAAATGCGCTTCTGGAAGAATGGTCAAAAATTCCCATAAACACAATCCTAAACCTTGTGGACAGCCTTCCCAGAAGAGTTGAAGCTGTTATAGCTGCAAAGGGTGGACCGACGTCATATTGAACCCTATGGATTAGGAATGGGATGTCCCTTAAATTCATATGCGAGTCAAGGCAGGTGAGCGAATACTTTTGGCAATATAGTGTATGTATATATACATATATATATATAGCCCCCAGCTCACATGGTCCCAATCGGTCTCCTGCCATCTGCAGTGCCAGGCCCCCCCCGAGTGCTTCTCACTGTGCAAGCGGCCGCCGGCATCAAGCTCTGCCACTCACCTGCATGCAAACCATGCAAAAGCCGTGCTCTCGCAAGATCCTGGAAGTTAACTCTGCGAGATCGTGGCTCTGGTGGCTCCCAGGCGAGCGGCCGAGCTTGATGCTGGCGGCCACTCGTAAAGTGAAAAGCACTTGGCATTACTTTCTCGGGAGGGGGCAATTGCCCCATTGCCCCCCCCTGGATTCACCCCTGCGTGGAGCGGACTTTGGAAGAGGTCCGCGAGAGGTTCGCTACTGGTCCCCCAGCACAGTTTGAGGAGAAGTGGCAGTCCGGCGTGGAGATCTGCACCAGAGAGGGACCATGGCATGTGTCTTGGCCCAGTTGCATGGCCTCGGCTGAACCATCTTGGAGGCTGCTGGTGAGACGGGATCCTTGTGAGGGGAGGATGCCCGACATGTAGGTGGACACGGGCTGAGATGGACTTTCACGGTACTGATCTGACCCCCCCTGATTTGATGTAGGTGTCCCCCCCCATATCGGTCCACCCGCTGAGACAGTTTTTGTTTCCTTTTTTTGTTTTTGACCCCCACTGTTTATTTTCCTGATTTAACTAAGCCGCTTGCTACTTTTTATTTTATTATTCCCCCTCCTGCTTAGACATATCGGTTCTTTGGATCTGAGATCCCCCTTCCCTTGATATTGTGCATCGCACTGTGCTCCTGAGACACCCCCCTCCTTATTTATTTTATATGTTGCGATTTGAGTCTGCTTTCTGGCCCTGCAAGGCCTTATATGTTGGTTGATTTGTGACCTTTCACACTAAATAAAAACGTTAATTTCAAAAACAGAACTGTGACTCCTATGGCCCGATTGGGGCAAAACTATGGACCAATATCTGAATTGGGACAGTTTTAAGGTTTCTGCCACATAAGACATGCTCTTAATTACCTACTGTCACAATCAGTCACAAGGAGGGCACCTTGCACTTGCCAAGGTGAGGCACTGGTATATAGAAAAGCCCCAATATGCAGATAATACTGAGTAGACAACCTGGGCCAGAGGCCCTGCACGGTAAACAGCAGCCCATTCTGAAAGACCGGTCTTTAGAATAGCTGGATCTGCTCTAAAAGAAAAATAATACAACAACGCCGTGCAGAGTCTAAGGACCTACAGACGAGACAGGAATATAAATATATCAACGGTACAGACAAGGAGTATCCAAATAGAGAAGTCAAGAAAAAGCAAGGAGTCATAAACCAGAACGTATACCTTATACAGATGCCAGGGATCTAGAACCGGGAAAATAGTCAGCCAGGCAGAAGGGTCAGAACCAGGTAATCAGTTACATATAACATAACCAGACAAAGGAGAAACACTTGAACTATAAACATATGAATGACTAGACATGAACTAGAACCTGGTCTAACTGTTAGATTTTAATTTTCTGTATGAATATAAATATAATGTAATTCAATTAGGATTTATAAAAGCCTCCTCTAATGCAGGGCTGTGGTTTCCACCCGTCCTTTCCCCCCTCCTTTTATTATGGCATTTGATCTTGTTAGGAATGCTGATTTGAATATAGACCACATCCTGGCATAACGAGGATCCTTTGTTATCGTAACAAGGACAGAAATAGAAAAAGTGTGTGAAAGTTATAAGCCAGAAAAACGTCTTTTCTCTATAAGTGCTTGAGGGATTGGTCAACTTTGATGTTGTAATGTATCTGTATGCTGACTGGCTATAAATTCTTTGAAGGCTAATAAATTGGTCTGTCTGGCGAGGGGATGTTCAGACATATTGCAGCTATATCTTGTGTGTGGCTGGATTTACTGTCTCTGCCATGGCTTGCGCGCATCTTTTCTTTTTCTTATATGAGAGGAAACTTGAAAAAGGTTTATGGCATTCCATATATGGTAATTATAATAGGAATATTGATTTTGTGTGTTTATGGTTATTATTTTACACTAACTAAAGAAAGAGCATACAGATAAGAAGGCAAGACCATACAAACTAAACAGAATAACAGTAGGGAGCTCTCAGGAACAAACACTCAGCAGGAATCAGAACTGAAAGTGAACCAGAATGCAAGAGCAATGGGATAAGAGCCCATTGCAATATATAGGGAGGTGAACAGCCCACATCACCAGCAGGAGAGCTAACGAGGAAGCCACTTAACCCCTGAGCTGCAATCCAGGGAAAGCAACACACAGAAACATATGGGAAACATAGGCATAAAGAATACAGAGGGCAGGGGGACAGGGCTGGAACGGGGTAACGTGACACCTTCGCCTACAAGTTAGAGGTGGAAGTTGCCCATATATTTTAGGTCAGTGTTTCCCAAACCTGTCCTCGGGACCCTCCGCCTCACCAGGTTTGCCAGATATCTGAAGCACAGCACAGGTGATATGATTTGCTGCTCAGTGATTGCAGGATGCAGTCTGTATTTATCCCAGGTGATCTGCAAAATCTGGCCAGGTTGAGGGTCCTGAGGACAGGTTTGGGAAAGACTGTTTTAGGTGGTGTGACAGTGTGATTAGGGACAGGGTGGTAGACCATAGATTTATCAGCCGGCGGATGGAGGACTCCCAATGCAGCATATGTGTCCACACACTGCCGGGCAGCACCTCTCTGGAGATCGATTCACTGATTCGGATCGATTCATTTTTTGATCAGTTAGTTTTTTGTTGTTTATGAGTTAGTATTAATGCAGCATATGAATCCACACACTGCTGGGAAGTTCCTGGCAGTGTGTGGATTCATATGCTGCATTAATTATACTGCAGAGAGGCGCTGGCCGGCAGTATGCGGTTTCATATGCTGAATTAATTATACTGTAGAGAGGTGCTGCCCGGCAGTGTGCGGATTCAAAGGCTGCATTGAAACCTATGGGTTAAAAAGCCTTGTTTCTTTAAAAAAAGTCAGGAGACCTAAAATTTCACCCCAAAAATTTCTAAAATATCCTAAAAGAATAAATAAGAAAAGAATCTTTCATTATATTGGTAGTAATCTACTTCCCATTCTTAAATAAGCAATAAAAAAGCGAAAAACCAACTGATCCAAATCACCCGAAATGATCCGAATCACCAAATGATCTGAATCGATCGGAAATCTCGGATTGATCCGAAATTTCGGTTGGTCGATATTTCGTTTTTGGAAATGCTCCCGAAATACAAAAATGGTGAATTTCATCCGAATTTCAATTCGGAACGAAACGAATTGCACATGCCTAGTGACCACAACTTGTTCCCAGATTAGAGAGGGTAGCCAAACAATTGACTACTATGGAGCTTCTTAGATATAAAATCCAGAGCCACTAGGGGAATAACCCAATAATATAGAACAAGGACCTCTCTAACATAGAGGTTATTGGCTAGGACATTTACATTTAAAAAAATCAATACTTTATTAAACATTTAACATAAAGCCTTCAGAAGGTTAAATAAACTCAACTCAAGACAAAAATACAATTTAAAACCATATACAAGGTCAATATAATCACTTTAGATTCGATGGTGAAATACCTCAAAAAGTAATTATAACAATTGTAATTAATAACGATTTGATAGAACCTGTGTAACATCCATTTAAATTGCTCCTACATTTATGGGGCATTCAATTCTAAATGGAGCATAAATGGATTCACAGGGTGACCTTTAGATAACTTGCAGAGATCACTTTAGAGAAGCTAAATCGTAACTTCCTAATTATAAACCAGACGATATGATAACCTGCTGTAATCCTGTGAGAATGAACTAATTAGATTTAGAGGTTGGAACATTCGCTGCCACCTCTACACATTATGTTGTGTGATTAACCACTTATTGAACGTGATAGCCAAGTCAGTTGAACTGAATTTAGCTCACTATGTTGACATATGCAACCTTAGTGCTTAATTAGTTATAATGCTGAACGTTCAAAGAGATATGTACATTGATGTCAATCATTAACTTAGAAATTAATAGTTCAAACAGACCACACTTGAATAGCCGATTCTTAATTGCGCTGGTGCTGATTTTAAACCACTTGTTTGTAACATTCACAAAATGCAAGTAGGTGATTCTCATTAAATTAATGATCAAAGTTAACAGTCGAAACTGTGATAATATATTTTCAATCCAAGCACATTAGCAAGATGAAAGAAATTTTTGCTTGTAAAGCTTGTATGAACTGTTTAGCTTAACCAGGCTGCCGATTCAGGTTCAACATAAATTAGACAATGATCGAAATGAGCCCTTGATCATAACTCTTGTTGGGGACCTGGTAAGCCCCAGCAGACCCAATTTATTTGTCAATGCTACTAAATACTTGGTAGATCGTTAATCATAGGCGTGCAATGATAAATGCGTTATTTGAAGAAAGGATCGATGTTTATCTAAACATTTCTTATGCAATAATTATTCCGCCAGATATAATCAGTAACCTTTGCAGCCCAAACGACCACCAGTATTCCTTAATTGCCACCTTAACTGTGCAAAATTTATTGATGGTACTTATTGACGAACAATGATTATCCAGCGTCAAAACGATTATTTCTTAGAATTTCATTGATTGAACAGAAATATTCGAGCTTGAAGGTATAAATCTTTTGTCAAGATCCCCAATCATATGAATTCAATACGAATTTATTAGACAATTCAGCAAGATGGTACCATAAATGAAAACGCACTTTAGGCTGAGATCATAATGCCCAAGTTAGCATTGCTTTTAAAGTTTTCGGCATAAGAAGTTCAATCTTTCATTAATATTTTGATTTTGAAATTACAATCATTCATCAGAGACATTTAATAGCCTTAATCGGACCTCAGGCTTAAAGTTATGATCATTCAAAAATCACCAATCATATAATTGCAATATGAATTTCCTGGGGCTTGAACAAATGCTAAATAGCGCTATATCTTAAAAGCGCATTTATTTAAGCTGGAGTCATAGCGCCCACGGCAGCATTTAAATTTTGAGTTTTCAGCAAAGGAAATTCAATCATTCATCATTTACTAAGCATTCAATTGTTATAGAGTTTCGGAAGAAAACCTCTGGATTAAATATCCCTCGCTCACTAAAGGTTCAATTATTCACTTATCATTTCGTTTCGTTTTAAATTCTTTACAAAGAAAAATTCAATATTTCATGAATATCTTAAATTAAGATTAGGATCATTCTATAGGCATCCGACGCGCGTTTCACATGCGTGCTCCTCAGGAATGCTAACTGATCCAGTGTATCGGGGTGTTTTTAAAGACCTCGTTTGATCATTCATTAGTCACGTGATCAAGTTCTCTCAATCAGATTATTATCTAAACTAAAAGAGGTTTCTTGGAGAATCATTTTTGACTTGAACACGTGTTTATAACCGCCAATCACCTTTCTTACTTTATAACTGAATCTTATCTATTCATGTTTTTAAGACCGTTTCTAGATTAATGCTCGATAGTACTTAATATATAAGAGACAAAATTATCTATTCTATTAATATTACAAGACAATAGTTCGTTAACGAAATCATGTTACTATCTGTCTCATTTGTGATTATTCGGCATGTTAGATTCTTATATTAGACTTTTAAATGACTAAATATGTAGTTACCATTATGCAATCATTTAAATATAGTTATTCATCAGAGTTTTTGTACAGTTTATTGAAAGAGGGTCACAAAAAAGGAGTATAGTTGAATTCCTCGTTGAGGCCACTAGGACACTGTGTTTTAAGTACGAAGATCCATCTGGACTCTTTTCTTCTAAGTGTGACATCAAAATCACCTCTTCTTGGTCCTAATGTAATAGCCTCTATTGCTTGAAAGCTCAGACATTTAGGGTCCCCATTGTGATTAGCCCACACATGTCTAGATATAGGAGTTTCTGTTATATTAATAACAGCATTAATGTGTTGTAAAATTCTCTTTTTGAACTGCTGGTAAGTTTTCCCTACATATTGTTTCTTGCAGGCGCAAGTGATTAGATATATTACTTTCATGGTTTTGCAAGTAATTGTTTCTTTTATCGGGAATATTTTTCCTGTAATGGTACTTTTAAAGAATTCTGAATTTTCCACAAACAGACATGCTTTACAATGTCCACATTTACGCATGCCTGGTTTTGGTTTCAACCAGTGTGTTATTGACTCCTTTGCAGAAAAAATGGCTATGGACTAATATATCTTTTAAATTTGTAGATCTCCTTGCTGTAAAAGATGCTGATTTAGATATTACTTTGGAGATGTTCTCATCCATTTGTAAAATCGGCCAGTATTTCTGGCATATTTCTTTAATTTCATTCCATCCATTATCAAAAGTTGCAATGAATCTTATTTGCTTTTCACTTGATGTTTTCTTCTTTGGAATAAGTAGTTGTTTTCTATCAGATAGAAGAGCTTTTTTATAAGCTCTTTTTAAACACCGATTAGGGTAGCCCTTAGAGCGAAACATTTCCCTAAGTCGATTAGCTTCTTCTTTGAAATCTTTAAGATCACTGCAATTTCTCCGGGCTCTTAAATATTGCCCTATTGGTATTCCCAGTTTTAAAGGGACTGGATGGAAACTCTCCCAATTTAACAAATTATTTGTTGATGTTTCTTTTCTATATAATTTTGTTTGCAATACAAGCCTTTTTTGCAATACAAAAGATCTATCAAGAGCAGATTAAATCCTGGTGGGAAATTAAAAGTTTGCAGACATATATAACAGAAAAATTGGTGCCTAGAGGACTAAGACCAGAAGTACCTCTCCCTAACAAAATATTAAAAGAAGAACATATAGCCGAATGGCAGGGAATTCTTCTTGAATGTTCTAATAAATTAATGATTATCCTTACCAAATTGGAACAAGAAAATCTGAATAAAATAAAAGACGATCTTGAAATTCAAATAAATAACATACAGAACTATCAAACAAATAAAGATTATAAACAATTTGAAGAAAAATTACAAAAAAATCTAGATAGGTTCAGACAACAAATTAAAGAAAAAAAGCACTTTAAATTTCAAAGAGATGTAAAAGACTTTGAAACAAAGAATATCTTTTGGGATAAGAAACGGAGGAGAAATCAACAATATCAAAAAGATTCTTCTCAATCAGATAGGACAAGTGGATCTGAAAGTGAGAACGATTTCAAGAAAATAACATCAACAAGCATTAATTCTAATTTGACGAAAGGAATTCTTACCAATAATAAAAAAAGAAGCGTTTCTTTTTTAGAAGAAACGGACAGGACAGACGAAATACAGATAGGGAGATTGAGACCCAGGCAGAAATGGGGTTACAAACCAAGACATTACAAAAATCAACAATGACGAATAAAAATCAAATAATAAATCTTTCCGAATTTATTTTACAAGAAAAACACAGAAGAATTTTAGGAAAAGGTTTATCTTTTGTACCTAGACCTAGGTTTGATCAATTTACCTGGATTTAAGATTTAAATCTTTTTGCTCGAAAACTAGCATTACATGAAGTTTTTGTTAAAAAAGATGAAAGACAAGCAAAACAATTGGGAATAACACCGGAGGATTTCCCACATTTAAGAACGCTAATGGATCTTCTCGAAGAAAACGAGGAACCCTCAATGGAAATTAATAGGAAATTCAAAAATAAATCTAAATACACACCGTCTTTTTCCGAATTTTCGAGCATTGATCTATTTGTAAAATTAGTGTCTGACGAAATCACTAAATTGGAAATAATACCCTGGAAAAAAGAACAGAACCTATCCAGAGATGAACGTACAGCTTTGAGAGAATTAAAAAATGAAAAGAGCATTGAGATAAAAGCCTCAGATAAAGGGGGAAACATTGTAATAATGTCGAAATCTAATTATAAAGATATGTGTCTATGAATAATCAATGATTCAGAGGGTTATATTTTGTTAACTTTTAACCCTACTGACAAATATCTTCTTGAATTAGACAAATTATTACAAAAAGGAGTAATTGATGGTCATATTACTGAAGAACTAAAGAAATCATTATTACCATTAAGACCCACAACACCAACACTCTATAGTCTACCAAAGGTACATAGATCTCTGATTAACCCACCAGGACGCCCAATAATTGCAGGTAACAACTCTTTAACAGAAAAATTGAGTCAGTTTGTTGATTATTATTTACACCCATTTGTGGAAGAAATACCCTCCTATACAAGAGATACTCAAAATGCCCTTCAACATTTAGAGGATATAATTATTCCATCAAATACTACATTAGCGAGTTTCGATGTAGTATCATTATACAACAATATCCCACACGAGCAAGGGATAAAAGCATGTAGGCATTTTTTGAGTAAAAAATATAACGAAGCAATGACAAACTTCATCATAGAATTACTTACCTATATCTTGACCCATAATTTTTTTCTTTTTGATGGAAAATACTATCTGCAGACAAGGGGCACAGCGATGGGAACATCCTGTGCCCCAAGCTACGTGAACTTATATCTAGCCATGTGGGAAGAAACTGTAGTTTTTACAGAAAAAACAAAAAAATACACTGAAAATGTGTCCACGTGGTTCAGATATATAGATGATATTTTTCTGTTGTGGCATGGCTCTGAAGATCTTCTAAATGAATGGCTTGATGAATTAAATACTAACAATATTGGACTGACGCTAACATTGATTAATAGCAAAGAAAAGATACAATTTTTGGATCTAATGATAGAAATTGATAAAAAACACTTTGCAAACAAAATTATATAGAAAAGAAACATCAACAAATAATTTGTTAAATTGGGAGAGTTTCCATCCAGTCCCTTTAAAACTGGGAATACCAATAGGGCAATATTTAAGAGCCCGGAGAAATTGCAGTGATCTTAAAGATTTCAAAGAAGAAGCTAATCGACTTAGGGAAATGTTTCGCTCTAAGGCTACCCTAATCGGTGTTTAAAAAGAGCTTATAAAAAGCTCTTCTATCTGATAGAAAACAACTACTTATTCCAAAGAAGAAAACATCAAGTGAAAAGCAAATAAGATTCATTGCAACTTTTGATAATGGATGGAATGAAATTAAAGAAATATGCCAGAAATACTGGCCGATTTTACAAATGGATGAGAACATCTCCAAAGTAATATCTAAATCAGCATCTTTTACAGCAAGGAGATCTACAAATTTAAAAGATATATTAGTCCATAGCCATTTTTCTGCAAAGGAGTCAATAACACACTGGTTGAAACCAAAACCAGGCATGCGTAAATGTGGACATTGTAAAGCATGTCTGTTTGTGGAAAATTCAGAATTCTTTAAAAGTACCATTACAGGAAAAATATTCCCGATAAAAGAAACAATTACTTGCAAAACCATGAAAGTAATATATCTAATCACTTGCGCCTGCAAGAAACAATATGTAGGGAAAACTTACCAGCAGTTCAAAAAGAGAATTTTACAACACATTAATGCTGTTATTAATATAACAGAAACTCCTATATCTAGACATGTGTGGGCTAATCACAATGGGGACCCTAAATGTCTGAGCTTTCAAGCAATAGAGGCTATTACATTAGGACCAAGAAGAGGTGATTTTGATGTCACACTTAGAAGAAAAGAGTCCAGATGGATCTTCGTACTTAAAACACAGTGTTCTAGTGGCCTCAACGAGGAATTCAACTATACTCCTTTTTTGTGACTCTCTTTCAATAAACTGTACAAAAACTCTGATGAATAACTATATTTAAATGATTGCATAATAGTAAGTACATATTTAGTAATTTAAAAGTCTAATATAAGAATCTAACTCGCCGAATAATCACAAATGAGACAGATAGTAACATGATTTTGTTAACGAACTATTGTCTTGTAATATTAATAGAATAGATAAATTTTGTCTCTTATATATTAAGTACTATCGAGCATTAATCTAGAAACGGTCTTAAAAACATGAATAGATAAGAAACCATTCCAGTTATAAAGTAAGAAAGGTGATTGGCGGTTATAAACACGTGTTCAAGTCAAAAATGATTCTCCAAGAAACCTCTTTTGGTTTAGATAATAATCTGATTGGAGAACTTGATCACGTGACTAATTGAATGATCAAAGGAGGTCTTTAAAAACAACCCCGATACACTGGATCAGTTAGCATTCCTGAGGAGCACGCATGTGAAACGCGCGTCGGATGCCTATAGAATGATCCTAATCTTAATTTAAGATATTCATGAAATATTGAATTTTTCTTTGTAAAGAATTTAAAATGAAACGAAATGATAAGTGAATAATTGAACCTTTAGTGAGCGAGGGATATTTAATCCAGAGGTTTTCTTCCGAAACTCTATAACAATTGAATGCTTAGTAAATGATGAATGATTGAATTTCCTTGCTGAAAACTCAAAATTTAAATGCTGTCGTGGCGCTATGACTCCAGCTTAAATAAATGCGCTTTTAAGATATAGCGCTATTTAGCATTTGTTCAAGCCCCAGGAAATTCATATTGCAATTATATGATTGGTGATTTTTGAATGATCATAACTTTAAGCCCGAGGTCCGATTAAGGCTATTAAATGTCTCTGATGAATGATTGTAATTTCAAAATCAAAATATTAATGAAAGATTGAACTTCTTATGCCGAAAACTTTAAAAGCAATGCTAACTTGGGCATTATGATCTCAGCCTAAAGTGCGTTTTCATTTATGGTACCATCTTGCTGAATTGTCTAATAAAATTCGTATTGAATTCATATGATTGGGGATCTTGACAAAAGATTTATACCTTCAAGCTCGAATATTCTGTTCAATCAATGAAATTCTAAGAAATAATCGTTTTGACGCTGGATAATCATTGTTCGTCAATAAGTACCATCAATAAATTTTGCCACAGTTAGGTGGCAATTAAGGAATACTGGTGGTCGTTTGGGCTGCAAAGGTTACTGATTATATCTGGCGGAATAATTATTGCATAAGAAATGTTTAGATAAACATCGGTCCTTTCTTCAAATAACGCATTTATCATTGCACGCCTATGATTAACGATCTACCAAGTATTTAGTAGCATTGACAAATAAATTGGGTCTGCTGGGGCTTACCAGGTCCCCAACAAGAGTTATGATCAAGGGCTCATTTCGATCATTGTCTAATTTATGTTGAACCTGAATCGGCAGCCTGGTTAAGCTAAACAGTTCATACAAGCTTTACAAGCAAAAATTTCTTTCATCTTGCTAATGTGCTTGGATTGAAAATATATTATCACAGTTTCGACTGTTAACTTTGATCATTAATTTAATGAGAATCACCTACTTGCATTTTGTGAATGTTACAAACAAGTGGTTTAAAATCAGCACCAGCGCAATTAAGAATCGGCTATTCAAGTGTGGTCTGTTTGAACTATTAATTTCTAAGTTAATGATTGACATCAATGTACATATCTCTTTGAACGTTCAGCATTATAACTAATTAAGCACTAAGGTTGCATATGTCAACATAGTGAGCTAAATTCAGTTCAACTGACTTGGCTATCACGTTCAATAAGTGGTTAATCACACAACATAATGTGTAGAGGTGGCAGCGAATTTCCAACCTCTAAATCTAATTAGTTCATTCTCACAGGATTACAGCAGGTTATCATATCGTCTGGTTTATAATTAGGAAGTTACGATTTAGCTTCTCTAAAGTGATCTCTGCAAGTTATCTAAAGGTCACCCTGTGAATCCATTTATGCTCCATTTAGAATTGAATGCCCCATAAATGTAGGAGCAATTTAAATGGATGTTACACAGGTTCTATCAAATCGTTATTAATTACAATTGTTATAATTACTTTTTGAGGTATTTCACCATCGAATCTAAAGTGATTATATTGACCTTGTATATGGTTTTAAATTGTATTTTTGTCTTGAGTTAAGTTTATTTAACCTTCTGAAGGCTTTATGTTAAATGTTTAATAAAGTATTGATTTTTTTAAATGTAAATGTCCTAGCCAGTAACCTCTATGTTAGAGAGGGCCTTGTTCTTTGTTCCCAGATTAAGCATCCTGCCCTGAAATTCAAACTTCCAGGAGGCAAATCCATAGAATGATTTACAAAATTATACCCTACCTATCACACCTGAACCCTAAATATTATATCACGCTCGAACTCTAAATATTACATCACACCCGGCTTACCTTAACCCCTTAGTGACCGGGCAGTTTTACGAAAGTCTGTCCAAAAGTACCCGCTGCTGTTTTTACGTTTCTGCTCTATTTGTGTTTAAGTCAAATTCTCCTCTTACTTGTTTATGGAATCCACACATATTTTATACACCGTTTTTCCCGTCATTAAATGGACTTTCTAAAGATACCATTATTTCCATCATATCATATAATTTACTATAAAAAAATATGAAAAAAGGAAAAACAACACTTTTTCATAATTTTATCCCTAAAATCTACAACCACCAAAAAAGACCCCTGCTAAATAGTTTCAGAATTTTGTCCTGAGAGTAGAAATACCCAATTTTTACATGTGTTTACTATTAACCCCTTCACTGCTGAGCCATTTCACCTTTGCATGCTTGCTGAGCTCCTTTTGACCGTTTTATGCTCATTATGTTAAAATGCCATCTTAAAACCTATTTAATAAACCCCCTAGACAATTTTTTATTATTATTATTATTTTTTTTATTTTTTTGTTTTTACACCAAACCTAGTCATGCTTGGTATGACCAGGCCTTTCCAATGATATCAAACATGACCCTCTAGCTGCCACGGATCGGGAGATAGGGGGATCCAAAGGATCCCCCTATCTCCACTTGGCAGCTACAGGGTTAACTGGTACACTGATGCCCTCACACATATGGTCACGATGTCAGTGGGTGGGGTTGACCCGGAGGCTTGGCTGACATCCAAGATGTCATCCACTTCCGGGTTTCGAATTGCGATTCGTCACTGATTGGCGCCGAATCGTGATCCAGCAACGTAAACGTTAATGACAAGTACTGCTGAAAAGGGGAGACTGTTCCCTTTCCAGCGGTGGTTTTGATTTTTTCTATGTGGAGTGGTTTGGGAGGGAGAGGGCTCCAAAGAGCCCCCCTTCCCCTTTTCTATTTTTCCCTCCAGACACCGGGGGTGCCTGGTGATGACCTCATCACACACGTTGATGACATCATTATGC
The DNA here is from genome assembly GCA_009667805.1 of Leptobrachium leishanense. Classification (NCBI taxonomy): domain Eukaryota; kingdom Metazoa; phylum Chordata; class Amphibia; order Anura; family Megophryidae; genus Leptobrachium; species Leptobrachium leishanense. The sequence goes on along the minus strand of CM019064.1, from coordinate 429,504,919 downwards.
CTGCCGAGCCCCCTCAATAGGTGGGACAGAATTCCAGCCTGCCAGAACACTGAGGGAGCCCAGACAGCAGGGACGTGCAGTCAGGGGCGGCAGGTGAGGCAGAGCCTGAACATTGCTCTCCCAGTGCCTCAGAGGCCCTGGGAGAGCAATGGAATAGCTTGGACCAATAGGAAAGAGCTATTGGTCCAAGCCATTAAAAGAACGTCTGCATGGGAGGCATGCCTCCCATGCATTAATTGGTGCAGGACAGTCATGTGACTGTCACGCCCAATCAGTGGATGCGGGGTGTGGCCTCAGAGTCACACACACTAGGCTGCCTGAAATGGACGACGCAGAGATCATGGGGAGCCCTGAAAGCTTGCAGATCCTGGTAAGCAGTGAGAGCAGCCAGATTGTGGAGAGCCCTGAACAGCCATTACCTGGGGAGCCCTGAACAGCCATTACCTGGGGAGCACTGAACAGCCATTATCTGGGGAGCACTGAACAGCCATTATCTGGGGAGCCCTGAACAGCCATTACCAGGGGAGCCCTGAACAGCCATTAGCAGGGGAGTCCTGAACAGCCATTACCTGGGGAGCACTAAACAGCCATTACCTGGGGAGCCCTGAACAGCCATTACCAGAGGAAGACTTAGAGCAGCCAGTTTCTGGGGAGCCGTGAGAGAAGCCAGTTTCTGGGGTTGCCCTGAGAGCAGCCAGTTCCTGGGGAGCACTGAACCTATGTAACCTGTGTATATCTGGCTCTGTTACTAGCCAGTGCCTCACCAGCCACTGACCTCAATGCACGTCACTGCCAGACAGAGAGGTGAGTATAGGGAGGGAGTGAGTTTAGAAGACTGTGACGTAAATAGTACATCCTAGGGATAGACTGATATCACTTTTTAGGCGCCGATACCGATATCGGCAGCCTTTCAGGCCTATAACCGATGTCAGGTGCTGATATTCTGTACATTGAAATTTTTGGAGGGGAAAAAAAAGGGGGGGAAATCACAATTTCTATACAGTTACAAGCATTTATAAATCGGCAACAAGTTCTGTAGAGCTGTACAAAAGGGAGAGACCGAATACCAAATATACATACACATTACACACACAAAACAGTAGGAGAGAAGACCCTGCTCGAGAGCATACAATCTAAGAGGAGAGGGGTGACATGCTAGGTGAGAGTTAACTCGTGTAAAAATAGTAAACATAACAACTGAGAGAAATAAAGGGCCCTGTTACATTCTTCGCGCAATTTTTGCGCACAGCAAAATGCATTTTCGCGCGAAAATTAACGGTGGTATTGCAATCCCTGCGCATTTTTTCATCCGTCAAAAAATAGCGTTCGTAAAAGCGACGTGCAAAAATCGGTGTGCGGACTGTTTTTTTGTTAAGAATTCAAAGACCATTCTTTCCATGGCCGCTAGATGGCAGCAGAACAAATGTACTCCGAATGATCTCAGAATGTTGCTGTTGGAGCTGAATAACTACAGTTAGCTCTGTCTTGCGAATCGATCTCTAATTCCAACAGCTTCGTATCTGCATCATACAGTATAACATCATTAGCATTTAGCAACTTTGAGCAAGCCACATTATAGAATGTTTTCATCCGAGAAGCTAGTGAATCCAGACAGGATTGCCAAACATGAGGCTGCATGCACTGTATGTTCAGGATTTGCATTCGGAGTGCGCACATTTCACTGATACAGATGTAAATGTGACAAAATAAAATATTTTATCATTTTTTTTCACCATTTTATTAAGGTTTTGTTTAACAAATATATGCTCAGAAATGCTGCAACTATGAGCCATAAGACTTCATTGCACGAGGTACGTGCAATATAAATAGATTTTAGGATTATTGTAACTGCGTGAAAGGTTGTTGCCAACACGGGACTGGGCTTAAAAGGTAATCGTAGTTGGACAATTGCTTTAAGTCTCTGCAGTAAAACCTGACCCAATTTCAAAATGAAATTACAGTACAAAAGGCAAAAAAAAAGTCATTCATACAATAATTTATATTCAACAATAATAAGAATATTGGAAGAACTACAGACACGTGTTTTTTACCTGGACATTATCACAGGGAGAGAAATCCCAGTTTTCAGTGCATCTCAAGTTTTCCCCTGCCATGCCCTACTATTATGATGGGAATACAAACATGTGCAGAGATCGCACAGTATTGGGGGGATATAAAAATTAAATCACACCTGTCATGGTCCTTACTAGGGATGAGCCAAACACCCCCGTGTTCAGTTTGCATTCGAACTCGAACAATTTCAAAAGTTCGAGTTTGGACCCGAACACGATTCGAACTCAATGCAAGTCAATGGGACTCGAACGTTCGATTTTTAGAGTAGATATATGCAAGATATTTGCCATAAAAGGTGTATGGGGGTCCGGGTAGTGCCCTGGGGGACAGGAAACAAGGAAAAAAAGTTTTTAAAAAAAGTTTTTAAAGGAACAGTGATTTTTCCATGAAATAAAGGTTAAGAATAAAAACGAAAAATTCCTTCAAATATCGTGCCTGGGAGGTCCCCATAACCTGCCCGTGAAGTGGCGGATTTGTAGGATGTATAGAAACATTTAAAAAGAAAAAAATGACATTTCAAATGACGGTAAATGTTTTTCCTTTAATCTATTAATAAACAACTGCTTGGGGCGGCAGCCTGTATGAAAAGAGGAGACGTTTTAGGACACGCAGAACAAGTTTAGTGATTTTTTGGCTAAATTATGGTGAAACTTATGCAGGCTTTGGATGAAAGTAACAACAGGTGCATTAAAGGTGGACCTTTGGTGCCAGCTAGTGCCTTCACACCGTAACCCCTCTGAGGTATTGTGAAACATAGAAACATAGAAAAATGTTGGCAGATAAGAACCTTTCGGCCCATCTAGTCTGCCCAATTACATGGATACTTTACCTGGATTTATCTTTTGTTTAGGATAGCCTTATGCCTATCCCATGCTTGCTTAAATTCAATTACTGTTTTGGCCTCTACCACTTCTACTGGAAGGCTGTTCCATGTATCCACCACCCTCTCAGTAAAATAATGCTCCTGATGTTACTTTTAAACCTTTGCCCCTCTAATCTAAGACTATGTCCTCTTGTTTTGCTATTTTGTTTCCTTTTAAATATACTCCCTTCCTCTACCTTGTGGATTCCCTTTACGTATTTAAATGTTTCTATCATATCTCCTCTGTCTCGTCTTTTTTCCAAGCTGTACATATTAAGATCATTAAGCCTTTCCTGGTAACTTTTCTCCTTCAAGCCGTATACCATTTTAGTAGCCCTTCTCTGAACTCTCTCTAAGATGTCTATATCCTTCAGGAGATACGGTCTCCAGTACTGCACACAGTACTCCAAGTGAGGTCTCACCAGTGCTCTGTACAGTGGCATGAGCACTTCCCTTTTCCTACTGCTAATACCTCTCCCTACACAACCAAGCATTCTGCTAGCATTTCCTGCTGCTCTATTACATTGACTACTTACCCTTAGATCCTCTGAAATAATGACCCCTAAATCCCTTTCCTCAGATGTTGAGGTTAGGACTGTATCAAATATTCTATATTCAGCCCTTGGGTTTTTACGTCCCAGGTGCATTATCTTGCACTTATCCACATTAAAACTCAATTGCCACAGGGGTGGACCATGCAGTCAAATATTAAAATGATATGAATCTGGTACACGCATCAGTGCACCCAAATATTGGGCCTTTGGTGCCAGCTAGTGCCTTCACACCATAACCCCTCTGAGGTATTGTGGAAGAGTGCAGTGGTGGAGGTTTTGGTAATGCAGAAGAGATCCCGATCTATTCAGTTACATCAGCATCAGGGGATTCATAGCTGCTGATCCAGGACTGATTCATTTTTATAAATGTCAGCCAGTCTACAGAGTCGGTGGACAGATGCACACTTTTGTCTGTTACAAAACCTCCAGCGGCACTGAACATCCTTTCAGAAAGCACGCTGGATGAAGGGAAACCTAGTAGCTGCATAGCATATTGGCTAAATTCTGGCCAGTGATCCAATCTCAACACCCAGTAAGCCAGTGGATCATCTGCTGTAAAGGTATCCAGGTCTGCCCTTGCCCCTAGGTAGTCCTGCACCATATGGTGAAGACGCTGGCAATGGGTGCCTACATTTGACGTCCCTGGTCGTCGTGGAGTAAAAAAATTTGAAAAGGCATCAGTCAAGCGGCCCCCCTTCACCGCTCTTCCTCTGATAAACAGCAGCCTCAGAAGCACCTGTGTCATCACTTGGTAACCTACCAGTGTCTGGAAAGGTGTTACACAAGTGTCACTTTAGAGCGTCCTCAAGTTGTTTCATCCAGTGTTCCCTCTGTGAGGGGAAGATGAGCTCTGCAACCTTACCCTTGTATCGTGGATCAAGAAGGGTGGCCAACCAGTAACTATCCCTCTCCTTGATAGTACGAATCCTGGGGTCCTTTAGCAGGCTTTGCAGGATAAGGGAGCCCATGCAGCGTAGGTTGGAGGTGGCATTAGCTTCCGAGTGTTCCTGGTCAATGAGGATGACCGTATCATGCACTACCTCCTCCCAGCCACATACTAGTCCTTGGGTTTCTGGGCACACAAAACCCTCCTTTGAGGAATCCCCACCTTCAATGCCCCCACGACTTAAATATTCCTCCTACTCCTCATTCTTCTCATCTTCCTCCTGTCTGATCTGAGGACCCGCAGGAATGCTGTCTGCAGAAAGACTGGGGTCTTGAGAGTCCTCTTCCTCCCGCTGCTCTGCCTCTAGTGCCACATCTATAATTCTCCACAGAGTGCGCTCCAGCAGGAACACTAAAGGAATTGTGTCACTGATACATGCACTGTCCCTGCTCACCATCCTCGTTGCCTCCTCAAATGGTGACAGTACAGTGCATGCATCCTTGATCATCAGACACTGTGGGGGAAAAAAAACAAGTTGACCTGAACCTGTCCTTGTGCCTTACTCACACAGGTACTCATTGATGGCCCTCTGCTGCTTTTGCAGGTGCTGCAGCATTGCCAGTGTCGAGTTCCACCTGTTGGGCATGTCACACATCAGTTTGTTTGTGGGAAGGTGGAATTCTCTTTGAATTTTTGTCAGGCGAATACTTGCTGGGAATGACCTCCTGAAGTGGCTGCAGACTTTTCTGGTCTGGCTGAGAAGCTCTGCCAGCCCTGGGAACCTGGTTAGGAAACGCTGTACCACCAGATTTAGGATGTGTGCTAGGCATGGTACATGCGTCAACTTACCCAGGCGTAGGGCAGAGAGAAGGTTGCTGCCATTATCACAGACGACCATTCCCAGCTCAAGCTGGCGTGGTGTTAACCATCTCTGTGTCTGCCTCTGCAGAGCTGACAGAATTTCTGGCCCGGTGTGGCTCCTGTTCCCTAAACAAACCAGCTCAAGCACAGTATGGCATCTTTTTGCTTGAGCCATTGCGTAGCCCCTGCCACGCGTCGGTTTAACTGCCACTTCAGAGACAGAGAAGAAGGAGGATGAAAAGGAAGAGGTGGTGGAGCAGACAGACCTCATATAAGCAGCTTTCTGGAGGTGTGGTCGATGAACAAGCTCCAGCACAGAGCCCCGTCCTGGATCCCTCCCAGCTGCAAGCAGAGTTACCCAGTGTGCCGTGAAGGAAATGTAACGGCCCTGTCCATGCTTGCTGGACCATGTGTCTAAAGTGATATGCACCTTGCTGCTGAGGCTGACTGCCTTTCCCAATGACTCCATAACATTGTGTTCCACGTGCTGGAATAGTGCTGGAATGGCCTTGCATGAAAAGTACTGGCGTTTCGGAACGTGCCACTGTGGTACAGCACATTCTGCAAATTCACGGAAGGAGGCAGAGTCCACCAGCTGGAAAGGCAGCAGCTGTAATGCGAGTAATTTTGCCAAGCTGGCATTTAGACGCTGTGCATGGGGATGGTTGGGACTATATTTTTTCTTACGCTGCAGCAGCTGGGGCAACAAAATCTAAGTGCGTAAATGTGCAGCTGGTGATGGGATGCTGTTACATTCTGAGGGAGGACCTGGTACACCCATTACTGTAGCATCATCCCTGTCAGTGGAGGTTGGAGTCAATGACATGGCAGGACATATAGTGGGGGTAGAGACAGGTGAGGAGGACCTACGCAATGGGATGCATGCCAGGTGGTCACACGTCGCCTCAAGCATGTGGACCCCAAGCGTCCGGTGTCTTTCCCACGCTTGACCCTCTCCTCACATAGCTTACAAATAGCAACGTGATTGCGTAACATTTCGTGAAGATCCTCCTCCTCCTCCTCACTTGACTCCTCTGTTCGATCAGGCACCCAGGTGGAGTCAGTGATCTCATTATCGTCATCACCCCCTATCTGCTCGTCACTGGAGCCAACCTGGCAGTATGCTGCAGCTGCTGGGGCAACATGAGTGCCAGTTGTTTGTGTGTCACTGCTGGCACCTCCTCCCTCTAGGCTAATTTTACTCCCTTCCTCAACCTCAGAGTTTGAATCAGAGCACTGGAGTTGCTGCGCATCCTCATGCAGCATGTCACTGTCATTGTAGTCAAACAATTCAGCTGACTCCTCCGTGTATGGTGGGGAGGCTACGGCAGGAGTAGCCGTGGACATGGAGGCTGCATTAGATGCTTTGACAGCTGAGGTGGACTGTGAACCACTACAAGCCTGACTGGCAGAGGACTCGGAGGATGAGGATGGCCTGGTGTCAGGTGGCGTGTGCGGTTCAGGTATGAGCCCAGCAGGCGGCGACACAGGGGAGGCCAGACATGAATCAAGCAATGAAGATAACTTTAATTGAACATAAATGGGCCTTGACAGCAGGCAATGGAAAGAACAGGCAAATGCACTTCTAGAACGCACAGGCAAAGCCGTGGTTAGAGTCCATAACAAAGGGTCGTGGCTGACGGCTGGCTGAGAGGTGAGGTATTCCTAAGCAACGGTTCGGCACACAGTATATACAGTCCAGGAAGTGGTCTTGGATGGAGAGTCAAGATATTGGGCTATGCAGTCCCAGACTGCAGACAGGGTCCACTAGGAATAACACTGGACAGCTGGCAGAGGTACCTTGATCACTGGTTGAGAGACGGTGATGAAAAGCTGTAAATCCACAGGTAGGTCTCCAGACACAGGGATAGCGGGCTACATGGTTGGGAGTACCCACTTGAGCAGTGACCTGGAGGTCTTGACCACAGGCTATAGATAAAGCGCTGGTGGAAATCGCTGAAAGTCCCAGGAACTGAAGGAGATTTCTCCAGGAATAACAAGGTAGCGAGCTGGGTAATGGATACACTGGAATACGCTGGATATACTTGTGCACCGACTTTTTTTTCGGTTCGATTCGTTTTGGTTCGTTCGGATTTTGTAAATTTTCGTTTCGGCCGATTTCCGTTTCGGTTCGGTTTGTTTCGTTTCGTTTTTCGTATCGACTTTTTTTTCGTGATTTCGGAAATTTTTGTGTTTTTCGGAACGCCTGTTCTCCTCGTTTCAAAGTGTCTATTCGTTTTGACGTAAACTAATGGTTTTTCAGATACGATAATTATACGATACGATAATTATACAATACGATAATTCTGCCGATACGATAATTCTGCCATTGAGATTTCTCATGTTTTACAAGAAGGATACATAGAGATTTCTCATGTTTTACAAGAAGGATACATTGAGATTTCTCTGGTTTTCCAGGAAGGATACATTAAGATGGGAATGATACAAAATTTAATTACAGAATCAGCGATATAAATACGATGTCCGAAATTACTGAAATGGAACCGAAATCAGGAATGGAGCCGAAATCACGAATTGAACGAAAATGAATTTCAATTTTACACATTTCTACTCTATTCGAAAATCCCGAAAAGTTTTCGTTTCGACTAAAATTTTTTTTTGGATCTGCCGTTTTCGGATCTGAAAATTTTCGGAAAATCGGTCGAAATTTGAATGCACGAATCGGGAAATTTCGTGAAAATTCCGAAGTTCCGAAACCCGAAACGCACATCCCTAGGTTAGGGTGTGATATAATATTTAGGGTTAAAGTGTGATGCAATATTTAGGGTTAGGGTGTGATATAATATTTAGGGTTAAAGTTTGATGTAATATTTCGGGTTCAGGTGTGATATAATATTTAGGGTTAAAGTGTGATGTAATATGTAAGGTTAGGTTGTGATATAATATTTAGGGTTAAAGTATGAAGTAATATTTAGGGCTAGGGTGTGATATAATATTTAGGGTTAACGTGTGATGTAATATTTAAGGTTAGGATATAATATTTAGGGTTAAAGTATGATGTAATATTTAGGGTTAGGGTGCGATATAATATTTAGGGTTAAAGTGTGATGTAATATTTAGGGTAAAGGTGTGATGTAATATTTTGGATTCAGGTGTGATGTAATAGTTAGGATTCGGGTGTGATGTAATATTTAGCGTTCATGTGAGATGTAATAGTTAGGGTTCGGGTGTGATGTAATATTTAGGTTTAGGGTGTGATATAATATTTAGGGTTAAATTGTGATGTAATATTTATGATTAGGGTGTGATATAGTATTTAGGGTTAAAGTGTGATGTAATATTTAGAATTAGGGTGGGATATAATATTTAGGGTTAAAGTATGATGTAATATTTAGAGTTAGGGCGTGATATAATATTTACGATAAAGGTGTGATGTAATATTTCGGGTTCAGGTGTGGTGTTATATTTAGGGATCGGGTGTGTGACTGACTGCCTGGCATACAGACTGTGTGCCTCTGTCAAACTCTAGCTTTCTCCAAGCTGGACCCCGACATTCAGAATTCTCAGCCCAAAACCTCCCTAAGATCAACCAGTGTTTTAGAGAGAAAAACAAGACTGACTATTTTAAAACGTACAGCTATGAACAGTTGAGGGACAACCCCCTTCAATGAATACAACACGGATACTAGCAACAAATAAAATAACAGGACAGTGAGAAGGGACCTTCAAAACAATGGACTGTTTACACAGGCTACCTTTATCTTAAACTGCCTGCTAGTTCTTGGGAGGAAGGGAATGGGGGGTGGGAGCAGAGCATGTGAAAACAAAGGAATATATTCTTACAGCAGGTGGGTGTACACTATACAGAGAGAGGATATTAATACAGAGGGAATGTATGCAGAGCCGGATTAACATAGAGGCAGATGGAGCTGCTGCTCTAGGCCCCTTTCTAAAAATAGGCCCACAGCAGCCAAGACGAGGAGCTGGCCGGCCGGCTGATAGCGAGTGCCGAGGGCACCCAGCCCAGGACTTTGATCAGCCCTGCAGCAGAACCCAGCGCTTAGATAATAGAAACGCAGCGTTTCCTTTGCACAGAGGCTGAGAGGCGGAGCTGTTCTTTGAAGCCACCTGCTGCCCCTTTCCCTGCACAGTGTGAAGGTGATGAAGCGCGTTTGCTCTTGCGGGCTCAGGAGATAAGATAAGGACACACTGCTTTGTAAATATCTCCCCCTCTTATTTACACACTAGCCCACTAGCTTCAGGATGAAATGGGGTGTGGGAGGGGGAGAGACCCTAGCTCAGGGATGGCGAACCTTTTTGAGCCCAAGTGCCCAAACTGGATCGCTAAACCAACTTATCTGTCTCAAAGTGCCAACCCCACAATTAGACCTGAATTTTGGATTTATTTTAGAAAAAACACTTCATACGACTGTCTGAACTAATTATGTGCTTAAGTATTAAAAGAAAAATACAGTATAAAGAATATGAATATATTGCCCCCAGATCACACATGGATTTAATTGCCCCCAGATCACACATGGATTTAATTGCCCCAAGATCACACATGGATATAATTGGCCCCAGATCACTTTTATATATTGCCCCAAGCTCACACATGGATATAATTGCCCCAAGCTCACACATGGACATAATTGCCCCAAGCTCACACATGGATATAATTGCCCTAAGCTCACACATGGATATAATTGACCCAAGCACACACATGGATATAATTGCCCCAGCTCACACATGGATATAATTGCCCCAAGCTCACACATGGATATAATTGGCCCCAGCTCACATTTATATATTGCCCCAAGCTCACACATGGATATAATTGGCCCCAGCTCACACATGGATATAATTGCCCTAAGCTCACATATGGATATAATTGCCCCAAGCACACACATGGATATAATTGCCCCAAGCTCACACATGGATATAATTGGCCCCAGCTCACATTTATATATTGCCCCAAGCTCACACATGGATATAATTGGCCCCAGCTCACACATGGATATAATTGCCCCAAGCTCACACATGGATATATTTGACCCAAGCTCACACATGGATATAATTGCCCCAAGCTCACCCATGGATATAATTGCCCCAAGCTCACACATGGATATAATTGGCCCCCAGCTCACACATGGATATAATTGCCCCAAACTCACACATGGATATATTTGCCCCAAGCTCACACATGGATATAGTTGGAATAGGAGATGGTAAGCGCCCAGAACAAAGTGATATGCCCAATACCCAGCTAGACCAGAAATTAGTGGTTTCCCCCAAACCAAGAACAGATATTAGCAATAAAATACGTATCTGGTCAGCGCGAAATGGTAGGACGCTAGGGATATGTGGGTAATCTTGTTGTGGTTACATCCGTGGAGGTTCAACATATGAGAGAATAGGAAGAGAGGAAAAAAATACTACATTGGTGCAGTATGCTATAGTCAAATTGTGACAAAATGTATTTGGAGAAAATTTCCACTCACAAATCTAGAGCCCCAACACTGGCTCTGAGTGGGGAGGCGCCTTTGGGTTATTTTTCTGAAGATATTCTCAGGAAACCCACTCCTTTAGTTTGCTGTTGCTCATAGCTCTCTCGATGGGGCAGATATAAAATAAAGACACGAATGGAAAATCTCTGTGTATATCTGGATATAGATAGTGGAAAGGAAAACTCCTATCGGAGTGTTAACTCACATTTGATGGAGCTTATTCAAGCTCAAGATATGCGCCTATGGGTTTTGTGTGGTCAAACCCAAAAAAGACCAACAGATGCTGGATTACGTTCTTAAAAATTTAATAAAATTAACAAAAGTTAAAATAAAACAAATAAGAGTCCACTGGACTCTTATTTGTTTTATTTTAACTTTTGTTAATTTTATTAAATTTTTAAGAACGTAATCCAGCATCTGTTGGTCTTTTTGGGTTTGACCACACAAAACCCATAGGCGCATATCTTGAGCTTGAATAAGCTCCATCAAATGTGAGTTAACACTCCGATAGGAGTTTTCCTTTCCACTATCTACATCCAGATATACACAGAGATTTTCCATTCGTGTCTTTATTTTATATCTGCCCCATCGAGAGAGCTATGAGCAACAGCAAACTAAAGGAGTGGGTTTCCTGAGAATATCTTCAGAAAAATAACCCAAAGGCGCCTTCCCACTCAGAGCCAGTGTTGGGGCTCTAGATTTGTGAGTGGAAATTTTCTCCAAATACATTTTGTCACAATTTGACTATAGCATACTGCACCAATGTAGTATTTTTTTCCTCTCTTCCTATTCTCTCATATGTTGAACCTCCACGGATGTAACCACAACAAGATTACCCACATATCCCTAGCGTCCTACCATTTCGCGCTGACCAGATACGTATTTTATCACACATGGATATATTTGCCCCAAGCTCACACATGGATATAATTGCCCCAAGCTCACACATGGATATAATTGCCCCAAGCTCACACATGTATATAATTTCCCCAAGCTCACACATGGATGTATACTGCCCCAGGGCAAAGTATTTTGGGGGGTCAGTAATTTCTACAAAATATTTGGGAATTGTTCTAATCTGTGTGTTCCCACTGCCACCAACTATTTTGGGGGTCAGTCAGTAATTTCTCCAAAATATCTGGGAATTGTGGTAATCTGTATGTTCTCACTGCCAGCAACTATTTTGGGGGTCAGTAATTTCTCCAAAATATCTGGGAATTGTGGTAATCTGTGTGTTCTCACTGCCAGCAACTATTTTGGGGGTCAGTAATTTCTACAAAATATCTGGGAATTGTGGTAATCTGTGTGTTCTCACTCCCAGCAAGTATTTTGGGGGGGTCAAAAATTTCTAAAAAATACAGGGTGAGCCAGTCAAACCTGCATTTTTGAAATAACTGTAAAAAATAAACGGATGGATATTTCAAAATTTTATTGTTACTATCTTAATTTACATTAAAAAGCATTTAAGAAACAACATTCACTGTTTAAAAATAACTCCAGTAAGATGGTGTCCTTCCCGATTGAGACATTCTTGTAGGCGATTTCTGAAACAGCCCATCGCATCACGGAGCATACGCTGAGGAATTCTCTCGATTTCCAACCGGATTCTCCTCGAGTTCCCCAAGCGTTGGAGGTCGTTGTTCAAAGACTTTACTCTTCAGGTACCCCCCAAAGAAAAAAATCGCACACTGTGAGGTCGGGCGATCGGGGAGGCCAAGAAATTGCTCCATTTCGGGATATCACCCGATTTGGAAAAACATTGTTGAGAACATTCATGCTCACACGGGCTGTATGACTTGTGGCACCGTCTTGCTGGAATAAGGTTTCATTGTTCATTCCATGTTGACGAAGCTGAGGAATGAAGAACGAATGCAACATTTCCAAATAGCGTTGTGCATTCACAGTAACTGCTTGCTCCCTGTCATTTTCAAAAAAATACGGGCCTATGATTCCCAATGAGGACATTGCGCACCAAACTGTTACCTTGCTTGAATGGAGTGGTGTTTGATGGAGTTGTTGAGGGTTTTCATCACTCCAATATCGGAAATTTTGTTTATTCACAAAACCGGAGAGATGGAAATGTGCCTCATCGCTCATCCACAGGTTGTGAACAAGGTCCTCGTTTTCATCAAACATGTCCAACAACGTTTGACAAAAACGCCGTCGAGCTGCAAAATCGTTTTCATTCATAGCCCGAACAACCTGAATTTTGTATGGGTGATGGTGTAAATCTAACCTCAAGATTCTTCGGACGCTCGTGTTTGCCATGCCAAGCGCAGCACTCTGTCGACGCGCCGATCTCCGAGGGCTTCTTTCCACAGCAACTCTCAGGCGGTCAATATTCGCGGGAGTTCGCACTGATCTTGCACTGCCACCCCTTCTGCTTCTCGTTTCACCAATTGCTTCAACGTTTGTCACCCACAATTTGATTGAATTAACAGACGGCACTGGCTTATTTCGATTAATTTGAAAATTCTTCCAGAAACGACGCTGAGCGGCTGCATAACTACCACTTTGGTAAAACGCTTTCACAGCGATTGAACGTTGTTGTTTAGACCACTGCTCCATGACGACTGAAATGCTTAGTTGTGGGGGACACAATGGTAACCTTGCTAACTCGCTCCGCCCACTTTCACGGCTCTTCCGCCCTTTTCAAAAATGCAGGTTTGACTGGCTCACCCTGTATTTGGGAATTGTTCTAATCTGTGTGTTCTCACTGCCACCAACTATTTTGGGGGTCAGTCAGTAATCTCTCCAAAATATCTGGTAATTGTGGTAATCTGTGTGTTCTCACTCCCAGCAAGTATTTTGGGGGGTCAGTAATTTCTACAAAATATTTGGGAATTGTTCTAATCTGTGTGTTCTCACTGCCACCAACTATTTTGGGGGGTCAGTAATTTCTACAAAATATTTGGGAATTGTTCTAATCTGTGTGTTCTCACTGCCACCAAGTATTTTAGGGTCAGTAATTTCTACAAAATATTTGGGAATTGTTGTAATCTGTGTGTTCTCACTCCCAGCAACTATTTTGGGGGTCAGTCAGTAATTTCTCCAAAATATCTGGGAATTGAGGTAATCTGTGTGTTCTCACTCCCAGCAACTATTTTGGGGGTCAGTAATTTCTACAAAATATCTGGGAATTGTGGTAATCTGTGTGTTCTCACTGCCAGCAACTATTTTGGGGGTCAGTAATTTCTCCAAAATATCTGGGAATTGTGGTAATCTGTGTGTTCTCACTGCCACCAAGTATTTTGGGGTCAGTAATTTCTACAAAATATTTGGGAATTGTTCTAATCTGTGTGTTCTCACTGCCACCAAGTATTTTGGGGGGTCAGTCATTTCTACAAAATATTTGGGAATTGTTGTAATCTGTGTCTTGTCACTGCCACCCATCAGGCTGATAAGATCCTCCAGATACAGAGTACAGTTCTAGGGTAGAACATCTTGTGGTGTCTGGGCAGCTGTATCACAGTCGTGCAGTCATACTATCTAGATATGCGTTTGGTGTTGTGCATGATTTCGGAGACATATGGAAACGTAGAAATGTGTTTTTGTTTTATTAATTAATTTTCTTTCTTTTACAGGACGAAAAGAGAAAAATCCAATAGATCAAGAGATTAATAACGTGCATATTTGTGTATACAATCCCTTACCAAGGCTGATCTCTTCGGAAATATAAGGATTTGGAAAACGATTCCTTTGGTCTCTCTTTTTCCAAAGGGGGGATATTTCGGGCCTACAGAGATCAGCTGCATTAACTTCCACTTACCCCTACCGCTCTGAGAAAGAGAGGAGGGGGGTTGATGCTTCCTTTTATTTTTGTTAAGGTTTGTGAAGTTTTTAGAAAATTTGAAGTATTTGTGAATGTTGATATAAGGCGATCAGTGTCTGGCTGTGAGTGACGAACATGACGGAAACCAGTGAATAGAAAGTGATGGAAGGTGATTGAAGGTGAATGGGGAGTGATTAGTCAAGGAAGTTGTTTTTTGCTATGTTCGACTTTTGTTTTATTTTTAAAAGGAAACAAAGTAGCAAAACAAGAGGACATAGTCTTAGATTAGAGAGGCAAGGTTTAAAAGTAACATCAGGAAGCATTATTTTACTGAGAGGGTGGTGGATACATGGAACAGCCTTCCAGTTGAAGTGGTAGAGGCCAAAACAGTAATTGAATTTAAGCAGGCATGGGATAGGCATAAGGCTATCCTAAACAAAAGATAAATCCAGGTAAAGTATCCATGTAATTGGGCAGACTAGATGGGCCGAAAGGTTCTTATCTGACGAAATTTTTCTATGTTTCTATGTTTTCTATGTTTCATCCTGCTTGTCTAGTTTCTTCCTTGTCTATTGTATGTCATTCTTAGAGAGATATTGGCACACTATGGAAGTGCCTTTGCTGAACGTTACAAGTTTAAATACATGTTTTTCTTTACAGCCATAACGATATAAGTGTTAACCATGTAAGTTTTAACGTTGCAAGTTTTAAACCCTGACAGGTTATTAACATTTTTTCAAGACTCTTTAATTTAGGTGAAAATTGGCCGAGTAACGCATGCCAACGTTCATTGCAGCTGATGCTGATCAAGCTAGATGGAAGATCATAAATTTGATACCAATATCGATATAGCTATTGAAATTGAAGGAAATTTACTCAAACACACATCATCATTACACATTGCAGTGTTCTGCTTCCTTTACTGGATACCAAGATCAATAACAGAGTTTACCAGACACCGGGCAATAAAACATTCTAACAAAAGGAGTTGTATTTCATCTCAAATTAATATGGAAAAAAAGAAAAACACAGAACTTTACATCTTTATGTTCAGAAGAATCATCACTGTGCTGTTCTCAGAAGGATATTCTACGCCAGCGCCAGATACCTGAATGTTTGTTCTAAGTGATGAATACTTTGTATTCTAATATTTCGTATCGTATATTATTATGTGATCTCAATTCTTATTTTTCAGGAGTAAGAAAAGCCCTGATATATTTATGATAGTGCAGGTCGCATTCAATTAAAACTGGAGTTAGAGTATTTTCAATAATGTACTCAGGAAATCAAAATGGTCTTTTAATTTAGCAGTCCAAAATAGTCTTATAACAATACATCCAGTATTAAAATAGAATATAATATATTATTAACCATGTGGTAAAACTAGTCCCATTACTGTGAATAAAATATAAATAATGTTTTAATACGTCTAATGGTGATCTCAGCGATAATGAATTAATAGCTTTAACTTAATGTTACACCTAAAATGACTAAATTCTTTATATAAACCAGGTGTAAAGGAAGGAATTGTGGGAAGATTTCAGTTGGTTTTATTGAGAATTATTTGGCTGCTGATTATATTTACCATATATTTTGATGGAATTTTATTTTACTGGAAATGTTTTGCTTAATTGACTACTAAACAAGAACAGTAGTGTATAGAAATAGTTTGTTACTAAATGGGTGTAGGACGCACGATGGCTGGTCTTCGGGCTAGAGTTGCGCATATACTTTTTTATAATGTACTGAGTCAAATGTAGTATTACCCTGTGAGTTATATACAAAAGAGACTGCATGAGGTCCATATCCTGAGGGAGGTTTGGGTTTTTATTTTTATTGGCCTCCTTGGGAAATTATTAGTGTATAGTATCTGTGTTTCTTTTTGCTACACTAACATGCTCGTCTTTGTTGTGGTTGTCTGCAAGATGAGTGAATCTGTTTACTTGTCCCCTCTCGGCCCCTCCCCAACGGTTTTCCTTTTGCTATGTTGGCGTTTGCCATTGTTTTCATCATCATCATTTTTACCAAGAGCCTGACAGTCATCAAGTACCCGCTGACTGAGTCCTGAGTGGATTGTGGACAGATCACAGGTGAGGCATGGTCAGCATACAAAGACCACTACCTAGAGAGTTCCAGTGGGAGCTCAGGTCCTCTCATTTCCATGACACACACGGTCACAATGATGATTATGAACTCACAATGTGATGTCACTGAGAGCCGATTGTCCGCCCAGTACAGATAAGGACATATCTGCTGGTTTGATGTCGATGCCACCTTCTCCTGACTGCTGAGTATCCACCCTCAAAGACTCCACTCTGAAACTCAAAATCGGCTACACTGGGAAACAACAATATTTTTCCTCTTTTCTTCAATAAGACTGTGTCCTCATTTTTGTTACGATAACTCCCTTAGATAAGGCTGAGCGGGTGAATTAGGAGAATGAGAATGCATCCTCTGTGAGTAGGTGCATGTATGAAGTTTGTGGAATGAATCTTAGTACAAGGAAACACAGATAAAGATCTGACTCTTGACAATTAGTATCAATGCTTACTTTTTACTAAAATTAGATTACGTAAATCATCCTTTTCTTGTTTAGTGGAATTTATTTGGGAATTAGAATTTAACCAGAACCCATGGACTAAGTGTTTGATGGATTTGACTGCATTTTTTGGTCTGGGTTCATGATTCGGTTCCTTGGGGATGAAAATCCTTAACATTGTACCAGGTATAATAATGCTTTTGCTTTTCCTATTAATTATGTACAAGGTAATATGGTTATAGTGAAATGTTATTCCCTCCTGCAAACCCTGACCCATACTGCACCCTGCTTGCTTTCCCCTATATAGTGCGACGCCTGACCAGGTCCTGAGCCTGGGAGGGAAGCCGATGGTCCTTTGGACCCACAAATGATTTGTATGGGAAGACCCCTGAGTGAACTATCCCATGGACACTATTCTCACCCTATTCTCACCTTATATTTTGTATTTATTGGTTGTTGTAATTTTTTATGACAAAAGAAGGGATTGTAAAGGATTTTATATCCAAAATTATAAGTAATTGAGATCTTCAATTCTTTGCTTGCCTCTTTCCCAATTGTCCTCAGGCCATCTGCCCC
Source organism: Leptobrachium leishanense (assembly GCA_009667805.1). NCBI lineage: Eukaryota > Metazoa > Chordata > Amphibia > Anura > Megophryidae > Leptobrachium > Leptobrachium leishanense. Next base: position 429,487,328 of record CM019064.1, on the reverse strand, counting down.
AACCCCACCTTGTGCCTGTTAAATCCTGCTCTACTGTATGGGAGACCCCACCCGGCAATACCCTGAAGCAAATTCGTTATAACCTGTATCTCTGTGACATTGTGTACACGTGGCAGTCTCTGACTGGTTATCACATCAGCGCCTCCATTTTGTATGTAAAGGCATATATACTCCTGTCATGTGCCACCGTTATCAGGTCCCCGGAGTTCAGGATCTATTGCCCAGACACAGTCTCCTACCTCTGGCATCAGAGACAAGAAGAGGGATCCTCTCTCTCCCCCGTCTGGGTCCGCAATGATTTACGCATGCGTGTGCAGAAGCAACACTCCCGGCACACACTACAAGGACCTGGCGTCGACACTCGATGACACAACCCGGAAGAATGCTGCACGCACTGAAGATTACCAGCACCTGCACCTAATCAACTCCCCATAAAAGAAGCCGCCAGAGGGTGAGTAATTGCTCAATTATTGTACCTACAATCCAGAGCTAACAACCTTTGAAACTACTGAATTGTCTACTCGTTACCGAACCTCAGCTATCCATCAACCCTGTCTGAACGGCGCCTGCCTATCGAACTCCCGCTTGCTTCTTGACCTCCCTTGAACTCTGCCAGCCTATCGACCTCCCGCTTGTCTCAGACCCTGCTTGAACACAGGCAGAATTCTGATCTATTGCTTTATAGCTTTGCCTAAATTCCTTGCTGGCTTTATCTTCTGTGACCTACAACTGATTCTGCAGCATCGTGTCTTATCCATCCTCTACAGTTACTAACCAAGAAAACAGTAAGATTGTCATCATATATATATATATTTTCGTATACCTCCTCATTGTTTTACCACCGCTACTGAACTTGGATATTCTGCAGAACTAAACCCTGACACCGCATCCACTGCTCTAGGAGTGCTGTATACAATATATCCTAGCCTCCTTGTCAGTGGTCGTCTTGAACAGGACTGCTACTCTCCAAGAGCCGGTTCATCCATACTAAACCCTGACATAATAATTGAGCCTAAAATGGAACTGGCGGGGATAAGCGAAGTACTGACTAACATCAATACCCAGCCGTCTCAGACCGTGTAAGAAGTACAAAGATTACAATCCACTCTACAGACGGCTTATGATCGTCTAGAACTCCGTATCGCTGCCGCCACCCCTCTGCCTGGTACTCCTGCGATGCCCGAACCTCCTCCGTACAGAGCAGTGGCTACCCCTTCAGAGCCTCATTTACCTCTGCCAGATAAATTCGATGGAGACAGACTTCAGTTTCGACCATTCATAACAGCTTGTCAGATTGTTTTCTCCCTTCAACCTCGAACATATGCCACTGATTATGCCCGTGTACATACCGTTATTTCTCTATTAACGGGGAGGCCCCAGTGTTGGGCTCATCACTTGATATACACTGATGATCCGGTACTACTACAGTGGAATACCTTTCTACAAGCTATGGAAGAATTATATGATGACCCCCACAGAGCTTCTAACGCCGCTCGTGCCCTCTCTAATCTACGACAGGTTAGAAGCGAAATTGAAGACTATATTACGGAATTCTGCCATCTTGCACTTGACTCCGAATGGAATGAACCTGCTTTACTAGTGCAGTTCAAGTCAGGACTATCAGATTATATCAAAGACGGACTGGCACGAGTCGAATCACCTGTCTCCCTTGATCCTCTGATGAAACTCTGTACCCAAATAGACAGAAGATATAGAGAAAGAAGAGGAGAGAGAGCTGCAATCATCAGGCCTCCTATATTGCGAAGACCCACACGGCCTCTCACCCCTCCTCCTCGTCCTCTGCTTGCCTTACCAGCTCCCGAAGGTGAACCTATGCAGCTCAATGCGGTAAGAGGGCCCTTACCAGAAAACAAACGTGCCCACAGAAGATCTCTAGGATTGTGCATGTACTGCGGAAGAGCTGGGCACCAAGTCAGAGAATGCCGTGAAAGACCTACATATACTGTATTATGTAGCAATATAGTCCCTAACTATGCTAATGAATATATGTGTTCTCATCTGACCATCCCTGTGTTCCTACAGTGGATGGAAGGCCATCTGACTATTAATGCCATGATCGACTCTGGAGCCAACGGATGCTTCCTAGACAACCAATTTGCCACTGCTTACAAGATTCCGTTTATCACCAAAAAGCACCCATTGGCTGTACAATTATTAGATGGAACCCTCCCAAATCAGGTTCTATTCTACAAGAAACCATACCCCTCTCAATATCCGTTGGCCCAGTTTTCGAACAAAGATTATCCTTTGATATTATTGATTCTCCTACTTTTCCTCTGATTCTAGGACTCCCATGGTTGAAAAAACACAACCCTTCCATAGATTGGCGTCAAGGTACAGTAACTATAAACATACCTGATAATGGCACTATGGATCAACCTATCGTAACACTAGGAGCAATAACTTTACCTGATCAGTATGATGATTTTACCGATATATTCCAAAAGAAAGGAGCCGATACCCTACCCCCTCATAGACAGTATGACTGTCCCATTGATCTATATCCTGGTTCTCCCATACCCTTTGGTAGAATATACCCTTTGTCTGAACCCGAATTACTTGTTCTGAAGGAATATATCGACGACAATTTAAACAAAGGATTTATTAAACCCTCCAAGTCTCCAGCTGGAGCTCCAGTCTTCTTTGTTGGTAAAAAAGACGGAGGATTAAGACCCTGCATTGACTACAGGGCTCTTAACAAAGTGACCATAAAAAACAAATACCCCCTTCCGCTAATTACTGAATTGATGGATAGGTTACGCGAAACCAAATTCTTCACCAAGCTGGACCTTAGAGGAGCGTATAATTTGGTACGAATAAAACATGGACATGAATGGAAAACTGCATTTCGTTCCCGTTACGGTCATTATGAATATCTTGTAATGCCATATGGCCTCTGTAATGCTCCAGCAACGTTCCAAAGGTTCCTGAACGACATATTCAGAGATATCCTTTACATATACGTTAGAATTTATCTAGATGATATTCTTATATACTCCAATTCTTTGTCAGAACATCATGTGCATGTCAAGACGGTATTACAGAGGCTACGAGACCATCACCTTTATGCCAAATTGAAAAATGCATCTTTGACAGCCAACAGATGGAATTCTTGGGTTTCGTGATCACGCCCGGAGAACTCCAGATGGATTAATCCAAAACAAAAGCTATTGAAGAATGGCCCGTTCCTGCTAACAAAAGGGAATACAATGTGTTCTAGGCTTCTGCAATTTCTATCGTAAATTCATTAAAAATTTCTCTGCTATAACTAAGCCGTTAACAAAATTGACTCGTCTAAAGAATCGTTTCGTCTGGAACGAAGCATCTCAAAAAGCCTTCAAAAAAATTAAAGGACTGTTTTTCTACTGCTCCCCTACTAACGCTACCTGATCCCATGACTCCGTATTACGTAGAAGTAGTTGCTTCTAATTATGCTACAAGAGCCATATTATCACAAAGAGTAGGTGACAAACAAATACTACATCCAGTTGCCTTTTTTTCTAAATCATTGTCTGCTGCCGAGAGAAATTATGATGTAGGAGAAAAGGAGTTGCTCCCTATCAAACTTGCATTAGAAGAGTGGAGACATTTATTAGAAGGTTCCTGTTACCCTGTTACTATTTTTACCGATCACAAAAATCTAGAGTACATACAAAAAGCAAAAAGATTAAAACCCCAGCAAGCAAGATGGGCTCTCTTCTTTGATCGTTTCGACCTACATATAACTTACAGACCCGGAAGTAAAAATGGAAAAGCCGATGCCCTTTCCCGAATGAACACCACAGAAACAACCTCTACAGAAGAATACATATTATCTAAAACCTGTTTCGCCACAAACCATCCTTCCTTATGGGATACTATGAAAATGTATAATCACACGATAACTAATAACATTTCTGATATTCCTCTACAGAAGAAAAATGGATTCTTTCTTAGGGCCGATCGTTTTGTCGATCCTCGAGAAGCCCGACTATCCGTCTTACGATACTACCACGACGTCGCTATAGGAGGACACGGAGGACTTCATAAAACCATTTACTTAATAAGAAGATCCTGCTGGTGGCCAGGTTTGAACAATGAGATCAAGAAGTATGTGATTCACTGTCCTACTTGTATACAGGCCAAAACCCCCCATACTCTACCTCAAGGACTACTACAACCCCTACCAGTCCCTTCAACCCCCTGGACAGATATATCCAAAGATTTTATAACCGATCTCCCAAAATCCTCCGGTCATAATACCTTAATGGTAGTTGTAGACAGGTTCTCAAAGATGGCTCGTTTTATCCCATGCAAACATCTTCTACAGCTTCCGACACTGCTAAATTATTTTTGACGCATATTTTTTACTTACATGGGCTCCCTGAAACCATTACCACAGACAGAGGTACCCAGTTTACTTCTCATTTTTGGTCAGCTTTCTGTAAGGGTCTTCACGTTCATAATAAATTATCCACGGCATTTCATCCCCAAAGTAATGGCCAGACCGAACGCATTAACGGAATACTAGAACAGTACTTACGTGTCACGGTTCCCGGATCCGACCACGCAGTCCTTAAAGCCCAACACTCCACAGAGCCCAAAAGCTACCAACAGGGTAGCCGTAGAAGAATCCCTAACTGTCTGGTCCTTAGACTTGGCCAGGTATACTAGCTAGACAGAAAGGGTTAATCAAAGACAATGTCGTAATACGAAACCAGGTTAGCAACACGGGGGTAGTCAGACGAGCCAGAATCAGGAATACAGAGTATAGAATAGTCAAATGGAATAGCCAGGTCGATATCAGTGCAGAAGCGTAGTACAAGAAAATAGTCTAGGGCAACTGAAGGAAGAATAGTCAGTAAACAAGCAGAGGTCAATAACAGGTTAAATCACGAGAGAATTCAGGTACAAGGAGCTCAGGTATGGATAACCACGATCTGGCACTGCTTAGAAGGAACTGTGGGTTTTTAAAGACCTTCACCAGACCGTGCCCCCCTCTCAAGCCACGCCTCATGCAGCCACCTCCCTGCCTGTCTCTGTTTAAACCGGGTGTTGGTCAGCGAGCAGCATCAGACATGCTGCCTTCAAGCACACTGGAGAGGCTGGAAGCCCCCAACGTTACATTACGGTGTTATATAACTCATCTGCAAGATGACTGGATACAATACCTTCCGATCGCAGAGTTCGTATATAACAACCAAAAACAAACTTCCACACACTATTCCCCTTTCTTTGTGAACTACAGAAGACACCCCATAATGCTCCCTGGATCTCCTGTTACCACTGACACACCTACGACTGATCAAAGACTGAACGAGATTCTACAGACATATAAAATTATCCATGACAACCTTTTGCATGCTCAATCCCAATATAAAATTTACGCAGACAAGCACCGCACAACTGCCCTTTATATAAACTAGAAGATAAAGTATGGTTATCTACAAGGAATATCAAATTAAAATGTCCTTCGCACAAATTAGGACCCAAATCCTTCCAGTAGAAGTGGTAGAGGCCAAAACAGTAATTGAATTTAAGCAGGCATGGGATAGGCATAAGGCTATCCTAAACAAAAGATAAATCCAGGTAAAGTATCCATGTAATTGGGCAGACTAGATGGGCTGAAAGGTTCTTATCTGCCGACATTTTTCTATGTTTCTAAATATATAGGTCCTTTCCCAATAACTAAGATTATTTCCTCTACAGCAGTACGCCTTTCTCTACCAGTGTCGTATAAAATTCATCCAGTTTTTCATGTGTCCTTATTACGTCCAGCTCTCAACGACCCCTTTCCTGGCAGAACTACCTCTTGTCCAGGTCCTGTATCACCAGACGATGAAGATCGGTATGAAGTTGAGGAACTCCTAGATTCCCGACTACGGAGGCATCGACTATAATATCTCGTACGATGGAAAGGCTACGGCTCAGACAAAGATTCCTGGATACCTGCTTCAGAGGTCAGTGCTTCTACATTTGTACGAAGATTCCACTTAGCTCATCCTGACTGCCCTCGGAGAGGTCGTTTTGGTGGGGGAACCTGTCATGTGCCACCGTTATCAGGTCCCCGGAGTTCATGATATATTGCCCAGACACGGTCTCCTACCTCTGGCATCAGAGACAAGAAGAGGGATCCTCTCTCCCCCGTCTGGGTCCACAATGATTTACGCATGCGTGTGTAGAAACAACACTCCCGGTACACACTACAAGGACCTGGCGTCGACGCTCGATGACACAACCCAGAAGAACCCTGCACGCACTGAAGATTACCAGCACCTGCACCTAATCAACTCCCCATAAAAGAAGCCGCCAGAGGGTGAGTAATTGCTCAATTATTGTACCTACAATCCAGAGCTAACAACCTTTGAAACTACTGAATTGTCTACTCGTTACCGAACCTCAGCTATCCATCAACCCTGTCTGAACGGCGCCTGCCTATCGAACTCCCGCTTGCTTCTTGACCTCCCTTGAACTCTGCCAGCCTATCGACCTCCGGCTTGTCTCAGACCCTGCTTGAACACAGCCAGAATTCTGATCTATTGCTTTATAGCTTTGCCTAAATTCCTTGCTGGCTTTTCCTTCTGTGACCTACAACTGATTCTGCAGCATCGTGTCTTATCCATCCTCTACAGTTACCAAAAAAGAAAACAGTAAAATTGTCATCATATATATATATATATATATATATTCGTATACCTCCTCATTGTATTACCACCGCTACTGAACTTGGATATTCTGCAGAACTAAACCCTGACACTGCATCCACTGCTCTAGGAGTGCTGTATACATATATATCCTAGCCTCCTTGTCAGTGGTTGTCTTGAACAGGACTGCTACTCTCAAGAGCCAGTTCATCCATACTAAACCCTGACAACTCCTGACTGTTGATGAATACAATCTCAGTTTGAAGGACATAGCAAGTTGTGTCTGTGTCTCATTTTGCACAAACGTGCTCTCATCAATGACTGGGTACAGCAAATCCTGACCGGTAACGGAGATAGGGGGACACGCAGAGAATGGAGATGGGAAAGGAGAGCCGTTCAGACTTAACACAGCAGGTGGACTCTGCTCCCTTCCGTGAATTTGCTGAATGTGCTGCACCACAGTGGCAGGTTCCAAAACGCCATTACTTTTCACAGACTACACCAGCACTATACCAGCACGTGGAAGACAATGTTATGGAGTCATTGGGAAAGGCAGTCAGCAGCAAGGTGCATGTGACTTTAGACATGTGGTCCAGCAAGCATGGACAGGGCCGTTACATTTCCTTCACAGCACAATGGGTAATTCTGATTGCAGCTGGGAGGGATCCAAGACGGGGCTCTGTGCTGGAGCTTGTTCATCCACCACGCCTCCAGAAAGCTGCTTGTATGAGGTCTGTCTGCTCCACCACCACCTCTCCCTCTTCTTCCTCCTCCTTCTGTGTCTCTGGCGAAGTGGCAGTTAAACCGACGCCTGACAGGGGCTACGCAATGGCTCAAGCAAAAAAATGCCATACTGTGCTTCGGCTGGTTTGTTTAGGGGACAGTAGCAACACTGGGCCAGAAATTCTGTCAGCTCTGCAGGGGCAGGTGCAGAGATGGTTAACACCACGCCAGCTTCAGCTGGGAATGGTCGTCTGTGATAACGGCATCAACCTTCTCTCCGCCCTACGCCTGGGTAAGTTGAAGCATGTATCATGCTTAGCACACGTCCTAAATCTGGTGGTACAGTGTTTCCTAACCAGGTACCCAGGGCTGGCAGAGCTTCTCAGCCAGGCCAGAAAAGTCTGCAGCCACTTCAGACGGTCATTCCCAGCAAATGTTCGCCTGGCAGAAATTCAAAGTGAATTCCACCTTCCCACAATCCGTCTGATCTGTGACATGCCCACCAGGTGGAACTCGACATTAGCAATGCTGCAGCGTCTGCACAAGCAGCAGAGGGCCATCAACGAGTACCTGTGTGAGTATGGCACAAGGACAGGTTCAGGTCAACTTGTTTTCCCCCCCCCGCAGTGGCTGATGATCAAGGATGCATGCACTGTACTGTCACCATTTGAGGAGGCAACGAGGACACAATTCCTTTAGTGTTCCTGCTGGAGCACACTCTGCAGGGAATTATAGATGTGGCTCTAGAGGCACAGCAGCAGGAGGAAGAGGAGGCCTTCCCTAGCTCTCAATGCCCCAGTCTTTCCGCAGACAGCATTCCAGCGGGTCCTCCTTAGCTCAGACAGGAGGAGGATGAGGAGGAGGAGGAATATTTAAGTAGTGGGGGCATTGAAGGTGGGGATTCCTGAAGGGAGGGTTTTGTGTGCCCAGAAACCCAAGGACTAGTACATGGGTGGGAGGAGGAAGTGCACGATGGGGTCATCCTCCTCATTGACCAGGAAGACTCGGAAGCTGATGCCACCTCCAACCTATGCTGCATGGGCTCCCTTATCCTGCAAAGCCTGCTAAAGGACCCCAGGATTCGTGCTATCAAGGAGAGGGATCATTACTGGTTGGCAACCCTTCTTGATCCACGATACAAGGGTAAAGTTGCAGAGCTCATCCTGCCCACACAGAGGGAGCACAGGATGAAAAAACTTGAGGACGCTCTAAAGCGACACTTGTGTAACACCTTTCCAGGCACTGGTAGGTTACCAAGTGATGACACAGGTGCTTCTGAGGCTGCGGATGATCAGAGGAATAGTGGTGAAGTCCAGGGCCGCTTGACTGATGCCTTTTTAAATTTTTTTAGTCCATGACGCCCAGGGACGTCAAATGTAGGCACCCATTGCCAGCGTCTTCACCGTATGGTGCAGGACTACCTAGGGCAAGTGCAGACCTGGATAACTTTCCAGCAAATGATCCACTGGCTTACTGGGTGTTGAGATTGGATCACTGGCCAGAATTTAGCCAATATGCTATGCAGCTACTAGGTTGCCCTTCATCCAGCGTGCTTTCTGAAAGGACGTTCAGTGCCGCTGGAGGTTTTGTCACAGACAAAAGAGTGCGTCTGTCCACCGACTCTGTAGACCGGCTGACATTTATAAAAATGAATCAGTCCTGGATCAGCAGCTATCAATCCCCTCATGCTGACGTAACGGAATAGATCGGGGATGTCTTCTGCATTCACAAAACCTCCACCTCTGAACTCTTCCACAATACCACAAAGGGGTTACGGTGTGAAGGCACTTGCTGCACCAAAGGCACAATATTTGGGTGCACTGACGTCTTTACCAGATTCATATCTTTTTAATATAGGACTGCATGGTCCACCCCTGCACTCTTCCACAATACCACAGAGGGGTTACTGTATGATGGCACTTGCTGGCCTTGCACCAAAGGCACAATATTTGAGTGCACTGACGCCTTTACCAGATTCATATCTTTTTAATATAGGACCGCATGGTCCACCCCTGAACTCTTCTACAATACCACAGAGGGGTTACTGTATGATGGCACTTGCTGGCCTGACATCATAGGCACAATATTTGAGTGCCCTGACGCCTTTACCAGATTCATATCTTTTTAATATAGGACCGCATGGTCCACCCCTGCACTCTTCCACAATACTACAGAGGGGTTACTGTATGATGGCACTTGCTGGCCTGGCACCAAAGGCACAATATTTGAGTGCACTGACGCCTTTACCAGATTCCTATATTTTTAATATAGGACCGCATGGTCCACCCCTGCACTCTTCCACAATACCACAGAGGGGTAACGGTTAGGGATGAGCTGTTCGGTTCGATCTGTTCGGAGTTCGCATCGAACATAGCCTGTACGCATGTTCGCGAACTACAAACATTTCTGCGTGTTCGCCGCGTTTGCCCACAATGCACCACAATGGACCACAATGCACTTTTCCACTGGCCTGAAGCTTGTAATTGGCTACAGCCTTGCACCTGACCACAGGTCAGGGGCAAGTCAGGTGCAAGACTATGCCAATCACGGCTCAGAGTCCTGATTGGGCAAATTTTGCCCAATCATGGGCTCACAGAGCTAAGTCCCGCAGCACACTATATAAGGCTTCACACAGCGCTTCTGCATGTCTTTGAGAGGAGATTGATCTTGTGTTAGTGTGTGTTCTTACTGCCAGTCTGCCACCAGCTACTGGGGGGGGGGTCTCATCTACTGGGGGTTCTCATTTCTACCAAATATCTGGGAATTGTTGTAATTTTTGTGTTCTCACTCCCAGCAACTATTTTGGGGGCTCAGTAATTCTACAAAATATTTGTAATTGAGTAATCTGAGTTATCTTTGTGTTCTCACTCCAGCAACTATTTTGGGGGCTCAGTAATTTCTACAAAATATTTGGGAATTGAGGTAATCTGTGTCTTGTCACTGCCACGCAGGATTTTGGGGGCTCAGTAAAGTAATTTCTACAAAATATTTGTGAATTGAGATAATCAGAGGTAATCTGCCACGCAGAATTTTGGGGGCTCAGTAATTTCTACAAAATATTTGGGAATTGAGGTAATCTGTGTCTTGTCACTGCCACGCAGGATTTTGGGGGCTCAGTAAAAGTAATTTCTACAAAATATTTGTGAATTGAGATAATCAGAGTAATCTGCCACGCAGAATTTTGGGGCTCAGTAATTTCTACAAAATATTTGTGAATTGAGGTAATCAGAGATAATCGTGTCTTGTCACTGCCACACAGAATTTTGGGGGCTCAGTAAAGTAATTTCTACAAAATATTGTGATGATTGAGGTAATCAGAGTAATCTGTGTCTTGTCACTGCCACGCAGAATTTTGGGGCTCAGAAAGTAATTTCTACAAAAATTTGTGAATTGAGGTAATCAGAGGTATCTGCCACGCAGAATTTTGGGGGCTCAGTAATTTCTACAAAATATTTGTGAATTGAGGTAATCAGAGATAATCTGTGTCTTGTCACTGCGCACACAGAATTTGGGGGGCTCAGTAAATAATTTCTATAAAATATTTGTGAATTGAGGTAATCAGAGTAATCTGTGTCTTGTCACTGCACGCAGAATTTTGGGGGGCTCAGTAAAGTAATTTCTACAAAATATTTGTGAATTGAGGTAATCAGAGGTAACTGCTACGCAGAATTTTGGGGGGCTCAGTAATTTCTACAAAATATTTGTGAATTGAGGTAATCTGAGGTAATCTGTGTCTTGTCACTGCCACCCAGAATTTTGGGAGCTCAGTAATTTCTGCAAAATATTTGGGAATTGAGGTGACCTGTGTCTTGTCACTGCCAGTGCCACGCAGTATTTTGGGGGTCAGTAATTTCTACAAAATATTTGTGAATTGAGCTGATCTGTGTCTTGTCACTGCCAGTGCCACTCAGTATTTTGGGGGTCAATAATTTCTACAAAATATTTGTGAATTGAGGTGATCTGTGTCTTGTCACTGCCAGTGCCACGCAGTATTTTGGGGGTCAGTAACTTCTACAATATATTTGGGAATTGAGGTAATCTGTGTCTTGTTACTGCCACCCAGAATATTGAGGGGTCAGTAATTTCTACAAAATATTTGGGAATTGAGGTAATCTGTGTCTTGTCACTGCCACCCAGTATTTTGGGGGGTCAGTAATTTCTACAAAATATTTGGGAATTGTTATAATCCATGTGTTCTCACTGGCTGCCACTCATCAGGGGGTCTCACTGATTTATAGGAGGTTTCTGAGACTTGTAATCTGTGTCTTCTCACTGCCAGCTATCAGGGCAGGGTCCCACATACTTCTAGCAGATTTCTGCAAATTGTAATCTGTGTCTTGTCACTGTTGCCAGCTATCAGGGGGTCCTATCAGGGGGTCTCACTAACTTGTAGCAGGTTTCTGCGAATTGTAATTTGTGTCTTGTCACTGCCACCCATCAGGGGGTCTCACTGATTTATAGGAGGTATCTGGGAATTGTAATCTGTGTCTTGTCATTGGCTGCCAGCTATCAGGGTGTCTCACTGAGTTATACCAGAGTTCTGTAAATCTTTAATCTTTATACCAGAGTTGAATCAGAGTTCTGTATATATTTAATCTATATATCAATCACCATGTCAGAAAGACCAAAAATGACAGGCAGACACTCCCAGACAGATAAGCGGCAAGCAGCCTCTGTGTCGGAAAGCTGTGCCTCTGGTCGTGGTGGACGTGGTGCATCCTCTGCAGGGGCACACTTGTCCTTTCTAACTGGTGCTGGCCGTCTTAAGCAGCAGCAACATACAGAGGATTTGGTGGATTGGCTAACCAGGCCATCCTCATCCTCCGAGTCTCTGCCAGCCAGGCTTGTAGTTCTTTACAGTCCACCTCAGCTGCCAAAACATCTAATGCAGCCTCCATGTCCACAGCTACTCCTGCCGCAGCCTCACTATCACACACGGAGGAGTCAGCTGAATTGTTTGACTACAATGACAGTGACATGCTGCTGGAGGATGCGCAGCAAGTACAGTGCTCTGATTCAATCTCTGAGGTTGAGGAAGGGAGTATAATCAACCTAGAGGAAGGGGGTGCCAGTGATGACACACAAATAACTGGCACTCATGTTGCCTCAGCAGCTGCAGCATACTGCCAAGTTGGCTCCAGTGATGAGGAGATAGAGGGTGATGAGGCACAACAAACACGAGGCACAACATACTCTATAACCAACCGTAGAACTAGCCAGTCCAAGGAATCAGATGTCAGAGCTGCTCAGGTGCTGAGTGCTGTTGTCTCAAAGCACAAATCCAGGAACTCTGCTGTCTGGGAGTTCTTTAGAAATGTGCAGCAGACCCCACCGTTGCTATTTGTAATCTATATCAGATGAGGCTCAAGCATGGGAAAGACACGGGACGCTTGGGTACCACGTGCTTGAGGCGACATATGACCACCTGCTACACATCCGGTTGGCGCAAAACTTTGCGTAGGTCCTCCTCCTCCTCATGTCTCTACCCCCACTGTATGTCCTGCCATGTCATTGCCTACAATCTCCACTGACAGGGATGATGCTACTGTAATGGATGTACCAGCTCCTTCCTCACAATGTGACAGCATCCTATCAGCTGAAGATTTACGCAGTCAGATTACGTTGCCCAAGCTGCTGCAGCGTATGAAAAAATATAGTCCGACCATCCCCAAGCACAGCGTCTAAATGCCAGTTTAGCAAAATTACTCACATTGCAGCTGCTGCCTTTACAGCTGGTGGACTCTGGTCCCTCTCGTGAATTTGCTGAATGTGCTGTACCACAGTGGCATGTTCCAAAACGCCATTACTTTTCACGAAGGCCATTCCAGCACTTATACCAGCACGTGAAAGACAATGTTATCGAGTCATTGGGAAAGGCAGTCAGCAGCAAGGTGCATGTGACTTTAGACACGTGGTCCAGGAAGCATGGACAGGGTCGTTACATTTCCTTCACGGCACACTGGGTAACTCTGATTGCAGCTGGGAGGGATCCAAGACGGGGCTCTGTGCTGGAGCTGTTCATCCACCATGCTCCAGAAAGCTGCTTGTATGAGGTCTGTCTGCTCCACCACACCTCTCCCTCTTCCTCCTCCTCCTCCTCCTTCTGTGTCTCTGGCGAAATGGCAGTTAAACCGATGCCTGACAGGGGCTACGCAATGGCTCAAGCAAAAAGATGCATACTGTGCTTGAGCTGGTTTGTTTGGGGACAGGAGCCACACCGGAGCCAAAAATTCTGCCAGCTCTGCAGGGGCAGGTGCAGAGATGGTTAACACCACGCCAGCTTCAGCTGGAAATGGTCGTCTGTGATAATGGCAGCAACCTTCTCTCCGTCCTATTCAAGGGTAAATTGACGCATGTACCATGCTTAGCACACGTCCTAAATCTAGTGGTACAGCATTTCCTAACCAAGTACCCAGGGCTGGCAGAGCTTCTCAGCCAAGCCAGAAAAGTCTGGAGCCACTTCAGACAGTCATTCCCAGCAAGTGTTCGCCTGGCAGAAATTCAAAGAGAATTCCACCTTCCCACAAACCGTCTGATCTGTGACATGCCCACCAGGTGGAACTCGACATTAGCAATGCTGCAGCATCTGCACAAGCAGCAGAGGGCCATCAGCGAGTACCTGTGTGAGTATGGCACAAGGACAGGTTCAGGTCAACTTGTTTCCGCCCCCCCCCGCAGTGGCTGATGATCAAGGGTGCATGCACTGTACTGTCACCATTTGAGGAGGCAACGAGGATGGTGAGCATGGACAGTGCATGCATCAGTGACACAGTTCCTTTAGTGTTCCCGCTGGAGCACACTCTGCAGGGAATTATAGATGTGGCTCTAGAGGCAGAGGAGGCCTTCCCTAGCTCTGAAGGCCCCGGTCTTTCTGCAGAGAGCATTCCAGCGGGTCATGGATGGATGGATGGATGGATGGATGGATGGAGGATGATGATGATGATGATGAATATTTAAGTAGTGGGGATTCCTCAAGGGAGGGTTTTTTGTTTCCAGAAATACAAGGACTAGTACGTGGCTGGGGGGAGGAAGTGCACGAAACGGTCATCCTCATTGATCAGGACGACTCGGAAGCTAATGCCATCTCCAACCTACGCTGCATGGGCTCCCTTATTATGCAAAGCCTGCTAAAGGACCCCAGGATTCATGCTATCAAGGAGAGGGATCATTACTGGTTGGCAACCCTTCTTGATCCACGATACAAGGGTAACGTTGCAGAGCTCATCCTGCCCGCACAGAGGGAGCACAGGATGAAAAAACTTGAGGACACTCTAAAGCGACACTTGTGTAACACTTTTCCAGACACTGGTAGGTTACCAAGGGATGACACAGGTGCTTCTGAGGCTGCGGATGATCAGAGGAATAGTGGTGAAGGCCGTCAAATGTAGGCACTCATTGCCAGCGTCCTCACCATATGGTGCAGGACTACCTAGGGGCAAGGGCAGACCTGGATACCTTTCCAGAAGATGATCCACTGGCTTACTGGGTGTTGAGATTGGATCACTGGCCAGAACTTAGCCAATATGCTATGCAGCTACTAGGTTGCCCTTCATCTAGCGTGCTTTCTGAAAGGATGTTTAGTGCCGCTGGAGGTTTTGTCGCAGACAAAAGAGTGCATCTGTCCACCGACTCTGTAGACCGGCTGACATTTATTAAAATGAATTAGTCCTGGATCAGCAGCTATCAATCCCCTGATGCTGACGTAACGGAATAGATCGGGGATGTCTTCTGCATTCACAAAACCTCCAGCACTGAACTCTTCCACAATACCACAAAAGGGTTACGGTGTGAAGGCACTTGCTGCCATGAAGGGCACAGTATTTGGCTGCACTGACGCCTGTGCCACATTTATATCATTTAAATTTTTTGAACCGCATGGTCCAACCCTGTACTCTTCCACAATACCACAAAAGGGTTACGGTGTGAAGGCACTTGATGCCATGAAAGGCACAATATTTGGCTGCACTGACGCCTTTACCAGATTCATATCTTTTTAATATAGGACCAAATGTTCCACCCCTGCACTCTTCCACAATACCACAGAGGGGTTGCTGTATGTTGGCACTTGCAGGCCTGGCACCAAAAGCACAAAATCTGGTGCACTGACGCTATTACCAGATTCATATCTTTGCTTTGTAATATAGGACCGCATGGTCCACCCCTGCACTCTTCCACAATACCACAGAGGGCTTACTGTATGATGGCACTTGCTGGCCTGGCACCAAAAGCACAATATCTGGGTGCACTGACGCCTTTACCAGATGCATATCTTTTTAATATAGGACCGCATGGTCCTCCCCTGCACTCTTCCACAATACTACAGAGGGGTTACTGTATGAATGCACTTGCTGGCCTGGCACCAAAAGCACAATATCTGGGTGCACTACCACTGACGCCTGTACCAGATTCATATTCTCAGAGGGGTTACTGTGTGACGGCACTGTTGCCAACGCTAAAGGCCCAATTTTAAAGCACCTATTGTTACTTTCATCCAAAGCCTGTATACGTTTTACCATAATTTAGCCAAAAAAAATCACTAAACTTTTTCTGCTCGTCCTAAAATGACTTTTCATACAGGCTGCCGCCCCAAGCAGTTGTTTATGAATAGATTAAAGGAAAACCGTTTACCGTCATTTGAAACGTCATTTGTTTTGTTTTTAAATGCTTCTATACATCCTACAAATCCGCCACTTCACGGGCAGGTTATGGGGACCTCCTAGGCACGATATTTGAAGGAATTTTTAGTTTTTATTTTTAACCCTTATTTAAAACTTTTTTTAAAACTTTTTGTCTTTGTTTCCTGTCCCCCAGGGCACTACCCGGACCCCATACACCTTGTATGGCAAATATCTTGCATATATGCCCTCTTGGAGGGCACTCTAAAAACCGAACTTTTGACTCCCATTGACTTGCATTGAGTTCGGTACGTGTTCACGTTCGAACTCGAACTTTTGAAATTGTTCGAGTTCGAATGCGAACCGAACACGGGGGTGTTCGGCTCATCCTTAGTGATAAAGGCCTCTATCTTGTGAAGCAATGAGCAAAGATTCGCTGCTGAATAGCGACTCGGCGCAATCGGTGCTGAATCACGATTTAAACCTGGAGGTGGCTGACATCTTGGATGTCAGCCAAGCCTCCAGGTCACCCCCACCCACTGATATCCCCATCATATGTGTGAGGATGTCAGTGGGCCAGTTAAACCGTAGCTGCCAAGGGGAGATAAGGGGATCCAAATGATCCCTCTATCTCCCGATTCGTGGAAAGTAGAGGGTCATGTTGGAAAGCATTAGAAGGCCAGATCATGGCCTTTCCAATGATACCAAACATGACTAGGTTTGGTGTAAAAAAAAAAAGATACAACAAAAAAAAATACAAATAAATAAATGAAAAACAATTTAAGAAAAAATTAGTTTTTTTTAAAAAAAAATTGTGTCTGGGGGGGTTTAGTTAAATATTACCTAGGCTGTCATCTAAAAATAATGAGCATAAAACGGTCAGAATGAGCTCAGCGCACATAGGTGAACTGGCTCGGCAGTGAAGGGGTTAAAAAGCAAAAACATGTAAAAATTGGGTATTTCTATTCTCGGGACAAAATTTTTAAACTATTTAGCTGGGGTCTGTTTTGGCGGTTGTAGATTTTGGGGATTATATTACGATAAAAGTGTGTGTAGCGCTCACTCCCGGAGGAGCCGCTGAAAATGAACCACGGGTCAGTCTCCCCGCACTAGGGAATAAATATACTCCAGCACCGTTGTGGATTTTATAAATTATATAGTTTACTAAAGTAAAAGGCATATAATGAGACACGGTGTTCGTAGATATATTTACAGTATTTCGTATCGCGGTAACGCGCAGCGGAAAAAGAAATGCGAGACTTTGTATTTCTGAAAAATGCGCGCGACCGAACAGAAAAGTACAATGCTTCGTAATTACGAGAAACGCGCAGCGGAAAAAGAATACAATATTTCGTAATTCGAGAAACGCGCAGCGGAAAAAAATAAGATGCAAATCTTTGCCCCTTTTTCGGATACTAGGGAGTGAGTCCCAAACAGGTTAAGTCCCGAACTGTGAGTGTATGTGTGTGTTATGGTACCGGGTACTATTCAACTGGCCAGTGAATCTCTTAAACGATGTCTTCGACTAGTCAAGTTGGGGCCCTGTGGGTCAGAAATAAACACCAGCGTGCTTTCTTGAGCTTTGTAAAACCGGCCTTGGAGGCCTCTCACCCATCCGTCGATCACCAAGGCTCCGCTGACCCAGACGTCTCTCCGCTTGTTTCCTCGCTGGGATACCGGCTACTGGATCAGTGGTCAGGCTTTCTGTGCTCCGGCCCGGACTTGTCCAGCTACCGCCTGCTCTCCCATCCAATGGACTTGCGGTACTCCTTACTCGAGGTCCTCAGCTTTTCTGGATAGCAGCTTGGGTGATGTCTGTCGATAAGTAAGGCTCCTTCTGGCAAGGCAGGATAACCCCTAGAATCCTGATAGGCCACACTTGCGCTCCGGCCTAGTCACGGTTCCGCTCTGCAGCACTGTGTCCTCTCTCATGCACTCCCTGGCGCGCTCCTCCACGAGGCTCAGGATGTAAGCGTCTGTGTCCCACCCACTTCCTGTCTGTTTGCAAAGCATGCCGGGAAACGTAGTCCCAATGTTCAGTGTCTCTTATCGCGCTTGTCTCCCTCCGGTGGCCAAAAATAGGTACTGCCACAGTAAGAGTTTAAACACAGCGCTACACTCTCCCCCTCCTAGAACTCTTGGGTCTCTCCAAGGAGGTACAACAGTTACATTTACATTTTGATACAATTAGATAACATATACAGGGTTGGCAGCAAACATACAGTGGGTTAGATACACTTCTTCAAGTTGACTCATGTTTTGTGCTACCTCAGCTAACATAGCAGACACTTCGGGCAACCTCTGCACTGTGGTGATGGCCTCTTCAGTGCTATGTCCTGGTGAGTCGTAGGTGAGTCGCTGGGGCGGTCGAACAGAGCGTTTTGGTTCTGGCTCAATCAGTTCCTCTTCAGGTGGAAGTACTATAGGTGCTGGCTCAGTCCTTCTTTCTACCACTGGAGCAGACGTTTATTCAGAGTATGATCCTTCCAGTGAAGGCATAGAACTATAATCATAAGATTCGGCTTCAGGAGCTACAGGGACTCCAGCAGTCTCAGGGACTTCTAACTGAAATTCAGGAGCTTCAGGCCTCAAATTACCTCTCCCAGCCCATCGTTCAGGAACTGAGATAATCTCTTCAGGCTCCGGTGAGCGCATCCAGTCCAGACAGAAACTCTCTTCCTCACTGTCCCTTTCGCTCTCTTCGACAACCCGGGTCTGCTGAGACCGAGTAACAGGAGGCAAACGTGGAGCAGGCGGATTTGGCAAAGAAAGTTCGTCCCCAACTGGTATCCTCACAGCCTCTCTCAAAGGTAACAAATGATTCCGGTGCCAGTTCTTAAGAGGCCCAGCCTTTCCATCCGGCCGGATTTGATACACCGGCAGACCAGGCAGTTGCTTGCAGACAATGTAGACTTGAGAACTCCATCTATCCGCCAACTTGTGTCTCGCAGCAGCACCCAAGTTCTTCAACAAAACCCTATCACCGGGTTGTAGATCTTGTATCCGAACTTTCAAGTCATAATTCTTTTTGTTCCTTTGCTCCCTGTTTCCTGAGGTCAAACGGGCCTGTTCAAACGCAGAAGCCAGGTTCTTCCGAAGTCTATCCACGTAGTTTCTATGGGAAGCTACCGACGTCTGGTCTAGAGATAACCCAACGCCAAATCAACCGGCAGTCGGGCTTCTCTTCCGAACATAAGACGGTACGGTGAGTATCCAGTCGCATCACTCTCCGTACTGTTATATGCATGCACCAGAGTAGCTATGTGACGACTCCAACTCTGCTTCTCTATGTTTGACAAAGTCCCCAGCATATTCAGCAGCGTGCGATTAAACCTTTCAGGCTGAGCATCACCTTGAGGGTGATATGGTGTAGTTCGGGTCTTTTGGATTCCCAACAGTTCCAACAATTGCCCAACAAGTCGGCTTTCAAAGTCTCTACCCTGATCAGAGTGTATTCTCCTTGGCAGGCCGTAGTGAACAAAGAACTTTTCCATCAGAACCTTGGCTACTGTCGGAGCGCGTTGATCTTTCGTGGAAAAGGCTTGGGCGTAACGAGTGAAATGATCAGTCACTATTAGAATATTCCCTTGCCCGCTAGCATCCGGCTCTAAGCACAGGAAGTCAATGCACACCAAATCCATGGGTCCCTGACTCTGTAGATGGCTCATTGGAGCGGTTCGGGTCGGTAGAGTCTTCCTCTGAATACACCTCAGACAGGAATGGCAGTAACTTTCCACTTCAGCTCTCATGCAAGGCCAATAGAATCTGTCTCGCACCAGCTTAAAAGTTCTTTCAGCACCCAAATGTCCATGCTCATCATGTAACGATCGCAGCACACTCTCTCTATGCTTAGTGGGAAGGAATAGCTGTTGAGTCTCTTCAGCATTGGTTGAGGCCCCTTCGGTAGACCACCCCATCCAACATCTTCAACCGTTCCCACTCTTTGTAGACCAATCTGGCTCCATCCGGGGAATTGGTCAGCAGAATTTCCCGCTGGTTCGCAGTTAAGGCCTTTATGGTCAATGCAATTAAAGGGTCTCTGGCCTGATCCGCTTTCAGGTCCTGTTTTGAAAAGGTAGGTAGACTTTCATCCCTCAATTGTGTAGGGTTGCAGTAGAACTCAGGAACAGCCGCAGCCATGACTCCTATGGCCTCCGCTTCAATCCCTCCCTTGACCCGGCGCTCTGCTCCTTGACACAAAGCTTGCACCCCGTCTGGAGTCAACTGAGTCCATTCTGCAGTGTAGGGTCTTCTCGATAAAGCATCAGCATCTCGATTATTCACCCCAGGGCGATACTTCAGGCTGAACCGAAACCCTGACAGAGCGGCCAACCACCGATGTCCCGTTGCGTCCAGTTTCGCAGTAGTAAGAACGTAGGTAAGAGGATTGTTATCCGTTTTTATCACAAACTCGGCTCCATACAGATAGTCTTTTAACTTGTCCACCACTGCCCACTTTAAGGCTAGGAACTCCAACTTGTGGGTAGGATAGTTCTTTTCTGAAGGCGTAAGGCTCCGACTCACGTACGCTACAGGCCTCAGCAATCCACCATACTCCTGATACAGGACTCCTCCTAGCCTTCTCTGCTGGCATCCACATGTAACTCATACGGCTTGTGAGGGTCCGCGTAGGCCAAGACAGGAGCTTGAGTTAGACTCTCTTTTAGCTTCAAGAAAGCACCTTCACATGACTAGTCCATTCGCCTGTATGGACTCTCGAGCTTTCCTTGGTCCTGGAGCTGACGGGTTTCGGTCAGAGGCCTTGCAGCCTTCTTCGGTGTTTTCCTTCTGTAGGAGTTTGTTCAGTGGTTGAGCTATTTTTGCGAATCCTCCTACAAATCTTCGATAATATGAACAGAACCCCAAGAAAGATCTAAGTTCAGTGACGTTTCTGGGTCTGGGCCAAGAAGCTACGGCCTCCAACTTCCGAGGATCTGTCGAAACACCTTCTGCTGAGACCACATGTCCCAGATACGTAACAGACGGTAGACAGAATTGGCATTTCTCCAGAGACAGTTTCAATCCCTCTTCATGGAGCCTCTTCAAGACCTTCTCCAAACGTTGCTCATGCTCTTCCAGAGTCTTCCAAACACGATTATGTCATCCAGGTACACTAATACTTCGATCAGATTCATGTCCCCGACTGTCTTCTCCATTAACCGTTGGAACGTGGCTGGAGCCCCCGTAAGGCCTTGAGGCATTCTGTTAAATTCAAAGAACCCCAGTGGACAGATGAACGCAGTTTTCTCTTTGTCTTCAGGATGCATTGGTATCTGGTGATACCCACTTCGCAGGTCTAGTACACTAAACCATTTCGCTCCAGACAAACACTGTAAGGCATCTTCTATCCGAGGAGTAGCATATTGGTCTGGGATGGTTCTCCGGTTCAACGTGCGGTAGTCTATGCATAGGCGGACAGAACCGTTCTTCTTCCGGACCATCACTATTGGAGATGCGTATGGACTCCTGGACTCTTGGATCACCTTGGTTCTTTGCAATTCATTCAGCTGTTCTCGCAGATCATCCAAGTCTCCCAGCGGAACTCGCCTTGACCTTTCACGAAACGGCTTGTCCTCTTGTAATCGAATGCGGTGTTCAGTACTTTTAGCTAGGCCTACGTCGAACTCATCTTTCGAGAACAATTCTCTCCACTTTAGAACTTGAGACTGAAGACGTTTCTTCCACTCGGATGAAATGGGAGCGTCCTTGGGGTAGAATCTTTCATCTGGAATCTCTTTATCCACTCCCCCTCCTAAATCGGTGGAGAGGGGCGTAGCGGACTCTACTTGCCCGATAGGCATTCGTGCTTTAAGGACTACTGGAGAATCAGACACATTGCACACGCTGACTGAGACTCTTCCTCGTGTTCTTTTCAGAGCTTTAGTGGAGATTATTTCAGGGATTACTTCGACTCCGGCTTCACTCCCATGATTAAAATCGGTTTCCAGCACCACATAGGGACCTGGTTGCGACCCGTTCAACTTGACTGAAGCCCGGAAACTCGCTACTTCTCCTGCTTGCAGAACCCTCTCTGTTCCTTCTAATCTCCATAGGCGCCCCACTTCGGCAGGTGCCTTCTGTTCTCGACCATCCTCTGATAGACTGGACGTAACATTGGGTGTACTCCTTGAGTAGAACCTTCTTCCAATACGATAGGTGTCAGGAGACGCCGCACCAAATCAGTATTCGTCCCCACTATCATGGAACTTCTGTTTGCACCTGAGGGTCGAGGACACACAATGGCCAATGCATCACAACCTCCGGACTGTCCGATGACTTCGGATCCGATCTCCAATTTCACCTGTAGATACCCGTCATAGGGGAGTTTCTCAGTTCCGATACCCCAGATTTCCAGGTCCTTCAATTTCTGTAGAGGAATGTGCTTCAAATGTTTCTCATAGAAGTCTCGGTAGATCAATGTCACTTGAGCCCCTGAATCCAACAAGGCTTTAGTGTAGACTCCCTCCACTTGGATTGGCACAATAGGAGAAGGACCTATCAGTTGGTCAGGAAACTTGGTGGCGGTATCAGGACACTTAGACCCAGTTTGCTGTACCCTGGCCTTTTTCTTGGCCCGTGTAGGTTTTGGGTGTGCATTGCCTCCCCATGACGTAGGTCCGGACGCTAAGGAAGTGACTCTTTCAGTCCTGGCAGGCTCAGCAGTTGGCCGGACTTTGGGCCCTCTCGCCCTCTTAGTCCTGGCTTGATTTTTGGAGCGGGGTTCAACCTTCGGGCACCTAGGTTGCTCCTTCACTGGCGCCCTCTGGCGTTTCCCGCCGGTGAGGTAGATAATAGTCCTTCTAAGGCTTTTAACAACTCATCAACTCTATTCCTCTCAGGCTTTCGGTCTTTGCATTGTGCGCGGAAGTGGCCCATTTCTCCACAACCGAAACATCTCTTCTTAGAAAGTGGAGACGCAGTCGCCTGTTGTGATTCAGTTAAAGGACCTTGGCTAGACGCCACAGCAACTCCGGTTGTCTGCATGCCTGTAAGGAACTTCTGCATCTCTGCCTGCATCTCTGTCACCTTCATCAACACTCGGCACAGTTCCGCGTGCGCCTGCTGCAATTCAGCTTGAGCTTCCTGTACTTTCTTAACAGTTTTGTGCAACTCACCACGTTCAGAGAGGTGTAATTCTTTGGCAGCCCTCTCTGTGGATTTAAAAGCGATCAGGTGCTCTTGCTCGTCCACGTCGGACCCGTAAGTATCCAGCGAGTCGCTTTCAGGCTGCAGACCGTCGTTATGCCTTACAGGTTGTGCGTAAGCTCTTTCCCCTCGCCTGAAGGATTTTTCCTCCAGCAAAGCCTCCTCCTCTCTGACAGCTCGGATCAGTTCCAGGTACTTCAGTTCTTGATTACCTGCTCTGCTTCTCAGCTGCAGCATCACTGGATCTAGAGGTTGAGAGCCCCTCAGGATCTGTTTTATTCGGATCTTATCCACTTCGGCGGCTCGGCCCCTTTCTTGAGGAGTATCTGGTGCAGAATCTTATCTAGGCGCCTCATGTATTCGGTCATTCTCTCACCTTTCCGCTGATAGGTGTGTTCATACTGATATACAAGCTCTGCGGCCTTTTCTGTTCGCCCAAAAACTTCCTCCAAAACGTTTAAATAATCTAAAGCAGTACAGTCTTTTCTACTCAGTTTTAGGTTTCTCACCGCTTCTGACGCAGGTCCTTTTAAACTCTCGGTGATCCTTTGCTTTTTCTGAGCTTCAGGGACGTCCCACTCATCCAGAGCCTGCATCGCCTGTTCCACCCATTCCTCAAAGGTTTCTTCTCCCGCCGGAGTTGGTACGTTTCCTGTAAAATTTCTCAACCGTCGATAACCGAAGTTAGTGTGCGGAGGGCTTGTTCTCTGACACTTAGCCAGCAAATCTCCAATAGCCACTATGAATTCAGGCCCGATCATGGCCAACGGACTGGGCGCGGGAACACTTGCGGATTCGCCACGTGGCGCACTTGGCTGAATCAGTTGGACTTCCACCTCATCGGTCAGCTTCATGCTCGCGCCCTGAAAACACACTGGAACACCCTTTCTCCATTCAAAAAGAACATACGTGTGAGAGGTATCTGTGTCCTTTTAATGTCCAGGATTAACCCCGATGATCTGGTGTCAGCGCGGCCACGGCCTGGCGAATCTGATCTTCGGCCCAAGTGTCTGCGGGAATATCCATGACTATACAACATTCTAGCTGACTACTGTGCTCCTCACACCATTCGGCAACAGTGTCTGGATCCATATTTAACCCTTTAGATGCGGTTTTTCCAGAGACTGGATCCCAGAAACGAGCCCCCACGTGTAGCGCTCACTCCCGGAGGAGCCGCTGAAAATGAACCACGGGTCAGTCTCCCCGCACTAGGGAATAAATATACTCCAGCACCGTTGTGGATTTTATAAATTATATAGTTTACTAAAGTAAAAGGCATATAATGAGACACGGCGTTCGTAGATATATTTACAGTATTTCGTATTGCGGTAAACGCGCAGCGGAAAAAGAAATGCGAGACTTTGTATTTCTGAAAAATGCGCGACCGAACAGAAAAGTACAATGCTTCGTAATTACGAGAAACGCGCAGCGGAAAGAGAAACAATATTTCGTAATTCGAGAAACGCGCAGCGGAAAACAAAATAAGATGCAAATCTTTGCCCTTTTTTGGATACTAGGGAGTGAGTCCCGAACAGGTTAAGTCCAAACTGTGAGTGTATGTGTGTGTTATGGTACCCGGGTACTATTCAACTGGCCAGTGAATCTCTTAAACGATGTCTTCGACTAGTCAAGTTGGGGCCCTGTGGGTTTCAGAAATAAACAACAGCGTGCTTTCTTGAGCTTTGTAAAACCGGCCTTGGAGGCCTCTCACCCATCCGTTCGATCACCAAGGCTCCGCTGACCAGGACGTCTCTCCGCTTGTTCCTCGCTGGGATACCGGCTACTGGATCGGTGGTCAGGCTTTCTGTGCTCCGGCCCGGACTTGTCCAGCTACCGCCTGCTCTCCCATCCAATGGACTCGCGGTACTCCTTACTCGAGGTCCTCAGCTTGTCTGGATAGCAGCTTGGGTGATGTCTGTCGATAAGTAGGCTCCTTCTGGCAAGGCAGGATAACCCCACTAGAATCCTGATAGGCCACACTGCGCTCCGGCCTAGTCACGGTTCCGCTCTGCAGCACTGTGTCCTCTCTCATGCACTCCCTGGCGCGCTCTGGCGCGCTCTCCACGAGGCTCAGGATGTACAGCGTCTGTGTCCCACCCACTTCCTGTCTGTTTGCAAAGCATGCCGGGAAACGTAGTCCCAATGTTCAGTGTCTCTTATCGCGCTTGTCTCCCTCCGGTGGCCAAAAATAGGTACTGCCACAGTAAGAGTTTAAAACAGCAGCTACATGTGTTTTTTACCATTTTTTCATCATATTCATATTTTTTATTATAGTAACTTATACGATATGATGGAAAGTCCATTTAGAAGAAATTTGACCTAAACACGAACAGCCAGAAACGGAAAACAGCAGCGGTCACTAAAGGACGGATTTGTGTAAAATCCCGGTCACTAAGGGGTTAATAACATTTGGATTTGATTTCATTCGTAAATGGAGTGTGGAGCACTTTTCGGTGTGTTTGGTAGTTCGATTAATGTTTTGTACCTGGTACATGCTGAACGAATCGGAACATGTATATCCTGCTTTTGAGCATTTTCATTATTTTAACAGAGAAATGACTGTTGCACTTTGCTAGAGAAGATCTTATATTTGTTAAGGGTGGTTTGGCAGAGTAAACTACAATCTGTCAGGAGGATTTTAGATATCACAAAGGATGTCCTTGTGCAGCTCAGAATACCTTCCCCGCTTACTTTAACCACTGATCACTGTGATAACTTATCACTGCCTTTCACAGACGTTTTGTGAGATAAGTTTTCTTTTCGCAGGTTATTAAAGCCTCTGTGGGCTGAGTAAAACAAGATCTGCTGAGTAAAGTTAACTCGTGATAAAGCTAGTTTTAGCACGGTTTATTAAACGTACACCTTCATGTGCACCAGCGTGGACATTGCTCAGGGGTGAACGTCCTTGGGGGTGCGTTTATAAGGGTGGATGAAAAGTCCAGTCTTGCTAATTACAATGTCCATGCTGGACTCTATGACATTGCATCTGAACTCTAAATATTACATCACACCTAACCTAATATTATATCGCACCTGAGCTTTAAAAATATTACATCGCATCTTAACCCGAAGTTTAAGTAGTCAATGTAATAGAGCAGCAGGAAATGCTAGCAGAATGCTTGGTTGTGTAGGGAGAGGTATTAGCAGTAGGAAAAGGGAAGTGCTCATGCCACTGTACAGAGCACTGGTGAGACCTCACTTGGAGTACTGTGTGCAGTACTGGAGACCGTATCTCCAGAAGGATATAAACATCTTAGAGAGAGTTCAGAGAAGGGCTACTAAAATGGTGTACGGCTTGAAGGAGAAAAGTTACCAGGAAAGGCTTAATGATCTTAACATGTACAGCTTGGAAAAAAGACGAGACAGAGGAGATATGATAGAAACATTTAAATACGTAAAGGGAATCCACAAGGTAGAGGAAGGGAGTATATTTAAAAGGAAACAAAATAGCAAAACAAGAGGACATAGTCTTAGATTAGAGGGGCAAAGGCTTAAAAGTAACATCAGGAAGCATTATTTTACTGAGAGGGTGGTGGATACATGGAACAGTCTTCCAGTTGAAGTGGTAGAGGCCAAAACAGTAATTGAATTTAAGCAGGCATGGGATAGGCATAAGGCTATCCTAAACAAAAGATAAATCCAGGTTAAGTATCCATGTAATTGGGCAGACTAGATGGGCCGAAAGGTTCTTATCTGCCGACATTTTTCTATGTTTCTATGTTTCTAAATATTACTTCGCACCTGAGCTTAAAATATTACATTGCATCTTAACCCTAAATATTACATCGCACCTGAACTCTAAATATTACATGCATCTTAACCCTATAATTTAAAAATTGCACCTGAACTCTAAATATATTACATTGCACCTGAACTCTAAATATTACATTGCATCTGAACTCTAAATATTACATGTACCTAAACCCTTAACCCTA